>CM038043.1:164540262-165140887 GCA_021397845.1 Areca catechu
TCAATCTCTGAAAGGTTGCTCCAGCATTCTTGAGTCCAAATGGCATCATCTTGTAGCAATATGGCCTTTGTCGGTGATGAAGGCCATCTTCTCTTCATCCCGGGGGTCCATTTGGATCTGATTATAGCCAAAAAAAAGCATCCATGAAGTTCAATAATTGGTGGCCGGCAGTGGCATCGACAGTTGGTCAATTTTTGAGAGAGGAAAGCTGTCCTTTGGGCAGGCTTTATTAAGGTCAGTATAGTCGATGCAGATCCTCTATTTGCCATTAGCTTTCTTTACCATTACCACATTGACCAACCACTCGGGGTAATGCGCTTCCCGGATAAACCCTGCCTTGAGGAGCTTGCTCACTTCTTCATCTATTGCTTTTTGTCTCTCCGGGGCAAAGCTCCTCTTCTTCTGCCGGACCGGTTTATATCCAGGGGCAACTTCCAGCCGATGAGTGATTATTTCGGCAGGAATCCCTGGCATGTCCGAAGCTGACCAGGCGAAGACATCAGCATTATCCCTGAGGAAGCAAATCAGCTTCGTTCTGGTTTTCTCATCAAGCATACTTCTGATCTACACAACCTTGGTGGGGTCCTCCTTAGTTAAAGGTACCGAGATAGTTCTCTCTATAGGCTTGCCAGAATCTATAGTCGAGTCCCTTGGATCTAGCTGATCCCAAGTGGTGGGATCGTTAGAGTGTTTGTCTTGGATCATCAAGCATTGTCGTACCACTTTCTGGTCTCCTCTTATTTCTCCAACACCATTTCTAGTGGGGAAGCATGCCAGGAGGTAGTAGGATGACACTATGGTCCAGAATTTGTTCAAGACAGGTCACCTCAGGATGATGTTGTAGGCTGAAGGGGTTCGAATTACCGTGAAGTTGATTGGCAGTGTCTTTTGTCGAGATTCAGTACCGAGGGTTACAGGCAATATTATTTCTCCCTCGGCATCAACCTGATTCCCTCCAAAGCTGGTAAGTGGTATAGGGGACCTTCATAGCTTGTCTCTAGGCAAACACATCCGAGAGAATGCACTGTAGATCAAGACATCAGTCGAACTTTCATTATCAACTAGGATTCGTTGTACATCATAATTGGCCACAACGGTTGAAATTATAATAGGGTCATCGTGCGGGAGCCGGACTCCCGCAAGGTCGTCGTCGGAGAAGAGAATGGCATTGTTATCCTTGAGTCGCTTCAGGATATCATCTTCGTCTCTTCTCCAGTTGACAGGTCGGTGTATCATCCCCACGCCTCCATTGGTGGGCCGTTGATTTGGTAGTTCGGCTTCTTCAAGAGCTGATTGGGGAACAGTAACTTCTGACCGAGGTCCTTGGCAACCAATATATCGCCCCAGATACCCTTTCTTGATGAGATCTTCTATTGCATCTCTCAGTTGGATGCATTCTTCAGTATTGTAGCCGTGGTCCCGGTGGAATCGGTAGTATTTGTTTCTGTTCCTTGTGGAAGAGGATGCCTTCATGGGACGCGACCGTTGGAGATAGTTTTCTTTTTCAATCTCCAAAAGAATCTTCTTACGAGGGAGGTTGAGTGGGGTATAGGAGTCGAATCTCCCACCCGATGCTCTGGGCCTGGGAGAACTTCTTTGTCGGTTAGTATATTTGTTGTTGTTGGAAACAGGGAGGCCTTGTCCCCTGTTATTTTTCTTCTTTGAAGGGGGCTTCCCTTCGATCAGTCATCAATTTGCCGCTTGCTCTTCAGCATCGACATATTTTTGAGCCCTTGACATGAGCTCAGCGTAGCTTTTGGAGAACTTCTTATCTAGGAAAAAGGTAAGCCTGGATGTACGAAGTTCCTTCTTCAATGCAGACATGGCCACATGTTCGTTGAGATCGGGGATCTCGAGCGTGGCCGCATTAAACCTGGAGATGTAATATTGCAGGCTTTCTCCCTCGTTTTGGTGAAGGAGGAACTGTGTGTCCGTATTCCGGGGTGTCTTGCAGCAGGTCCTGAAATGCAAGACAAATAATTCTTCTAACTCGGAGAAAGAATCGATGGTACCTGAACGTATGCTCGAGTACCACTTCTGAGCCGCTTTCTTCAAGGTGGCTGGGAACGCAAGACAGTACATCGCATATGAATCTTCCTGGATCATCATATGGGCCTTAAAACTATTCAGATGGTCAAGAGGATCAGAGGTGCCGTCATAGGGTTCCACTTGGGGAACCCTAAAGTGCCGAGGGATGACTTCGGCCAGGACACGGTCGGTAAGGGCGGTCGTAGATCACATACCACCAAATTGTTTTAATCTCTCTGCTCCTGCATTTTTGTCATCTCCGACTTGATGGCCTTAAATTTCCCATCATAATCAAGGAGAGCCTATTTTGGTGATTTTTCTACGGGAGTAGAGTTTTCGGAAGAGTATAAGGAAGTTTGCCTAGGTCTTTTTCCTTTCTGTGGGGAATCAGTGGACCTAGGCATTCTTGAACTTCGGCCTTCAAGAGAGGGCCAAGGACGGGGGGAGAGATGTGTGGACCCCTCTCGAGGGGCTCTCTTCCTCCAGGATCTAGAGCTATGTCTAGAGACGACTGGCGAATGCCTCACCTGAAGGGCTCTATTTTGAAAGTCCTGAACCATAACCGTGAGGTTAGTGACCTGGTTCAGGAGGGCTTCAAACTGCTACTGTCCCACGACAATTATGGGAGGTGGAATGTCGTTCTCCATCAGGGGTGCATCCCCTTGAGATGGAGCACGATTTTGACTTATTGAGACGATCTGAGTCTTCCCTCTTGCCATCGAAAATTTCTTACTTCCCCTTGATTGAGGAGGGGAGCTTAACAATGCAAATTGTACAGAATGTCGCCGCCCCTTCCTGACATGCCAATCTGTTGGTGTGGAATCCCTTTTCCGACCGGGCGGAGCTATTGGATCGCAGGCCCGCTCCCTGGTTCACCTGCAAAATAAATCTCTGGCCGAAATTGCTTCGGCGGGGGACACTCCAATGCCTAAGTCAGAGACGGGCTCCAGCCACAGAATGGGGAAGATTCTGATGAGGATTCAATGGAGATGGTAAAGACTCGGGGATTTTCAAGAATATATTGTATCTTACCTCGAGCATTCCCTCTTACCATTATTTATAAGGAGTTGTCCAGTCTGCGATTCCGTTCTTCCTCTAGCAGTTATGATGGAGTTAATTTCTTTCCTACAATCTGGATTGTGGGTAGTAGCTAATGGGCGGTTCCAGTGGCCAGGTCGGAGGCATTGCCGCTGGAGTTGCGCGCTGTGATTACATTCCGAAAATAATCGATGATAACCGTTGCTTGCCCTGTTCATAGAAATTAAAAACATGTTGAGAGCTCGTCTCCGAACTTTCCTTTTAGGAAGATTTTCATGATTGAATCAAGGAATGTCTTCGTCCTTGGATCCTTTAGAGATAAATCGTAGAACCTGTCTTCGGCATAAATCAAGGACCTGATCTTTGTCGTAAGCCGAGGACTATGTCTTCGGCGTAAATCGGAGACTATATCTTCGGGAGTTGGTGAAGGTCGTTCTTCGGTTCAGGCTGAGGATTTTATCTTCGGGGACCGTAGGACTTGGTCTTCGACGAAGAATGAAGACATAATCCGAAGATGATGTCTTCGGGTACCGTCGGTCCGATAAGAGCTTTGACTTGTCCATGGATTGTCTGGCTTTTTCTGAATACCTTGATCCAAATTTATGGTTCGGAAGAAATGTTTTCAGCTGATCAAACCGACAGCTAGTTCGTACATAGACCAAGATATCGTAACGGAGATCTTTCAAAATTAAAAAATATATTTTAAATATTCGTGCTAATAAATAATGGGCTGTGACATATGTAGGATGCACCGTTCAACATTACTGCTATTTCGAAAATTGAAGAAGAAGTTTTTTTATAAAAAAAAAAAAAAAAAAAAGAGAGGAAGAAAGAAAGTTTCTTTGAGTCTAGTCGGGAAAAAAAAAAAAAAAAAATTCAGCGCTGGAAATTCAAATGCACCATAGAGTTGGAACTAGCAGAGACTCAAACTCTACAGCTTCGTGCTTCTCTCTCTCTCTCTCTCTCTTATGTGGGTAGAACATTTGCCCCACGTCCACGAGGGAGGATCCATGAAGAAAGAGAATGAAGAAAGATGAGCGTCGAGCAGTGTGAAGAGTCCTTTGTAAGCCATCATTATTAATGATGGTATTTAGTGCGAGAGCCAGGGTGGTGAATAGAGTGGTTGAGAGGTCAGTGGGATTCCAAGTCCGAATCGCTAGGCGACGGTGCAACCCCGGTCGTCTGGCTCCTCTCCGCCGCAACTTCGAGCCACGGCTCTGACCACTCCATGCACGGACTAAATTTCGCAGAAAGCAATGCACGACGGATGCCTTGGTGCATCACCGTCACCTTATCTCAGCCCCTCCGTACTTTCCATGCCAAAAGAAAATTATGAGACCCTTAACTCCAGTTTTACCTTTTTTTTTATTTTCTTTTTTATTTTTGGAGGGAGCCTTGAAAGAAGGGGGCCGGGAAAAAAAAAAAAAAGGACCAGGGCTGATTAAAATCCATGCAAAGGTAAGCACTAGGTTGGTTTACAGATATAGCCATTTAGTAATTGTTGTTGAATTTTTTGAGTTTGAATGCCATCTTAACCGGCAATGAATGACCTTTTTTATAAAAAAATAAAATAAAACAAATATTCAGATGAAAAAGTTGCATGGCAAATGCGTTTCCTCTCTTTTTCTCTTTCATTTGGTAGCAACACAAACAGAAACTTATGCCAAGAGGAAGTAATTAACAGCGAAGTTGCACCTTGATCAAGTAACCTTTTTGTTACACTAATAGCAATAAAAATACTCGTTTACGTCATTACACTAAGACAACTAATGTGAAGGGGGTAGGTGCAATATTGAAGAGCATGCAGCATAGCATTGATTGCTATCATGGCTGGAACCACTTATGTACAAAAGGATATAAAATATAAATAGCATTGTTTTGCTCGAGCACTTTATTAGTTTATGTTTAAATTTATCGCAATACCATAGATGTGAGAAGAGCATATAAAACAAGAAATTAATAATAAATTTTGTAAAAATAGTGCTAAGCAATTAGACTCATAAGCTTGCATTTTGACATCAATGGTATGAGCGAAAAAATCATGTGCATAAGAAATGCCATGATTTTCTAAATGGTGTACCATTGCATGGTTGCTTGATATCTAGGATGACGTTGAAAATACCTTTGCGAAACCACATAGATAAAAGGCAAAATTTACTTATCTAGGTGAAATTTCCTAGGGTAAGATGGCCATAGCATTTACATATAGCTAATTGACAAACCACTAAATATAATTATAATGCGAGCAATGCTAGAACAATAGGAATGCAAGTTAGAAAAACCTAATTGCTGTTCCCCATTTCACTAGTCCAAATTGAGCCTTAAGATCTCCTAATGAGTTCAAGGATTGTTAAAGGCAAGCGTGGTTCCATGATGGGTATTCTTTGTTGTTTTTGTAAGATATCTAAAATGCTATCTGATTGGTTAAAGGCCGGATACTTTCCAACTCAAATAAAAAGGGATCCGATCTAATTTATAATCCAAATATTGTCCATAGATTCAAGTTCAGTTCAAGGCAGGTGAGGGCTCGTAACACCCATAAGATCCAAAGGTCATCTCTCGAGATATACTAAAGCCAATACCTTATTGATGATCAGTTCTATATATTGAGCAACGATATCTTAAATCATGTTAAATTTAATAATTTTTATAGAAAATATAAATAGTAGGAAGGTATATTATATTTGTTCCCTCCTGTCTCCTGTATATACTTTTATATACAGTAGCTGGTAGGCATCATTGCAACAATGGAAAGTAAGAAACAGCGCAAAGTTTCTTACCTTTCTTTTACCCGTTTTAGCATTGCCAACTTTGGAATCATCTCCCATGTCCCCACACCGCAACAGTAGACATCAAAGAAAATAAAAAAATAAAAAAAATCTGGAAATAAATAAAAATTCACATGTCTAATTTCTCCGTAGAATTAATTCAACTATTTTATCTAACACAAAACTATTATATCACCTTTCTGATGTAGCTCCTGTTTCTACCCATAAATATTTTAATCCACGATTGAAAAGAAAAAGAAAAAGAAAAAAAAAAAAAACAACTAGAGTGCAACTTTTCCTTCTCCAAAATCTAGAAATCGAGATCTGTATCACTAATCATTGCAACCAATAATCTCAACTAAATTATACCTCCACATTATACTGATTTTTTTTTTTTTGGGGAACAAACATTTTACTGAAAATTATTAACAGCAAAACGAAAGCAGGAGATTCCCTCAATACAGAGCCTCTCTACCTCTCTCCCAGTTGTACACAAAGAAAATCGAGGAAAAAATACACATTGCAGCGCCCAAAATACCGCTATATATTTTTGTCTCAAACCCATTTCATCTAATAATAATAACAGTAGTAGTAATATCATTATTATTACCGATTGTGGAGTGGATCGGGACAGCTGGGGATATGTCGCTTGCTGTCGTGAAACGGATCGCCGGCGCCGGGCGGCGAGCCCCGGTCGGAGGGAGCGGGCCTGCGGCCGACGAGGGTTGTTTCGTGCCGCGGCTTTGCCCTGGATTTGGAAGGAAATATCGGAATTGCCACCGCCCGGCAGTGGAAGCACAGCACCCAGACGCCGTAAAGAATCGCCAGACAAAGGAGGGGCCACCTCCTCCTCCCCCTCGCCGCCGACATCGCCGGAAAACTCTCTTGGTCTCGCCGGGGTCCAGCTACATCGCCGGAGAGAGAGGGGAGTGGATTTCTTCCCTGGTGCGGCCACGTAGTGGCAAAGCGGAAAAGGTGGGCGAGTGCTGAGCCTTCCCAGTTGGGAGGCGGGTTAAGAGCGGGGACGGTGGAGCGATTGCCCTTGACCATCGATTAAATTAACTTTTCTGCCATCGTCTTTGGGGTCGGTCCGGTACGGACGCGTGGAAGGCGGGCGGTGTCTCTAGCGTTATTTTCGAAAGAAGCCAAGAACGCTCCTGTTTTTCTTGAAAGTTAAACGTCGGAGTGAGCGCATGGAAATTTATATGGGGGCAGTGGATCCTGCCATTGCTTTAGCTCACGAGAAACATCTCGTCCGTCCATGATGATGCGTTTCTTTGCGAGTGGTGGCAGAGTCGGAGCTGGCATGGAATGCGTATAATCGTATCCGGAGAGATCAAACTGTTTGACATGTGACTCCACGTGTGTCTTGCCTGAAGTTTGAAGGGGCTGGAAGGCACCAAATTAGCGTAAGCACCTGCGGTCACTGTTTCAGAATTGGATGCCCTAACTTGAAGGGGCCCAATCAGGATAGATTGGTCTAGTTGAGTTGATGTTGCACTGCTAACCTCAAGTTAGCAATTTAGCTTGGAAGCTCCACGGTGCAACTAAAAAATTTAGCTAAGTTTGAATCAATAATCTAACTTGGTTAAGTTTAATTACACACCTACTCTAATGAAAGTATTTTTCACAATTATATCATGTATATTAATTTTTAAATCTTTTTTTTTTTTTTTTTTTTTTTTTTTGTACATACAATTTCATAACTTTTCTTTTGTGATTAATTTAGTACTTCATACTTTATAGACTTCTCTGTTACTTATAATAAAAAGTCGGTTCCCGAATGTAGTCACTAATCTAATGGGACTATTCACATCATTGAAAATTTTTCACGTGTCGAGTTTCATGGTTTTAAAACCTACTTGCATGTTGTGAAATGCAGAGAATTTTTGTACCATAGGACAAATTGTTAGGTATTATTATAGAGGAACCAATTGTTAGGTATTATTATAGAGGAACCAGGGGAATACCTAAAACACATGATCATTGGACAGCCAGGAACTTTGGAGACCATGAATCCAAAGGGCCAAAAAAGTTTTTCTCACCCTCCTTGTGATTTAAGCATATTAATCGGTAACATTTTTTCTTTGTTAATATGGTTCTGTATCATTTTTATTTATTAATATGATTCTATTTTTTTTTTTTATTGGCATAATTATGTATCAATTATTATTATTATTTTTGTATGGAATTTGTATACCAGTATAAATAATTTCTGAAATATATCAAATAAAATTGAAATAGAAATAATAAAATCCTTTCTCTCTCTCTCTCTCTCTCTCTCTCTCTCTCTCTCTTTCTTTCTTGTTTTTCTTTCTTTTACAAATATTCTAATCAAACCAAAAACTCAAAATCTCATGCCACTTTACAATTATTTAACTATGTTAGCAATCTTTGATAGGAGTATAAATGAATCAAGCTACTCATGGCAGCATGAGCTCGATCAGTTCACTAAGAGCTCATTTGAGCTCGATCAGTTCACTAAGAGCTTGTTACCCAGAAATGGAGCCAAAGAGGGGGGTAAATTAGATCTTTCAAAAATTAAAATAATTATGTGCAGGTCGTGTAGTGTTTGTGGATAATGCACTTAAATATATGCAGTAGAAAACAATCAATAGAGTGCAGGAAATAAAGTGCAAATAATTAAAGAGAGACAATCACACACAAACATCAAGTTTTATAGTGGTTCGGTGCTCTCCAAGCACATACGTCCACTCTCCAAGCTCCCCTCAGAAATTTCCACTATAATCTCTTCAAATTACAGCCGACTTGTTTTCCAAGGCTCACAAGTCAAAACTTAAGTTGTTTTGTCACTTAGACTCACCAACAAACCTTTACACTTGTTTTGTCTTTGAGCTCACAAGTCAATCCTAGTTGATTTTGGCTCACCAACAATTTACAACCTACTTTCAAGAACCTTGAAAGCTAGGTCAAATAAAAATAAATTCAGAATACAAGAATTAAAATACAAGCAAACTCTCTTCTTAGAGTGGATGAGGAATCTTTGAAGCTCTTTGATGATTGCTTGATGTGACTTGACTTGGGATCTTCTCAAGAACACTTTTGGAAAGATGAAATGAAAGGAATGTGGGCTTTTTCAGTGGAATCTCTCCTTTTTAGCTTTTGGAAGTGGAGTTCTTGAAGAATGTCTTTAACTCTTGGATATTTCCTTGCTTTTCTTTCTTCTCTCTTTTGCTTCATGAATGAGTTTGGTGAAGCTTAAATACATGAAAAACATCCAAAAAATCATTTTAGACCATTAGGGATCAAAAACTAGCCGTTAGGAGCTAAAAACCATCAAATCAGGCTGTCAGAAAATAGATCTGTTGAGGCTGTCAGAACCCGAGTGTCGATACTTGGCTATCAGATGTCGACACTTGGCTGTCAGATATCGACAGTAGGCTTCCAGGTGTCGACACTTGAACTTTCAAGTGTCGATACTTGAATCTCATGTGTCGACACTTGACACAAAAATTCTTCCGAGACAAGCTCTGTATTTTTAAAAAGTCTCAGGCCATGAGTCGACACTTAGGAACTTAAGTATCGATACTTAAGTTTCAAGTGTCAACACTTGAGTTCTGAGTGTCGACACTTAGCGTGCCATAGAAAATTTCTGCATGCCAAATGCTGAAGTGTCGATACTTGGGCTTCCATGTGTCGACACTTGGTTCTGCAAAATTCAAAATCAAGTGCCAAACAAGCCAAAAACATACAGATATTCAATAAAAATTAAATGCAACATATATAAACAATAATTGAACTCATTTGTGTCCTTTTTTTTTATAGAGAAGACTTCTCAAAGCATGAAAAATGTTTTGTTTCCAAAGCGTGCCATGATACTCTAGTTTTGAGAATTTGAGATGCTTGAAACCTGAAAACTCATAACTACAAATGATCATTAGTATAAAATATGTACTTAACATTTTGTTATTCATCAAAATCACAAGGTAGAGCCAACAATCTTCCCCTTTTTTATGATGACAAAACCTTGAGTAAATAAGCATTTAGATTCAATTTTGACATTGTATCCCTTAAGTATGAACTTGAAATTTCTACAATGCAATTCAATGAAGGAGATGTGCTAAATAGATATGGAAATCAACATTCTCTCCCCGTAAGAAAGTTAAGTTAGGAGACAATTCAAAAGTTAAAGAAAATGCTTGTAACTACTCCCCTTTTTGTCAACATACAACATAAAAGGGAGTAAACTCCCCCTGAATCAATGCATTAAGCCATGATAAAGTTGGTATAAGAGTTGAAAAGATATTAGATTTTTAAGAGATCTAACAAGTATCAAAGCAAATGCATAGAGTAGAGAGTATCATAACAAATACGAAGTTTAATACACACGAGATTGATACAAGAACAAAACACACATATATATATAATCAATGTTTTCAGTTACAAAAAGTGTTATTAGAGATACAGCAAATCTGAAACATGATACAAGATACATAAAGCAAACAAGTACAGTGATATAAGCATGTAAGCTAATACAACAACTAAATATAAAAGTAACAAGCAACTAGATAAACATCTATGAGGCTACTCCTCATCAGATGGCAGCTCAAAGCTAATGGGGGCACTGATCCTGGACCTAGGTACAAGGGCCTTAGGTGGGTCTAGAGCCCTACAACTCCTAGTCCGGGTAGAAGGTCCATGTGCGGGTACAATCCTGGATGATCTGGTCGACTAGGGAGGAAGTAGCTTAGCTGGAGTCATAAAATCAGGAGTGGAAACGATCTCATCAGCTAGAGGAGGGACCTCAGGAATAGCTGATGTCTGAGTATCTCTGTTGACCATCTGATATCGCCCAGCTAGATCTACACTGCCATCCATACTGCCATCACCAGAAATATCTGTGCCACTATCTGCATCATCGCTGTCATCACCACAATCAGCACCATCACTACCATCGCCACCCTGGGAATCATCATGACCATCATCAACAGAGGGTGGAGGAGGTGGAGGATTAGCTGGACCAGATGTCCCTGATGGCAATAGAGCTCTCAGCATCTCCTCAATGCGGGTGAAACCAACCTCCATAGTCCTGCGAAAATTAGCATGCTCCTCTGTAGTATGAGCTCGAAGGCTCTCTATCTTAATCCTGAGCTGTGTGGTTCGGACTCCCAGTCTGACCATCTCACTCCTCAGCTCTATGAACTGCTGGCGAGCATGCTCCTCCAATGATGTATCAGTAGAAGATGGAGGAGGAGCAAAAGGGGTAGCTACAGGAGTCATTGGCTCAGGCTCTGCTGGTCCAACTCGAGGTGTAATAACTGGCCCTGATGGTTCGGCCTCTACCTCTCTGATCTCGTCCTCCTCGTCTGGCTCCTGACCAGACTCTCTACGAACCCAGCATCCGGAGACCAATCTATATCCCATCCGGTGCAAGGATCGCTCATCATAGACATCCGTATGTAAGATCTCCTTGGAGGCCTCCCCCTCCAAAGATAGACCGTAAGCTCGAAAGATACATGTCAATCCCATACCATATGGAAGATAATATCTCCTATGGGTAGCTGCATCTCTCATCTGAAGTAGCATGAATGCTGGGAGATCAACCGTAGTCCTCTGAGACAAGCATACCATAAGCATTAGCTCCCACTCCATAATGAAATCGAATCTGCCAGTCTTCGGGAGTAGAATGCGAGTGATGATGTGGTGAAGAAGCCTCATCTCAACTGATAACTGGTTTGCAGTGACCACTGTCATACCATGAACATCATCTCTCTCAAGTATACAACGAAAGGCCTCCTCACGATCCTCAGTACTGTAAGCCACAATGCCTCTATGTGGAATCTTCCATAATCTGCTCAAGATAGACTCATCCACTTGAATCCTCACACCTCTGACAGTCGCATGCCATGCGAGTCTGCTGCAATCTAAGCTACCATAGAACTCGCGGATCAGATGGGGATAGTACCTCTCTATCATCGAACAGAAGGGGACTAAACCCGCATCCTTGAAACGTCTGCCTGATGCAAAAGTGCTGTATGTCGAAGAAATCGAGATCCACCCGTCTGCTGCTGCCACTACCTTCCCGGCCATCCTCTCTGCAGAAGGTGACCCGGGGGCTACTGAACTACTAGTCTGACCACTGTCATGCCTAGCCTTCGATCTTCTCTCTACTGAACTCTGACCAAACCTCATTTTAACAGCAATCTCTTCCTATGTCCTATATCTACCAGCTGAGGAAAAAAGGGAAGGAAGAAAGGGGTAAACTTAAGGAATAGGGATTGGTCTAAGGAGGACATAGGGGAAAACAAGTCAAAAATAGTGGATCGGCCAAGAATGTGTCTAAAAGAAGGTGAAATCGATGCTTGGTTTTGATTTAAATCAATAGATATTTAAAGAAAATAATTAGGGTTTGATTTAAAAGGGAAAAGAAAGTAAATAGGTTGGTTTAGGTTTGGGATTAACCATAAAAACATGAAATCGGGAGGCAAAAGTTGTAGAAACTAGTTAAAAATAGTGAAATCGGACAATTCCAAGTGAAATTAATTTTTATTTGGTAGAAATTGATTTAAACAAGGAAAAATATCAAATGGTTGATTTTGGTCCAAAAACTTCAATTCAATAGTGAAACCGTGCGAAACAAAGGGCAAAATGAGGCATAAATTGTAAAATCAAAACACATAATCCGTCCAAATAAGATAAATCCAAGAAATCCGAACTCAAATCCAAAGAAATAAGGATTTTCGGTGGGAAAATGTGCAAACCATGAAAAAATGCAAGAAAATGGTGAAAAAAAATGTGGGGAAACCTAAAAGCATGGATTCACGATGGAAAGTAAGGAGATTTACCGGAAAAATGAGGGGCAAGGGAGGAAGATCACTGTTCCAAGCTCCATGGACAGTAGGGGAACCATTGGAGCTCGAGTGGAGGGAAAGAAATCAAATAAAAATGATTCGGTGAAGCCCTAAAAAATCTAAAATTTTTGCGAGTGTCGATACTTCAAATTTCTCAAGTGTCGATACTTGGTCAGGTATCGACACTTCGTAAAATTCAAGTGTCAATACTTGGCCAAGAAATTTTCAAGAAAAATCAAAAAAAATCTTTAAAAATCAAGGAATATTTTGAAAAGTTTTGGGACTCAATAAAAGTGATTTTGAGCAAAAATAAATTGGGTAGAGTGGAAATTAAGAGAGTTCTCAGAGAATGGATCAATAATTCCTAACTCTCTTCTAATCATACAAAATCTCTCTTCACTCAAGGGTTTGGTAAACACATCAGCTAGTTGATCATCAGTACACACAAATTTAAGCATCACATTAGAGTTTTATATATGATCTCTTATAAATGATGTCTTATTTCAATATGTTTACTTCTTGAATGTTACACAGGATTCTTAGTTAGGTTGATTGCACTAGTATTGTCACATCTTATGGATGTCTTAATTAGTTTAATGCCAAAATCTTTGAGTTGTTGTTTGATCCATAGGATTTGAACACAACAGCTTCTAGCTGCTATATATTCGGCTTCCGCCGTAGATAGAGCAACCGAATTCTGTTTCTTGCTACTCTATGAGATCAAATTAACTCCAAGAAACTGACAGGTTCCACTAGTACTTTTACGATCAAGTTTACACCCAGCAAAGTCAGCATCAGAATAGACAATCAATTCAAATGAAGAATCTTTAGAGTACCAAAGACCAATATCAATTGTACCAGACAAATATCTAAGTATACATTTAACAGCCAAAAGATGAGACTCTTTAGGGGCAGACTGATATCTTGCACATATACAAACACTGAACATAATATCTGGCCTATTAGCAATTAGATATAACAATGAGCCAATCATTCCTCTATATAACTTTTGATATACAGGCTTACCTGATTCATCTTTGTCAAGCTTACAAGAGGAGCTCATTGGTGTACCTAATGGCTTGGTGTTCTCTATCCAAAACTTCTTTAGTATTTCTTTTGTGTACTTAGTTTGGTTGATGAAGATCCCCTCTTTGGTTTGCTTTATCTGGAGTCCGATGAAGAAGTTAAGTTCTCCCATCATGCTCATCTCGAACTCACCCTGCATTAACTTTGCAAACTCTTGACAAAGAGATTTGTTAGTAGCACCGAATATGATATCATCCATATAACTTGTACTACTAAGAGATCATCATTCTTCTTTTTCAAAAACAAAGTAGTATCTACATTACCTCTAGTAAAATCATTTTTGAGCAAAAAGAACTTAAACGATCATACCAAACTCTTGGAGCTTGTTTCAAACCATACAAAGCTTTATGAAGTTTAAAAACATCGTTTGGAAATTCATGATTTTCAAAACCAGGTGATTGTTCAACATAAACTTCTTCTTCAATAAAACCATTCAAAAAGACTTTTGACATCCATTTGAAATAATTTAAAATTCATAAAACAAGCAAAAGCTAACAATAGCCTAATTGCCTCAAGTCTAGCAACAGGAGCAAAGATTTCATCAAAATCAATCACTTCCTCCTAATTGTATCCTTTGGCAACTAGTCTAGCTTTATTTCTAGTAACAGTTCCATTTTCATCAAGTTTGTTTCTAAAAACCCATTTTGTACCAATAATTGAAACATTTGAAGGTCTATCTATCAATGTCTAAACATTATTTCTTTTAAATTGATTAGGTTCATCTTGCATAGCATTAATTCAATTGCAATCATTTTTAGCTTCTTCAATAGTTTTAGGTTCTATTTGAGATACAAATGCTAAATAATCACAAACATTTCTAAGAGATGATCGAATACTTACTCCTTTAGATGGAACACCAATGATAAGTACTTTGGGATGTCCATGAATATACCTCCATTCTTTAGGTAGAGGATCAGGTAATGATGCATTTTCATTTTCTTGATCTTGTACTCTTTCATTGTTTTGATCATCTTCTTGCTCATTGATAGGTTCTTCATTGTTGTTCACCTCTTCAGTTCTTTTAGTACCTATTTCATCACCAAGCACATCTTCTTTTCTAGAAGATTTCTAATCAGATTCATCAAATACAACATGTATGGATTCTTCAACAGCAAGTGTTCTTCTGTTGAAGACCCTGTATGCCTTGCTAGATGTAAAGTAGCCTAAAAAGACACCCTCATTTGACTTGGCATCAAGTTTACTTAGATTATCTTTACCATTGTTTAAGATGAAACAACGGCATCCAAAAACTCGAAAATATTTTATTGAAGGTTTTCTACCCTTCTAAAGCTCATAAGGTATTTTCTTTAAAATCGGTCAAATTAAAACACAGTTCAAAACATAGCATGCAGTGTTTATTGCTTCCATCCAAAAATATCTATGTAGGTCATTTTCGCAAAGAAGGTGCGTGCCATTTCTTCAAGAGTTCTATTTTTTCTTTCTACCATCCCATTTTGTTGAGGTATCCTAGATGTAGAGAAATTGTGATGAATGTCATTTTCACTATAAAATTTATCAAACTTAGAATTTTCAAATTCGGTTCCATGGTCACTTCTCAAAGATACAATAGAAACATCTTTTTCATTTGAAACTCTTTTATGAAAGTTAATGAATGCAGAAAACATTTCATCTTTATGTGTTAAAAACATGACCCATGTAAAATGTGAGAAATCGTCTACAATAACTAGACCATACTTCTTACCTTCCAAACTAGATGTTCTAGTTGGCCCAAAGAGATCCATATGAAGCAATTCTAAGGGTCTAGATATAGAGACTACTCCTTTGGTTTAAAAGATGATTTGGTTTGTTTTCCAAGTTGACAAGCAGTACAAATCTTGTCTTTTTCAAAACTAAGTTTTGGCAAATCTTTTATCAAATCCTTTTAACTAAGTTTTGAAATCAAATGTACTAGTATGTCCTAGTCTACGATGTCAAAGCCAACTAATTTCATTGATCTTGGCTTCTATTACCACTAGGCATTAACCATTTTGAACAGGAAGATTATCAAGATCAACTATATAAATATTGTCATGCCTATAACCAATGAACTTATTACCATTGTCATCTAAACTAGAAACAATGCAAATGGAAGATTCAAAAACAACTTTAAAATTTTTGTCACAAAATTGACTAATACTAAGTAAAATGTGTTTCAAACCATCAACATACAAAACATTATCAATGTTAGTAGAGGGGATGATATGGACTTTACCAATTATGACAATCTTGCCTTTCAATTATCACCAAATGTTACTTTACCACCATTCTGATATTCAAGTGATGAGAACTGCTCCACATCTCCAATCATGTGCCTTGAGCAACCGCTGTCGAGGTACCACATCCTTTTTTTATTGGTTTCAAGGCACACCTACAATAAAAATCAGGTGGAGACTTTAGGTATCCAAGTCATCTTAGGTCCTTTTAGGTTAGTGGTAATGGTTCCTTTTGGAACCCAAACTTTCTTAGCATTGCTAATTTTTTTTATTACACAAGTAAGATTTATGTTCTATAATACCACAAGTATAGCAAGTAATAGATGATGATGTAGGCACAAAGAAATTCTTGAAAAA
Organism: Areca catechu; assembly: GCA_021397845.1. Lineage (NCBI taxonomy): Eukaryota > Viridiplantae > Streptophyta > Magnoliopsida > Arecales > Arecaceae > Areca > Areca catechu. The sequence goes on from CM038043.1 coordinate 164,556,565, forward strand.
CTTTTATTGTTTTTGAGTTTTAAAATCTAAACCGGCTTTGTTAAAAACAGCTCTTTGATTATTTAAAAGCATGTTTAATTTTTCAGAACTATATGTAAATTTTTCAACAAATGATTTTAACTTTTCAAGTTCTTCTTTGTACTTTTTGTTTTCTTGCAAAATCTCATTATTCTATTTCGTAAACTTTTCAGTTGAAATAAAAGAATTTTTCTTTTTCAAATCTTCTTTTTCTTTTTCAAGAAGACAAACTTTATCATTCAATTTTTTGTTTTCTTGAAGCAAGCAATTATTTTCAATCAAATACTTGTCATTTATTTTTGCTAAAACCAGATTTTGCTTCTTCAATTCTTTATGCTTTGATTTCAGTTTTTGAAATTCAATAACTAATTCATCAAAAACCTGATGCAGTTCATCAAAAGTAAATTCATTTTCAGTTTCGGATAATACTTCATCATTATTGGCTATCAAACAGAAGTTTGCAATTTCTTGTTGTTCTTTCTCAGAACTGGAGTCCTCGCTGTTACTCCAGGTAGCCATCATGGCCTTCTTTCTTAATCTTTTTCTGCTCTTTTTTAGTAGGGGCAGTCCATCTTGAAATGGCCCAATTTCTTGCACTCAAAGCATGTGGGCTGCTCGTTCTCTTTCTCCTTCTCCTTCTCCTTCTCTTTGCTAGGCTCTTCTTTTAGAGGTTTCTTCTTGAAGTTATATTTCTTCTTTCTCATGAACCTCCTGAACTTTCTAGCCATGAGAGTTATCTCTTCTTCTTCTTCTTCTGAATCTTCACTTGATTCATCATTGTTGGTGGACTTGAAAGCGATTACTTTCTTCTTCTTATCAACGTCCATATTCTTTTGCTTTAAAGAGAGCTCATATGTCATCAATGAGCTCAACAATTACTCGAGAGGAAGAGTGTTGACGTCTTTGGCTTCTTCTATAGCAGTCACCTTTGCATCCCATGAAGCCGGAAGAGATCTAAGAAGTTTGTTTACAAGTTCGCTGTTAGATATAATCTTTTCTAAACTTCTCATGCCATTCACAATATTTGTGAACCTAGTATACATTTCACTTATAGATTCAGTAAGTTCCATTTTGAACATTTCATATGTGTGAATAAGCATGTTAACTTTAGTTGTGTTCACTTGGTGGTACCCTCATGCGTAATCTCAAGTATATCCCATATTTTCTTAGCAGAGAGATAGTTAGAGATTCTATTGAATTCACTCGGATCTAAAGAGCAAAGCAATAGATTCATAGCCTTAGCATTAAGCTCTATTTGCTTAATGTCATTCTCATCCCAATCATCTTCTATTTTAGGAGTGGGAATGCCATTAATCACCATAGTAGGCTGATGAGGACCTTTGACAATTGTCCTCCAAAGATTATAATCAATGGATTGTATGAATATGCGCATGCGAGTTTTTCAATAAGTATAGTTTGTGCCATTAAATAGTGGGGAACGGTTTGAAGCTTGACCTTCAACAATATCCATACCTATTGGGACTGCCATGATCTTTTACTCAAGATCCTTGAACCTACAAGAAAGTACTGGCGCTCTGATACCACTTGTTGCCCAGAAATGGAACCCAAAAGGGGGGTGAATTGGGTCTTTCAAAAATTAAAACAATTATGTGCAAGCCGTGTAGTATTTGTGGATAATACACTTAAGTATATGCAGTAGAAAAACAATCAATAGAGTGCAGGAAATAAAGTGCAAGTAATTAAAGAGAGACAATCATACACAAACACCAAGTTCTATGGTGGTTCGGTGCTCTCCAAGTACCTACATCCACTTTCCAAGATCCCCTTGGAAATTTCTACTATAATCTCTTCAAAGATTATAGCCGATTTATTTTCCAAGGCTCACAAGTCAAAACCTAAGTTGGTTTTGTCACTTAGGCTCACCAACAAACCTTTACACTTATTTTGTCTTTAGGCTCACAAGTCAATACTAGTTGATTTTGGCTCACCAACAACCTTACAACCTACTTTCAAGAACCTTGAAAGCTATGTCAAATAAAAATAAATTCAGAATACAAGTGTTGCCGATCTTACTGCTGTGGCTTGTAGCTTATGAGCTGGCACCGAACCTCGGACTCATTCACCTCGAGATCTCCAAGTCTCCGGACCTGCAAACCAGGGTTAAAGACCCGGGCCGGGGGTTCCGGCGGGGGCACTCCGATGGTCAAGTTAGCGAACGGCAAGACGGAACAGATCCACTAAGACGGGTGTCCGCTGGATTCCCGTGTTTAAAGGAGATTTTGATGAAAGAAGTGTGGGAATGAGAGGGGTTGACACTCAGTTTCCTGTGTTGGACTTGCCGGATTTATGTCCGGGAACTTCCAGGAGCCCCAGTGTTGTTACCCCTTTCTGTCGGTGTTCTTCCCTCTCAGTGGCTTACCTCTTTGTCCACTCTCACCATTCCTTTTATACTACCGGACCACCTTCAGCTTTTTCCCTCTACCCCCCGGAGGCTCTCGGGGGTCTGCGGCCCTTTCCCTCGTTCCCCCCTCATCTTCGAGCCCTAGAGTTAAGTGGTGAGCTTGCCTCGTCCGTCATGTTGTCACGAAAAAAGGGACTTGGCGGGATCTTGAGCCAAGCATGGGAGCCCTCATCTCAGGGCGTTGAATGTGGACTTTCGAGGTTCCAGGCCCATGACCGCAAGGATTCGATGCCTCGATCGACGGCCCTTCTTAACTGATATAAATGAGGTTCCGCGCACCATTGCGGGCCATCCTGGGTGCCTTGTATGGAGCGCGCCACGCACAAACTCCAGCAGCGACCTTGTGGCTCGTGCCTCTGACCTCCTCGAGGCTTCGCAGAGTAGGGCTGACTTCGGTCGAGGTGAACCCATCAGGGGGTGCGACCTGGTGGAGGAGTAGGAGCGCCTGGCTCGACATCGACCGAGGTGGACATGTCTTAGGGCACCACCTGGCGAGGGAGCAGAGGCAGCTAACTTCGACCGAGGTGGATCCCTCCTAGGTGGACACCTGGCGATGTGGCAGAGGAGGGCTTGACTTCGGTCGAGGTCCACCCACCTGGTGAAGGAGCATGAGCGCTTGGCTCGACCTCGATCGAGGTGGACCCATCTTGGGACGCCACCTAGCGAGGGAGCGAAGGCAGCCAACTTCAACCGAGGTAGACCCCTCCTGGGTGGACACCTGGCGAAGTGGCAGAGGAAGGCTCGACTTCGATCGAGGTGGACCCATTGTGGGGTGCCACCTGGTGGAGGAGTGGGAGCGCTTGGCTCGACATCGATCAAGATGGACCTCTTGGGGTGCCACCTGACGAGGGAGCGGAGGCAGCCAACTTCGACCGAGGCGACCCCTCCTTGGGTGGACACCTGGCGAAGTGGCAGAGAAAGGCTCGACTTTGATCGAGGTGAACCCATCTTGGGGTGCCACCTGGCGAAGGAGCAGGAGCACTTGGCTCGACCTCGGCCAAGGTGGACCCGTCTTGGGGTGCCACCTGGCAAGGGAGCGAAGGCAGCCAACTTTGACCAAGGTGGACCCCTACAAGACGGAATACCTGGTGAAGTGGTAAAGGAAGGCTCGACTTCGAATCGAGGTGGACCCATCTAGGGGTGCCACCTGACGAAGAAGCTGGAACGCCTGGCCCGACCTCGGCCGAGGTGGACCAGTCTTGGGGTGCCACCTGGCAAGGAGCGGAGGCAGCCAACTTTGGCCGAGGTGTACCCCTCCTGGGTGGACACCTAGCGAAGTGGCAGAGGAGGGCTTGACTTCGACCGAGGTGGACCCATCTTGGGATGCCACCTGGCGAAGGAGCAGGAGCACTTGGCTCGACCTCGACCGAGGTGGACCCGTCTTGGGGCGCCACCTGGCGAGGAAGCGGAGGCAGCCAACTTCGACCGAGGTGGACCCCTCTTGGGTGGACACCTGGAGAAGTGGCAGAGGAAGGCTCGACTTTGGTTGAGGTGGACCCATCGTGGGGTGCTACCTGGCGAAGGAGCAGGAACGCCTGGCTCGACCTCGATCGTGGTGGACCCATCTTGGGGCACCACCTGGTGAGGGAGCGGAGGTAGCCATCTTCGGTCGAGGTGGACCCCTATTGGGTGGACACCTGGCGAAGTGGCAGAGGAAGGCTCAACTTTGACCGAGGTGGACCCATCTTGGGGTGCCACCTGGCGAAGGAGCAGGAGCACTTTGCTCGACCTCGGCCGAGGTGGACCCGTCTTAGGGTGCCACCTGGCGAGGGAGCGGAGGCAGCCAACTTCGATCGAGGTGGACCCCTCTTGGGCGGACACCTAGCAAAGTGGTAGAGGAAGGCTCGACTTCGGCCGAGGTGGACCCATCTTGGGGTGCCACCTGGTGAAGGAGCAGGAGTGCCTGGCTCGACCTCGGTCGAGATGGACTCGTCTTGGGGCGCCACTTGGCGAGGGAGCGAAGGCTGCCAACTTCGGCCGAGGTGGACCCCTCCTAGGTGGACACTTGGCGAAGTGGCAGAAGAGTGCTCGACTTCGACCGAGGTGGATCAACCTTGGGGTGCCACCTGGCGAAGGAGCAGGAGCGCCCGGCTCACCTCGACGAGGTGGACCCATCTTGGGGCGCCACCTGGCGAGGGAGTGGAGGCAGCCAACTTCGGTTAAGGTGGATCCCTCCTGGGTGGACACCTGGCGAAGTGGCAGAGGAGGGCTCGACTTCGGTCGAGGTGGATCCATCTTGGGGTGCCACCTAGCGAAGGAGCAGGAGTGCCACATCCCGGGTGAGAACGATCGCTGGTCAAGCCACCCGGGGGGAAATTTCGAAAGAAAAAATTCACGTGGCACCACTGGCATCTAGCTGGATCTGACATACTCTCCATGTCAGCGATGTTGCCATATCAGTCACCCCCTATCCCCAAGTCCCATCGGAGCATCGCGGTTGGGGCGTGGGGAGTTAATGCAGAGATGACATGGAAAGGGGGAAATCCTGCACTATAATTACCGTGATCACTACCGCTACGTCCATCGCGCCCGAGGCCCTGTCGGAGGCCGCCACATCCGTGCGCCTGACGGGCCATTAATACACCGTTCCGAACCCGAGGCAGTTTCCATCAAACCGAAGCGTCGATGTTGGGCGTGCCTCCACATGGCGCTCATCTGATGGCCCAGGCCAAAAAGAGATGTACGGCCGTTGTTGATTGAGTTTTAAAAGGAGGGGGACTTTCCGAAAATGAAGTCTCTTGGCTTTCTCACACCTTGCCGACAGTTGCAGCAATCCTTCTTTATCCCCAGGGGTCGCCATTCTTCCGGTACAAATATTCTAGTGAGTGCCTGCGATACCTTTTCTTCCTCTTCAACCTCTCGTTTCTATGTCATCCCGAACCAGTCTCTTTTCATTTCTTCCTTCCTGATGGCTCGTCGTCATCATTCCTCTTCCAACCCGGACGAGGCCGATCCTTCCCGACCGAGGACTCCATCACCTTCCTCCTCAGAGGGGGAGGAGATTCCAATCGAGGTCCTGAGGCAACTGCAGCCAGGGACAGTGACCATTGGCATTTCTAGGGGTCCTAGGTCTCTTCCCATTGCTTCTGCACGTCCCATCTCTGCCCTTCCTCCTCCGGTGGCAGAGACCTCCTCTTCTGGTCCCTCCAGTTATGTCTCGACAATGATTGAAGATGATCTTTCTTGGACTGGGATATGTATGGGATCCCGGATTCCATCCAGTTTTCGCTCCCAGGTCCGAGGGACCGAGTAACCTCGAGTGGCCCGGGGAGGGTTGCTTTCTACGAGGACTTCCTTGTCGGGGGTCTTCGTTTTCCCCTTCATCCATTCTTCCTCTCTTTTCTCAGCCATTACCGCTTGGTCCCGGCCCAGTTGGCTCCCAACGCCATCCGAGTCATCTTCACCTTCATTGTCTTCTATCACTTTCATGGGTTTGTTGCCCGCTTTTCACTGTTCAGGGCTCTCTTTACCCCGAAACGCTACTCCATCGATGATGGCTGGTGGTACCTTTCTTTCCGACCTAGGTACCTTCGGCTCGACCTCCCTACATCGATCAAAGTGTGGAAGAACTGTTTCTTCTTTGCCTCGGTCCCGGATGTCGACTGGGCTTGGAGTGAGCCAGACCGGTCCTCGAATCAAATTCCCAAGTTGAGCAGGCATACCAGGAAGTTTACACTCAAATGCTGGGTGATGTAGTCCCTACCCTCGAGGTCCTGCTCTCAAAGCAGAATTTGTTCGAGGTGGGAGTCAGTCCAATCCGGGCGTTGGGTGAGACTCCGAGTCTCCCTCCTCCACCTTTGCTTCTTTTCCGTTTTCTTCTTCCTTCTTTTTGAAATGACCTTATCATTTTCTTTCTCCAGGGATGAAGTTCTCCGTCGAGAGCCTGATGGAGGGCATCTGGAAGAGGGGCGCTATTAAAGGGGCCCAGGAGGCTCCACCGAAGAAGGCTCATACAGAGGCGAGCCAGGGGCCTAGGCCCACCCCAGCTCCTATTGGCTCCGGGGTGATGGGCTTTGCCCCCAGACCACCTCAGCCTCGTGCGCCTGACGTGCCCGTCGTCGAGCTCGACAGGGCTGAGGGAGAGGGGCGACCGGAACCTTCTCAGGTGGCGCCTGCACCAGCCACCGCGCCGATCATCCCTACGGTGGCCACTAGGGTGGCGGCAGCCCCATCGACGGTCGTGCCACCCAGCGGAGGGATAGCTACTCAGCCCGCTCCTGACGTCCACCCTCCACTATCAGGGCTTAATGCCAGTTCCTCTGTCATCTGCAATCAAGGACTCATGGAAAGGATGATGGAGTTCGCCTCCATGCCCTAGGACCGTCACCTGAGGGGTGGCCGAGACTACGCGGATGAGCTGCTCGAGATCCTCCCATTGCTCTTCACGATAAGCTCCGAGCTCTCTTTTTTTTTTTTTAATGTTCCAGTTGGGTCTTTCTAACATCCTATTTTCTCTATGACACAGATCGGGATCGACGTACTGCTACTGAGGAACTTCCTTTCCAGCTTAGCAAAGAAAGATGCTAAGAAGGAGAAGAGGCTTGGCAAGCTCGCAGCCAACGTGAAGGACCTTATGGAGAAAGGTCATGAGCTACGGGGGAGCAACCAGGCCCTCCGAGAATGCCTAGGTTGCACCGAGGGGCCTGTCAGGAAGCTCAAGACCTCTTTGTCTGAGGAGAGGATCTCGAGCCAATGCCATGCCGAAGACGACACGGTCGAGGTTTCCCATCTCAGAGCTCAATCCCGGTCACTAGAGCACCGGGTCGAGGAGGTCCTCAAGGAACTGAGTGCGACCAAGGAGAAGAATTTCTACATCAACGGGCTACTAGAGGCTTCCTGAAAGGAGACACAGGAGGTCGTGCCAAAGTTCTGGGCTTCCAAGGAGTTCAAGGGGGAGCTGCACGAGGCGGCGGTCGACTCCTTCCTCAAGGGCTTCCAGATGTGCCGGGAGAAGGTGGACTCCTTCTTTCCCGAGCTTGATCTGAGCGGGGTCATCCTGGGTGGCCGAAGAGAGCAGCCCGATGAGGGAGGACCAGTTGCAGAGGGTGCCGACATGGAGGCTTCCGCACGGCCTTCTGATGATGCGACCAGTGGCGAAGCTGCCCCCCAGCTGAAGGAGGATGCGGTTGCGGCGAAGTGATCCCAGGGCCTCCTTTTGCTTCTAGTATAGGTTTTCCTTTTTTGTTTCGTTGGGTCTTCTGGTCTGTCGAGGCCCCCTTTTGTAAGAAACCCTTTACTAGAAATGAAGACCCACTTTAATCATTTTACTTCGTCTCCCTCTTTTTCCTTTTCTTTTTTTCTTTCGTGTTTGCAAGCTGAATCGCTGATTTGAGGCAAGGCCCCGGAGGCCTCCTGGTTTCCAGAAGGGGCCTCCTAAGACTTGCAGCTTACACACCAAACGAGCAGGAGACTTGTTTTTTTTTTTTTGGGGCATCCTCCGGACTGAACCCCGGGGCCACCTACCGGAACTGAGTCCCGTGCGGCGTTCCAGGCTGAACTCCGGGATCTTGTGGGGGAACTAGGTTCCGCTCCACCTTCCAGATCGAGGTCCGGGACTTCACTCTGGAATTAGGTTCCATGCAAACTTCCGGACTGAACCCCGGGGCCACAAGCGGGAGTTGAGCATTGCACGACCTTCCGAGCTGAACTACGGGATTATTGGAACCTGGACTTAAGTCTCCAGAACTTCCTCCGGACTGAACTCCGGGGCCGCATGCTAGAATTTAATTCCGTGCGACACTCCGGATTGAACTCTAGGATTTTTGTGAAAGAGCCGGCTTTCGCGAGATCTTTCAGGCTAAGGCCTGGGACTTCGCATCTTTGCAGGCCATTTGTGGGCTTCCCGCCTTGCCCTCGTTCGCCAAACTTAAAACTGGATGGTGATGGTCCTACGAGATGAGAACAGGCATTGCATATAAAAAGGATCTCATTATTGAAGTTTAAAAGGTCTTACACTATTGATAATACATCCTCAAGTTCGTGGCTTTCCAAGCCTGCGGAAATCGAGATCCGTCGAGCTCCTCCAAGTAATAAGCTCCATGGGGGAGTGCTTCGGCCACCCTATAAGGGCCCTCCCAATTTGGAGAGAGCTTGCCGCACTCCTGCGGCTAGGATGCCTTAGCACGACGCACTCGAGTGGAAGGATTTTGGCCGCACCCTAGAATTGTAGTATCTGGCCACTCATTGCCAGTAGGCCGCCATCCGAACTCGATCCCTGTCCCTTGTTTCTTCAAGGAGATCCAGGTTCAATAGCAGCCGTGCCGGGTTCTCAATCTCGTTGTACTGCTCTACACGCAAGGTCGGCAGGCTGAGCTCTATCGGAATAACTGCTTCCACATCAAAGACAAGGTTGAAGGGGGTCTCGTCCGTGGCCATCCTTGGGGTGGTATGGTACGCCCATAGGATGCTAGGAAGCTCCTCCACCCATCTTCCCTTAGCCTGATCTAGTCTAGTTCGAAGGCCTTGCAGGATGGTTCTATTTGTCACCTCGACCTCTCCATTGGTCTGAGAATGCGCCACCGAGGTGAAGCGATGATAAATCTCGAGGTCGTTGCAAAACTTCTCGAACTCCCGACAGTCGAACTGGAATCCGTTGTCGGTGATGATGGTGTGGGGCAAGCCAAAGCGATAAATAATTGACTTCCAGAGGAACTTGGCGACGTTCGTCTCTGTGATCCGGGCTAATGGCTCAGCCTTGACCCACTTCATGAAGTAGTCGATAGCCACAATCAAGAACTTTCGCTACCCGGATGCAGGGGGAAAGGGTCCGAGGAGATCCATGCCTCACTAAGCAAACGGCCAGGAGGCGGAGAGCTAGGAGAGTGGCGCGGCAGGCTGGCGCTGTACGACAGCGTGCTGCTGACATCGATCACACCTCTTGACAAAGTTAACCGCGTCTTCTCTCATCGTCTCCTAGAGGTAGCCTTGATGGAGGGCCTTGTACGCCAATGTCTTGCCCCCCACATGGTTCCCATAGATGCCCTCGTGGATCTCCTGGAGCATAAGTGCAGCTTCGATGGATCTCAAACATTTGAGGAGCGGGTAGGAATAGGACCTCTGGTACAGTAGCCCATCCATCAACACGAATCGTGTGGCCTTCCTCTTAATGAGACCGGCCGCCGCGCGATCCTCCGGTAAGGTGCCATTGGTGATGTACTAAATGTACTTGTCCATCCAATTGGGCTCCGGGGTGACCTGCTGGACTTTCCTAGGTATCTCATAGCTCGAGGCTTGAAGATGCTCGATGTAGGCACGGCCCAGCGACGAGTCCGGAAGGGTTGCTAGGCGGGAGAGGGCATCCGCGGGAGCTTTTTCCCCGCGCGGGATATGGGAGATGCTGAAGCGCCTAAAGCCCACCGCGCTCTCTCGCACTAGCTCCAGGTATTTTTTCATTTGGAGGTCCCGTGCCTCATACTCTCCTGAGACCTGCCCAGCCACCAGCTACGAGTCGGTGAAGACCCTGAGGCTGGCCACACCCAGCTCGTGGGAGACACTCAGTCCCACGAGGAGTGCTTCGTACTTCGCCTAGTTATTGGTGGCGATGAACTAGAAACGAAGCACATATTCAACGACAACTCCCTCGCTGTTGGCGAGGATGATTCCAGCTCCACTCCCGCCGGAGTTAGAGGATCCATCCACATGAAGGACCCAGATGTCCTCCTCCGGTCCAGGCTCTAGCATCGGTTCTGAAGGCCCTCATCCGGCCCCTTACCCAAGCCTGCACACTCAACCAAAAAATCAATGAGTACTTGTGCCTTCATGACCGACCTCGGCCGGTAGGCGATGTTGAACTCGCTGAGCTTCAGCACCCACTTCGCCAGGCATCCGGACGTGTCAGGTCGGCTGAGCACCGATTTCAGTGGTTAATCCATCAGGACTGCGACGGGGTGTACTTGGAAATAAGGCCTGAGGTACTAGGCAGACACGATTAGTGCAAAAATCAGTTTCTCAGACCAAGAATACCCGAGCTCCGCGTTGCGGAGAAGTTTGCTTGTGTAATACACCGGCTTCTGGATCCCTTTGTCATCCGTCCGAACTAGGACCGAGCTAACAGCCTTCGGAGTGATCGCTAGGTACAGAAGGAGCTCTTCTCCTTCCTCTGGTCAGGAGAGCAGTGGCAGCTACGCCAATGTCTTCTTCAGCTCTTCAAATGTCTCCTGGCACTCCTTCGTCGAAGCGAAGTCGTGCATCTTCCTCAGTGCCTTGAAGAAGGGTTGGCAGCGGTCAGCGGACCTTGAGATAAAGCGGCTCAGGGCAGCTATCCGGCCGATGAGTCGCTGTACTTGCTTCTTGGAGGTGGGCTGCTCCATGCCTAGGATCGCCCGAACCTTCTCCAGGTTGGCTTCTATCCCTCTTTGAGTCGCCATGAAGCCGAGGAACTTTCCCGCTGATACGCCGAAAGCATACTTCACCGGGTTCAACTTCATTTGGTGAAGACAAAGGTTGTGGAACTTTCCCACTGGATTTCCTTCACTTGCCGTTGTTCTTCTTTACCATCACCACGTTCGCCAGCCAACTAGGGTACTGCACTTCTCGTACGAAGCCAGCGGTGAGGAGCTTTTCCACTTCTTCATTGATTGCCTTCTATCTTTCGATGGTGAAACTTCTTTTCTTTTAGCAGACCGGGCGGCACCTCGGATCAATTTTCAGTTGGTGGGTGATAACCTTCAAGGGAATACCTGGCATATCTACAACAGACCAGGCAAACACATTCGTGTTTGCCCCGAGGAAATCCAGCAGGCGAGCCCGTTCATCCTCCGGGAGTTGGGCTCCTACCTGCAATGTCTTCTGAGGGTCTGAGCCACGGGGGTACGTCAATAAGTGCTCTACGGGTCCTCCCTTGGGATCTTGCACCCTCTGATCGAGGTCATCAAAGTCAGAGCCGAGCTCGGCACTTCGGGCCCCCGGGACAGCCTGTAAGCAATGCGTGACAGGTTGGGCCGTCCCCCTCATTACTCCTATCCCAAAGGCGATAGGGAACTGCACCAGTAACCTTTTGATAGAATGACTGCATCAAGTTGGTTGAGCCCTGGACGGCCTAGGATAGCATTGTAAGGTGATAGGAGTCGGATGACGGTGAAGGTCATCATGACCGTGCTCTGCCAGGATGGGGTCCTGGCAGTAACAGGGAGAGTGATCTCCCCTTCGACCCCTACAAAATCTCCAATGAAGCCCATGAGAGGGGTGTGCACTGGCTTTAGCCGATCATGAGATAAATTCATTCGGAAAAAAGCACCATAAAAAAGTACGTCAGTAGAGCTTCCACTATCCACCATAATGCGATGTACAGGATGCTTAGCGATGGTCATCTCGATCATCACTGCATCAGTGTTTACATTTTCATTTTTAATTCCACTCCCCTATTCAAAGGGGAGTACATTTTCCAGGTCTCCCTCCTCCTGGGCTCTCTTCGACACGCGCCCTATCCCCCAAGTGATTATGCCCACGGGTTTCTCCGTAGGGTAGTTGTCAACTGCAGGGATGGGGGAAAGGGCCGCGAGTGGCTAGTCCTCCACCGGGGCTTCGCTCCTCATGAATTTCCTGAGGTAGCCCCTCTTGATCAGCTCCTCGATCTCCTACTTCAGATTACAGCACTTCTCCGTGTCGTGGCCATGGTCACGATGAAACTGATAGTACTTCGTCTTGTCACGACTGTTTCTTGGGTTCTGAGGAGGAGGTCGGTGGAGGTAGCATTCGCCCTCGATCTCCATGAGGATCTTCATTCTTGGAGTAAAGAGAGGGGTGAAGGTTCGCTCCGGACCGGGACCGTTCTTCGACTTCGGACCCGGTCGAAAGTCTGCAGGTGGTTCGGGCCTCCGGGTTTCAGGAACATCTTTTGGGACAGGCTTCTTCGAAGACTTTCCGTCCAGCTCTCGTCTGGTATGGTCGACCTCCTCAGTGCGGGTGTACTTGTGGATGCGGAGGAGGAGCTCATAATATATATTGAGGGGCTTCTTGTCCAGGAAATACATCAGATGGGAGGTCTTGAGCCCTCGTTTCAATGCCAACAAGGCGACGGGCTCATCCAGGCTATAGATTTTCAGGACAGCAGTCTTGAAATGGGTGACGTAATCCTACAACAGCTCTTGATCTTGCTGGCGGATGAGAAGAGTCTATCCACCTCCCTTGGTACCTTCCGGTAAGCATCAAAGTGTGCCACAAATTTTCCTTCCAGCTGATGGAAGGAGCTGATAGACTCAGGCTCGAGGCAGGTGAGCTAAACTCGAGCAGCCTTTCGGAAGGTGGCCGGGAAGGCGATACATAGGAGAGCATCCATCGCCCCCTAGACTCTCATGAGAGCCTTATAGCTCTCCAGGTGGCCTAAGGGGTTGGTGGTCCCATCGTAGGGATCCACCTGAGGCATACGGAATCAATTCGAAATCGATTCCTCTTGGATTTCCCGGGAGAAGGGTGGTTGGGCATTATAGCCCACTGGCTCGCTAAGGGAGCCCTGCATGTTGGCGAAGTGATGGGAGAACTCCGCCAACTTGCACTCATGCTATTCCAGGCGTCTCTCAGCCAGGCGCCTGATGGCCTCATCAGTGGAACTCTCCACTGAGGCCACTGGAGAAGGAGGTGCCAACTGGTCACGACGAGGGGCCTTGCCTCGGTGGCGGCTGTTGCGCCGGACGGCTTCAGGGTTGCTGGCCGGGGATCGACTCTCGTGATCCACCAACCCAGTGTGGTTTCTTTTCGCGGGAGTATGATGGCTCCCATGGGGGTTGGTTACAACCCGCAGATGAGATTGCCTGCCTTGAATAGAGTGCAGGCTCCCGCAGGGAACCGTGGCTTGGGCTGCGGGGGTCCTTAGCTGGGGCTGAGTGGCTAGGGAGTGCTACTGGTGCTGCAGCTATCGTACAGCTATAGTCAGTGTCTGCAACTGCTGGGCGATAGCTGTGATAGGACCGTCCACCGAGGATAGCTGAGGAGGAGGAGGAGGAGTGGGAAGTTCTCTCTCCAGGCTACGTGGGCCAGGAGGAGAGGAAACCTCTCCCGCCTAGCTGGTAGAAGCTTCAGGTCCGCGTGTCACCACCATGTTCAAGGTTGAGGTGTTCTCTTGCTCATGGGGGGCTTACTCGCATAGGGGTTACCATTCTGCCCCCCCTTCCTGGCGTGCCAATCTATTGCCGATCTTATCACTGTGGCCTGTAGCTTATGAGCTGGCGCCGAACCTCGGACTCCTTCACCTCGAGATCTCCAAGTCTCTGAACCTGCAAAATAAGGTTAGAGACTCGGGCCAAGGGTTTCGGCGGGGGCTCTCTGACGGTCAAGTTAGCGAACGGCAAGACGGAACAGATCCACAAAGATGGGTCTCCACTGGATTCCCATGCTTAGAGGAGATTTTGATGAAAGAAGCATGGGAATGAGAGGGGTTGACACTTAGTTTCCTGTGCTGGACTCGCCAGATTTGCATCCGGGAACTTCCGGGAGCCCCAGTGTTGTTACTCCTTTCTGTCGATGTTCTTCCCTCTTAGTGGCTTACCACTTTGTCCGCTCTCACCATCCCTTTTATACCACCGGACCACCTTCAACTTTTTCCCTCTACCCCCCGGAGGCTTTTGGGGGTCTGCGACCCTTTCCCCCATTCCCCCTCTTCTTCGAGCCTGGGAGTTAAGTGGCGAGCTTGCCTCATCCATCGTGTTATCACGAAAAGAGGGACCTGGCGGGATCTTGAGCAAAGCACGAGAGCCCTCATCTCGGGATATTGACTGTGGACTTTCGGGGTTCCAAGCCCCTGACCGCAAGGATTCGATGCCTCGATCACCGGGCCCTTCTTAACTGATGTAAATGAGGTTCGGCACACCATTGCGGGTCGTACTGGGCATCTCGTATGGGGCGCGCCGCACACCAACTCCAGCAACGACCTTGTGGCGAATGCCTTTGACCTCCTCGAGGCTTCGCAGAGTAGAGCTGACTTCGATCAAGGTGAAACCATCAGGGGGTGCCCCTAGCGGAGGAGTGGGAGCGCCTGGCTCGACATCGATCGAGGTGGACCTGTCTTGGGGTGCCACCTGGCGAGGGAGCGGAGGCAGCCAACTTTGGCTGAGGTGGACCCCTCCTGAATGGACACCTGGCGATGTAGCAGAGGAGGGCTCGACTTCGACCAAGGTGGATCCATCTTGGGGTGCCACCTAGCGAATGAGTAGGAGCGCCTGGCTCGACCTCGACCGAGGTGGACCCGTCTTGGGGTGCCACCTGGCGAGGGAGCGGAGGCAGCCAACTTCGGCCGAGATGGACCCCTCTTGGGTGGACACCTGGCGAAGTGGCAGAGGAAGGCTCGACTTCGACCGAGGTAGACCCATCATGGGGTGCCACCTGGCGAAGGAGCAGGAGCGCCTGGCTCGACCTCGGCCGAGGTTGACCCATCTTGGGGTGCCACCTGGTGAGGGAGCGGAGGTAGCCAACTTCGGCCGAGGCGAACCTCTCCTAGGTGGACACCTGGGGAAGTTGCAGAGAAAGGCTCGACTTCGACCGAGGTGGACCCATCTTAGGATGCCACCTGGCGAAGGATCAGGAGCACCTGGCTCGACCTCGATCGAGGTAGACCCATCTTAGGATGCCACCTGACGAGGGAGCGGAGGCAGCCAACTTCGACCGAGGTGCACCCCTCCTAGGTGGACACCTAGCGAAGTGGCAGAGGAAGGCTCGACTTTGGCCAAGGTGGACCCATCTTAGGGTGCCACCTGGCGAAGGAGCAGGAGTGCCTGGCTTGACCTTGATCGAGGTGGACCCATCTTGGGGTGCCACCTGGCGAGGGAGCGAAGGCAGCCAACTTCGATCGATGTGGACCCCTCCTGGGTGGACACCTAGCGATGTGGCAGATGAGGGCTCGACTTCGACCGAGGTGGACCCATCTTGGGGTGCCACCTGGCGAAGGAGCAGGAGCACCTGGCTCGACCTCGACCGAGGTGGACCCGTCTTGGGGCGCCACCTGGTGAGTGAGCGGAGGAAGCCAACTTCGACCGAGGTGGATGATAAATCTTGGATTTACACGATTATTTTAAGTATTTTAGTTAATTATTGGTGCTAACATTCTTTTAATAATCTAATTTCATAATTAATTTGGACTTTCTTGCAAAACTAATTATTTTAAAAATATATTTGAAAAGTGTGAAATTAGAGTATGTTCATGACAAATAGATTTCAAGTCAAAGCACTACACACCCATTTAAATGATTAATAAAATATTTAATAATTATAATTAATGATCATAGAATTGGTAAAATTAATAAGATTGAAACCCACCAATAGGTAGAGCTTGATTTATGGAATCCAACGACGCAAACGGTACTTAAATCAGGTTTGAAATGAAGAAGTTATGAATTTTCTAAGATTTTTGCACACATTTTGATGCTGCACGATTTTTGGAGCAGCTCGTCCTTGTTTTCTTTATTTTGCATTTGGTTCATCGGCAGCCATGGCTGCCATGGCTGCCGGTCCACGGAATAGGCCGTGGACCACGGCCCTCCAGAGGCGCTGAAATTCGCCGGGAAGCACGCCGGCGGTATCCCTGGCCGGAGGAGAAGCTCCGGCGATGCTTTGACGGTCGGTGGCGGTGTTTTTCGACGGCAAAAGAAAGGAGGCAGCCCACGTTCCCCACGGCCACCTCCTCCACGCGCAGCCACCCACCTCCCCCACGCGCAGCCACGCATGCCCTCCACGGCGGCCACCTCCTTCATGCACGGTGGCCACCTCCTCCACGCGCATGCACGGCGGCCACCCACCTCCTCCACGCGCATGCACGGCGGCCACCCACCTCCTCCACGCGCAGCAGCCCACGTTCCCCATGGCCAGCTCCTCCACGCGCAGCCACGCACGCCCTCCATGGCGGCCACCTCCTCCACGCGCAGCCCACGGGCATTCTTCACGGGCAGCAGCGCGTTGCCGAGCTCCTCCACGCGCAGGCCGAGCTCCTCCACGCGCCGTCCGCAGGTGTTCTCCACAGTAGCGCAGTCCACGGCCGGGCAAGCACTCCACGCGCACGTCCGCGGGCGTTCTCCATGATGGCTCCACGCGCACGGCCATGCTTCTCCATGGGCGTTGCCAAGCGGTCGTCACGGCATAAGCTGGGCGTTCTCCACGAGCTTCGCGGCGTAATCAATGGAGCAACAATGGCAGTCACGTTTTTTTTTTTTGTCCCACATCGCTAGTGTATAACGAGCTCCCCTCTCCGGTCAATTATAAAATGAACCCCATTGTGCAAGATAGAGGGATCCCGAGAAAAGACAAGGTACAGGGTAAAGGGCATTGCTTGGGTTACGGGTTGGCTTTTGGGAGTGAGGTTTCTCAAAGGAGAGCGTGTCCCTACACCATCTTCCAGCCTTCTCTCTCTGAGATCAGGATCCGAAGAAGAAGACACAGAGGAAGCCCAGTTCGCTCCACGGAGTACGAAGGAAGGAGCTATCTTCCCGACGAGGCAGCGCCGATCTGTTCTTATCTTTGTTACTTATTTTGTTAATTTAATTTTTTTTGCATTGTATCTAGACATTAAATTTCAATCAATGCAATATTTTTTTTAACTCCTGTCTTTCGTCTTGTCTGCACGTAGATGCTAGGATCTAAATAATAGATCCTAGTGCCAAGTTTACTTTTCCTGGAATTTTATTTTTTTATACTTTTCAACTTCAAATATTTTTTTTTACAAGATCAAAAAGATTTCAAATCCTAAACACCGCCTTCTCTGTGGATTCGACCCGACTCCTCTTGCTACGCATTTTTAAATATTTTAAGAAGTCAGATTTTAAACTGATAGCCACGGTGTTTTAACGACAACCCCGCGGATCTACCAGTGGACCCCTCCTGGGTGGACACCTGGCGAAGTGGCAGAGGAAGGCTCGACTTTGGTCGAGATGGACCCATCATGGGGTGCCACCTGGAGAAGGAGCAGGAGCGCCTGGCTCAACCTCGGCCGAGGTGGACCTGTCTTGGGGCACCACCTGGTGAAGGAGCGGAAGTAGCCAACTTCGGCTGAGGCGGACCCCTCCTGGGTGGACACCTGGTGAAGTGGTAGAGGAAGGCTCGACTTCGACCAAGATGGACCCATCTTAGGGAGCCACCTTGCGAAGGAGCAGGAGCACCTGGCTCGGCCTCGGCCGAGGTGGACCCATCTTGGGGCGCCACCTGGCGAGGGAGCGGAGGTAGCCAACTTCGACCGTGGTGGACTCCTTCTGGGCGAACACCTGGCGAAGTGGCAGAAGAAGGCTCGACTTCGATTGAGGTCGACCCATCTTGGGGTGCCACCTCGCGAAGGAGCAGGAGCGCCTGGCTCGACCTTGGCCGAAATGGACCCGTCTTGGGGCGCCACCTGGCGAGGGAGTGGAGACAGCCAACTTCGGCCGAGGTGGACCCCTCCTGGGTGGACACCTGGCAAAGTGACAGAGGAGTGCTCGACTTCGACCGAAGTGGACCAACCTTGGGGTGCCACCTGGTGAAGGAGCAAAAGCGCCCGGCTCGACCTCGATCGAGGTGGACCCGTCTTGGGGCGCCACCTGGCAAGGGAGCGGAGGCAGCCAACTTCGGTCGAGGTGGACCCCTCCTGGGTGGACACCTGGTGAAGTGGCAGAGGAGGGCTCGACTTTGATCGAGGTGGACCCATCTTGGGGTGCCACCTAGCGAAGGAGCAAGAGCGCCACGTCCCGGGTGAGAACGATCGCTGGTCAAGCCACCCAGGAGGGAATTTCGAAAGAAAAAATCCACGTGGCACTGCCGGCATCCAGCTGGATCTGACATACTCTCCACGTCAGCGATGTTGCCATATTAACAAGAATTTAAATACAAGCAAACTCTCTTCTTAGAGTGGATGAGGAATCTTTGAAGCTCTTTGATGATTGCTTAATGTGACTGACTTGGAATCTTCTCAAGAACACTTTTGGAAAGATGAAATGAAAGGAATGTGGACTTTTTCGGTGAAATATTTCCTTTTTAGCTTTTGGAAGTGAAGTTCTTGAAGAATGTCTTTAACTCTTGGATATTTTTTTGCTTTTCTTTCGTCTCTCTTTTGCTTCATGAATGAGTTTGGTGAAGCTTAAATACATGAAAAACATCCTAAAAATCATTTTAGACCATTAGGAATCAAAAACTAGCTGTTAGGACCTAAAAACCATCAAATCAGGCTGTCAGAAAATAGATCCGTTGAGGCTGTCAGAACCCGAGTGTCGAATTTGGTTGTCAGGTATCGACACTTGGCTTTCAGGTGTCGATACTTGAACTTTCAAGTATCGACACTTGATTATCAGGTATCGACACTTGACACAAAAATTCTCCAGAAACAAGTTCTGTATTTTTAAAAAGTCTCAGGCCTTGAGTCGATACTTGAGAACTTAAGTGTCGACACTTGAGTTTCAGGTATCGATACTTGAGTTCTGAGTGTCGACACTTGGCGTGCCATGAAAAATTTCTATGTGCCAAATACTGAAGTGTCGACACTTGGGCTTCCAAGAGTCGACACTCGGTTCTGCAAAATTCAAAATCAAGTGCCAAACAAGCCAAAAACATAAAGATATTCAATAAAAATTAAATACAATATATATAAACAATAATTGAACTCATTTGTGTCATTTTTTTTATGGAGAATACTTCTCAAAGCATGAAAAATGCTTTGTTTCAAAGCATGCCATGATACTCTAGTTTTGAGAATTTGAGATGCTTGAAACCTGAAAACTCATAACTACAAATGATCATTAATACAAAATATGTACTCAACATTTTGTTATTTATCAAAATTATAGGGTAGAGCCAACAACCAATAGAGCTCATTTGAGCTAAGGTCAATCAGGAAATAAACCAAGCTCAAATATATTTCGAAGCTCATCTCATAAATGAGCCAAGCTAGAACAACTTTATTGTTCTGATTTAATGGAGAAGTTAAGCTTAACTCAACTAAAGCTTCATTTAAGGCTTAGCCAAGCAAAGTTCATACGAATCCATGGAAATATGCTCATGTTTGAGGTGAGCTCAAGCAACTTATTTAGTTTTTAAGCCGAGCCTGAGCAGCCTAGTACTCCACTCGACTTGGTTCAGCTCATTGGCAGCTCTAGTCTTTGGTCATCTCATTATCCTAGTGATGAACTGTTGTCATTTGGCTTAGGAACCTTCTCATCAATCCTGTGTAACAGATCCCGGCTGCCCTAAAGGTGGCTTTCGAGAGTCCAAGTGATTTAACAGTAATAATCCATCCATAACAATCAATTTCCATCTGAGTGCCCTTTTAACTAGCTAGTCTCATCCAATTTGAACAAAATTTTCAAATTTGAATTCTAACGGTCTAATGCTATCCTTAGAACAACCCATCACCGTAACAAAAATGCCTTTTGGAGGCATTTCTTATTATATACATTTTTTTTGGGCTACATTATAGTATAAATTATTGAAATGAAAAATACTCTCACGGTATTTCTCTGTTTCAGCCATAGCAACACAGAGAAGAGAAATGAAAGATAACTCAAACTATTATTTCTCACACGGAAGTCAAAAAATAATTGGGTTGCCTTATATAGGCTTACAAAAGATAAATCCATGTGATTTCGTGGTAACGGAGCATGTCACGACCTTAGCAAACAATGTAACCAAGTCCCTTATGGCCAAACGTGCATCATATTTCCATCATAAACGTCGCTATCTTCTAATAAATATTTTTTATTAATGATACTTCATTATAAGTACAACTATAAAAGTATCATTATAAATTCGTATTCAATCTATAGTATATAATTTAAAATATTAAATATTGGAAAAAGTGAATAGAAATTTTTTATTCCTAAACTATCCTGTGGGAAGGAAAATTATCCTGTGGGATGAAAACTATCATGCGAGATGAAAACTTTTAGTCCCACATTGAAAGATTGGAAAATGAGAAGGCTCTTTATAAGAAAACCTTTTTCCAAGCTCTTACTTCTAGGCTCACCATAGGTGGAGAGCTTGAGGGTGATGCCTGGACACGCACACGTATGTGCGACTGGCGACAAGGATGCAATGGGTGCTTTGTAGGCGCACTTTGCACTTCGCACGTACGCATCATCTTGAGGAGCCTTTAAATTCTTCCTGATCAAATAGATCAGACGGTCGAGATTGATTGGCACCAGATCAAGGTTGTAGGGAGACGAGTTCGCTCGATTCTGATAGGAGCTGACTCAGATGATTGGCCGGGTCGAGTTGACTCGGATCCGCAGAATGGGAATACATGGTCTGGACGAGTCGACTCGACCAGGGTCGAGCTGGCTCGGATCTACAGAATCGTATCATGTAGTCTGGACGAGTCGACTCGACCAGGGTCGAGCTAGATTGGATCCACAAAGCCGTATCATGCGGTTTGGATGAGTTGACTCAAGAAAATCGAGCCGACTCGACCAGGGCGCTCTCTACAGTAAGGAGCCGACTCGGATAACGGGATTTCAGAATCGTAAAACAACGGATCACGCGTTCGGAGGCATAATCATGCATCTGTTCATGGATCAATGTTTCTTCTGAGATCAGGGGTGCCATCAGATCGTGAAATGATGCATTGAGAAGTGAACTGATCGCATGATATAGAGATCATGGTACGAATCAGCGTATCATGGCATTCGATCGCGATTAAAGAAACGTATCGATCGCGTAAAGGCATATCTCACTATGAAATGACATCGGAAACTCCCTCCGATGAAATCAAAAGGTTGCTTCCAAGGGGCACCTTAAGGCTATAAATAGGTCCACATTCCTCATTCATTTCATCGCATTCATTCCAGTATTTTCCTTCCTTCTTTTACGCATTTAGATACTCTAAAAAAATAGAGTATAGTTATAATGCATCGTAAGTCTCTCTGGTATTTGCATACTTTGAAAATAGAGTATAGCTATAGTGCATACAAGAAAAGAAAAGCATTCCTGGTTTGAATTTCTAGTGAATTGTAGTGCTGCTTTCACCAGAAGAAGACCGTTGTATCCTGAAAGACAATCATCATAAAACCTTAAGCACCATTGCAGGACGAAATTGTCTTAAGGACATAGAGTGTAACTCTAGCTCGATCTTGTCAATTAAGTAGCCATTGTTCATACACATCTTACCACCAACAATCTTAAAACAATTTTTCTTCGTACTGAAGTGTTGCTCAAGTGATGGCAACAATGGCTGCACCAGTTCAGGCCGAGAAGCCGAAGAAGTTTACCGGCACCGACTTCAAGAGATGGCAACAGAAGATGATGTTCTATCTAACAACTCTGAATCTGGTAAGAGTTCTCAACGAAGATCCACCAGTCCTAAAGAAAGGAGAGAACGACAAGTAGATTGTCACTACTGTCAATGCATGGAAGCATTCAGACTTCCTATGCAAAAACTACATCCTTAATGGATTAGAGATTGCTCTGCATAATATATACAGTAGTATAAGCACAACAAAAGAGCTGTGAGCATCCTTGGACAAGAAGTATAAGATCGAGGATGCAGGCCATAAAAATTTGTGGTCGGTAGGTTTCTTGACTACGAGATGGTAGATTACAAGACCGTCTTGGAGCAAGTTCAAGAATTACAGATCATACTGCATGAGATACATGCAGAAAGGATGTCTCTTAGTGAGTCATTACAGGTAGCCGCTATAATTGAGAAGCTACCTCCATCATGGAAAGACTTCAAAAACTACCTAAAGCATAAGCGGAAGGAGATGGGACTTGAAGATCTAATTATCCACCTGAGGATCGAGGAAGACAACAAGAGCCATGATTAGAAAACAGGAAGACATCTTGCTGAGCCTAAGGCCAACCTCATGGAAGGAAAGGTCAACAAGAAGAAACGCAAGTTTCCTAGAGAAGGCTATAAACAGAAGAAAGACAATCCTAAGAAGTTCAAAGGAAAGTGCTTCATTTGTGGTAAAATAGGCCACAAATCCAAGGATTGTCATTTCAAGAGAAAAGAAAAGAAAGAAGTCAATACTACTGAAGATACCCTATCCCGTGAAGTGTCAGGGATGATGTTGTAAGCAGTTGTATTTGAAGCAAACATGGTTGATAAACCAAATGAATGGTATGTTAACACTAGAGCTACTCGACATGTCTGCTCTGATAAGAGTATGTTCTCATCATATACTTCTATCAGATGTAGAAATCTACTAATGGGTAACTCCGCTACATCGAAGATAGAAGGAATTGGCCGCATTATTCTAAAGATGACATATGGCAAAGAGCTTCTACTGAACGATGTAATGCATGTTTCTGACATCCGTAAGAACTTGGTATCAGGCTCTCTCCTAAGCATACATAGATTTAGGATGGTGTTTGAGTCTGAAAATTTGTACTTACTAAAGGAAGGATCTTTCTGGATAGAGGTTACTTGAATAATGGATTATTCAAGATGAATGTAATGACTGTACATCGCAACCTTGAAAAGAATAAAGATTCTTCTTCTATTTATATGGTTGACTCCTCTTATCTATGGTATGATAAATTATGTCATGTGAATTTTAATTCATTACGGAACTTAATGAATTTAGAATTGTTACCTAATCATGAAATCGATCCACATTATAGATGTGAGATATGTGTTGAAGCTAAGCTAGCCAAAACACCGTTCCATTCAATAGAAAGGGATACTGAACCTCTAGATTTGATCCACGATGATCTATGTGACTTGAAGTCAATATAATCTAGAAGAGGTAAAAAATATTTTATAACATTTATTGATGATTCAACTAGATACTATTATGTGTATCTACTAAAGTCTAAAGATGAGGCTTTAGATATGTTTAAATGTTATAAAAATGAGGTTGAAAATCAGCTTGGTAAAAAGATCAAGGCTATAAAGAGTGATAGAGGTAGTGAATATGATGCACCATTTAATGACTTTTGTCAAGAACATGTCATTGTTCATCAAACTACAACTCCTTATTCACCTCAATCTAATGGACTTGCTGAATGCAAAAATCGAATATTGAAAGAAATAATGAATGCCATGTTAATAAATTATGGTACACCACAGAATTTATGGGGAGAAGCAATTCTCTCGGCTAATCATATTCTTAACAAAATACCTCTTAAGAAGAAGGACATCACTCCATATAAGTTATGGAAAGGGAAAAAGCTTTTTTATAATTACCTAAAAGTGTGGGGGTGTCTAGCTAAAGTAGCTATTCCAGATCCCAAAAAGATCAAAATAGGACCTAAAACAGTTGATTGTATTTTCATTGGTTATGCACAAAACAGTAGTGCATATCGCTTTCTTGTACATAAATCAGATATATCTGATATACAGGAAAATACAATCATGAAATCAAGAAATGCATCATTTTTTGAAGAGATATTCCCTTATAAAAGGATATCTGGTACAAGTTCAAATAAAAGAACTTATGATAATTTGGCAAGTAGTAGTCATCAGGAAAAACATCCTGGAGGTGAACCTAGACATAGTAAAAGATCTAAAGTTATAAAATCATTTAGTCTTGACTACATTACGTACATAATAAAAAAGTACCTCAGACATTCAAAGAGGCAATGTCTATACCAGAAACACCCTTTTGGAAAGAAGCTATTAATAGCGAAATTGAGTCCATCATGCATAATCATACCTGGGAATTGGTAGATTTACCATCAGGTATGAAGCCTTTGGGGTGTTAATGGATTTTCAAGAAGAAGCTAAAGGATGATGGATCAATTGATAAATATAAAGCCAGATTATTAGCTAAAGGCTTTAAACAAAAAGAAGGCCTAGACTTCTTTGATACTTATTCACCTGTAACAAGGATAACATCTATAAGAATGTTAATCGCTATTGCAGTCATTAACAATTTTGAAATACATCAAATTGATGTAAAAACAGCTTTCCTTAATGATGAATTAGAGGAAGAAATTTATATGAAACAATCTGAAGGGTTTGTGGTTCCAGGCAAAGAAAAGAAGGTGTGCAGACTTGTGAAATCCTTATATGGATTAAAACAAGCATCTAAATAATGGCATATAAAATTTGACAATGTCATGTTGTCCAATGGATTCAAAATCAATGAATGTGACAAATATGTATATGCCAAAACCATACCTACAGGGTATGTGTTAGTCTGCTTATACGTGGATGATTTGTTAATCATAGGTAGTGATACTGATATGATTAAACAAATAAAAAAAATGTTGATCAAACATTTTGATATGAAAGATATGGGTATCACAGACGTTATACTAGGGATTAAAATCACTAGAACATCTGATGGAATAATATTATCTCAATTTCATTATATTGAGAAAATATTAGATAAATTCAATGAGTATGATACCAGCCCGCTTAGAATACTTGTAGATATTAATCTACATCTTGCTAAGCATACTGGACAACCCATATCACAATTAAAATATTCACGTATAATTGGTAGTTTAATGTATATCATGAATTGCACCCGTCCTGACATAGCATATACTATCAATAAATTAAGCATATTTACTAGTAATCCAGGTCCAAATCATTGGATAGCACTAGTAAGGGTATTACGATATCTACGATATACCCTAAATTCTGAATTACATTATACAACATATCCAGCTGTACTAGAAGGATATAGTGATGCTAACTGGATTTCTTCTTCAGAAGATACTAAATCTACTAGTGGATATGTGTTCACCTTAGGAGGAGATGCAGTGTCATGGAAATCCTCAAAACAAACTTATATAGCTCGGTCCACTATGGAATCAGAGTTTATAGCTTTAGATAAAGCTGGAGAAGAAGCATAATAGCTTCGAAATTTTTTGAAGGATATTCCATGTTGGTCGAAACCTGTGTCTGCAATATGTATTTATTGTGATAATCAATCAGCTATTTACAGAGCACAGAATGAAATATATAATGGTAAGTCTAGATATATACGTCGCAGATATGATACCATTAAGCAATTACTTAAAAATGGAGTTATATCTATTGACTATATTCAGTCAAAGAAAAACCTTGCGGATCCACTGGCAAAAGGTTTACCAAGAGATCAAGTAAATTATTTATCGAGGGGAATGGATTTAAAGCCTATAAATAAATCTTCATAGTGGATACCCAACCTAGTTGACTGGAGATCCCAAGATCTAGGTTCAAAAGGGATAACTAAATTATAAAGATGTTAACAAAGCACTAAGGATATAAAATCCTACTCATTCCTATGATAATCAGTGCTACCTGCCAAAGGTACTAAGATAAGCATAGCTTTTAATGATTCTTATGACATAAATATCATGTGGGGTATAGCAGGATACTCTTAATAAGAATCACCTATGTGAGTGTGAACTAGGCCAATTCTATGAGAATTTTAAAGGCTTTAATTCTCTAAAGCACTCATAAGACCAAGAGTTATTCAGGGCCAAAATGAACACAACCATGAGAACCAAAAGGAATGCTCGAAAAGAAGTTGTGTGATTGTTATTGTCTTAGTTTACATCAAATGCTAAAAGTTCAAGACATCACGTTTACTTTTAGTAAGTAAACTCGATAACAAAACACTAAGGAAGGTTCAAAGCCACAAGCTACCTATCCTGATACAACTTCATTCCACTTTTCTCTTTAAGTGTTTGCATATTCATTTGTATTTAAAAAATCCATGTTTGTGGGGGATCGGATCGCCTTTACTGATCTTTGAACTTAGTCCAAAATTTCATTCATGTGGGGATTATTGGAAAAAGTGAATAGAAATTTTTTATTCCTAAACTATCCTGTGGGAAGGGAAACTATCCGATGGGATGGAAACTATCCTGTGAGATGGAAACTTTTAGTCCCACATGAAAAGATTGGAAAAAGAGAAGGCCCTTTATAAGAAAACCATTTCCCAAGCTCTTACTTCTAGGCTCACCATAGGTGGAGAGCTTGAGGGTGATGCGAAGCATCACGCGCATGTGCGATGGGCGCACTTTGCACTTTGCACTTTGCACTTTGCACTTTGGGAGGAGCTTGAGGAGCCTTTAAAGTTTCCCTGATCAAATAGATCAAACGATCGAGATTGATTGGCGCACATACGCATCGTCGCGAGGAGCTTGAGGAGCCTTTAAATTTTTCCTGATCAAACAGATCAGACGGTCGAGATTGATTGGCACCAGATCAAGGTTGCAGAGAGACGAGTCGGCTTGATTCTGATAGGAGCCGACTCAGATGACTGGCCGGATCAAGTCGACTCAGATCCGTAGAACGGGAATTCACTGTCTGGACGAGTCAACTCAACCAGGGTTGAGCTGGCTCGGATCCACAGAACCATATCATGCAGTCTGGACGAGTCGACTCGACCAGGGTCGAGTTGGCTCGGATCCATAGAGCCGTATCATGCAGTCTGGATGAGTCGACTCGAGGGAATCGAGCTGACTCGGATAACGGGATTTCATAATCGTGAAACAATAGATCACACGTCTGGAGGCGTAACCACGCGTCCGTTCATGGATCAATGTTTCTTCTGAGATCAGAGGTGCCATCGGATCATGAAATGATGCATTGAAAAGTACACTGATCGCGTGATCTAGAGATCATAGTACGAATCAGCGTATCATGGCATCCGATCGCGTATGAAGAAACGTATCGATCGTGTAAAGGCATATCTCACTATGAAACGACATCGGAAACTCCCTCCAATAAAATCAGAAGGTTACTTCCAAAGGGCACCTTAAGGCTATAAATAGGTCCCCATTCCTCATTCATTTCATCGCATTCATTCCAGTTTTTTCCTTCATTCTTTTAGGCATTTAAATACTCTGGAAAAATAGAATATAGCTATAGTGTATCGTAAGTCTCTCAGGCATTTGCATACTCTGAAAACAGAGTATAGCTATAGTGCATACAAAGAGAGAAAAGTATTCCTGGTTCGAATTTCTGGTGAATTGTAGTGCTGCTTTCACCAGAAGAAGACCGTTATATCCTGGAAGATAATCGTCATAAAACTGTAAGTACCATTGCGGGACAAAATTGTTTTAAGGACATAGAGTGTAACTCTAGACTCGGTCTTATCAATTAGATAGCCATTGTTCATACACATCTTACCACCAACATTAAAAACTAGAACTGCTATTATGATATTTAACTAGTATGTTTGTAAATAATATCATAATTTATAGAATTTTAGGAGATTGCTCCTAGATCTTAAATTGTCAATTTTATACAAAACTTTAACCTGGTCACACCAGGATTATCAAATATATTACCATACACATTATGAACTTCATTGAATCGCTCATGATAAAAACCTTTTATATTGAAAATATTTATAATAAGTTATTCTTAGCATTGCTATATATATATATATCATTAATTTGGTCAAGTTGTATTAAAATATTAAAAATCAAAAATTATTTAATATAGGATAATATATAAGAAAATGTCACAAAATCTGATAAAAATATTTGCAACTTTTTTTTTGCTTATAGTAGCATTTAAAAATGCTGCTAATAATTATTTTTATTACATGAGCATAACCTCACTCTCATTATCCTTCAGATCTATCAAAATTCATCACGCAAACCATTCAACTACTTCTTGAGTGGAGTGAGGATCCAATAGATCTTTTTTATGGAATAAGGAGGAAGGAAGCTGGAGAGGAGTTTGTTCCTGATCATTGCTGTCCACAAGTTGAAGGAGACCCTTCGAGCTCATCTTTTTCTCTCACACTTATGCTTTTTTTTCTTCCCTGCAATCCTCTCATCCATGAATAAGGCTACAAATGGGTCGGGTTGACCTGTGACCCGACCTGACCCGTCCCATTTAGATCCGATCCAATCCATTTTTATGAACCCGCATCCGGGTTGGGTCCTAAAATTAGACCCGTTCCATTTTTCGAGTCAGATCTGGGTTTGCTAAATTTGAACCCGACCCGATTCGAACATACAAATACTGTTAGAATTATATCTATTTGGACCTTTAAATTATAATTTAAAACTTGCATGGAACTAGTTATAATTATTTTTATATCTTAATTTATTTTAAAAATAATATTATTTGTTATATATTTTATTGTTAATAATAGTTAGCTATGTAATAATTAAAATATAGTTGTCTATATTTTATTCGAATTATATTTAGATCCAAACTTTGTATATTAAAATCGGATTATTTATAGACCCGATCCAACCCGAATGATCCGTTGGATTGAAAATTTTAATAGTGGATCCGACCCGACCCAACTCGATTTTTTAGTGGATTGGTTCTGGGTCTACTATTGAAATCCAATCAAAGAACCGGGTCGGATCGAGATCACTCAAGATCCGATCCGACCCTACCCATTTGCATCTCTATCCATGAACCCCACCCCCCAACAACCCCACTTCTTTTTTTTTTTTTTTTTTTTTTTTTTAAGGGTTTCTATTGGAGAGAGGATTTTTTTTTTTTTCAAGGTTTTCTATTGGGGAGAGGAATGAGTGATCCGCGCAATCCTGGCTTGGCCCACCATTCCCTGAGCATGTATTTGACCATGGTGATTTTGCTTTTCATTAATTATTAAATTACGATGCTAAAGTAGGGTTTTTATTAAAAATCATTTATTTCTTTTGTAGTCGTCGCTGCGGACTCCTAGACTGGGTTTACCTTGCCCTAGAGCCAGGTCTATTGCAGACCAACAAGGAGACATCTTGACGTCAAATGGTTTCAGCATGTAGTCAGATTTAATCCCAAAGTTTGAACATCATATAACATGGAGGCAACCCTCCACGAGCTGGAGAGCCTTAAAAACTAGGTCCTACATGTAGGATAGGTTGGAAAGGGCTCTTTCTAGTTCACAGCTGTGAAATTTTAAATACCCCTTCTTTTTTTTTTTTTAAATACCTCCACGAGCTGGAGAGCCTTAAAAACAAGGAGACATCTTGTTTGTTTTTTGTTTTTTGTTTTTTTGTTTTTTTTTTTTTTGTTTTTTTTTTTTTGGAGAAATAGGTAAGAGTGGAATTCTGGATTAAATGAGGTGAGGGCAGGACTCAAACCAGACCAATGCTTTTACCAAGCTAGTTAATCAATACACTCCAGGTAGAATTCTATTTGGATCAGTTTAGACAAGTTGCAGTAGGTTTGGTTTTTCTTTCCAATTTAATCATTGATCATCTCCCTCGATCTCCATTCCATCATATAATTAAGTTAAAATGGGTACTTATAGTATGGAAACTCAATCCCTAGCGTATAGAAAGTTGTGAGAGAGAGAGAGAGAAAGAGAGAGAGACCTTGACCTCAAGTGAGGTTGAGGTGTGCCAGACATAACTCAAGCAAAGTTTGGGGCACTAAACTCACCAACCTACTCAAACTACAAGATGGATGAGGTCAGGTTCAAGTCAATTTTTTTTTTTTTTTTTTCGCGCGCGCGCGCGCGCGTGTTAATAAGTTCGAGTCACGTTCATCGAGGTAAAAAATGTAAAAGATTGTGGGCTTTTTGCGATTGCCCGATGTCACAATTTTTTTAGCTTTTTTGAAGGTGAGCAAAGGCCATGCGGTCAAAATGGATTAACGGTTCCTCCAAGAGCAAATCGAGGAAAGAATCCTCATCATTTTACCTAAACCGCGTCCAAATCGAATCCGTCCAGCTGGGGTCTTTCGGCCGCTTTAGCCTCATTAGAAGTATTTGAGAGAGGGCCTGAGCGTAGCGTTAAAAGCTAAGGCTGCGTGTCTGCATGAAAGGTGGAACTTGTCCTTCCAAAGCCCATACCCCCCGCTTTTATCCCACCTCAAAGCCCGGGCGTCAGAAAGTTGGAACCTTGCGGCCTTCTCCTCAGAACTTTTTGGCACCTTGTGCTCGTCCACTCCCGCTTTTCCCTTGCTTGTGAGACCTCTCCAACCCAACCCCCAGGTAATACCCGGATGAATTGCCCACCCTAGAAAGCTGTCGCTGTCTACCCTTCAATTATTGTTCCAAGTGACTGAGATGGAGAGGGGTTGTATCTTGGGCACGGAGGAAGAAGGGTTCACCTTCCTCCACGCCAATCCACCATTGGATCATCGTGCAATCATCACTTCAAGATTTACACAGAAGGATGAATAAAAAAGTTTGGAATGTTTTGAGAGCCGTGCAAGATAGGAGGATCCAGTAGCAAAAATATAAGCCACCCGACCGAGATAGCCGTGGGTCTAGAGTGATCATCATCCAGCCCGCTAAGAGTAGCCTCGCTAGGTTGTGACTCAAGTTCAGTCAGTAATTTTAGTGAGGTGAGTTGGTTCGGTTTGAATTACTTGCCAAGATGCCATCCGAAACAGATTGATATATTGTATCAAAAAAAAAAAAAAAAAATCGGCTTGATATATCATATTTTTGGATTTAAATGTTAGACATTAGTTAATCGGTTTGGGATCAATTCAAGGTTCTGAATTGGAGTTTTTTTGTCTTGGACCTGAATCAATGTGGCTGTACTTGGTGGTCTAGTCTTGCTTTATGGTTCGTCTTCCGGACATTCGATGGGATGACCCCATGACCGCGGTGGCCTTGGAGACTTATCTTTCATAGCTCTTCCAAGGGCTCCAACTCCATTATTGGAGTTACGGGCACTTTTGAAAGGATGGTTCAGGAATTTGGAAGTTCTGGGAGTTGGACCGGACCGCCGCGCTAGTAGATATAACGATGTCCCACGAAATTTTTTTTTGTACACCGCGTGTGGCGTAGAAAAAACGAACTACCCGTACAGGCTCTTTTCATTTATCCATACGGATCAAATTGGAATGATATGACTGTATTAAATACTAGGTTGACAGCATCATATATAGTATATTTTTATGAAGCGTATGCATATCTTTCCAAACGAATGGAATGCCATTTTTATCGACGTCTTTTTAAAAATTAAAAAAATAAAAGCAGCACCCAGAGCATTTCAATATTTCATCTCCAAACTATAAAAAATTATTTATTTTCAAGGAATCCACTTCATTATTTTCTTGCTCTTCTCCGATCTTACCAGTTATCTACATCTTCATTTTGACAGTTGGCAGCAATCATTTCGATAAAAAAAATGAGTTGCTGTCCAGCTTTTCCATACTGGAGCGAACGATAGAGAGTTAGAATTCCCGATTTGTTTTATTAATGAAGCCGAAGAACTTTGTATTTAGATGCAGATGGTAAATACAATAGTAACATAAGAAAGAAATGCGATTGCCAAAAGATATCATAGTATATGTTCTTTACATTGAAGAGGGTGACATCCATTCAATGTCCGGAAGAGGAGAAATTGAAAAATCATGAAAAAATAAAAAAATTATATATTTTAATATAATATTTTGAAATTCATGTTTAAAGAGTGGTCATAGTAATTTTATAAAATTTATTATATCGATTCACAAAATTATGACTTTGTAGCATAAACTTATCACATCGTGTACAGTTTCAGGGTAGGAAGCCTTAAAATTCTTCTAGTAATCATAGGATATCCTAGACTTCTGATATTCTATATATTTCTACAATTATTATATATTTTTTAAAAATTGTGACATCCTAGTACAGAATTGTAATACTGTTTCATAAATTTATGACATCCTTTCATAAAATTATGACATCCATGTATAGATTTAAACCATGATGTCTTAGATTTATTTTGGATGTCATAGTATACCCTCGACTCATTTTAAATACTCTCCAGAAGATTATTATACCCTAGTTCAAAATTATGACACTGCTTCACAAAATTATGATACCCTTGCATAAATTTAAGCCATGATGTCTTAGATTTGTTCTAGAT
The DNA here is from genome assembly GCA_021397845.1 of Areca catechu. Classification (NCBI taxonomy): domain Eukaryota; kingdom Viridiplantae; phylum Streptophyta; class Magnoliopsida; order Arecales; family Arecaceae; genus Areca; species Areca catechu. The sequence continues at coordinate 164,588,606 of CM038043.1, forward strand.
ATTACAATATACCCTAGATTACGAAATCCTGTATTATAAATACTCTCCATAAGATTATTATACCATAGTTCAAAATTATGATACCGTTTCATAAAATTATAACATTCATGTACAAATTTAAGCCATGATACCTTAGATTTATTCTAAATATCATAGTATATTGTATCTTAAATTTATGAAATCACGTATTTTAAATATTCTCTATAAGATTATTACATCATAGTTCAAAATTATGACATTGTTTTATAAAATTATTATATTTTTTCATAAAATTATGATATTTTTTCATAAAATTATGACATCCCTGCATAGATTTAAGCAGGGATGCCTTAGATTTATTATAACAGTAAGATATAATTTTTTTAAATAATGTGACATTCTTTTTTTTTTTTTGTTGCAGTTGATTTTTTATTATTTTATAGCTTGTAAGTGTGAAACATTCACAACTATTTAAGAACTCTTGCAAGTCAACAATTTATATTTTGAATCTTTGGAAGATGGTTTTTCAAATGCTCATGTTGATCTTATTTGGAAGATCCTATTTGATTCCTTCGTCGATATGCAATCATTCGTAGTCGAAGGATCACTTCTTGCAAATATAATAAAATATCATAAATGAGATGATGAGTTCACTTTTTATGGTAAAGCACTTAGATACAGTATAAAGGAAGTGACACTGATTATGAATCTTCCATATCATGGAAAGAAAATCTCCATCACGGGCCAAAAGAATAAAGGCAGGTTATTCCAAAGATTTGGACTAAAATTAGTTTTCACCATAAAGATTTGGAGAAATTGATTGCCCAACTTCAATCCTCGAAGAGACAGGAGGACATTGAGGGACTATCTAACTTTAAATTGTGTATATGCTCGGAATGTTTTTGGTTCCAAAGTCAAATCAGTTATATCCAAGATATCTTATCCCTTATTTAATTGAGTTATCTTATTTTAAAATAATTAACTGGGTTTCTACAATCAAGAACTTGAAACTTTTGGATCTCCTAGAGATTGTTAATTGCTTGAGATCCAGAAAGCCAATCCAAGCAAAGAGGTGTGACAAGGATAAGAGGTACATGCAAAAATGACCATAAATGATAAATTAAAATTTTCTTTAGTTTTAATATAAAAATATTAAGTATAGGTATGGTTCCTCAAGCATATCATAATGAGAGCCCTAGCTAATCCTAATAAAGTACCTAGATTATTGAAGTGACATGACAACCACTCGAAGTTTCAGTACATTTGGGTTGACAACATATAGTTCCATGACTTGGTAAGATGATTCATGATATTATAATTTTTTATATTCCATAAATTATTATTATATTTATTAATTCAATTTAATTTTTCTTTGTTTACAGGTGGAGGGTGCTATTTGATAAGGACTAAACTTAAGGAAATTAAGAAAAGGCTTATCATAGCTGAGAACCTTCTAAATTCATTGCTCAAACAGCAAAGCAATACAAATAAATAAGAGGATGAAGGGAAGGAGGGGGATGATGAAGAGAAGGAGGTGGAAGTCATGTGGGAAGAAGAACCAAGGACGAAGAAAAAGAGGAAGGACATTCTTAAGATAGAGATGATATAGAATATAAATAATTATTTTCGATCCCTTCAATTATTAAGATGGTGAAAAAATAATCTCAACTATGGAAGGCCTCATATATGAAGTTGGATTCAAATTTTGAGATTGGTCAATCGATAAAAAAGTTCAAGACAATGCCCACACACAGGCCAAATAAGATAATAATTCTTTACAATATGAAAAGAATAAGAATTTGATTAAGATTTTTTAGAAAAATGCATCAGCTTGTAAGTTTTTATATTTTTTTGTTATGTATAATAACCTTTCTTTCAAAATCTTGTTTTATGATATCCTTTGCACTTTTTTATTATAGAGAAGTCATGTACATCAATGAACATGAAGGTAATATCATAAAGTCACATGTTCATGATTTTCTTGCTAATCAAATAATAGTTGATGATGTAAAAATTGAGCATACATTTATTTTTTGTTATTTTTGTTATATATTATGATACCCACTTTTTTTATATTTTATATCATGGTTTTAGTATTGTATGATATCATATTATATTTTATTAATAACTTTATTTTGCATTAATAGATTATCGATACTGGATAGGAGTTCCTAATAAATAACTAGAGAGAACACACAGAGAGGTACCAAAAGTATCTCATTTTATCTATTATAACTGTCAGGATATATATGACCTCACCATCATCATTTCATGAGCTTACTGGCATGCTGGGCATATGATTTTTAAAGAAGTTGGTGATGAAGAAAAGGAGTTTAAATTTCTCTTTATCATTATTAACTCAGAAAATGTCCATTGGCACCTGGTTGCAATTGACATGGAAAGGAAATTAATGATGTCAAATGCAAAGTCAGTGTTAAGAAGTGACAAAAAATTATTACTTTAGTGCTGCATACTTCTATGATAAAGAAAAAGTGATGAAGCGGGATATGGAAGAAAATGTTGAATGTCCTTCTCAGCCAACTGGTTTACTAGATTATGGCTTATACTGTTTAAAATACATGGAGTTTCTTACTTGCAAGGATAAGCCAGACTATTGGAATTTCATACAAGATAATATTGGTCAATACTGGCAACAACATGTGTTACGGCCGTAACGATGACGTGGCATGTCTCAGATTTCGTTGGGCGTGATTCGAGCCACGTGGAGTTTTTTTGGCCAAGTCAGTTGCGGCTCCGCCCCGGCCGAGGTCTAGTTCAGCCCGGGCCCTTATGCCGCTCCGCCAGGTGTCCACCCAAGAGGGGTCCACCTCGACGAAGCCGGCGGCTCCCCCACTCCCTCGCCAGGTGGCACCCTGAGACAGTCCCACCGCGACCGAGGTCGAGCCGGGCCCCTTCGCTCCTTCGCCAGGTGGCGCCTGGAGACGGGACCACCTCGGCCGAAGTCGAGCGACCTCCTGCCGCTCTGCCAGGTGTCCACCCAGGAGGGGTCCACCTCGGCGAAGCCGGCGGCTCCCCCACTCCCTCGCCAAGTGGCACCCTGAGACGGTCCCACCTCAGCCGAGGTCGAGCTGGGCCCCTTCGCTCCTTCGCCAGGTGGCACCCGGAGACGGGACCACCTCGGTCGAAGTCGAGCGACCTCCTGCCGCTCCGCCAGGTGTCCACCCAAGAGGGGTCCACCTCGGCCGAAGCCGGCGGCTCCCCCGCTCCCTCGCCTGGTGGCACCCTGAGACGGTCCCACCTCGACCGAGGTCGAGCCGGGGCCCTTCGCTCCTTCGCCAGGTGGCGCCGGAGACGGGACCACCTCGGCTAAAGTCGAGCGACCTCCTGCCACTCCGCCAGGTGTCCACCCAGGAGGGGCCCACCTCGGCCGAAGCCGGCGGCTCCCCCGCTCCCTCGCCAGGTGGCACCCTGAGACGGTCCCACCTCGGCCGAGGTCGAGCCGGGTCCCTTCGCTCCTTCGCCAGGTGGCGCCCGGAGACGGGACCACCTCGACCGAAGTCGAGCGACCTCCTGCCGCTCCACCAGGTGCCACCCAGGAGGGGTCCACCTCGGCCGAAGCCGGCGGCTCCCCCGCTCCCTCGCCAGGTGGCACCCTGAGACAGTCCCACCTCGGCTGAGGTCGAGCCGGGCCCCTTCGCTCTTTCGCCAGGTGGCGCCCGGAGACGGGACCACCTCGACCGAAGTCGAGCGGCCTCCTGCCGCTCCGCCAGGTGTCCACCCAGGAGGGGTCCACCTCGGCCAAAGCCGGTGGCTCCCCTGCTCCCTCACCAGGTGGCACCCTGAGACGGTCCCACCTTGGCCGAGGTCGAGCCGGGCCCCTTCGCTAGGTGGCGCCCGGAGACGGGACCACCTCGGCCGAAGTCGAGCGACCTCTGCCGCTCCGCCAGGTGTCCACCCAGAAGGGGTCCACCTCGGCCGAAGCTGATGGCTCCCCCGCTCCCTCGCCAGGTGGCACCCTAAGACGGTCCCACCTCGGCCGAGGCCAAGCCGGGCCCCTTCGCTCCTTCGCCAGTTGGCGCCCGGAGACGGGACCACCTCGGCCGAAGTCGAGCGACCTCCTACCGCTCCGCCAAGTGTCCACCCAGGAAGGGTCCACCTCGGTCGAGGCCGGTGGCTCCCCCGCTCCCTCGCCAGGTGGCACCCTGAGACGGTCCCACCTCTGCCGAGGTCGAGCGGGCCCCTTCGCTCCTTCGCCAGGTGGCGCCCGGAGACGGACCACCTCGATCGAAGTCGAGCGACCTCCTGCCGCTCTGCCAGGTGTCCACCCAGGAGGGGTCCACCTCGGCCAACGCGGGCCAGCCTGTGCTAAGAAGGTCTCGAGGAATGGGAGCGCGAGCTCCGAGGTTGCCCCTCGAGCCGTGCGCGCCGCACTCCGAGAAAGGCGCCTCGTGTGGTCGGCGGCGACACGCGAAACATCACTTACATCGGCCCGATATGTTCCGCAGTCGAGAGACGAGGCCCTGACAAAACAGGACCCGATAACGGACAGCGTCGACGCCTGGGAAGGAGAGCACTCACGCTTGGCCCGAGGTCTGGTCTGCAGTCTGACCAGTGCCCCCCTCCCCTACTCTTTCCCCACTAGGCTCGGCAAACGAGGCCGGAAAGCTGCCCGGCTCTCTGATCCAGAAGGGGAAAGAGAAAGGGGCGGAGGGGAGGAGATGAAAGCAACAAAGGAGCCTCCCAGGAGCAGGAAAAAGGGGGCAACAGAAGGAGATAAAAGGAAGGAGAGAATAGACGACAAGGTAAGTGAGCAAGCAAGAAACAGAGGCTGGAGACTCCGCTCCAAGAGCAAGATCCAAGGTCCCGAGAGGGGGCCCTTTGGCGTGAGCTTGGTGAAGGAACCCAGTCGGGTTTCTGTTCTTTCTGGGACCTTTCTTGCTAGCACGTTCTCTGAGTCTGGGACTCCTTCGGGGGCCCATCCCAGAGAATCTGTTCCCTCTCGCCGTCTACTAACTTGACCGTCGGAGCTCCCTCGCCGGAATCCCCGGCAAGGGTTTCTGACCTTGCCTTGCAGGTTTGATCAAGCCAGAAGACCCCAGGGACGAGACGGTCTAGTCGGATCGGCGGCTCCGAAGCCACAGGCGCGGCGACGGGATCGGCAACAACATGAAGCAAGAATCTTCAATGAGGGCCTTAATCATAAGATAAATAGTATTTTTAAAAAGTATGATGAAAAAACTAAATTTTTATAACAATATTTTATTTTCAATTATTTGACTTTTGTAATTGGATGAAAAATTTGTAATTCAGCAGATATTACCCCTTCAATATTAATGGTAAGAGTCATTATGTATCATTTTTTTCAAACAAGAATATTTTGATTTTATTTATTTCAATTTATGCAGTTTTTTGAATATAAGATGTTATGTCCTATGCTAGGCTATCATAAATTCCTAAAAATATATCATAATGTTATACATGGATATTATAACAGTATTTATCAAATTTTCAAGTTATTTTTCTAAAGGGATATCATAATTTTGTGAAGGGATGTTATAATTTTTATGGAGTTTTATAATTCTATGAAAGGGTATATCTAGGTTATTTTTATCTCTGTGCCATATTATGATATCCTGTAAGTCATAATATAGGCAACGGATGATAGGAAGACCTGAAAGGAAGGGTTAACAACTTCAATTTAGTATTATTTGTAGGAATGTCATAATTTTATGAAAGGTTGTCATAATTTTTATAAAGAAATATCGTAATTCTATTTTTGCATATATTCATTATCTTTTTTTCTTCATGGTGTATTATGACATTCTGGGAGTCATAATTCGATTAGGCCATGGATGATAGGAAGTCCTAGTAGGAAAGATTAATGCCTTTAGTTTTATGTTTTGTACTAGGATGTCATAATTTTTATGAATGTGTATCATAATTCTATGAAGGGATGTCATAATTTTACAATTCTTATATATTGATTATTTTTTTCATGACATATTATGACATTCTATGAATCATAATTCAAGTCACGAATGATAAGAAATCTTGGTAAGATGTATCAACGTATATAGTTTTATAATTTATACCAAAATGTCATAATTTTTATGAAGGGATGTCATAATTCTATCTTCGCATATATCCATCATCTTTTTTCTTCCGTGTTATATTTTGACATTCTGGGAATGATAATTTAGACCACTAATGATAGGAAGTCCCAGTAGGAGGGGTTAACACCTTCACTTTTATGTTTTGTATCGGGATGTCATAATCTTTGTGAATAGGTATCATAATTCTATGAATAAGTGTGATAGTTTTATAAATCTCATATATTCATTATCTTTTCCTTCAAAGCATATTATGACATTCTGAGAGTTATAATTCAGACTATAGATAATAAGAAGTTCTAGTAAGAGGGTTTAATATCTTTAGTTTTATATTTTATACCGAGATATCATAATTTTTATGAAATGATATCATAATTCTATGAAGGGATATCATAATTCTATTTCCATATATATTTATCATCTTTTTTCTCTGTGATATATTATGACATTCTAGGAGTCTTAATTCAATCCATGGATGATAAAAAGTCTTAGTAAGAGAGGTTAATGCCTTCGGTTTTATGTTTTGTATCATAATGTTATAATTTTTGTGAAGGATGTCATAATTTTGTTTTCTCTATTTTAATCTTGGATGCCATAAATTAATTCTTGAAGTCACATATTAAAACATCATATCATAATGTTACCATAATAAATCATACATCAAATATATGACGTTATAAATTTTTGCGAACATTATAAAATTATACAAGATTATAGGAAAATTAAAGTAATTATGCTCTCTCCTGTATTAGTTGATTGTATATATGAGTATCAAACTTATCTAAAAATGGATCGAAAAATGGTATAATGGTTTCAATTGTTTGTTGGACTACTTTCACTACTTGATGGAAAGTGTTTCTTTACTTTTAACAAGCCTTTTTTTATTTTTTTAAAAAATGTGTCAACAGAAGTCTTGTTCATATTTTTCTTTGACTTCTTTGACTACTTTGACTTCTTCTCGAGTTTGCTATTAATTCTATTATATCTTAGATGGCCTTTCGTGGCAATTTGGTCAAGATCTTAGATAAGAAGTTGTGTACTTGGTTGAGCTACATAATTAGCATCCACTGCTCTTTTGAATATGTTATTAGATCATCCATCACTAAATTAAATGCATCTTCGAACATGGAGACTACTTCTACAAGCTTCATCATCCAATGACTCATCAAAGCATATCTATAATCAATAAGATGTTATAGTTATAATAGGATTTTATGACATATAATAGAATTTCGTAAAAATAAAATAGGACATCTTAATCTATATAATATGACTGCATGCTAGGATTTCTAGTGCTTTTATGATAAAATTAAATATTACGGTCAAAATCATTGAAATGGTATTTAATGTCATGCACCATTTATTCAAGAAATACTTATGTAGAATACAAAATACTTCACATTGATGAATGACCAATAAGGTATGCATATATAAGTATCTCTTGAATTAAAAGGATCGATATTGGCATTTGACCTCCTCCAAATAGTTGTCATATAAATCAACATAATATTTTATAATTTTCTTAATTATTCCATCGACTTCAATCCTCTCAAATGACTTTACGAAATATATAGCACAGTTGTCAACTTCAATTAATTTTATATTTGATGCAGCCATTTCAAAGACCTCATTTTAAGATTTTTTGAATATGCACCTTGTATATTCGGCTACTACTTATCTTTCAAAATATGAGTATGTTCATTTACAATAATTTATTATCCTGCTCATTTTTTGTTTTGTATATTTTCTCCAATGCATCTTCATATTTATCGATGAATTTTTGTAGTATGGTCTTCAAATTTACAAACTCATTAAAGAAGTGATTGATGCTCTTGCTCCTCTATAAAGTGACATGCCTATACATGATTATAAAAAAAGAAGCATTAAATATCTCCATACATTAGAAATTCACAAACATGGACATAAATCAAATATAATATCATAGAAACCTGTAAAAATGTATCCTTAAGATATACTAGAATTCATTTATCCTGATATTCGTAAAAATCATTTAACCAATCTATAATACCTTGCATTCTTCATATTTCTCCATGAGTTATGCCTTCCTTTCCTCAAAAGCCTATGTCATATATCTTCTCATCAAACATAACCATAAATTTATGGTTGGCTATGCATATGCGGCCAATCTTTTCAAGGGTCTTTTTCAATATATGCCAAAAATAAAATCAGTATCATGCATTGAAAAAAATCTACTTAATAGCAACCTCGATTGTCTTATCTTAGTTATGATGGCATTAGGTGGTTGACCCCCATCTATATCTAGACATAATTGGAATACCCATTCAAATATCTTGGTCCTTTTATCTAATAGCAATGTATAAGCCCACAAGATAGATTGTCTATGATGGTTAACTCTACTAAAAGATAAAATGGTATTTGATATGTGTTTGTCAAATAAGTTGAGTCAAAGGTCAGTACAATACTAAAGTAAATTCTTGTTATTTTTAACCTTAGATGGATTCAAAATACAGTCTTTAGTTGTCCATTATCATACAGATCCAAAATAAAAAATGTATATATATTTTTAACTTGTATTCATGTGAAATGGATTATCATTGACCGTGTGTCTCCTTCTTTTAGCTGACTTTGATATTCCCGATAGATAAAATTATAAGCATCCTTCTTTGTGAAATACAATTGCCTTCTCACCCTTTTTTTTCTTTCCATGGTAGAGTATATTTAAGTTGTGGATATATACACGACATGCATATTGCTAATCTCTGCCTTTCTAGTATTTGATCCTTCTATAGGACCGTAAACAACTGGTAGTTATATTAATAGCTTATGATTTGTTCTAGGAAAATATCATCTAATATCCACTTATAATTCTTAAAATTTAGTTTTGCTTTTATTAATGCCTTACAATTAATTTTGCCAGTGTCCTTAGGATTCATGAAATTATTCATTTTTCTAACTTTTCCTTGCCTCCAATATGCTAGGTGCTTGAAGTATATTCCTTTCTTGGTGTTGAATCTACTATACATGGTTGTGATTCCAAAACCAATTCTTTTCACATATCCATTGTAGAAATTATTTGTGGAATTGCAATCTATTTCAATGTGAGGATCAACATAATCATTGTTTGCATTTGAGATAGTAGGAGAATGTGCATTTTTTGAACAATACCAGTAATCTCATTCAATTGATCATGTTAGATATTTTTTAGATCTATAATTTACACATCATCTATAGAAATCTCTATACAAGATCAATAACATTGATGTTAATAATTTTATATGACATTTTATCTAAATAATATTAATAATTATACTATCCATTGACTAAAATATGATATCCAAAATATAATAATATGGGTCGAAGATAAAAAATTTTTGAAAATATGAGACTTAAACTTATGACATTTTCACAAAATTATGATACTTTTTTAGAAAATTATGATATCCCGATATAAAATAAAAAACTAAAGATTTTTATTCTCCTTCCAAGATTTCCTATCACCCGTTGGCTAAAATATAACTTTCAGTATATTATAATACAGCACGAAGACAAGTTGATTTGAAAATATGATAATCAAAATTATGATACCCCTTCACAAAATTTATGATACCTATTCATAAAAATAATGCACCTGTCACAAAACTAAATACTAAATATTTTGATCCTCCATACTATAACTTTTCTACTATCCATTGCCTAAAATATGATGCCAAGAGTATAATAATACGACTCTGAGATAACTTGAACTAAAAATATTAGAAATATAACTATCTCGATATAAAATTGAAAAATAAAGGTTTTGATCATCTACATCAGGACATTTTAACTATCCATTACTATAAATAAGATACCCAATATGTCATAAAGATAAAGATAACTTGACCTGAAAATATAAGAATAAAAAATATGACACCTATTCATAAAATTTATGAAATCCATTTATAGAAATTATGATATCTCGGTACAAAAATAAAAACTGAATGTTTTGATTATTATACTAAAACTTTTTTACTATCCACTGCCTAAAATATGATTAATTGAAGAAGGTTAATATTTCTGATATTCAAGATATGACTTGGTTAAGTAATTTATGATATCTTGAGATATTATATGATTTCCTAGTGCATTAAATTGATCTCGCTACCAAAATAATTGATGTAATAAAAGATCTATGAAAAAATTATAAAAAACAATCTATAGAAGATTTTTACTTCCTGTTGGATATAATATTTTATCTTGAAGTAATATAACAAGCTTTCAATTGCTTACTTCAACCTCGAATATTATCTGATTGATATCTAATACATTTTTCAGAGCAAGAAAGTCTGTCTCAAAAAAGTAGCTTTTGAATGTTTTAGAGTAAACAAAATACCATATAATATGCTTTCTAAATATTTTTAGCAAGCAACAGTATTTTCGTCTGCTTAAGTTTTTGAAAAAAAAAAAGATCGACCGGATATTAATACATGTTATATTGATAATAAATACTGTCTCATCCCATCTCACCAACTTGGATCTATATAGATCAATCGAAAGAGTTGGTACAGGATGGTTCGGATTTTCATCACCGCACGCGGGGTATTGAAAATTTTGCTAGATCTCACGTCAGGGAGGCGCCGCTCTTTATTGAAGCGGATCCTACCAACTCTTCCACTTATCCTCCTCTGGGCGCTGAGACAAACCTCGTCCATCAGCGTGGGGTAACCCGGCCCGATGGAACTCACATCGGACTCTTGGAGGGGACCCTACAATGACCTCAACCGGCCTGTTGAATGGGGCTACCTCTCCAGCAGTAGCCCTCGCTCCTAAGTTCTGGGTTCTAAGCCTGTTCTTGTGGTGGGTCAGTGACAGAGCATGGGCTATGGGCCTGGCCTGTCACGTTGCCTTCATCTGGACTCGCGGCGGGATGTCCGTCGAGCCTCTTGCAGATGGGCAATCGGGGGGGAGAGTCCGCGAAGCGACCCTCGATATTAACGAGCCCACTTGGTGGAAAGGAATAGGGGGGGGGGTGGGTGGGTTGTTGCAGAGACCAAGTTATCCGACCCTTTACTTCAAAGTCTCCCCAATGTACGTAGGACATATCACCTGGGTTTCCAAGGGGGCTGTGTTGGATTCCATTGGTTTAGTAGGTGGGATCTGGTTTGGATGAAGTGATAGTAAGCCGGTAACGTTAGGGTATGACAGAGCACCTATCGTCTTTCTGTGGCGTTTGTATGTAGAGGGAAAGGTTTTGGATGGGTGGGTACTGCAGTGTATGGCTCTGATGACAGAGGCTGGACAGGAGTTGTGGCATAAACTATCTTTGATTCGGGATGAATCTCCAAGTGCATTTGTGTGGAGCCAAATATATTCTTAATTATTTTGCTTGTGTAGAAGAAATCCATTTCAACTGCTAGCTCAAATTGGACTTCTAAAGCCTACACTATGCTTGATTGCCAATTCCAACAAAACCGTGATTGAAGCCACCTCCTCTTAATTCAAGCTTTTGAACTCTTGAATGCGAGGCACTTGGCCATGCACAACAAGAGAATAAAAGGTTGTCGAGCAAATAGTACTGTTTAACGATAAGTCCTATCATCAGTTTGAACATATATATATATATATATATATCATTTGTGTGGCATCAACTTCTCTGCAAATCAAGGATCCAAGTCTAACAAAATTGTATGTTGTAGTAAGATAACAATGTCCGTTTAGTTTCCAGCTGTTTTGCTCCGAACTGGTACATTTCAAATTTGGTATGACTCCCTCAAAATAAATGGTCCACAAACTTGAAAAAAAAAAAAAAAGGGAACATGGAATGCAAGCCATTTAGGGCTGGAAATGGGCCGGCCCAAAAGCCCATTATTTGAAACTGGGCTAGGCCAGCTCAATAAACTTCGGGCCGGCCTGAAATTGGTTCAGGTTGCGGACGAAATTTTAAGCATATTGGACTAGTCTTATGACCGTAAAATAGAGTCCATTTAATTTTTGAACCAAAGGGATGCCCGGATTCGGTCCAAAAATTTTTAAAATATAATCTTTGGGCCGGCCCAATGAGCTTTGAGCCGGCTCATTTCCAGCCCTAAAGCCGTTTCAATGGCCACCTTGTGCTCAAACCTCGACCCATGTCACTTGAGTGGTGTAAACAGTGGCTGTGAATTGTCTTTGTTCATGCTAAGGTAAATTAATAATTAAATGCATCGTTGTTTACTCCTAGGATCTTTATGGATTTTGAAATTGTAGGGTTCTGTGTAGTGCTTCAAATCTTAAAAAGACTTAGAAAGGCCATTGCAAGGATGTTCGAAACGATCTTTGGAAGCTTGGAGACGAGCCAAGCGGTTTCTGGAGGTATTCCAAAGATCTCTGATAGTCATATTGGGTCAGGGAGCTTGACCTAGGGTTGAAAGTTTTCTCATTGACTAGAAGGGAAGAGTTTTTTGAGAGATTATAACATAGCCCAGTTGGGTAATGGGTTGGGTCCAGGTATAGCTAGTTACCCCTTTGATGTGAAAGGGGATTAATTAGTTAATTGGTTGGTTGGTTGTTAGTTAGCCCAACTACCCCAACATCCTAACCAAATTGGTTGGACCTTCTTTCAAGATGCCAATCGCCCAAGATTAGGAACCACTAACCACCGTCCCATATAAATTTGAGATGTGAGGACTTCTCATGGTTTTGGAGAAAGAGGGCATGCGTGAGGGAGATCTCCGTGCGTGGTAGGGCTTGGAGAGGGACGGTCTTGTGAGAGAGACCGTGAGGCTTCTTGGTGTTGGAGAAGGGGACGTGCGTGAGGTATTATCCGTGCGTGGAGGCTTCTTCTCGATTTATGAGAGGAGGCGGTTGTCATCTTGTTTGTAACAAGGTTCTTCTCCAAAGGATTAATGAATACAATCTCTTCTTTTTTCCTATATCTATCTTTTCTCCTACTTGGTTTATAAAGAAGGCTACCATTATCATGTCAAGAACTCTCTCACGTTGCTTCTGCGGTATAGGCTCTGATCCGGATACGGATTTTCAACAAGTGGTATTAGAGCTAGTTCGAGCATGGGGAGAGGAGGTTTCTACCCCAGGATCCCTTCGAGATTTCTCTAGGATTTTGGAGAAGGGTTCAGATCTAAGATTTTCTCAAGGTGTTAAGAGGAAGATAAGATCCGGGGCTGTCTCTTCTTCAAGTTTTTCGATATTTCGCTATTTTGTGATTATTTTGGATTATGGAAGGCAGCGAGGTGAAGATTGGTATGGAGAAGTTTGATGGAAAAGGGAGTTTCACCATGTGGAAGGTTAGGGTGGAAGACTTGCTAGTTCAGATGGAATTAGATTTGGCTTTGGAAGATAGGCCAGGGGGTATGAATGACAAGGAGTGGATGTCCTTAGAGAAAAGGGCATGTGCCATGATTAGGGTTTGTCTGGCAGATGAGATTTTGTATGGTGTATTAAAAGAGAAGAAACCCTAGAGATTGTGATCGATGTTGCACACCATGCATATGGGAAAGAATATGTGCAACAAGTTGATGCTGAAGAAGCAATGTATAGCCTTTAGGATGCAAGAGGGTGAGGAAGTTACGGGACACATTCAGCGGTTCGACTGGATGAGCATGGATTTGTTCAACATTGTGGTTGATTTTGAAGAGGAAGATAAGAGTCTACTACTTTTATGTTCACTACCTGGGAGCTTCGATCTAGGTGACTACACTATGTATAGAAAGGAGATGCTGGTGTATAAGGAGATCATATCAGTGCTAAGATCCAATGAGCAACGGAAATGGATGACGAAGAGGCGGTCTTCCAGGAGGAAATGGAAGAACAAAAGTGAATAGGTGGGACGAGTATAGTCCAAGAAAGACAGCATGGCAGGCAAGTGCTACGGGTGTGGTGTAGCAGGGCACTTTAGGCGGGAATGTTTGCTTAAGAAGAAGTGCAAAGATGGAGAAAAGGAAATCAGTCGCTGGGTCAAAGGAAGAGTTGGATAAGCTCTTAGTTTCGGAAAAGCCTACGGGGTGCAGTGTATTTGAAACGGTCTCGGAAAGGTTCGCGGGATGCGGAGGGTCCGAGGAGCCAGCGACGAGGTACGATGTGCAGTGGCAAGCTTAGCAGGGTAGTGTTGAGTGGCTGGCCTCGGGATTTCATTCTATGGCATCAGGGAGACTCAGTTTCAGGTGGAGCACCAGGGAGGTGGCTTCATGGGTGGAGCTGGATTCGACACGAGGTCAGAACGGAGGAGTGCACATGGAGGAGTCACATCCCAGCACCAGCGCCAGGGGTGCACCGAGGCAGGTGGAGCAGTGTGCACAGGTAGCGAGGCATGGCTCTGAGGAGATGGTGTCAGGTAGAGCTCCAGTTGCAGCAAGTTCCGGTTCAGGATTGCGGGGTCTCTCCAGGAAAGTCCAAGAAAAAGACCGATGCAACTGCTAGGCAGGAGGAAGGCTACAATGGTGGTGCCAAGGTAAAAGCAAGGATCTTCAACTAAGGTGGCGGTCATCCCAAAGGCCTCCAAGGAAGCTTAACAGCTGAAGGGTGTTGGCAGAGGCAAGGAGGTCCGCACAAGGAACTGTCAGGACACGCAGTTACAGTAGGGTTGTGCAGGATTAATGAATACAATCTCTTCTTTTCTCCTACATCTATCTCTTTTCCTACTTAAGAATGTTACCATCATCACATCAGGAACTCTCCCATGTTGCTTCCGCGGTATAGGCTCTAATCCGGATACGGGATTTTCAACAAAAATGACCAAATTACTATCAAATTCTTTGGTGCAAGACTCCTCAGGAAAGTATTGAATTAATAGAGAATAGGCAGACTTTTTATCATGACGGCAGTTTAAGATTTTACGATAACTGATTAAAACTACTCGGTGGAAAATTCTTTTAGCTGAAGGTTTATTAAACTAATCCGCGTCCCGTGTCAAACAGTGCGTTCTTAAAGTTCTCTTGATTCAATAATTTGGAGTAAATCATCTCCAAGATCTCCGGTTAGACTCCAATAAGTTTGCCTTGAATTGTTTTTTTTTTTCGAGAATTTCTGACGTACTTCTTTTCCTTCTAAAGGGACCGAAACTTCAAGCTCGTTTCCATCTCGTAAACGAGCTTGGTCATGTGCTGACGTGCCAATGGAGCGTGGCCGATAAGTCCTTTTTTATTATAGATCGTCCTTTGTCTCAAGTCTGCCGTGTTTATTGTGATGGAAACCAGCTGGAAAAACCTAAAACGCACCAAGTTGCAACGCAAACTCCTAAGAGCATGCAAGCTAAGTGCAGCCTACGGTCTTTTGTATTGACGTTAGCGGACGACCCTCGAGACGAGGACATCTATAATGACCGAGGACTAGCGAGAGCCGAGAGTACTCTAAAAAAAAAAAATTGGCTCTCTCGCTGACGGAAAGCACCAAACCATGGGATCCTTTAAAATGAGACATATTAATTTCTGACTGCATCTACCAAGTAACCTTCAAAGCCACGGCAGAAGTCTTGATTTTGTGTCTTGAGGACCAAAACGTTTGTTGCTTGCGGGAGTAGGTTTGGCAGAATATGGGGTTCAAGTCAATTCCAAGCCAGGTTCTACATCAAACGACGACTTGCAATTAGAACTTCAGATCAATCAAGACTTGGACCTCGGATCGATGAGTCTCTCTGGCCTAACCCACTTTGACCAAATAATTCTAACGTGGACTATATGTCAAGCTCATTACCCAATTATCCACTGCTGTAAGAGAAGAAAAGGTTCAAAATTATGGTTCTACATACTCAATCATAATCTTATCATGATATAGAATGCCTATATTTCTTATCGGTTTTAAGTTATTTTGGACGAAATAACTAATTCCTTCTATTAGATGAATGTGCTGGACAAAATTTGCCACCTCTAAGTGCAAGTTGATCGCATAGAATTATTAATTCCATATTTATGAAGTACTTTATCTAATGAAGAGAAAGTGGTCAATCGTCTCCTTCGAAGAAAATGTGGATTGGTTATTTGAGGTGTTATATCTTCGTTGGCAAGTACCGTGGGATCCCAAAGCCATATATCATAGTATTTTTACTTTTCCATTTGGTTGAATATAATTTAACATGAAAAAATAAATTTTATATTAAATTATCATATTTGGTATAAAAATTGAATAGAGAAATGATAAAAAAATAATGGGCCTCATATTTATTTTTCAGAGAAAAGGTAAAATAAATATTGTGGAGAGTTGGTATTTAACAAATTTTTGGATTGTGATAATCCGTATTTGATAAAAATACCTTCAATAAAGTATACTTATGATCATTGAATTCATTTTAATGTCTATTCAAATTTATTTAATAAAATTTTTTTACAAAATAATTAAAATATAAATGATATTATCATATGATTATAGTTATTATAAAAAAATTGATTGAAGAAAATAACGCTATCTTAATATTAAAATAATATTTTGTTGATGGATATATTGATAAATTTGACCATATTTGTATATAAGATTATCCCTAACCAAACATAGTAAAAATTATTTTTATCCATAATTATTTTTTAAAATAAACAATTTTTAGAAATAGTTAGATTATCTATAATTTGATATATCCCAATCAAACAGATTCTAGAGAAATATTAGAAAAGCATAAAAACAAAGATAGATATTTAGAGGAGAATTAACGTGGCTTCCACTTTTCAATAGAAATACCATCACTACAATAAATCTGGTAAAAGGCAATGCTAAAAAAGACTTTTTTCGATGCTTTAAAGCATCGAAAAAAATTATTCCGATGTTTCAAAAAGCATCAACAATGTAGGAATGGAGACAAAATTTCTTGATGCTTTAAAAAATGTTAGAAAAATTGCCGATATTTTTTAAAGCATCGGAAAAATTCAAATTGCCGACGCTTTAAAGCATCGGCAATATGAAAAATATCAATACTTTAAAGCATCGGCAATTCTCTCAATGCTTTTTAAAAGCGTCAAAAAAAATCAAATTGCCAATACTTTAAAGCATCGGCAATTTTAATTTTTTCGATGCTTTTAAGCATTGGGAATGTGACTTTTACCGATACTTTAAAGAATCAATAAATCTATTATTCTTTAAAAAAATAAAATAAATATTTTTAAATTCAAAATCTGTATAATTTTTTTCTGAACCTATATAATGTTATTATAGGAAACATCAAATCACATTGCATGCATTCTTCGCATTCAAATTGAAATTCCAAATATAAAATTCATTACAATCTAATATAATAAAGTTTGTTACAATTTAAAGTTTAACAAAATTAAAAAATACATAAAATACAATATATAAAATAAAAAAAGGTCGAGGTCAATGATCTACATGAGGAAGGTCGTCACCCTATCAGTGAAGATCTGATGCTCCAGAAGCCTATAAGAAATATTTAAAATATTTAATTTATGAAGCTATGAATGACAATATATTATATAAATTATTGATTTAATATAAGAATATATATTTAATACCATATGTATTTACCTGATGTGGAACAAACATCTGTACAACAGATGTAAGCTGCTCAATGTGCTCTCTCATGAAATCCATCGTTGCTCTATCGGTGGCAAGGCTCTGTCGCATCTCCTCTATCTCCTGCTCAAGTTTGCAAATACAGGTATCCTGAGAATCATCTGTAACATCACGTATATATCTACTCACCGTAGATAACTGAGTGCAGGTGACTCCAACTCCATAGTCCCTTACTCGACCGTAACGCTCCGGCCCCATCAGCTTCATAAACATATCGATCTCGATGCGACTACTCTACATAGATGCTATAGAGATATTGACATGCTCGGCAATAAGAGCTATAGCTCTTTTCTATATTAATTTAGAAAAATTAGTTAGATCTTAATGACTAACAAAATCAAATTAAAATTGTTGTATGACATAAATTATAATAATAAATTACATATATGTCTCTCGACTCATCTCTAATAAAAGTGCCATCACGATGAGTATAAGTCATCCAGTAAAACTCCACCCACTAGGTTCCCTTCCATGCTCATCCATCTACAACAAAAATTATAATTTTAAGCAAATAATTCAAACAAATTGAAAATTATTTAAGTATCATGATATATATGTGTATCACGATACACATATATATGGTGATACGCATATGTATTGCGATACATATATATATCGTGATACATTATCTACGATACATATATGTATCGTGATACATCGTCCATGATACATAATATAAATTTCTTTAAAATCTATAAATACTTTAATATTAAAAATATAAGTTTATAGTTTAAGAATCTTACAAACTCTTGTCTGACTCGCACGTAACTCTTGATCCCGATGTATGGAGAATAGACATAACTGCTTGTGCAGCTTTATCAATATCAAAATATGTCTACAAAATCAATTAGATAACTTGTTATATCCTAAAAGTAATGTATATATATAATATACAATATAAATCAAATATTTTAATAAAGTTGCTTAAAAGAAATTAGAAGATACAGGTCCCCTCTGGGAGAATCAATAATGAACCAACTCCATCCATTGATGAAGGGGTACATCAGGAGAACAAGTACCAACTACCTCTCCTCTATCATACCCGATAACAAGTACCAACTACCTCTCCTCTATCATACCCGATAACTTGTACTTCATCTTCAACTATGCTTTATATTCTATCCATTTCCGATTAAGAGACTTTAGTACAAAATCATAAGAGGATGAAGTAAGTACAAACTTGGACTATAAAAAAAAATAATTGGTAAGTAAATGTTAGAAATAATTATGTAGACACTAAAAAAAATAAAGAAGTATAAAATCCACCAAGCCTCCATCATCTAATACCATGTCGATATAAAATATTATTACTAAAAGAATATAAATCATAGCATAATATATCAACTATGTAAAATAACAAATAATTTAATACCATTTTTTTACCTGCATAACTCATACAATCTCAACTTTATATTTCGGAAGTATGTCATTCCACTTTGTATAACTTAGTGGACAAAGCTAATGCCTCTACGCAACTGTTCCTAAAAATGAACTCAATAAGCTAGTGGTTTTTTAATTGGTCATCCTAGCTGATTGCACTCAACCACTATCTTTTCACCCTTGTACATCTACCAAACATCCCATACTACTGTGGGTCCATGCCTACGTGTAACCCTTCCAGATTTGTCTGCATAAAAATAGATAAAAGTAAACTATAGTAAAAAATATAATGAAATTTTATCAAACCAAATAAAAAAATAAATTATCCTAAATTTATAGCTCATCATCTGCTATATCGACAAGAGAATCATGCTACCCTAAGGATGATGGACCTGCAATATACTACTGTGCCGAAGGACTGGATGCAATATCTGGTACTGAAGAAGGACCGGCATAAACCTACCGTGTCGAAGTACTCACCTCAGCCTGCTATGCTAGGCATAAGTGATGGCCTCTATCCATGAGTGCTAGAACTGCACACCATTAAATCATCGCGAGCTTGACGTAATATCACTTATCATTTATATCAAAGTCAGAATTAGTGAAGATAAATATTAATTTAACATAATAATTACTATAAATTGCATACATTATAAAATTTAATATCAATAAGAATCAAACATTAATATTTTTTTCAAATTTCATTCTAACCAAGGATATTGTAGCATGTATATCATCAACTGGTATAAAATTGAATGTCATGAAATACGTATAAGTGTCATCATCTTTATCATCTTTCAGTTACTTTTCCATATCATATAAGTTCCTAGATTTTGTTTTAATAACAGTAGCCTAATCTTTGTCTTTTCCATTTTGTATAAAAAATACTTGAGGAGCTTAAGAAGAAAAAATAAATGAATCATCCTTTAATAAGATACTAGTATGTATCAACCTTGTAAAATTTACAAGTATAAATCTATTTACATCTTTTTTCAAATTTCTTTATGGGTTTATATCTATCCAATCACATCTAAATAATATGACTTTAAAGATTTCATAGTAATCTAACTCATAAATATCTTTAAGTGCACCATAATAAGTTTTTCATTTACTTTCACCATAATACCGCTATTCTATATTTTTTTAATTTTTTTACGATCTTTAGTATAGAATTTAAAGCCATTGAATATGAAACCATTACATTTATTGACAACTTTGTTAGGCCCTCGAGCTATGACTATTAATTCATCTGAATAATTTCTCTTTATTATTGTTGATATCTAAAAAATAATAAGAAATGTTAACAAGTTGTTCGATGTTAAATCTATCTATATATTCTTTAAATATATGTCAAACCTATTTTGAAAGCCATGTAAAAACTTACTCAATTAATTATCACTACTCAATCCTTGGATTAGATCGAGTACTATGATTAGCTTATCGCTGAGACATTAAAAATTTGTTGCATAAAATTTACATTGTTCATTTAGAATAAAAAATAAGCTATGATATTTAAACTTGAAATGCATTAAATATACTAACCTTCGATAATCAGATATTATTTCAGTATGAAGTAACATATAACGATGTGCTTGTGCCATTGATTTCTGATTCAATACAATACTTTCATTTTTTTCATTACTCTACTGGTAGTAGAAAACTTATACAATTCTACATTGTCTACAAAATCACCATGCCATTGAGATCTATTAAATACAATTTCTACACCTTGAAGATATATTGAACAAAATGTCAAATACTCTTCAGCAATATATCCTTCCATAATCAAACCTCTGGATAGGCTCTATTTCATACATAATCTTTCAACCATACAAGATATCTACAATATTTAAAATTTTATTTACACATCATTATGATGCTACTTTTATTAAAAATTATATAAAGATTAAAAATTGATAATAATACCTCTCAATAGGATACATCCATCTATAGTGTACCGGTTCACCAAGTTTGACTTTCAAAGCTAAACGAATGAGTATATGTACCATAATAGTAAAAAATCTAGGAAAAAAATCTTTTCCATCCGATAAAGTATAATCGTGACATCAAACTCTAATTGATCAAACTTTCTAGGATCAATAACTTTTGAACATAATACCTTAAAGAATGATAATAACTGAATTATAACTATAAAAACTTGTTTATGTACTGATGATCTTGAAGCTATTAAAAAGATATCTTGCATCAATATATGACCATCATGACTTTTAAGAATAGAAATTTCATGATCTTTAAGATGCACGTACCTTAAGATATTTGATGGATATCCATCAGGTATTTTAATATTTTTTAATACTATCAAAAAATTATCTTTTTCTTGAGCAGGCATTGTATAAGATGTAGGAGATAAATAAATTCTATCATTAGCAAGCATTTTGAAATAAAGCTCCTATCGGATACCTAATTCTTTTAAATCTAGTCATGCCTTCATATTATCTTTGATCTTTCCATCAAGATTAATAATATTCCAAGCAGATTATCACAAATATTCTTCTCTATGTGCATGGCATCAAGATTATGCCTAATAAGATTATGTTTCCAGTAAGGTAAGTCAAAAAAAATACTTCTTTTCTTTCATAAATGTTTGCTAGGCTAATTTATAGATGATATTTGTATATCTTCTTCATTTTTATTTTCAAAAAATTATCAGGATCTTCAAATACATATGCATTCATACTAATAGTAGTCACTTTTTCTGACAATCTTTCTTGATCATTCCTTCGTCTTTTTTTAGAAGACTTCGAGAATTTACCATATATATAACTTATGGAATCCAGTTGTCTATGAACATTAGTTTCAAAAGGTAAAATAGGTACACATCCCATTTCTATGGTACCATTAAATAAATTTTTCTGAAAATAAAATGGATGATTTGGTTCTAACCATCAATGATATCCCATATAACAAAATTTTTCTTCAAGTTTTAACCAAATTGAATGTATCGAATCTGTACAACAAGGAATGCAACCTGTCCCTTTGTACTCTAGCTAGATAAATTGGTATATGGTAGAAAACATTAATAATGCATAACAAAGTACCCATAGTTTAAATGTTTCATCATTGGAAGCATCAATTGCATCGATACCTTCCCACAACTGTTTCAATTTCTTTATTAAAGGTTATAAAAAAATATCAATATTATTTTATGAACCCTTATCACCTGAAATAATCATTGACAAGATAAATGAGGATTGTTTCGTGCACAACCATGATGGTAATTGTATGGTATTAGAATAACTGCCAAGTGCTATATATAAAATTTAGAGTTTAAAAAGGATTGAAGCCATCTAAAACTAAACCAAACTGAACATTACGAATATCAGAGGCAAAATCAAAATGTCTAGCATTAAATACTTTCTATGATAAACTATCTACTGGATGTCTCAACATTCCATCCTTCATACGTCCTTCATCATGTCATCTCATTAATGAAACTATTTTCGATAATGAATATAGTCTCTTCAATCGAGGAATAAGAGAAAAGTAATGCAATATCTTTGTCAATTTTATTGTACTCCATAGTGTATCTGTTCCGTTCATTACATCATCCTCATCTTCTTCGTGAGTTGTCCATCGTGAAAATCTATATATATTGCATGACTCTCGATCAGTATTTTTACTATAATATAACATACAGTCTTTCAGACAACTATGAATCTTTTGATATCCAAGATTCAATTTGTTGACAACTTTCTTTACTTTATAATAAAAGGATGGTAAACCAGCGCCTTCTAGAAATGCATCCTTTAATAACTTGAGTAGCATGGTAAAACTCTTTCTGGACCATCCATTCATATATTTGATATAAAATAAATATATAAAAAAAAGATCTTAAAAAATTTTAAACATCCCGGATATAATTGTTTATCTACTTCTTTAATTAAATTATGATACTGAGTTGACTCAACAGTTGATAGTTATATCTACTTCTCAACAAATGTTCATTCTATAAATGTAGAACATCACATATTTCTGCTGTTTCATGTATATTAGTTGAATCTCCAAAGTTTTGAACACCATATCGAAAAGTATCTGTGATCAAACCCGTTATATTATCTCCTACGGGATTCTCTTGCATATTACTGGATTCAAGATCAGATGAGGGTTGATTACTTGATATTGGCAACATAAATTCTTCATGAAAAACTCACTCAGTATAACCTCTTGCAAAATCATTCTATATCAAATGTTCTTCAATAGTTTATGGATCTAGACAAGAACTGTTAACACATCATCGGCATGGACATGAAATTTTTTCATTCAAACTACTTTTATCCATACCAAATTTAATGAAATCATGAACTCCATCTAAATATTTATTGATATTTCTCAATTTATTTATCCAACTTTTATCCATTTTAGAATAAAATGATCGAACTTTCAAGCTATATAAAAGCAAAAAAATTTCTTCAGTCAATAATAATGCTCCAAGTAAAAATTTTTAA
This sequence comes from Areca catechu, assembly GCA_021397845.1. Classification (NCBI taxonomy): domain Eukaryota; kingdom Viridiplantae; phylum Streptophyta; class Magnoliopsida; order Arecales; family Arecaceae; genus Areca; species Areca catechu. Next base: position 164,611,968 of record CM038043.1, read on the forward strand.
AATTATGTAAAAAATAATATAACTTAACTAATAAATGCAACCTATCACCTGATAATAGGTAAAGATAGGTCCTATCCTATTTAAAAATTATATTAATTATATAAGTCATTTACAATAATTAAACGATATGTAATAAGAGCTATAAAAAAATTTTAGCAGCATTTTTCTTTAGTTCTCCCCATACAACTAAAGATGTATGAGGACAACTAAAAGAAAATGCTGTCTGAAATATATCTCAAACTTTATCCATACCACTTGATTACTGTAATTACCTACAGAATTATTTGTAATTCTCAAACTGTCCAAACTGGATAATCAATTGACTACTGTACATAATACTGCCACCCATATAAAAAATATAATTATATGGATGCTATAGAATATCTACATTAATCAAGTGACGGGTCTATATTTCTATACAATGAAAGTTTTATAAAAAATATTTAAAAAATCATAATTGATCATAGCAAAGGTATACATGGTATTGAAATAAAAGATTACAATAATGAATAAATCTTAAAACATAACATGTTGAGTAAGATGTAGGTTTAGACCAAGGAGCCTTAATATTCTTGAAACATGTATATGATGATATGCAAATTTATTAATTCAGACAAATACATGTCAATCAATATGATTGGTGGAAGATAGATGAGTGAATCTATTAAGTTTAATCTCTCCAAATTACATAACATTACCTTTCTAGCCACTATGACTTCAAGTATCTGAGACAAGAGCAATGAATATAGAAAGAAATGCAAAAATAATGTTTGTAATTCCATAGATATCATATACTAAAATGATAAAGGAAAAAAAAAATCTAAAGTCATGGTACGAAGATTAGCAGAATGAGCTTGTTGAGAGCAATGCTTCCAATTAGATCTTCCTATCATGTTATCTTTTTGTAGTGTCATTGACCACCACAGCAATGAAGACTCTGGAAAGAAAATGTGGATTAATCTTCTTTAGAGAGGAGGATATCATTGCTTCAAAGCTCAAGCAAATAGATCTAATTCGCTATGGTCTACCAGGAATCGAAAGTCAAACTTAAGGAAAGCATCGCATCAGCAGCCATCTAAAGGATTTTTTTTTTTTGACATCATCTAATATGTCAAGTATCCTAGAATCACTTTATCAAAGAGAGCTCTTGCTTGAGCTCCTACAAGCAAGGGGGACAAATTGGTGCAGATGGATATCAACCTTACTAAGCTCTGGTAAGATAGCACCCTTGGTTAATGGAGAATCGATACAATGGTTCATTCCCAAGAAGAGTTTAAAGCCAGGAGATCTTCTATGCCCCTTACTCTTTATCTTAGTCATAGGCATTCTTGAGCGTATGCTCAAAGTTGTAGTTTCAAACCACATACTCTCAAGCATCAAAATATTGAATGGTTTTGACAACATCTTCAACCTTCAATTCTCTAATGACAACCTTATCCTATATAATGCCAAAGAAAGAATCTACTACAAATCTCATATTCATTTATACATATTTGAAATTCTTATGGTTGAAAATCAACTGTGAAAAGAGCTCACTCATAGTAATTAGGATGGAGAAAAAAAGACATTGAATGGTACATAGAATTGATGGGTTATGTTGAATCATCTCTTCTCTTCATCTACTTAGGTTTCCCCATGCATCATACTAAACCTTAGATTGATGTATGAGATTTTTTGAAAGAGAAGATAGAAAAAAGATTGGCTGCATAGAAGGCAAGACCTTAACTCTGGCATGATGAGTTGTTCTCATCAATGTTGTCTTAAATTATATAACAACTAAAGTCATTGAGAGAATAGATAAAAAAGAAGAATATTTTTATAATCCGATGAAATCCACACCCATGAAAGTAGAAACCTCAATAACTAAGACAAACCATGACATCCTAAAGCAGAAACATCTCTTAATCCTCGTCTCCTTCCTGCCTATTTAAAAAAAAGGTAGATCTGGATTATGTATTTTCATCCATAGTCTTTCACATTATGTTTGACCATTTCTTTATGTTATGATAATCTTACAGTCATATCTTTCAACATATATTGCTAGACCATGGTCATGATTTTTGGCTGCAAAAGATATCAGATAGAATTTATCAAAGATTCTCGTTTCGATCGGAGCTATCAAAATAAACAAAACCATATATAAAAAGAGGATTGCATTGGTCTGGCACATTTTCTTCGGATGATCTTTCCACTTAATGTAAGAAAACAAAGATCTGACTACTAATCATCAGCACGATCAAATTAAAATACCACTAGATTTTGGTCCTCATAAGGGAACGTGTACCGATGCTAACGCAGACATAAGGCCCTAACAATACTTACAAAACCATTTGTTATTTGCAATCATAAAATTATTTTTTAATTTAAGATTTTTTTTAATTTAGTATTTTTAATTAATATTGTATTTAGAAAATAACTACAAACTAATGCAATATTAATTCATGCCTTCATGGGTCTAAAAACAAATTATTTCATGCCTTCGTTGATCAAAGATTCTCGTTTCGATCGGAGCTATCAAAATAAACAAAACCATATATAAAAAGAGGATTGCATTGGTCTGGCACATTTTCTTCGGATGATCTTTCCACTTAATGTAAGAAAACAAAGATCTGACTACTGATCATCAGCACGATCAAATTAAAATACCACTAGATTTTGGTCCTCATAAGGGAACATGTACCGGTGCTAACGCAGACATAAGGCCCTAACAATACTTACAAAACCATTTGTTATTTTCAATCATAAAATTATTTTTTAATTTAAGCTTTTTTTTTAATTTAGTATTTTTAATTAATATTGTATTTAGAAAATAACTACAAACTAATGCAATATTAATTCATGCCTTCATGGGTCTAAAAACAAATTATTTCATGCCTTCGTGGCTCTAAGTCATATAATGCTTACAAAACAAAATAAATTATTCTCTTTATATTTCTGTCCCATTTTTTAGCTTCGCTTGAGCATTGCTCTTCCCCCGTCCTTTATCTTGGAAATGGTAATTGCATTGAATAAACCAATGAAATTGAAAATTGCATCTCAAAATGACTTTTAAAGCATCATGATACACATACATGCATGCATAACGCCATCAAGATTTTTATTCTAGCTAACTGGCCGGTGTTGCTAGCTCACACCCATCAAACATGGCCCACAAGTGTCGGAATTTAAGCAAATTAATTTGGATGAACCGTGCAACGTTTGAGCAAATATCCAAGCTTCTTCCTTTTCGAAGCCATGGGATTTCGCCATGGAGCTTTAGCTGACATCATCATTCCTCGAGGTTAATTGCATTCGAGAATTACGAAGACAGCACTTGCCGTCAATCAAGTCAAATGTTGCGAGCTGCATTAATCACTTCATTCAATGAATGCAGGCATCTTCAAGCCAAAAATTAAAATTTAAAAATGAAAACAGCGGGAGGAATCGTCGGTCGTTCATACGACGTGGCAGTGATTTGTTTATTCCATGGGGTGATTCCACCTAAATACCTCCAACCTAGCTTTTGGCTAGCTACGAGCCAGGAGGTGTCCTCCTTGAAATAATATCCGGATACGATCAAAATAATAATTATTTATCTTTATTATTTCATATATTTATTTGATTAAAAATCTAAAATAATAATCTTATTTCAATATAATCAATGCTGTAATATTATTCACCGTACAGAAAGAAAATGATTTAAAATAAATTATTTTATAATGCATAATGAAATAACTATTCTGGTATATCAAGAATTGTTTTAAATAATTTATTTTGAATAGTTCATTTTCATTTTTATAATTATTTATAAAAATTTTAAATGAGGAGAAAAATAAGTTGAAATGAAAATTTTGTTCGCATGGAATTAAGGAACCAAATACTATCTAAATTATTTGCTTCAACCGTTGGTGGTCCACTTGTACGGTACGAACCCAGAAACCAACCAGATGCACCAACCTATGCCGTGCCCCACTCTAGAATATTCTAGAAACTTGATAAGTATAATACTATTATACAATGCACCTAGAAAAAAACCAAAAGGAGGAAGAGTGCAATGCAAGGAATGAAAGGAAATTAAAATATATATATATATATATATATATATATATATAGTGGAACATTGGGAAGAATATACAAACAAAAGTAACTGATCACACAAAGGCAGCAGCGACAAATGAAGGTGAAGTGCGGGCACCAACTTTATGAAAGCTAGTACTCAAATAATGTAAGATTTAAGCACTGATCAACTCTAAATAAATGGTTCATGGAGAATCTTATCATATGCGCACTGCTAGCATGATTAGGTTACAGGAACTGTGTGTACGTATATCTATTTTCTTAATCGAGAACTGGTAATCTAGGACGCGTTTGCCATATCTCTGGTGATGGAATGGTTTCGTTGGTCAAAATTGTGGAGAAACTTGTATATTTAAATTAATACTTTCGAATGAAGAGTCTTCACCTACTCTTGCCAGATGGGATGTGCCTTGTGGCGACCACGCGCCTGCTTTTTTAATAAATGAAAAATCTTCAAGGAAGCATCAATGTTGCTCTCGGACTTCATGACCATTTTAAAGAGACGTCTAGAAAGGGTTGTGGATTATGAAAGCATAGAAAGAGTCGTTTCATATGGTTCGTGGAAATTTTATGGACTAAGGGAATAATATAATACTTCATGATGTCATTGCTTAGGTGAATGAATGTACACTTACATATTTAAAATTGTAAAATTGGTGATTGGATGTCTTTTAAATTATGGTAATGTGTATTAAATCGTGGTAATGTGTTTGTATGTGTGTTGGTGGTGGGAGGGCCAGAGAAAGAAGTCGTTCGGTTAGCAAAACTATTGATGTATACACACTTGGCCCTCTTGAAAGCTTGGGTACGTACGTAGTCTAGCTAGGTTGCTTTGTATTGCAGTTGTTAGACAAGGATGATTGATTTCAAATGGTCTCATTTTCTATCTTAGAGCAATAGATTCCAAAGTCAAAATGTTAGGCACTTCCTAGATCCCTATATGTCTCCTCTCGATTTGATAAAATGCATAAATAATAGTAGAAGTACATCAACTTATAGTACGAAATATTAGCGCTTAATTTTTTAGGAGAGTAGGAGATGTATAGTCCATAGTTTATATTTTTTGAAGGGGACATGTCGAATATTTAAGATCATTTCAAGAATTAAGGGAACGGAAAACTCACCGATACCGAGTAAAGATTCAGATACAGTTTTGCTTAAAATTTCAGTTCTTGGTGTTCAGAGTTTGATGAAATTACAGTCTTTTAAACTTCGTTCTTAAGCTGCATTTTTTTCACCAGCACAAAACAATGATTGAGGGTGGGTTAACTTACTAATAATGGCTATTAACAAGCAAGTTGGGTTATGAGTTAGATCCAAACTCCTCCATGCGGTAAAATATACAGTAGATTGTTTTTTATATTCAATGCTTACGCCTTGATTGGAATCTCTCCGTTTTTAACAAGAAAAGATTGATGTGTCATACATTGGGCAAAAGAAAAAGTTTTTCAATTAATTTAATGCAATTTGCTAGGTTAGTAGATGGTAGGCAATTGACAATGGAAGACACTAGACAATTGGCATTTAATAATTATGACAACTTGAACTTATAATTGAATAAGAAATTACTTATATTTTGAGGACAAATCTAAGTTTTCTTCATACTCGTTTTCTAAAAAGCAATGACATACCCAAAAGTGGTACGTAGCTGAAGTAGAATAGCCAAGTCTTGCACCAGTGACATGTAGAAGATGACTCCATATATATATATATATATATGGTGGGCAAACTTCAAAAAAAGAAAAAAAAAAATAATGACATACCAATGCGATAACCATAAGTATTAGGTTGACAAATGAATGTAAATACAAAGAGGATCAGTTACGAATTAATATTAGATGCATCAACATGGATGCAGTGATAGACTGTCAAGTTTGGTAGATCAAGATTGAACCAGTAACAATTCATACTTCTCTAATATCCAACGCATCAAATATATTAAGAACCACGCTTCATCAGTTTTACAATTTAAAATAATCTATTTGTTTAATCAAAGAATCCCAAGCTTAGATGAAACGGTTGATGTTTGGTTTACAAATGCTTTGTACAAAAACAAAACAAAATCAGCTACAAATTAATTTATAACGAAACATGGTCACAGTGGTAGATTGTCTAGTTTGATAGATCAAAAGATTCATTGTTTTAGTCTTCAATACATCAAATTTATTGAGTACTACACTTCTTAGAGTTTAATTAGGGGAGTTTATAAATATAATTAAAGGATTAAGTTAGCACATATTAGGTAATCAAAACCTTTTGAATACATATTCTTTTTTATAATTAACAAAATATATTTACATACGAGAGTACTTATATGTTCTTTAAGCAAAGTTTAACTTTAATTATCTGAATGTAAAACTAATTTAATATTACTTGTCAACTTTATCACAGTAGATTGTTTGATTTCGCATATCCTTTTTCGGATTATGTGAAAACTTTATCGCAGTAGATTGTTTGATTTCGCTTTTCCTTTTTTAGATTATGTGAAAGAATTAATCATATGGTCCATCCATACGGTTCACTTGTGTACTCTGCCATATAATTAAGAAGCAATTTCGTTTTCATGTATAGCATATAGATATTGTTAAACTAGGTTTCATCTGTGATGTGCTGGTTGTAGTGTTTTATAATTATGCTTGGTCAATAGGACTTTCTGTTTTATTACTGAGTAACGGTTCTTCTTATCTAATTAATAATCCATGCTCCAACACAAGCCAACAAATTTTGTAACTACAAAACAACTCTAGACATAATAATAATCATAAGCTGATTGTAAACTTTAAATAATTAAATGCAATACCACCTCCAGCAGTTCTATTGCAATGTAAAATTTGTTAATCTGATGTTATTTTTATCATTCTTATAATTTTAAGATTGCAACATATATATAAATGTTAAGCAGAAAGTATGTGAAATTAATCAAAACTCTAATTCTTGAACTTGGGATCGTTTTATTTTTGAAAACTTGCTTTTCATTTTGAAAGCACAATTTTCAGGAGAAATATTTGTATTTTAGGTATACTCTTTCGTCATTCTTTTTTATTTATATCATTGCTGACACAAGACTATTTTAATATTGCCTTCCATGTCTAAAATTAAGTGGCTAAGCATGATTTAGTTGCAACTGTGTTGGACCAATGGCGCCTCAACGTTCGCGCGCAACCTAAAAGGAGACAAAAAATGCACGTGGGGCCCACCAAAGAAATAAAAAAAAAAAAAAGGAAACCCATGCGCGCGACGCGCGTGGCGCGATTCTGGCATAATCTACATGGATCTCAATACGATTGACAGCCACGAGCAGCGTTGCAATCAAACTGCAATTGAGAGAGCTACATGACTTCGATTTGAATTATGTTCGGACTGTTAGACTCCTTGTGAGATGCTCTACGTAGTGGAGGCTACAAATTCATGGGCAGAGACACAAACAGAGAGACAGGATGAAAAAATGATTGGAGATCTCTTATAGAGGGCTGATTGAGAGCTTCGGGGTTTCTTGTTGAGAGATACTTGTACGGGGTTGAGAGAGAGTTCAATCTGTAAGTTTATTTTTCATAGTGAAACCTTTTACATGCCCGAAAAAATATATTTGTTATCTTTTCTTCTTTCTCTTGTGGTATCAATATCGACAATCGATGATTCCGTTCTGATCATAACAACTGGTATCAGAGCGAGTTAATACCGATCACAACAATTGGTATCAGAGCCTAGGTTATCCATGGTTGATCGAAATCGAAGAAGATGGAGAAGATAAGTGTAATTAAAGTGAAAATTAGCAGGTTCGATGGGAAGATCAACTTCTCCCTTTGGCAAGCCAGGGTGAAAGACGTGCTTATCCAGCAAAGGCTGATCAATACTCTCATATACGAGGAGAGACCAAACACCATAGAGCAGAAGACCTGGAAATGGCTTCAGATGCAGGCGGTAAGCACAATCCGTTTGTACCTAGCGGATGATGTGGTGATCTATGTACCGAACGAGTCTTCGCCGATGGTGTTGTGGGAGAAGCTAGAGGAGCTATACATGGCGAAATCCATCACCAACACCTTATTCCTTTGGAAGCAATTCTATCAATTACGGATGGCCGAGGGACAAAGTGTGCAGGAGGACCTAAACAATTTTTAGAGGATCCTCACCGATCTTCTTAGTGTTGGTAAAAAAGTTGAGGAGAAGACCCGGGCACTTATATTGCTATCATCCCTACCGCAGTCCTTCGAGTTCTTGGTGACTGCTCTTCTAGTGGGAAAGAGCACCATCAAGATGGAGGAGGTGACATCGGCGCTACTTCAAAACAAGGTTCTCAAGAGGGAGAACCAGGCTTCGAGTTCAGGTGGGAACTTAGCGTTGGCAGTTTCTGGAGGTGTAGGCGACCGGAGGCGGAGTAACAAAGGATTGCGAGGAGGACGGTCCAAGTCAAAGGATGCTAGCAAGATCAGGTATTTTCAGTGCGATGAGTTGGGGCATCGTGTCAAAGATTGCCTGCAACTCAGGGATCGGACGAGGGCTGTTATGGCGGTGGCCGATAGCGGGGACGACGGATACATCAATGATGTATTCTTAGTATCCGACGAGGTATCCCCTTCTTTCCAATGGGTTTTGGATTCTTCCTGCCCATACCGTGTTTGTTGCAGGAAGGAGCTGTTTGACTCTCTAGACAGTAGAGAAGGTTCTGTCCACATAGCAGATGGATCGAGTTGTGTAATCGCGGGCATCGGGACAGTCAGCTTGAAGGCACATGATGGGACAGTGAAGAAATTGGGCGAGATCCGATGCATACCCAGTTTTAGCAAGAATATAATTTTTCTTAGCAAATTGGACTCAAACGGCTACATGTGGAGAGCCGGTGGAGTTCTAAAGGTCTTGCGTGGCAATAGGATTGTTCTGCAAGGAAAGAAGCATGGGGTCACTACCTCTTTACAGGAAGTCCAGTGCGAGGTGGAGTCTCTGGTGCATATAGGAGTCCAATGCGAGGTGGAGCTCCGACAGCAGGTGGATTGGGTACCGGATGCGAGACTCGGGAGGACAACAGGCGACATCGCAAGATGAAGTTCCTATTGCTGCAGGAGACTTTCCTGAGCAGATCTCAGGTCGAGGTGAGCACAGCACACAACGAAGATGGGATCGAGCAGCCTGGCTCAACTTTCATTTTTGCCCATCCATGATCAGGCGATTGTCCTAGGCATGGGGGCGTTGGAATCCTTAGAAGCTCTCAAGTCAGGTGAAGGCGATGCGTTAAGTCAAGATGGAGGTTGTTGGACCAATAGTGCCTCAACGTCTGTGCTCAATCCAGGAGACAAAAATATGCGTGGGGCCCAGTAAAGAAACCAGAAAAAGAAGGAAACCTGTAACGACCCGTAAAGAAAAAAAAAAGAGGATTCGAACCACCGCGCGACCCAGCGACAGCAGGGCGTGGGAGCAGGCGGGCGATCACGTGGCGCACGAGCGCGTGCACGGGTGCGAGGGGAGCGCGAACGCGCACGACACGCGGACGACGCGTGGGCAGGCGCGCGCGAGGTGCAGCCCAGGCCCACGCCTGCGGCGCGCGCAGGCTCTGGTCTCGGCCCAGCCGGAAGAGGCTGTCACGTGGGCATTTTCCACGCGTTTCCCGGGTATTTCCCAGCCCGTTTCTCGGGATGCACGGCGGTCCATAGAGTTTCTGAGCAATCTAGACCGTCCGATCGCCTAATCGAATGGCTAGGATTGATCCGAAGGAGTTTAGGCTTGATTATGTGCTTTTGGATTCGGATTTGGACGCGGTTTGAGGCATCGATTTCAGATCTGACGGCTGGGAAGATATTTTGATGGTTTTGGACTTCTCAGGTTATGTTTGAGATGATTTTGGATTAGTTTTTCTCCTCTTTTTAACCAAGACGTCGATAGGAAGTAGGGAAGAGCCTGTAGAGAGCCAAGAAAAGAGAAGAAGAGAGAGAAAGAGAAGGGAAAAGAGGAGAGAAGAAGGAAGAAAGAGAAAGAGGAGAAGAGAGAGAAGGGGAGAGGGAGGGGATTTTGGTTTGGAAGATGAGGAAAGAGAAAATCAGGGGTAACCTTCTTCCTCAAAATCTGTGAAACTAGAATTTGGTTGAATGAATTTTTTTTATTATTGTAGGAGATCAATCTTTTGAGCAGGAAGGATTTGGACGAAGTTTGGTTATAGATTGATACCGGATATTTGGGATTAGCAGTTAAAGGTAAGGATTATGTATGTGATTACCAGTCTATATATTATTTTACATGGCATGGTTTTGGTTCGAGTACATGAGCATTTGCATGCATGATTTATTTTTGCATTGTGTAGTTGAGTTTTTATGGTTGTTATTATTGTATATTTCTGGATACCGTGTTTATCGGATAAAAATAATTTTTGATGGTTTGGACCGTGATACCGATCATCGAAAGATTTGAGATTTCTTGGTTGACATCATGATGTGGTGTGACATCATGATATGATTTGACATGATGATGTGTAAAGATAAAGTGCTAACAGTATTTGGACTAGCCATGCCATGGGATCATGGTTATATAGCCAGAGCGGGCTTAGTACGTGAGCCTGGCCATGGGCAGGTTGTACATGGTCAATTACATAGCCAGAGCGGGCTTAGTACATGGTCGATTATGAGATTGCCAGTCACAGGCTGGAGTGTGACACCAGTGTGCCAATCACAGGCTGGAGTGTGGTCGTGGCTAGTCCAGAACTTTGAAAAAGAAGGATGATTAAATTGAAAACTTGAAAATGGAACATGATTTTGCAAAAAGGTTTTGTCGTATGTGACATTTGAGTTGTTTCGTTGCATGGTATGATGTGTACTCTTATATCCTTGTTATTTTCAAATTATTATTATTGATGGTGATGTTTGGAGACCTTACTGGCTGTAGAACTCACAACCTACTTTCTTCTTTTACAAAGTTGTGCAGATGTTCGGGCTTAGTGAAGAATGAGATATTTTGAGGTAAGTGACTCCTGTGTACCCAGGCCTTGCATGATCTCTAAGGTAAAATCTAGGGTTTGTGCGGCCGGTCGCATGCCGATTTTGATGCTGGATTCGGGGCGTGACAGAATGGTATCAGAGCTTAGGTTATGATCACTTTGGATGGTGATACAAGTGGATAAAAATAATAATGACATGATCGTTATTAGGATATGATAAGAATTGTATTAGAGCTTAGTTATGATGATTTGGGGATCGTGGCAAAATGATTATGATAGATATGAGTGATATTGAATTTATGTCATGATTGTTTGAGATTGTGATATAAGAGATTAAGGAATTAACGTGATGATTAGTAAGACATGACATAAATTTTTGGAAGGATTTATTAGTAAATCTAGATGGTTTAGTAAATTATATCAGAGTGCGCAGTGGAAGCGTAGTGATTTTGAAGTGTTATGAAGGGAGCACTGATTTAGATCTCAATCAAGCTAATTTTGAGGATGAAATTATTTTAACGGGAGAAAATGTAACTGACCCGTAAAGAAAAAAAAAAAGAAGATTCAAACCACCGCACGACCCAGCGACAGCTAGGCGCGGGAGCAGGCGGGCGATCACGCGGTGCACGAGCGCATGCACGGGTGCGAGGGGAGCGCGGATGCGCACGATGCGCGGACGACGCGCAGGCGGGCGCGCGAGGCGCGGCCCGGCCCGTCACGGGCGCGTGCATGGCACGGCCCAGTCCCACCCGCGCGGCACGCGCGAGCGCTGGGCTCGGCCCAGCCGGAAGCGGCCGTCGCATGGGCATTTCCCGGGCATTTTCCAGCCCGTTTCTCGTGGTGCATGGCGGTCCATGGGATTTCTGAGCGATCTGGACCGTCTGATCGCCTGATCGAATAGCTAGAATTGATCCGAAGGAGTTTAGACTTGATTACGTGCTTTTGGATTCATATTTGGACGCGGTTTGAGGCGTCGATCTCAGATCTGAGCTGGGAAGATATTTTGATAGTTTTGGACTTCTCAGGTTACGTTGGAGATGATTTTGGATTGGTTTTTCTCCTCTTTTTAACCAGGACGTCGATAGGAAGTAGGGAAGAGCCTGTAGAGAGCCAAGAAAAGATGAGAAGAGAGAGAAAGAGAAGGGAAAAGAGGAGAGAAGAAGGAAGAAAGAGAAAAAGGAGAAGAGAGAGAAGGGGAGAGGGAGGGGATTTTGGTTTGAAAGATGAGGAAAGAGAAAATCAGGGGTAACCTTGTTCCTTAAAATTTGTGAAACTATAATTTGGTTGAATGAATTTTTTTTATTATTGTAGGAGATCAATATTTTGAGCAGGAAGGATTTGGATGAGTTTCGGGTATAGATTGATACCGGATATTTGGGATTAGCGGTTAAAGGTAATGATTCTGTACGTGATCACCAGTCTATATATTATTTTACATGGCATGATTTTGATCCGAGTACATGAGCATTTGCATGCATGATTTATTTTTTCATGGTGTAGTTGAGTTTTTATGGTTGTTATTATTGTATATTTCTGGATACCGTGTTTATCGGATAAGAATAATTTCTGATGGTTTGGACCGTGATACCGATCATCGAAAGATTTGAGATTTCTTGGTTGACATCATGATATGGTGTGACATCATGATATGATTTGACATGATGATGTGTAAAGATAAAGTGTTAACGGTATTTGAACTAGCCATGCCATGGGATCGTGGTTATATAGCCAGAGCGGGCTTAGTACGTGAGCCTGGCTATGGGCAGGTTGTACATGGTCAATTACATAGCCAGAGCAGGCTTAGTACGTGAGCCTGGCCATGGACAGATTGTACATGGTCAATTATGAGATTGCCAGTCACAGGCTGGAGTGTGACCGTGGCTAGTCCAGAACTTTGAAGAAGAAGGATGATTAAATTGAAAACTTGAAAATGGAACATGATTTTGCAAAAAGGTTTTGTCGCATGTGACATTTGAGTTGTTTCATTGCATGGTATGATGTGTATTCTTATATCCTTGTTATTTTTAAATTATTATTATTGATGGTGACTGTTTGGAGACCTTACTGTGCTGTAGAGCTCACAACCTACTTTCTTCTTTCATAGAGTTGTACATATGTTCGGGCTTAGTGAAGAATGAGATATTTTGAGGTAAGTGACTCCTGTGTACCCAGACCTTGCATGATCTCTAGGATAAAACCTAGGATTTGTACGGCCGGTTGCGTGCCGATTCGGTGCTGGATTCAGGGTGTGACGAAACCCGTGTGCGCAATACGCGCGGTACGATTCTGGTGTAATTTGCATGGATCTCAATATGATTGACGGTCATGAGCAGCGTTGCAATCAAACTGCATTGAGAGAGCTACAGGACTCCGATTTGGATTCTGTTCAGATCGTTGGACTCCTTGTGAGATGCTCTATGCAGTGGAGGCTACAAATTCATAGGTAGAGACAGACAGAGAGAGGGAGAACGAAAAAGTGGTAAGAGGTCTATTGTAGAGGGTTGATTGAGAGTTTGAGAAAAGGATTCGGGATTTCTTGTTGAGAGATACTTGTACGGGGTTAGAGAGAGTTCAATCTGTGAGTTTATTTTTCATAGTGAAACCTTTTGTATATCCAAAAAATTATATTTGTTATCTTTTCTTCTTTTCTTGTGATATCGACATTGACAATCGACGATCCGTTCCGCTTCCGCAACAATCGGTATCAGAGTGAGTTGATATCAATCCCAACAAACTGTTATAAGACAATCTCGACGATAACAAATGAAGAACAAGTAAGTACATGTGCCTTCCGAGAAAAGGTTAGAAGAACGAAAAGGAGGGTTAAACATGGGGATGGAGTTTCTGCTCCAAAAATTTACTCCATGGAGATGAACCATCGTTAATAACTTTAAAAATGAAAAATGGATTGGTGCCAAAAAGAAAAATTATCTTGCTAACATTGGATTATTGGTGCATGACCTTCTGTTTGGTTATTAGGTGTATAGCATCCTAAACGTTGTTTTGTTTATTTATTTATTTGTGCAAAGCATCCTAAACGATGTTGGAGCATGAGAGAGCGATGGGTTGCTCCGTGGCGGCTATACGTACGGTGTTACTGCGTAAAGTTTCAAATTATACAAGCACCAAGACAACTTAGACTAGAATAAAGTACAGTTTTCTGTGGCAACGAGCTTGTTATCTCATCTCTGAACCAGCTAGTAACGCCTAAATTTGTCTCCCATGAAACCCAGTTCATCGGACCTCCTTTTAGTTTCTTGATCCTTAAAATTACCTTTATTTTTACCGGAATTAAGGTCATTCTATGGCAACGAGAAAGTTATCTCATCTCTGAACTGCCTGGTAATGCCAAATTTGTTTCTCAAGAAGTTAAACAAGTTCATCGGATCTCCTATTTTTAGTTTCTTAATGCTTAAAATAATTAATCTTTACATTTTTACTGGATTCAAGGTTATTAAATTCAATCCATCACAATGATATAAGCATAAAAGCAAAAAAGAAAGATGTTGAGATGCTGCTTACTCCGGAGTTTGGAATCTTTCCTCATCCTCGCCACCGAAAGCTACTCAAATTCCGAAAAGCTAAACCTCAAACACGCACATCATTCCAGGATCAGAAGATGCCCTTGAATCGAGTCGCCATAGCCAATCCATCCAAAGCACCTTTCGAGCTGAAAAGGAACGGAGTAGAACGACGCCTAGGGATAGAATCGATCGTTAAAACTCTCCATACAAGTTCATCTCCCTGACCTCGTCTCGGGCCTCTCTCTCTCTCCCCTTCTCCTGCTGAGTTCGACGTCCTTCGCATGTTATATACCCCTCTCCAAATAAAAACAAGTCCTAAATTAAAAAAGCATTTCCTTTCATCTCCATTATTTCACCTTAAGATTGCATGCAAAAGCCAAGGCATATATAAGATCACATCAACAATGCGACAATTTCCGAAGAAAAATTCAGTTTTGCGTTCATCCCGTTCATTCATAGTATCACAACGCACAATAACAACGAATAAGTGGACCTTAATAATAATCATGAATAAGTGGATGAGATGCACCGTATATAATAATAACATTAAGAATAATAATTTTTTTTCTAAAGAGAACAAAGATAAGGATGATGAAAATATTTGGACTTTTTATGAAATAACGACGTACAAACTCTATACAAGGGCGGAGGAATTTAAAGTGAAAGGCCAGCTATAAAGTAGGCAACGACGCTGACAGAAGAGAGAGAATAAAAGAGAACAAAAGGCTATTACAACGGATTTCTATAGATAATAAAAGAAAATGAGAAAATTAAAGACAGACAAAAATGCCACGCTCCGCTACTCCAACTTCTATCGGCTACAGGATGTTTCCATCGGGATCCAGGACCAGCTCATGCGATCAGACCTAGCCCCAGCTCCATGGGACACGCGTCAGCTCCCCAGGCGCCCACCTCGACCCGCCCATCCTCGGCCGGCAGGGCCGCCGTCCGGAGTCCAAGGGTCAGATCCAGCTCCACCACCTCCGCCTCGGCTCCGCTGTCGTTCGGGTCCGCCTGGCTCACGTGCGACCAATCCACCGATTCCACCGAGAACACGCTCTCGTTCTCCCGGCTCTCCCCTCTATTGGCCGGCTCCACCGGGCAGCTCCCGCCGGGACAGACCACCGCCGGATCGTCCCCGCCCGGCTCAGCGGCGATGAAGCCGGGCATGGCCTTGGGCTTGATGGCATGGCCCGAGCGCTTGAAGCGCGGGCGGGGTTTGGCGACCTTGTGTAGCTCCGCAGCAACGTCCGAGTTCTTCGACACGTGGCGGATGTCGTAGGCCTTGGTGGGCGGGACGGCGGCCGCGGCCACGTCGGAGGAGATCTGGGTGATGGGGGCGCCTCGGAGAACGTTCTCCACGGCGGCCTGGCAGAGCGGCCAGTTTCCAGACCACAGCAGGCCGACCGAGCCGTAGATCGGGTTCACGATCCGACCGCAGGCTTCGTACAGCAGCGAGCGGAATATAGCTGAAACAAACCAAACACAACCGCAAAATTGAGTCCAGATCTGATCAAACAAAGAAATAAACAGGACAGAGGGGATGTTTTCTGCGGACCAGGGCGGAGCTGTTCGGGGCCGGCGTTGATGAGGTTCATGAGTCCGGCGCGGCCATAGAACTTGGCAAGGAAGACGGTGGCATTGGACTGGGCCTCGGAGCTCTTGATCCACTGGAGGCAGGGCGGATAGTGCAGTTCTCGCTGCACCCCTTCCGGAGCACCCGGCAGCCGTTGCAGCTCATCCTCATGGCCGACGGATGGACGGTGGCGATGCCCTCTGGATACCTACTGTAGAAAAGGGCAGAAGGGAACAGGAGGAAGCGAAAGAGACGAGAACAGAATGGAATGGTGGGAGAGATGGGACCTGGGGCGAGAGATCTGGGGGAAAGGTGGGAGTTTATATGGCTTTGGGAGGCGGAGCCGTGGGTTTTGCTCGGTGACCAGCGGTTTGCAAAGGATTGGAAAGCGGTTTACTTCCAAAAAGAACGCTGGGGACCAGCTTTCCTTTGGTCCAAAATTACCCTTGCAATTTTTGATAAAATTGCGAAATCTAACGCAGTGGGAAGGTTTAAAAGAGGGGGGGTCGCGCGGCAATGTGTTGTGTCGGGGACGGCGAGAAATGGAAAGGTGGCGCGTGGCGCGTGGCACACACGCTCAGGTGACAGGGGGCCGTCGAATCGCCACATCTCCAGGAGCGGGTGGCGGGAGAGGGGGAACCTGGCACTGCGGGCGCCCTCTTAAAAAAAAAATAAGAAGGCGCGCACGCGCACACACACACACACAAAAACTCCCCGTTTTCTCGGACCTGAGCTGGCCCCCTAGACCTGTTTCCAGATACGTGGTTTCGCCCCCGGTCTGTGGGCGCCCGACGGTACGGGCCACTGGTTTTTTACACGGTGCCGTCACCGCCCAATCTTGCGTGCGGACGGTCTGCTAATATCCGTTTATGCGGGTTTGGGTAGATTGCTTTGGGATGATCGTGGACGGTAGGATGTAAGATTCCTGCACAGACTGTTCCATGCGGCGGTCCACGTTTCTGAGATAGTGGTCCCATACTCCCCCTTGGACGGTAGCTGATTCATGGAGATCTATATTTCTTCCGCATCTGGATGGGTTCAGCGTGGCTCCATTCATTCTCCGAGTCTGGTCTCTTTGCTTTTCCCTAGCCTTTTTCTGTTCTAATTTTTTTAATGCTTTGTGGGGATAGATAACTAGTTAACGTGCATGTCTAAAATAGGTATATATTTAAAGGATAGAAGTTGTGTTGTCTCTGACTCTGCTGCTATATGTAACTGAGACATGAAAAGTTTTGTTTGCTACAGACCATTTATTTATCTGCACAAAATCCTAAGGATTAATTTCCTATAATAACTAGCATAAAGAGCAACAGAAATAATAAAAAATGTAATGATCCGTAACTCATAATTTTCTACATCATTAGTAACTTCATCATGTACCGTGCATCCCCGTCCTCGTGATAGACACACATGCACAAATATTTCATGGCAATACTTCTTGCTCCCCATGGTAGAATTTTGTCTGCACAATTTTCGCATCATAATGCAACCATCCCACTGACAACTACTACATTTTTGTTAACATCGTATATGCTACACTTGCTTGTTCTAAGTTAGGATTCCAGTTTTCTTCATATATTTATCAAAATCTTCCAACCTTCTATGTCACCAAATAGAATCAATCTCATAGTTACATTTTTAGGTACATTAATATTTGTTCATTCTCATTGGCTTAAACTTAAAATGATCTAGCTCTGGTGATGTGGGGACTAACCTCCCACCCTTGACATCCCGAGAATTTGAAGGCCAAGCTTCGTCTTCGATGGTCAAGGCCCGCTATTCTTCGGATGGAGCAGGATTATGTTGTTGGGCCCCTTGACCTGATTGACCTTCAATCTCGGTAAAGATAGGTTCGCCCCACTTCTGGCAATCAAGGAATGGTATCCTTCGAACAGGACTGAGTTGCACCTCAAGTCCCTTGGCCCTATGAACCCTCGACCTCGATTGAGATACTCGGTCCAATCCCGAATCCTTGCATCCAAGGGCAGATAGGTTCTCAGACAGCACTTTTCAAAGTAACCAAAGAAAGAATCAACCGACACTCATTTTCATGCATTCAGTTCCATGTCAGGAAGTTGTCTTATAATTATCAGTAAATCCTTGCAATTAAAAGGAACGTGACTAGTTCTAAGCAATAGTCCATATTGCCATTAAAAAGTATGGTTGGCTATCTATAAGAGAGAAAATCTTAATTAATTAGAGTAGATATTCAGGACAAATGGAATGACCCTTAGATATCCCACATAACAGGATCTTCAGACCTGTCACTTCTCACCAAATTTACTAAGAATTTTTTTTGAAAATACCCTTGTCTTTGGCCTATAAAAAGGGGTTCCTTGAGAACGCCAAGGTAGATGGGGAGAAACAATACTCTCTCTATACTCTGCTTTTTTTTTTCCTTTTGTTGCCTGCTACCTAACTTGAGTGTCGGAGGGTACTTGCTAGACCCACCTCCGGTCAAGACTTTCTTACAGGTATAGCCTGTGAGCACCACCCCTTTAATGACCTTCGAGGTCCAGATGGGAAGCAACGACAACATTTGATTTTTTTATATTATTGAAAAGATTTTGGATATTAAGCTTCACCTATGTTTTTCTTATGCTTCCTATTTTGATTAGCTACACATTTGATTTATATCTTAGAACTAGAAGAGTTGATGGGATGAATGCACCAATCAAGGGACTCCTTAATTTTTGTTGGGATTATGCATAGTGGATTGGATCACATTAGACTTGCAAATTAATATTTCCTCTCATTCAGGCATTTCATCGAACATATCATAGACATAAATAAACAAGCATAAAGAAGATAAAAATTTATGTGGTTTGGCAAATCTATCTACATCCATGGAAAATAGAAGTAATCCACTATATAACTGTCCCGATTTGAATACAAAGATGATATAAATATCCAATAGAGATGGTCCCGAAATAATCACTAAGAGGAAATAAAAAAATACTAAATAGGAGGTGTTGCTGCCCGGATCGTCGTGGCCCGCAGCTCCTACATGGCATTGGGCAATATCTTCTTCGCCTGGTGTTCGACACGTGTGCCTAGTCTTGCAAAAGAAAGGAGACTCGGGCCGAGAAACTCAGCGACGGCACTCCGACGGTTAAGTCAGTAGAATGATTTAGGGGAACAGATCCTCCTTGGTGGGTCCCGAGTTGGTGTCCACTCCAGGAGATCATGAATGAAAATGACAGAATGGGAA
This sequence comes from Areca catechu, assembly GCA_021397845.1. Classification (NCBI taxonomy): domain Eukaryota; kingdom Viridiplantae; phylum Streptophyta; class Magnoliopsida; order Arecales; family Arecaceae; genus Areca; species Areca catechu. The sequence continues at coordinate 164,631,257 of CM038043.1, forward strand.
CTGGAGAGGAGAAGGAGGTCTCGAGCAGTGGTGGCTATGGCCATTGAAACTCTTCGAGAGAGTTTTTTGGTAGCCGGGATGCTTCAGGTCTCCTGGTGTTGCCTCCTCCTTCTTGCTTACCTTCCTTCGGAGGCCCTCTCAAATCTCTTATAGGTGAAAGGCACCGTTAGCGTGGTGCCCCCCTCTGGCCTAGCACTCCGGCCAGGCCGGGATTGGTCTTTTTTCTTTCTCTCTCCCCTCCCGAGGATCTTTTCTGTGATGTGAAGGAGCGCACGCTCCATTTTCGATAGGGAGGTAAGCCGTGGGTTCCAACGCTCTGGCAGGGCACCATGCCTGGGGTAAACTCGTTAGGGCCTCGATCCGGGGGCAGATGCCATAGGATCAAAATCCTCTTCTTCCAGGCAGTGTAGAAGGTTGGTGGAGGAGCATAGTGCCTTGGACAGGGCATCCTTTCCTAGATGGTATTTATGGTGGCCCGAAGGGGATCTGTCACTTCGGTGGGATACACTCCCGTAGGTCCACATACCTTTTTCTCCTTAGGTTTCTAGGCAGCGCGCTAACACCCGCTAGACGTGTCAGCTTTTTCGTGCCGCAATCGGATACCGATTAGAGTGGTGGTGTCTATTGACATCGTCTCTTCTCCTGCCATAGGAGTGCCCATGGGAGAGGTCATATCATCCTGTCAGCTCATATATGGTCCTTCGGCGAGGTTGACTGTGACCAAGAACATACCTCGAATAGGGGGTCGCTTTGATGGATAGGTCCGGAGAGCGGGAACGTGACCTCTACTGGGGTTCGACCTTAGGAAAACTACTTCGGCATGAGGGACGAGGCCGGACCTCTATCGAGATTCGATCCCAAGGGAACAACTCTAGCATGAGATACAAGATGGGACCTTTGTCGGGGTTCAACCTTAGGGGAACCACTCTAGCACGATATATGAGGCAGGATCTCTGTCGGGGTTCGACCTCATGGGAAAGACTTTGGCACGAGGTATGAGGTGGGACCTATACCGGGGTTCGACCTCAGGAAATCACTCCAGCATGAGGTACGAGGCGGGACCTCTACCGAGGTTCAACCTTAAGGGAACCACTCCGGCATGAGGTATGAGGCAGGACCTTTATTGAGGTTCAATCTTAGGGAAACGACTCTGGCACGAGGTACAAGGTGGGACCTCTACCAAGGTTCAACCTCAAGGGAACTACTCTGGCATGAGGTACGAGACGAGACCTCTACTGGGGTTCTATCTCAAGGGAACCACTCCGGCATGAGGTACGAGGCAGGACCTCTATCGAGGTTCGACCTTAATGGAACCACTCCGGCATAAGGTGTGAGGCAAGACCTCTACCGAGGTTTGACCTCAAAGAAACCACTCTAGCATGAGGTACGAGACAGGACCTCTGCCGGGGTTTGACCTCAAGGGAACCACTCCGGCACAAGGTACAAGGCTGAACCTCGACCGGGTTCGACCTCAAAGGAACAACTCTGGGACGTGGTGACCAAAGAGCGGAGCTGAGCTAGCGCCTCTGCTAGCATGGCCACCACCTAGATCTGAGGGAGATTCCATGTCAGCGATCTTGTCATATCAGTTACCCCCACTCTCGAGCCCCGGCGCAGCACATGCTCGGGGTGAAGGGAGTTATGTGATGCTGACATTGAAAGGCGAATATCTGGCACCATAAATGCCACGATCGCCATCGATTCGTGAATCACACCTTTGAGCCAACGCCGGGATGCCATGTTGATGAATTCGAGAAGGCAAAATGGTTGGTGCCGGGCTCAAGGTGACCTTTGGCGAATCGAGGTGCCATATGTTGCCGCCTTCGACACGTGGCATCCATCCGTTGATGAAGGGATCGAAATGTCATACGGGCATCGTCCGGCCATTTGAAAAAGGGAAAAAGCTTTCCTCAACTATCTCTCTCAACCCCCCGTGCTTGCAAGCGAACCAGGGTCTCTCCTTTCCCAACCTGTCTTCTTTTCCTCGAGGCAACCAGGTCAGTCCCTCTTTTCTTATTCCATTCCTCGCCTCTGGCTTAGGTGTTCGAGTCTTGATTTAGAGACTGTAGGTTTTTTCTCATTCATCTTCTGTCCCTCTCATCCATTCTGATGGATCATCCTGGTTGGAACCGTCCTCCTTCTAGCAAACCTGGTGAAGGGGGCCTTCTCGGTCGAGGACCCCATCTTCTTTCGATGAAGAGGATGCGGTCCCTCTTAGCATCCGCAGGAGTCTCCGGCCGAGGGGGATAGTTATAGGTGGGCCTAGGGCATCCCCTCCCATCTCTGTTCCTGGTTCTTCTTCTCCGCCTTCTCCCGTGCCTTTCAGCTCGACCAATCCATCTGGCATTGCTTCTGTGATGACCAGGGAGGACCTTTCCTAGCTTCGGGATACTAACAGGATCCCGGATTCCATCTAGCTCTCAGTCCTGGGGTCAGGGGAGCGAGTCACCTCTGGTGGCCCGGGTTGAATCGCCCTTTATGAGGAATTCTTCAGTGTGGGCCTTCGGCTGCCCCTGCATCCATTTTTCATTTCTTTCTTTGACAACTTTCGCCTAGTCCCGGCTCAGTTGGCCCTGAACGCCGTTAGGGTTATTACTTGTTTCATCATCCTCTGCCACTTCCATGGGATAGTGGCCCGTTTCTCCTTGTTCCGGACTTTCTTTACTTTGAAATGCCACCCATCTGACGATAGGTGGTAGTTCCTTGCCCCTCGCTCGAAAGGGATTAAATTCGAACTTCCCTCTTCCATCAAGGGATGGAAGAATAGGTTTTTCTTTAACTCCATAAAAGGGGTCAATTGGGTTTGGAGCAATCGGGATCGATCCTCGAACCAGAATCCGTAGGTGGAGCCTGCAGACCGGGAGGTGCGCAACCAACTCGCCACAGCCCAAATTCCCTCTCCTGAGATTCTATTGTCTGAGCAGAATCTATTTGATGCCGGGGTCAGCCCAATTTCGGACTTAGGTGAGCTCTTTGGACTATGTCTCCTCCAATTTCATTTTAGCAAATTCTCCTCAGCCCCAGAGCTAACCCTCACTCTTTCTTCCTATAGGCATGAAATCACCATGGATCAGATCTGGGAGATGGCCCGGAAGAAGAGTGCATCCCCCAGGCCCAAAGAGGAGTCTTCGAAGAGGGCTCGGAGCAGCCCTAAACAGGGGCCCCAGGCAGGTCCCCTGCCTGGCCTAAAGAGGAGGAGTGCTGGGCCAGACCCTACCCCATTTGGGGCGCTAGCACAGGTTCTGACTTACGAGCCCGATGCGACCGCTCGGGTCGGGCTGACGAGATCGCCCGTGGAGGCCTGCACGGTGGTGGACGTGGATGCAGAGGTGGTGCAAGGGAGTCCATCGATGCCCCAGGCAGCGAGAGTGGGGATGCAACCTTCGCTAGCTAAGGCTCCCATGCAGTCATCCACCGCAGCACCAGCCTCGAACACTGATGCGACCATGACGACTTTGCCCGGATCGAGACAGATCTCTATGTCGGTGCCTTTCAATGCATCGGCCTCCCAGGATGTTGCACTGGCATAGCGGTTGATGGATTGGGCCATCCAATCACATGATCGTCGGGAGAGAAGTGGGAAGCCACTGGCAGCCGCATTGTGGACATTTTGCCCCAGCTTTTTGCAGTAAGCTTTCTCTTCCTTCTTTTCTTTCTCTTTTATTTATTCTTTTTTTTACTCATTCGTTGCCATAGATCGTCATTGACATCATCCTTATCTGGGACTTCTGTGCACAGTGGGCCAAGCGTGAGGCCCGGGATAAGGCGCATATGGAGGCGCTTGACACCGAGGCTCAGGCGTACATCGAAAGGGTGTAGACCTTGGAGGAGCAGGCCAGAGCCCACCGCTCTGAGATGGTCGACCTGACGGAGAGGGCAGCCAGAGCGAAGAAACAAGCTAGGGGACTAGAGGCATCCCTGGCCGCCGAAAAGCAGAGGGCCACTCACCAGGCGGAGGAGGCCGTTGCCAAAATTGCTCGCCTGGAGGGGTTATTCCAGATTCTCCGGGTCAGGCAAGAGGCCCCAACGGCAAGACTGGCGATGGAGGAGGAGAAAGCACGGGCGACCGTCGCCCTAATAGAGTCCACCAAGAAGGAAGCGATGGAAGCAGTGCCGAAGTTTAAAGCTTCGGCTGAATTCATAGAGGAGGTGAGAGAGGGCGTGGTGGACTCCTACATCAAGGGTTCGCCAACTGCAAGCTGAAGGTGGTCGAGGCGCATCCAGACTAGGACCTGGGGACCATCATGCCAGACCTCGTTGAAGCTAATGCCAAGGAAGCAGAGGCTCCATCTGGCAAGGTCGAGGCAACAACCGTAATGCCTGCAGTTACCTCTCCACCACCAGTAGCGGCGGGGAGGCAGGAGGACATCGATGATGTTCCCTAGCACCCCGGCAAAGAACCTATGATGTCGCCCTGAGCACTCGATGCCTTGTTACTGTTGTTTTCCTTTTTATTTTATTTTTTTGGGCTCTTATGAGAGCTTTTGTTTGGGGGTCACTCGGCCTGTCGGGGGTCCCTCGTTCTTTGTAAAGGATCTTATCTTTTAATGAAATTGCAAGTCCTTTATTGAGGTGTCCACTTCTCCCTTTTCCCTACTTTTTTCTCTGTTGTTGTTTTTTTTTTGCCGGGGTGTAACCTCTATTACAGTCACTCACTTTGTTGCTTTCTGGTTTTTACCCCCCTCTTGGGGACTTCGTGGGAAGCGCAGGTGACCGAAAGAAACTTGGGATCTCTTCGGATTACCTCCACCGTGGGGATCTTGCTGAGTGCACTTAGGGATCTAGTTAAGGCGAGCTCCCTACTTCAGGATTGCAAGGTGCTGGTCAATCCTCTCGGGGAGATCCTGGGACCTCGCGAGTCAGCCTTGCAGGATCTGGGTCCCGTTAAGTTGGAGAGATGGGACTTCAGGAACTTTCAACCCACTGTCGCCGGCCTGGAAGCTTGGTGAGTGTAGCGTGGGCTATCCGGGGCATCCCGACTCTAAGGTGCGGGGCTTCTGGAGTTTCCCGGCTTTGAGGTGCGGGGCTTCAGGAGTTTCCTGGCTTCGAGATGCTAGGCTTCAGGAGTTTTCCGAATTCGAGGTACGGAGCTTCAAGAGTTTTTCGGTTTTGAGGTGCAAGGCTTCAGGAGTTTCTTGGCTTCAAGGTGCGGTGGATAGAATCTCTACACAAATCGGAACTATGTTGCACAAAAAAGGAAACTTTTCATTGACAAAAGGAGATCTTATATTATTGGTGGTGCATCCTCAGGTTGCAAGCATTCTAGGCTCGCAAAAACTGGGTTCCATCGAGTCCGGCAAGGTAATAGGACCCGTGTGGAAGGGCTTCAACTATCCTGTAAGGGCCTTCCCAATTCGGGAAGAGCTTGCCACATTCTTCAGGTTGCGAGGCTTCGGCCCATCGCAGGACCAGGTCACCTGGGCAAAAGTCCTTCAGCCTCATGCGAGCATTATAATGTCGGGCCACCCGTTGCCTGTAAGCTGCCATGCGGAGTCGAGCCTTATCTCTCATTTATTCAAGGAGATCCAGATTGAGCAAAAGATGGGCTGGATTTTTGGCTTCGTCGTACTGCTATATCTGTAATGTGGGCAGGCCCAATTCCACTGGATCATAGCCTTGGTGCCGAAGACAAGATTAAAAGGTGTCTCACTTGTTGCCATCTTGGGTGTAGTATGATATGCCCAGAGGATGCCAGGGAATTCATCAGTCCACTGGTCCTTGGCCTGGTCTAGCCTGGTTTGGAGTTCTTGGACGATAGTCCAATTGGTTACCTCAGCCTCTCTATTCGTTCGAGGGTGAGCCATCAAAGTGAAATGGTGATGGATGTTGAGACTGTTGCAGAATTCTTCGAATGCTTGGTTGTCGAACTACCGTCCATTGTCGGTGACAAGGGAGTGTGGGAGCCCGAAGCGGCAGATGATCGACTTCCAAAAGAATGACTAGACTTTGGCCTCAGTGATCCGTGCTAATGGTTCGGCCTCGACCCACTTGATGAAGTAGTCGATGGCCACTATTAAGTATCTACGCTGCCCGGATGCGGGGGGAAAGGGACCTAAAATGTCCATTCCCCACTGAGTGAATGGCCAAGAGGCTGAGAGCTGGAAGAGGGGTGCAGCCGGCTGACATTGTATGCAGGCGTGCCATTGACAGCGATCACACTTCTTCATGTAGTTGGCCGCATCTTCCCTTATGGTCTCCTAGTAATAGCCTTGGTGAAGGGCCTTGTATGCTAATGCTCTACCCCCCACATGATTTCCATAAATGCCTTCGTGGATTTCCTGAAGAACGAAGGCTGTCTCTGAGGATCTCAAACATTTTAAGAGGGGGTAAGAGTGAGACCTGCGATAGAGCTGCCCATCCATTAGTACAAAGCGCGTAGCCTTCTTTTTGAGGAGACCAGCCTCCGTGCGATTCTCGGGCAGGGTGCCATCGATGATGTATCTGATGTAGCAATCCATCTAGCTGGGCTCAGGAGTGACTTACTAGAGCTCGTCGACGACTTTGTAGCTAGGGTTTGGAGATACTCAATATAGGTGCGGCCCAGCGATGAGTCCAATAGAGTCGTAAGCCTAAGAGGGCATCGGTGCGAGCATTCTCTTCATGGGGGATGTGGGAGATGCTAAAGCACCGAAAGTCCACGGTGCTCGAACGTACCTGCTCCAGGTACTTCGCCATTTGGGAGCCTCAAGATTTGAATTCTTCCGAGACCTGGCTAGCTACCAACTGCGAGTCAATGAATACCCTCAAGCTGGAGATGCCCAGCTTGAGGGACACCCTTAACCCTGTTAGGAGCGCTTCATACTCCGCTTGGTTGTTGGTAGCCTTGAACATGAAGCACAATGCGCACTCTCTTACAACCCCATTGCAGTTTGTGAGTATGAGGCTGGCTCCGCTTCCTCCTGCGTTGATGCATCATCCACGTGGAGGGCCCAGACCTTCTCGTTTGTTGGTTATGTCCGGCATTCTAGGGAAGTCTTCCCCAGTTCCTCGCCCATCCCGATGCACTCGACCAAGAAGTCCGCTAGCACCTGTGCCTTCTAGGATTGCCTCGGGTGATAGGTGATGTCCAATTCACTTAGCTTCAATGCCCACTTCGCTAGGCACCCCGACATGTCCGGTCAATTGAGTATGGCCCTCAGTGGTTGATCATTCAATACCATGAACAGGTGGGCTTGGAAGTACGGCCTAAGACATTGAGCAGACATAATGAGTGCAAAAATTAGTTTTTCGGAGCGAGTATTCCTGGTTTCCGCATCTCAAGGAGTTGCTCACATAGTACACCAATTTTTGTACTCCACCCCCCATCCATGCGAACAAGCACCGAGCTAATGGTTTCAGGGGTGACCGCGAGGTACAGGAGGAGCTCCTCCCTATCTTGCAGCCTAGATAGGAGCAACGGTGTTGCCAAGAAATTCTTTAGCTCCTCAAAGGCTTCCTGGCACTCTTTTGTCCAGATGAAGTTGTGCACTTTACACAGCTCCTTGAAGAAAGGTTGGCAATGATCAGTAGAGCATGAGATGAACCGACTCAAGGCTGCGATCCGGTCGGTGAGGTGCTAGACTTGTTTCCTCAAAGTGGGATGCTCCATGTCGACAATGGCTTGGACCGTCTCGGGGTTGGCCTCGATCCCTCTCTAAGTAATCATGAAACCCAGAAACTTCCCGGCTGCAACATCGAAGGCACACTTAGCTGGGTTCAGCTTCATCTAGTAGAGGTGGAGGTTGTGGAAGGCTTCTGCCAAGTTTGCAACATGGTCCGATTCTAGCTTGCTCATGACAAGCATATCATCGATGTAAACTTGCATATTGCCACCAATTTGGTCTTGAAAAACTTTGTTGACCAGATGCTGATACGTGGTTCTGGCATTCTTTAGACCGAATGGCATCATCTTGAGCAATACATCCCACAGTCTATGATGAAATCAGTGTGCTTCTCATCTTCCGGATGCATCCGAATTTGATTATACCTAGAGAACGCATCCATGAAGGTGAGCAAGGGTGCCCGAGGTGGCATCCACCAGCTGGTCAATCTTTGAAAGAGAAAAAGTATCCTTCGGGCAGGCTCGGTTGAGATCGGTATAGTCTACACAGATCCTTCACTTTTTGCTAGCCTTCTTGACCATGACTACGTTCGCCAGTCAGCTGGGATACCGAACTTCACGAACGAACCCGGTCGCGAGGAGCTTTTCTACCTCCTCATTGACTACTCTCTACCTTTTTGGGGCAAAGCTTCTCTTCTTCTGCCGAACCGGACGGCACTTCGGGTCAATATTTAATTTATGAGTAATGATCTCGGGGAGAATCCCTAGCATGTCCGTCGTGGTCCAAGCAAACACGTCCGTATTTATCCGAAGGAAATCTAGTAGGCGGGCCCTTTCCTCCTCCATAAGTTGGGCCCATATGCGCACCATCTTCGATGGATCCGTGTCAAGGGGGTATGACAGCAGGTGCTTGACAGGGCCGCCTCTAGGGTCCTGCGCCCTCTGGTCGATAAAAAAACTAGCCGTTTGAAGCAAGTTGGAATCAATTCTGCACTTCTAAAAACTAGCCGTTACTCCAAGTATCGACACTTGAATCTGGTGAGTCGACACTTGAGTTCTTCATGAGTTGACACTTGATTTCTGTGAGTCGACACTTGGGTCAGTTCAAGGCAAAAATTCTGGATTAACACTATTCTGTATTTTTCTTGTTCTCAGGTCTTGAGTCAACACTTTGATATCTTCATAAGTCAACACTTGAGTGTGCCAGTACTGAAACTTGCTAAAACTTCTCCAAAATCAAACTTTAAGTCCTTCCAAGTCTTCCTTATATTTCAAAGTCTTATAACTTGAAATTTCATGAATTTGAATGACTTCTTCAACTAAAATACAAGCATTTCTTCATTCAACATGGATGAGTACTAAGATCTGTTAAACATACTTAAAAAATATAATTAGTACTCATATATACTTAAGTATTTTGTCAATCATCAAAATCAAGACCAGAATCAACAATCTCTCCCTTTTTGATGATGACAAAACTTTAAGTAATATGAATAGGATAAGCTTAAAAAGATTAACAATAAGATAAACATGTAAGCTCAAAATCAATGGATATCAAGCTCCCCCTCAAAATATGATTTTAAAAACATCATCATAAATTATTTAAAAAATTTTTAAACATTCTCCCTTGCTAATTCTTTCTTTAAGATTAAAATATTTTACTTTCTTCTCCCCCTGCATTTTCTTTCATTTCTCATATAATTTTTCATATTCATCAAATCTTTTTCCTTTTCATACTTAACATTTTTCTCCATCTTTTTGTCATCATGAAGAAGGGTGAAAGGCAATACAAAATGAGAATGAAGGTGAAAGAATAGCAAGTAGATCATCAAAATCAATACATGAAATCAATTAATCATGATACCAATTAAATATGATACTAATTTATCATGATACCATAAAATGATAAGCACATGCAAAACATAAATCAATTTTTTCTTTTAAAAATAAATCCTGATATCATTGAATGTGACTCCCCTCATAAAAATAGATTTGAAGGCAAGGAGGAGTATCAGAGTAATATAAGTAAAACATGATATCAAAAAAATATTGAAAGCATAATATGTATATAATGACAACAAATATTTGGATGCTTCCCCTAAAAGTTATTCCCCCTTAAAAATATGCATTCATTGACGAATAAAATAGGAATGCACAAGCAACATAATTTCAGACATTTTAAAATATAAACATATATACTAAGTCTTAAATCAAAGATTTGAATTTTCAAGATATACATTATTTCAAAAAATAAGAGATTGATCATTTAAAAATCTTTTAGAATGATTTAAAATCCATTTGAAATGATTTGATATCTATATAAATGCTAGTAGTAATATAATACCAAGTCTAGCTATTGGATTAAGGGTTTATCAATGTATATACCTTCTTCTTAAATGTAATCCTTAACTATCAATTCTAAACTTGATCCAAATCATTTCTAACTTAAGCATAGATGCCAAAAATGAAAGTACATAAATCATAATATTTCACTTAAAATAGTTTAAAACTATATTAATCAAAATCAAGTTAAAGTCTAATAATAATCACAAGATTAATCATGAGAGCATGAAATCCATCAACATCAAAAAGTTCATGATCACAACAAATGACCATTAGTCTAAACTTGATGCTAATTAATCATTTAAAATAATTTTCAAAGTAATTGATGCAATATTTATAATAAATATTCAACTATATTTTTAATTATAGAAGAAAATATTTAGAATTTACCAATATGTATAATCCTTCCTTTACCATTTAGTCCAAAAATATAGCTTATCCACTTTTTGTATTGTTTTATATAGCCACTTTTCAAAAACTTTATTTTTTCATGTTGGGCTTCAAGACATTCCTGCAAAATAAACTAGATGAACAATTTTGGTACCCAAACTTTCTTGGATCCTTTAGGGTTAGTAAATATGGTTCCTTTTGGAACCCAATTTTTTTTTTAATTTACAAGGATATATATTATGTCCAAATTTATAACATTTAAAACAAGTCAGATTGGAATATGCATCAATAAAAAAATTCTTATTTTTTCACTCAAGATTTTTGTTTTTCTTTAAAAGCTCATCATTTGATACAAAAATCTTGGACCTTGTTAGAATTTTTATTTCATTCAATAAAATATTTTTCTCATTTGAAAACTTATTGCATAAATTTTTCAAATCAAAATTTTCTTTTTCTAATTTTTTTTCTTTAGAAATATTATTTTATCATTTTCTAAAACATCAATCTTTATATTTAAATCATAATTTTTATTGGCAAGTTTGGTATTCACAAGAAAAAAAAATCTACATGTCTTTTTAATTTCTTGTGCTCAATTTTTAATACTTTGTATTCATGCACAAGATCATTAAATGCATAATATAATTCATCAAAGATAAAATCGTATTCATTTTCAGCACATACCTCTTTCCATTTGCCATGAAGCAAAGATTGGCAACTTTTTGTTCATTATCTAAACTTGAATTTTCGCTATCGCTCCAAGTTGCCATCATTGTCTTGAATTTCTTTCTAGCTTTGAGGGCTATTATCTTCTTCTTTTCTTGATCAGCAACCACTTTTTTGTGCCATAAATTGAACTCATGGGTCATGAGTGAACCAATAAGCTCCTCCAAAGACAGGGTATCAATATCTTTGGCTTCTTGGATCGCCGTTATCTTTGGATCCCATGATATTGGCAAAGATCTAAAAATTTTATTAACCAAATCAGCATTAGTATAGACTTTGCCAAGACTTTTCATTCATTAACAATAGTCATAAATCTAGTATATATATCAGATATAGATTCAAAATACAGTATTTTAAACATTTCAAAAGAATGAACAAGCATATTAATTTTAGTACTTTTCACTTGAAGAGTACCCTCATGAGTAATTTTAAGTATGTCACATATCTCCTTCACTAATATGCATGTGGAGATCCTATTGAATTCATTAGAGTCCAATGCATAATAAAGCAAGTTCACTGCTTTAGCATTAATTTCAGATTGCTTAATGTCATATTCATTTCAATCCTCCTCGAGCTCTGGAATATAAATATCATTAACCAAAATGAAAGAAATATGATGACCATTAACTATAACTTTCCAAAGATAATAACTAATAGATTGAATATAGATACGCATGCGAGTTTTCCAAAAAGTTTAATTAGTGCCATTGAAAAATGGCGATCTATTAGTTGCCTATCCTATAACAAAACAAACACCTTCTAGGACTGCCATGATCTTTGAATTCAAAACGATTGGATTCTTTGCAAAGCACCAAGTTTAGATACCAATAATTTTGGATTCCGGGCTCTGATATCAATTGTTGCCCAATGATGATGCAACCCAAGAGAGAGGGTGAATTGGGTTTTAAAAATTATTTGAACCATTTCAATGGATATAAAACAAGTATGTGCCAATTCAAAAAAGTGCTTATGTTTTGCAAAAGTATTTGTGTGCTTAATGAAAATATACAACGGAATTAACAAAGTAAATGCAAGAGTAAATAATCAATAAATAAGTGCAATCATAAACATAAGAATATATAGTGGTTCGGTGCACTCCAAGGCACTTACATCCATTCCCCAAGTTTTTCTTGGATATTTCACTATAATCACCAAGATTACAGTCGATTAGTTTTTCAGGCTCACTAATCAAAATCCAACTTATTTTTTCAGGCTCACAAGTCAAAATTCCTTGTTGATTTTATAACTTATGCTAACCAACAACTCCGATGGTTTTACGGGCTCACCAATAATCTATGTTAGTTTTACGGGATCACCAACAACCTATGTTGGTTGTATGGGATCACCAACAACGTATGTTGGTTTTACACAAAGGCTAACCAATAACCTCTTTAATTTTTCAAGGCTCACCAAAAATCTTGATACAACAATGTAAGAATGAAAGTAAAGAATACAATAAAGTTTTCTAAATAAAGCAAGTATCTATTTGAAGCCCTTGGATGATGTTGAAGAAGCTTGTCTCCAAGTTGTTGAAGCCTTTGATTGTAGCTTGATGATGTGAACTTGGATCAACTCTCTTATCTTTGGATGCTTGAAGGCTTGAACCACTCAACTCTTAAATCCTTGAAGGATATTCAATAATCTCACCAAAGGATTGCTTTCCCATTTAATTTTTAGTATTTATATAGCTCTCCAAACTATAGATAACCGTTTATGATCGTTGGAGATGAAAAACTAGCCGTTTGAAGCAAGTTGGAATCAATTCTGTACTTCTGAAAAACTAGCCATTACTCCAAGTATCGACACTTGAATCTAGTGAGTCAACACTTGAGTTCTTCATGAGTCGACACTTGATTTCTATGAGTCGACACTTGGATCAAGTCAAGGCAAAATATTTGGATTGACACTATTCTGTATTTTTCTTGTTCTCAGGCCTTGAGTTGACACTATGATATCTTCATGAGTCGACACTTGAGTATGCCAATGCTGAAACTTCTTCAAAATCAAACTTTAAGTCCTTCCAAGTCTTCCTTATAATTCAAAGTCCTTATAACTTGAAATTTCATGAATTTGAAGAACTTCTTCAACTGAAATACAAACATTTATTCATTCAACATGGATGAGTACTAAGATCTGATAAACACACTTAAAAAATATAATTAGTACTCATATATACTTAAGTATTTTGTCAATCATCAAAATCAAGACCAGAGTCAATAATTATCTAGAAAAATTCTTGATCATGGATTAATTTATATTTTAATGCATATATTGAACAAAGTCAACATTTCATATGCATCAAAACATGAGTTAATCAATGATCAGAGATATTATTTTATGATATTATGCTAGTCCATAATAAAAATATATAAATAATGATAAAAAAGAGTTAAAATTTTGATTGTGAGTGCAGTCAATAGTGAGCTAGTTGCCATTCAGTCCTAAGCTATTTTGGTATCAAGACATGATGATGGATGTTTATCTTAGAGTGGAAGGTATTTGGTATAGCTAGTACAAGATTTGCATCACTGTTACTATCATTGATCGAATGATGGAGTTAGAATGGATTGCAGTATCTTAAGTATAATTGAATATATCTTTTCATTTACTAATTTGATATATCTAGTTTTTAGTTTCTCCAACTTAAATTGATTTTTTGATTATAAGGTTTTAGTGATATCGCTATGATAATCGATAGTGCTACTCCCATGTTTCGGGAGCAATTAGATGGGCATAGACTAGAAGACTGATTTTAAGGCTTCCTCTCCAAAATGGACACCATATGAGATTGATGGTTTTGAGGTATTCTCCTATGATCTCGAGCATTTTTTCATCGAGGATTTTATTTTTTTCTTAGAGTCCTCCTTCCAAAATTTGAAGTACGAGAAGGTCATGGAGATTTTTATTTTTAAATTCTTGAATTATTTTAAATACTTGTCTTCCATCATTTTAATTAAATGAATATGATAAGTAGGAGTATGAGGGATGAGTAGGAATCAGGTCATAGGATTCGACTACAGCTTCGACCCTCCAATAGCTAATACTCAATATTTTCATCTCAGGCTCTGACGATTCAGACATGGAGTAATGCATACATTGAGAATATCATGATTCGGATATTTGCCTAGCGATCTCAGGGCATTCAGAATTCTATCCATGTTTTGATTGTCGACATTCTTCAAGATCCGCATTTATGCAATCAGCTGGTCTCATTGTAACAATCATCATAGCACGTAAGATTATTAATAAATTTATTTACATATTTTAATTTTTTATATTTAAGAATTTATTAATAATATTTTATTTTTTGTTATAGTATATTAGGATATCCGGCTCTTATACATCCCTGATGGAGAGGACATGCAGCACAATGAGGAGGAGGACAAGGAAGATGATACATGATTTTTTTATTTTGATATTATGTATTTATTTTTTTAGCAGTGTAATTTTATAATTTATAATTTTAATATAATATAATTAATTTTTTTATTGATAATTATGCTTGTTAATTATTACTTTATATTTAATATAGTTAAAGAACTTTAATTATTTATTATTAAAATTAAAACATATTTTTAAAAAATTATTATTTTAAAAAATTAAATAATTATTGGCTAGGGCATTGGCGATGATATTTTACATCACTACAATGTTATTATCGATAGCTTTTTTTAGCGATGATTTTTTTTGGATGCTAATAATTTTATAATTATTTTTTTTAAAAAAAAAAATATTATTAGTGATGGACTTTGCAATCACTAATACCATCGCTAATAACCCTATTAGCATGATTTTTAAGCCATCTCTAATAAGATTAGTTATGACAAGATTTTATATGAAAGCAATCGCTAAATGCATTAGCGATGGGTAATATGCTATTAGCGATAGTATTTAGCAATTACTAATACTCTCTTTTCTTGTAATGATATTATCAATCTGATCTAGACCTTGTATAGAAACCTCCTCCTGAATATGTATCTCTATATCTATTTACTATTTCTACTCATTCTAAATATGAGTATCTCAAGTTGGCTGTTGCTTCTATGATTTAACAGTCTGTTCAATGTCCAAAATAGTCCTATCCTGCTGACCCTGAACTTGATCTTCCAGAAAAGAACTAGGCTGTAGCTACCATAAAGTAGTGGATATCTTATTAAATGATACATCCCTGCTAACTAAAAATCCTTGGGATCCAAGCTTATACACCATAATCTATAGCTCTTCATCTCATATGTGCATCCAAGAAGTATGCCCTTCTTAGTCCTGAGATCTAGCTTTTCATGTTTGATATGTGTATAAGCTAGACACCCAAAGACTTTAAGTACTAAATAGTCTACAAGTTTGCCTGCCTACATCTCTTCTAGAGTATTCATGCCCAATGTTGATGCTAGAGAACAGTTTAGAATAGCAGGCTATGTATGCAGTTTACTCAATTCAGAACTAGATAGCATATATCTGACTCTCTCCAATAGTGTATGGTTCATGCATTCTACCACACCGTTTTACCGAGATGTATTCATTGTGGTTCTATGTTTGACAATGCCCTCTGACTTGTAAAAGCAATTAAACTCTGCAGAGCAAAATTCTAATACATTATCAGTCCAGAAGGTTTTCACCTTCTTCTCAATCTATCTCTCGACCATAGCTTTCTATTTTTTGAATATATCAAATACATCATTTTTATTCTTGATAGTATAAATCCAGACTTTACAGGAGTAGTCATCAATAAATGTAAGTAAATATTTGGATCCATCCTTGGATGGAATTGGGACAGATCCTAATAGGTCAGAATGAACATAATCCAATTACTTGTTATCCTATGCATGCCTATAGGAACGCTGACTTTGTATTGTTTTCTAAATATACAATACTTAAAGAATCCAAATGCACTAACCTTCTGACCACTTAGCAGGCTATATCTACTCAGCTCTTGTAAACCTCTATCTGACATGTGACCCAATCTCTAGTATCACAACCATGTCAATTGCTCAGTAGAAGACTATACTACTGAAGCTTGTCCAATTACTGTACTGCCATCGAAATAGTAAAGGATGCCACTTGATTTGCCTCTCAATAAAGTTAATGCTTCCTTACTGATAGATACAGATCCTCTATCCCATCTATACTTAAAACCTATACTATCAAGGACATATACTAAGAAAAGTTTTTTTTCAGTTTAGGAACATATCTAATATCATCCAAAGTCACCATAGTATTTGCATTAAACTTGACATGAATATTAGCAATACCTTTCACTTTGCAGATGGCATTATCTCCAAGAAGAACAGTGCCCCCATCACATGATATAAAAAAAGAGAACCATTTTTTATGGGATGTCATATGGAAAGATGCTCTAGAATCCATAATCCAGGTATCAGCTTATTGCAAGTAACTATAAATATTATATCATCTACAATATTGTTGTGATCTCCTGATATTACTATAACTGATATTGAATCTGAGATTATTCCTTTATCTTTATGTTCTTTTTTTCTTGAACCGTAGAAGTCTGCACTCTAATTTCTAGTGGCTTAGTTTCTTGTAATAGTGACAAAGACCTGGTCTTTTAGGTCTAGACTTTGATCTGGTTTTGAACTTAGATCTATCTTGTCTACCTTTCTTTTGCTGAACTCTGTTTCTCACTATAAGTCCTTAAGCCGAAGTCAAAGCCTAATGCTATAACTGTACTTTTAATCTAAGTTTATTAGTAACAAAGTAACTTATATCTTCTCAAAACTTATAACCTCTCTTCCATAAAGCATGGTAGTAGTAATATGCTCGAAAAGACTTAGACAAAGAGTAGATCAGGATCAAAGCCTTATCTTTTTTATCAGCATTAATACCAATATTTGTTAAATCAAGCAGGAGTTTATTATACTTATCCA
Organism: Areca catechu; assembly: GCA_021397845.1. NCBI lineage: Eukaryota > Viridiplantae > Streptophyta > Magnoliopsida > Arecales > Arecaceae > Areca > Areca catechu. Next base: position 164,648,138 of record CM038043.1, read on the forward strand.
AGTGATCTTTGAGTGAAGTCATTTCTACTATATGAAATGTATGTAACTTTTTCTTCAAATATAGTCATTGATAAGAGATTTTGCTATATACAAACTGTACAATTTTTTTATACACATTTAGTTGTATCAAAATCTACAATATTGCACAAGACTTTGTTACTCAACCTAAAAATAGAGTCCATAGTGCTCTCTTATTAATTTCCTATTTAATGGCTTGATTATCTCCTGGAATTACATCTATATCCTTGAGGGCCTTTACTATGCCATCCTTAACCAACAAGTATTTCATTCTTACCTTTCATAAGGAGAAATCATCTGTGCTATCAAACATTGCCACTTCATGTCATGTAGTTATAGGATGGAAAACAAATACCGAATCATTAGCCATTGAAGAACTTTGTTACTTGACAGTTTCCATCCAAATTCTCTTATATCAATTAATGGGATTGTGTGCCATGAATTGGATTGCTTCAGGCTTGTAAATTAATATTTTGTTTCATCGAGGCATTTTATAGAACATATCAGACATAAATAAATAAGCACAAAAAAGATAAAAAATTACATGATTTGGTAAATCTACCGATTTCTATAAGGAGGAGAAGTAATTCACTATATAACCATTCCAAATTGGATACAAAGATGACACAAATATCCAATAAAAAAGATCTCGAAATAATCACAAAGAGAAAATAAAATAATACCAAATAGGAGATAACACAATAAACCAAATCAAAAAAATAACCTTCTCGACCTTTGGATGGATCAAGAGAGGAGTACCTAAGTGATGATCAATATTCTTCTCAGCCTCGATAATTAATCAAGAGAAAGTTACCTTTTCGATGGCAAATAAGACCAAAGAAACAGGGCATTCTATATAAATTGAGATCATGAGAAACAAAATAACAGAGCAACTGAAGCACAAGAAATCACCAGCGAACCAAATAACAGTGAGATCTTTGGTGGCTGAAGCATAGAGATGGCTAGAGTACAAATCAAGCTGAGAGGGACTGAACAATTGAGGGGACCAAGGGATTGAGAGTAGTAAATGATCGGGACCTTAGGCTTCAAACTTAGGGTCCTCTCTATTCCTTTTAAAGGAAAATAGAGTCGTTCAAAGATCTCCATAAGCCTTATGCAGATTATTTAGAGAAGAAGTCCAATGGAAGAAGAGTTCTTCCATTCCCAATCTCTATTGGAGAAGGAAATCTCAGTTAAAGAAAAAAAAATGTCCATCCCAAATAACCACTAGGTGAAGAAGCCAAAACAAATAAAAAACATCCTTATATAGAAAAGCCTCTCAAAGATTATTATTTGGAGTAACCTAACAATAATAGTTTTGTTGTATAATATGTTTAATAGGGATAAATCTCATCCCATGTCGCATCATGGCTCACTATTTGCATGGATGAATTATTAATAAAAAATCATTAAGTTCAAAAAGTGTACAATTTATGATGTATTCAGCATAGATTGGATGTAAAGTAAAATATAGACATCTTCCATGCAATGTTAGATTGGATAAAACTCAACAAGTGATGATAACAAAAAGGGCTAATATTGAATTTCTCATTTTGGCCTTGATTAAGAGTAAAAATACAAATTATCCCTTGCAATTAATATAAGAAATCATACACATTAAAACACAATAATTTTAATTTGACATGAATGCTGGATGGTTGCTCTATCATCACCTACATTATTATTTTAAGATCTATGATATACACTTGAATCTAATTATTGGATGGGAGATGTTGGTTCTTGAAAGAGATTTTTCATATTTGGCAAAAGGATACAATCCATGGCTTAGTTCCACCAATAAATAGGATAACTGTATATGAATCATATCAAAATTCTTAGGATAGTTATTCTTATTATAGAAGCATAGGTATCAAAGTAATCTATATCTTTCTTTTGGTTAAATCCTTTTACTACTAACCTAGCTTTATATCTTTCTATTGTTCCATTTGGCCTTAACTTTTTTAAAAAATCCATTTTGTTCCTATAGATTTGTTTCCAGGAGGTAAATCAGTTAAAATTTAAATTTTATTTTGTAACATTGATTGAATTTTACTATCTATGACTTCTTTCCAATATGATGATTCTGATGATAACATCGCCTCATCATATGTAGAAGGTTCTCCTTCTACTAAGAATATAAAGAAGTCTTCACCAAAATCTTTTTCAACTCTTTTTCTTTTACTTCTTCTTAGTTCAGGTTCAATTTCTAATTCTGGTTCTATGGCTCTAGAGAAAGATAGTTCATATTCTAGGGGTCTAGAGATTTTAGTCTTAAAAGAAAATATGTTCTCAAAAAAAGAAGCATCTCTAGCTTATAAGATTGAGTTACCAGCCAAACCATTGGACTGTGGAGAGTAAGGAGCAATTACTCGATGAATTATCCCATATTCTTGACAAAACTAGGAGAATTCATTCGAGATATGCTTCCCTCCTCTATCAGATCTAAGAATTTTAATCTTTCTTTCTTGTTGATTTTCTACTTCACTCTTATAAATTTAAAACTTGTCGAATATTTTATTTTTAGATTTAATTGGATAACAGTAACAGTATCTAGAAAAATTATTTATAAAGGTCAATATATACCTATTGCCACCATGGGTTCCAGTCTTGATGGAATCACATATATCACTATGTGTTAACTCCAAAAATGAGGGATTTCTTTTAACTGATTTGAATAGTTTTCTTGGTTATTTGGATTCAGCATATATTTCATATTTAGATGAATCTAGATTTGATTTAGGAATTAGTTTTAGTTCCATCATGCATTTAACCTTTTTCAAGTGTACATGATCCAACCTGTCATGCCACATATTTTGTTTAGACTCATTCACAAAATGAATTTGATTTTCAGCTTTACTAATAAAAGAATTTATTATATTCAGTTTGAATAAGCCTTCACATACATATACTTTTTCTATGAAGGTATTATTCTTAGTTATTATAATTTTATCACAATCAAGGATAATTTTATATCCTCTTTGAACCAGCTGAGATCCGCTAACAAGGTTCCTTCTAAGATCTGGAATATATAGCATATCCGTCAAGGTAAGAACTTTTCCTGATATCATCTTCAGGTTGACTCAACCTTTTTCCTTGATCTTGTGGCTATGTTGTTCCATAAGGTCACACCTCCACTTGAGTCTTGAAAAGTAGTGAACCAGGAGCGATCAAAACAAATATAAACATTAGCTCCAGAATCCAACCACTAATCAAAGTTAGAAGAAGTAACATTAATTTCAAGATTCAAGCTTACTGACCTAAAGATAGAGTCTTCTGGACCTTTAACTACATGAGCTTAGGATCCGAAGAAAGCAGAGGGTTTGCGATGAGGCTCCTTCTTCTGATGAAAGCAGTCTCTCATAAGATAATTTGTCCTCCCGCACACGAAGTAAAATCTTTCACTTGGACCTTGGGTAGGCTTGTTGGATCTAGTGTTATAGACCTTAAAGGTTTTACTCTTGGATTTGAACTTGTTTGGGTTAGGATGATAGGGTTGGTTTAATTGGTATTGGTGGTTCAGTTGAAATTTAGGCATTGATTTTAGTTTAGTGTTGTTATTGCTTTAGTATTGTTGAATTAGATTAGCTTGGACACTAGGAATTCTAGTTTGTTGGGTTTTAGATCTATGTTGGTCTTCAATCTTGATTGAGTTTAGAAGTTGATCTAGGATTAGCTCTCCTTGCTTTTGGAAATGACTTTTGACAAAGCCATTCCAAGAAGGAGGTATTTTATCTAAAAGGCTAGAGACCTTAAATCCTTCAAAGAATTTGTGTCCATTAACTTGGAGTTTTCTAAGGTATTCTTGGAATTGGTAAAGTTGGTCATTGATAGGTATGTCTTCTATCATATTGAACATAAGAAATGATGCAGTGCTGAATCGTTCAACCCCAGCATCATCAAGGCCATATTCAAACTCTGGGATATCCCATAATTTCTTCGCACTCTTAGTCAACAAGTAAATATCATAGAGTGAGTCGACAAGGCACTAAGAATTCTACCTTTACATATAATCCTCTTCTGGGATAGTTAGTGCAATTGAACTAGAGGAACAGGAGGACTGGTCAATCACTGACCAAAGTCCTAAGTTAGTTAGCCAAAACCTCATTTAGCTTTGCTATCTCCTAAAATGGGTTCCATCAAATTTTTCGAGTTTAAGGTTAATGGTGTTATCTCTAAGGATTACCATTGGATCCAAGTCAGGTTCAAAGAGGAAGATCTAGAAAATAAAAATAATTTTGTTAATGATTTGTGTAAATGATCTAAGCATTTTTTTGGGTATATGTCTCCAAAAAAAGGGTGTCTCCTTTTTTAAAAAATCAAAGTTTTATTAAAATAATCATCAATGTAATCGGACCTATGGTTTGTTAAGATTTTTAATTAAATTATTTGTTTTTAAATCCTAAAGACTTTGATTAATTTGTTTATATAGTCTTTTAAAAGTTAATTTGCATGCTGCAGTACATGTTTAAGGGGGTCTTCAATTAGTTTTGCACAATACAAAAGGAACATATATTATTCTATAAATGATAGAAAAAAAATATAATTATATTATTATATATATATAATAAGATAAATAACTATAATTAAGTACAAACAATATGCACTATAAACTAACCCAAATCTTCTTTAGATTGTTTATTTTTATAGCAGGAAAATAGATATATATATATGTATATTTAATAAATATTTGAAATATTTGAAAATTAATTTTGTAGTATGTGGTAGAATAAATTTAGTGCGATAAAATAATTTAGAAATACTATAGTATAAGGTTAGAAATCTGGTCCAAGAGACGGATAAAATCATTACCCTAAAGGAGATTTGGTCCCCTTCTTGTGCGAAAACTAATTGGGCCATATGCTCTCCTCCAAGGTACAACCCAGAAGCTAAAACTCCAATGCCCGTCGGTGGCACGATCTTGAACGGACGCTGATCAGCTCGTCTTCAGTCCAAAAAATTAAAATGGAAAAGGATTGGAAAGAAAGAAAGATTTTAAAATTGGAATGGAGGAATATCATAGGAGAGAGGGAGAGCTTGAGATGTTCGATGCTTTGAAAGGCTGGGAAAGGCTTATTTATAGGCTCAAAACTCCAGAAAAAATCTTCAAAATATTCTCAAACTAATCGTTATGGCCATTACAAGATTAAATATGAAAATAATTAAATAATTAAAAAAATAAAAATAAAAAATAAATAAATAAAATGTCTGAAATGGAAAAGAAAAAATGTATGGGTGCACAAGAAATGCGGGTCCATAGCATGTGCGCATGGAACGCGTGCTCATAACGTCCATGCCAAGGGGGAGATGTTTTATTTTTTTCTTTTTTTCGGCAACAACAACACCCTTAATATATTAAAAAATATGAAGCATAGTAGAATAATGTGTAGAACATAGTGCTAATAGAAATTGGCTAACTAGATGCAAAAAGCATGTAAAATATCTAGACAAGTAATAGTAAGATATACTAATCTTCTAACTAATTGACAATAAAGTGAGGCATCTTTAAGTCAGTACCTTCAAGGATGGTGACCTTATAATATATGGCTTAAACTACAAAAAAACTAAGCTACACCCATGTAGAAAATACGTAGATTAAAAGCTTAAAAAACGTGGATATATGTCTACACCCACATTGGTACATACGTTTGATTAAACGTGGATATGTCCGGCATGGCTATAGCTTATATCCACATTTTTTTTCTGTGTGTGTAGACGTGCTTTACCCACGTAATATCTGATGTAAGTAAGATTATATATGTGGATATAAATCTAGTCTATACCTTCCTTTATAAAACGTGGGTAATTAAATACATATGAATTAGAAACGTGGGTAACTAAATATATACGAATTAGAAACGTGGATAATTAAATACATACAAATAAATAGAAATTAGTGGATAATTAAATACATACAAATTAGAAATGTGGATAATTAAATACATACGAATTAGAATTTATTGGAATTAACAAAGTATAGGTATAAATGAACCTATACTATCAATAATAAAATATAGGTATATAATTAAATATAGTCATGTTCAATCCAATTTCAAAATATGGATCACCTGTAATAACAAATAAACATAGAAAGACATAAAATAACTATAAACAAGATAATTTTCATCATTATATTAAATATAGTTTAACATACATAGCGATAGTTTTACAAAAATATTGTCTCAACAACTTTATTAATTTCATCAAAATCCAAAGAACAATAAACAAAACATAGTACTGATTTCAAAAGAAAGTAAATACTAGAATTCAAAACATATCATAAAATAAGTTCCAACTATTTTGCTACACCATAAAGAAAATAAAGATATATAAAGTAAACTTTGTAAAATCTCTATTTCTTCCTTGACACCTTCCATTATATCACCTGAATCTATAAAAACAAAGGAATCATATAAATATACATCATTTCAGAGATAGTATAAACCATTATTAAACCAATAATGTACATGATACATACATAATCTTTCCACCAAATAATGTGAGTGCCCACAGCATGTTTCATTAAAGATTGACTTTTGTCATTTACAAGCAATGGAGCATCGGCTCAATTGCATAAAAAACAGAAACCTCACAAAATACATTTTCTAAACTTTTGCCCATCAATCTTGTCTTTATCATTAGAAATAAATATTCCTTTGCCTACTTCTTTCTGTAAGATATCCAATAAAATTACTTCTTCACCCTGCAAGTATTGATTTCATATATAATATAATGAATAAGTCCTGATGATCACCACTTAATATCATTGAACTATTCTATTTAAATCTATAAATTCATTAAAATAAATTTCACTTACAATTTTATATGATTCAAGAATAGATAATATGTTCACTTGAGATGAGTTTAGTTCAACTCTATCACCATTCTAGAAATAATAGAGAGTTAGCCAACTTTCTTAAAAAATATTAAATTACAAGTATTGCATAAAATAATGATATCATAGATACCTCTTAATTATGTTTGCTTCTAATAGATGATATTTTATCTATTTTTGGTGAATGATCATCAGCTTCTTTCATGTTGGCAATACCTATTAATAAATAAGTACAATAACAGGTTAAATTCATCAATCAAATAGCAAGTAGAATGAATGATCATCAGATTTTTCCATGACATTTTTTTATTTTCAAAAAAATCAAAACAATTTTAAAAATAAATATTAAGTTATCCAATCTCATTCATATAGAAATTAAAAAAGAATTATACATTTAACTAAAGTATTCACCGAAACTGTTGAACCATAAATATTTGCTACTTGGACTTGGAGAGTTCCAACTTAACCTGCCAAGTCATTAACCATTTTACGCAAACTCTTATTTTCCTTTTTCAAGACTTCATTTGTTCCTTTGGAGCCCCACAATGAACTGGGAGTTGGTCCTATCTTTGAGCAACGGATCATGTCTGATCTTTCTTTGCCAAACTGTTTAGAAAATACTTCATCACCTTCTGCATCTTTAAATATTTCCTTTTGGTTCCAATAAACGTATATATATTAATTACAAAAAATAAATATTATAATAAAAAATAAGATAGACTTATAGTTTAATTGACTACTAAAGCATACTTACAACTAGTCTAGCAACAGCAGCATTTACAGGTTTACCATTCTTTCTAGTACGAGTGTTCATCCACATGCCGGGATGGCTCAATTTTTTTCTATCCTTTTGAACTGAGTATACAAAATAAGAAAAAATTAGTTGAACATAACATATATATTTATCAGAGCAAGCATTTAAAAAAATTTGGATGGGTTTAACATATAGGTGATTGATTTGCACGAAGCTCCTTGTTCTTGCACAATGGGGATACTTGTACTTCTTCTTGCAGTCAATGTTGATATCTGCCATTTTCTGTCATTATTCCATATATACCAAAATTTAAAATCGACATTAACTATTATAAAAAATTGATCTCAACCAATGAAAAATAACTATTTCTATATACTTGCCATTATAAAGTAGACCAACTATCTATAGCTTCCTTCCATTGAGCCTATGGGATATTTTTAGGTATTTCACTTTGATTTTTCATATTCTTATTACAATTTCTTATTAAGTACTTTTTACTTAAACGCTACTTCATTTCTCTTCATTTTCCTGCCAAAGTCTTCATTGCAAAATTATAATGCTCATCTCCCATATCATACTTTTTTTGAAATAAAAAAATATTATTAATGCATCATAAAAATAAGTGCCAAATCATAAATGAAATAGAAATCAATATCACCTTCATGTATTCCCAAAGTTCAAGTTTAGTGGTCTTAGATATTTTTCGCCAATCATTCACATTAACTGATAGCTGCTCATAAAATTTTGTTAGGCTAGTCAAAAAGCCTCATAAATGATTGCTCACCATTCCCAATTGGCTGTCCATACTCATTCCACTCTACATGAATCATCTTATCTGAATCCATCGTATGCACATCTTTCATTTGTGTCTCACCACGATACTTTTTAGGAGGTGGCTCTTCAGGTTGGGATATCTCTTCCTCTTTTAAAGCTATACCAGTATCATTTCATGTACAATGTTCTGCTCATCAATGACTTGCCTAGTTGCACTCCTTTTTGCACATCCAACATAATCTAAATCAGCCATAAAGGAATCCAACTCCGCCATTGTAAACCAGTGATCATTAAGTTGAATAAATACAAATCAATAAATAATTTTGGAATGCATATAAAAATTTGGTAAGAAGTTAAAAGGATTAGAATATACAAAAAAAGGAATCTTGTTTGTAGAGATAGTTGTGGGAGTATCCTGCATAAAATGATGGATATAATATGAAACAAAATATCCACAATCATTTCCATTTGGTTGCATTGGTACCTGTTATTATTGAAATATAAACAAAAGATTAATGACTATTATGCTCTATGTTTCATGTAAATAAATTATTTTGCTTTAAAAATATAGCATAACTATCTTTGGGCTATCAGCGACATATTCTATATTGCTCTTGTATCTTTTGACTTCTTTTCACAATCATATATATTACAAACTGGGTTGCAAATAGAGAAATACAAACAGTTTAAATATATTAATATGAATCAACTATGAAAACCAAAGTTAAAAATAGAAATTATATTTATTTGATTACCATCTTATTTCAGTTCATATCTATCACAACTATTATTTGGAAGAGAATCCAATAGCAACATGCAGGGTGGACTGGTTGAAGTAAAGCTCTCATCAAAGTTACAAAAAATCACGACAAGCCAATGATCCCTAATGTTAGAAAAAAATAAGTACACAACCTCCCATACAATTTTTGATAAATTGGAAATAACTAAACCTAATAACCCACCAAATGCAAATAAGAAGGATAAGATATTTCTTTTCAAAGACTTCTTTGTTCTTTATCCACTTTGAAACTTTCTTTTTTAATGGCTTACTCATATATAAGCTAAACAATAAGCAATCAAAACAATGAAACCATGATTGTCTATCTGAACTTAGCTTGCTCCATATATACCTAGAAATAATAAACATAAGCATGTAAAAAAAAAGTAAATGTTTAAAGACTATTAGAAACTAAGCATACATCCATCCTTGATATATTAAATATAAGAACATCAAGAATTAAAATCATACTCAACTCATATAAGTAGGAAAGCAACTAGTTGTTAACCTCTTTCATCTTGAATTATTTTTTGGTTCAAGTAACATTCCCTCATTTGATTGTTTATCTTCAGCACTACTATCTTGTGTCTCTTCAAGGTCAACCACTTTATGATCTTGTCCATTGTTGGTTTAGAATCATGTACTTCATGATAAGTAGATCTTGTTCTCGGTCTATCCCGAACCCTTACAATTACCAAATTTTTCTTTTTAGCCCTACAAAAAAAATTAAAATAGTCATCACTTTTGTTTATATAATAAATATCAGATTAAGATAAGAATTAGATCACTTACATAGACTTTCAGTTGAGGTAACAAATATATTTGTAACAACACCTATAATTAAAAGGAATGATATTAGTACAGTAAAACCAAGCAATAAATAGAAACATTCTTTATATATACATCAAAATATATAAGAAATATTAAAATAAATAATAAATACCATTCAACATAACCAAACAACCTTCCAATATAGTTAACAAAAAAGTACGAACACCATTCGATATATAGTTAAGAAAATAATAACTAATACAACTGAACATAATCAAACAAGTCTTCCATACATAGTTAACAAATATTCAAGGAAATACATTATTCATATATGAATATATATGCATGAATAACTATGTTACAATCTCAATTCCTTAAATATCATCTCTTTCCCATGTTACATTCTCATCATCTACATCGACCTCATTGTCATAATTGGTAGCATGGAGATCTATTTGTTGCTCAATTTCCAAGCCTTCATCAGCATCATTAAGTCCTCGTTCATATCAAAGTAATCTCTTGGCTTTGTCTTTCTAACTACATGCCATCCACTTTCTTTTAGATCTTTTACATACCATACTTGCTCCACTTGATTAGCTATTACAAAAGGCTCTGTAGTACACAATTTATAATTAAAATTTACCAGTGTTAAGTTCCCGTCTTGTTTAACACCTCGATTAATATCCATCCATTCACATTTAAAGAGCAAAAATTTCATCTCATCATAATAATTTAACTCTATAATCTCATCCAAGACTCCATAATAGGTCATATTAGTATGTATTGGATTATTATCTCTTGTACTAGAGAAGCTTGCTGTTTTAGCTAACATCACAATGCCACTATTATGAGTTTTTCTTCCCTGCTCAGTGCTCCTTGTATGAAATCTAAACCGTTAATTAAACATCCATTGTATTTCTTGACTATATTAACTGGATGTTTTGTTAGACAATGAATAATAGCTGGTAGATCTTCTTTTCCTTGATCTTGTAGCCCATGAACCTATAAAAAAGATATTAAATTATTCAATTAGTAATCATACACCTTTTTTCATAAGGTAAAAATTAAGAAAATAATGAAACATTATATACATATCTACAAAAACTTTGTGAAACTTGCTCATATGAATAGTTTCAATATCCCTTTTTGATGAACGAGGTTGTTATCTTTGGATTAACTCGAAGTGCATACTTAACATAGAAAACAATATTATGTATGTTATAGTAGTAACCAACCTATTCAGCCCTGACAGAACGGTGGGTCCACTTGAAGAGATCAGTCCCTGTGGTGGCCAGGTTGGCACCTCGGCCAGCCCAGTTCGACCGTGCCTGGAGCCCAGCTCGGCCGGGCTGGCATCTCGACCAGGTCGGCAGCTCGGCCAGCCCACTTCAGCCATGCCTGGAGCCCAGCTAGGCATATCGGGCAGCCCACTTCGGCCCATGAAGCTCTCCAGCTCCGCCCTGCAAGCGCCTGCATGGCTCCATCCATCTCAGCCTATGACGATCCAGTTCGACGTGTTGGGGAGTGGCGTGACTCAACAACGAGGCTAAGTCCACATGGGATCTAGTTCCAGCCCCATGGTGGGACTCCCCAGTTCGGCACGACTGCAGCACACCCGTGCCTCGATCCACGTGCAAGGGAGATGCGCGACCTCGGCCGCTCCAGCTCCGTGCGGTCCAGCCTGGATCCACCCATGGCAGGCACACGCAACCCCGGCCGCTCCGGCCCCGAACGCTCTTGCCCGGCGCCTAGTCCGACCGAGGAAGGCCTCCGCCCGCACCTTGGCCCTGCTCCTCTGGCTCCGCCCCGCTCCAGCTCCAGTTCGGTGGACTCCGCTTGGTCCAACGTTCCCGCGCCCTAGGCTCGGCATGCCCGCAGCAGCCCCATCTCCGGCGAGTGCACCTCAGCTCCGGCTCCACCCTGCACGCGGCTCTGCCCTCCCGCAGTCTGGGTCCACCCACCTCAGCCAGCTCCGCACCGTCCATGGCAGCTCCGTGCCCGGTCCACCTTCATCCGCTCTGGCTTCGTGGCGGGACTCTCCGGCCTCGCAAGCCATCTCCGCACAGTTCGTCGATGCGGCTGGGGGTGGCATCAGTCCAAGAAGCTCGGCGCGTGCTGCTCCGACTGGGAATGAAGCCCTTTTGGCTCCAGCTCAGCTCAGCAACCCAGACATTCCCATGCTTGCCCAGTTCGGCTATGCCCGAAGTCCTTCTGGCATGCCTGCACCAGTTCGGTGGTTGGGGAACTTTGCTGTCCAGCTCTGGCTCTGGTGTACCCGCACCAGTCTGTCCGCTGGGGGGCAACGCACCTCCATGGACCAGCATGCCCGTGCACGGCCCAGCACCTCGACAATGGCTGGGAGTCGTGCCTGGGCCCGCACCATGCACCACGTGAAGCCTCTACAGGCTTCACCTCGATCAACATGCATGAGAAGCCTCTGCAGGCCTTTTCTCGGTCCACACGCCCGTGTGGCAACCTGGAGTAGTGTCCCAGCCAACTCGACACTTCGGCGTCTCAGCCCAGCTCGGCCACTGAGAACATCGTACGATTCTGTCTCATCCACGTGGGCCCGGCACTCTTTCCAAGGATCCCCATCTACGTGGGTCCTATGGCACGCCGCCTGATGCACTGCCTGCAAGGAAGGTTTGCATTCAAGCTTTCCAAGCCACTATTTACACTAACCAGGAAATAGTACCCTGCCCCAGGCACTGTACCCCTACACCAACTTCCTGAACCACCCAGAAGAAGAAGGTTCACCAGCCCATCATGGCCTCACAGGCTATCCTAGCCTGACAAGTCTACATCAAGACCAGCATGCCTCCCTCGAATGACAGGATTCATTCGTCTACATAAAGACCGGTATGAAGAGGTAAGGGGAGGTAAGAGACAACACACTCTCTTCATCCTTATATTATATTCCATTTTTATCACCCTTTGGAAGTAGAGAGTCCCCCAAGCTCTCTACCTTAGAGGTCATATATTTTCCTTGATCGTCCCACTGTCTTGATCGTCGGAGTGTCTTTGCCAAAATCCTCGGCCCAAGTCTCCCCTGTTTTGTAGGTCGGCCCGACAGATGGACGATATAGAGAAGATTGCTTCTCACCGGAGTGGCCCACAGGAGGACTACAGCACAGCTTCAAGCCCCTTTCATCCCTGCAACGACCCCTCCGAGCACAGTGACTCCACCAGCCCCGTGATGAAGGGTATGTTTCCCTTGATCGTCTCCGACCGACGAGCCCAGTGACGCTAGCGGGGAGTCCACTCACCCAGGCCACGTAAGAAGCTGTAGGCCATGGCGATCTAGGCAGCAACAATATAAGTTTTGTAGTAACAACTACAAATTTCATAATATAATGAAATTAAAAAAAAATACTTTTTACTTACAATGCATATGACTGAACCTCCTCTTGATTGAATAATATATATCGATGAGCTTGATCTAACTTCACATTATCCATCTCACAAGAACTCCCAGCACCTAAAGGTTGACCTATGTTAATGCACATCTGTCCCAAAGTATCAACTTCGGTACAATCATCATTTCTTTCACATCTATTTAGCCATGTCTCAACATCATCATCTAAGAATCTTGATGCAAAGGCCACTGTTTCTGCAGCCAAATAACTATTTACAATTGAACCTTCTGGTTGTGCTTTATTACACACATATGATTTCAATTTCGTCAAGAACCTATCATCATGACCACTAAATTTTACTAGTCTATAATACATAAAAAATAAAAAATGTAATAAACTAAAAACACATCAAATTCAAAACATACCTTTCAATTGGATACATCCATCGATAATTAATTAGACCAGCAAGTCGAGCTTCATATGGCAAATGAACAAGCAAGTGAACCATTACATCAAAGAAATTAGGAGGGAACAACATCTCCATGTGACATAAGAGAATTGAAATCCTTTCATCAAGTAAATAAAAATCATTTGCTGAAAAAGTTTTTGAGCATAATTATAAGAAAAACTTGCTCAATTCAGTGACTATCTACTTAACTTCCTTGCTTTTTATAGACTAGATTGCTATTAAAAGTAGTTGTTGTATAATTACATAACAGTCATGACTTTTAAGCCCCCATATCTTTTCATGAACTGGGTCAACATGCCTAGAGATGTTAGCTGCATACCCATCAGGAACCTTCACATCTTTAAGAACTTGGCACATGCTTTCCTTCTCCTTTTTACTTAATGTAAAGCGAGCTGGTGGCAACAAGATCTTTTTCGGACCTACAAATTTGGGATGAAGAGATGGTAGTATATTTAATTCGACTAAGTCTTGTCGTGCTTTCAAGCCATCCTTACTTTTACTATCAATTTTCAATAATGTTCCAATCAAACTGTCAAAGACATTCTTCTCGATGTGCATTACATCAAGATTATGCCAAACAGGTAATAACTTCCAATATGGCAAATCAAAAAAAGATACTCTTCTTTTTTCATACCAGGTATTTATCTTTTTCAACATTATCAAGCTTTTCTATAGTATTTCTCTTCTTTGATTTCTTTTGCTTTGGTGCTCTCTTCAAATCTTGCTTGACTTCCTTTTTCTTTTTTTCAAATTTTTAGAAGTTTCTGAGATAAAAATAAGATCCTTTAGTTGCTAGAACACATCACTCCCAGAAGGCAGAGTAGGTGCATCTCTCATATCTTCTTCCTTATCAAAAAATCTTGACTTCATTCGTCAAAATTTATGGTCCTTGTCCAACCACCATTTATGACCAGCATAATATTGTTTCCTACATGAATGTAACCAATCTGAATATGTATCTTTATTACCTTGTGGACATTCCAATCGTCCTTTCGTGCTCCAACCTGACAAGTATCCATATGCAGAAAATCATTTATGGTCCATAATAATGCAGCACGCATGTTGAACCTCTCGTCTCTCGAAGCATCATATGTGTCAACCCCATTCCACAAAATATTTAATTCATGAATGAGAGGTTGTAGGTAAACATCAATGTTGTTACCAGGTCCATGTGGACCTGGTAAAAGTAAGGATAGAAATATATTAGGCCATTTCATACACTCCCGTGGTGGCAAATTATAAGGCAGCAAAATAATCGGCCAAATGCTATAGCTTACATTCATATTATCAAAAGGATTAGACCCATCGCTTGCCAAGCCAAGACGAACAATTCGAGAATCAAATCCAAAATCATTAATGACATCAAGAGAATTCCAATAAGATGAATCAACTGGATGTCTCAAGATACCATCTACTTTTCGCTCTTCTTTATGCCACCTCATTTTTGCAGCCAATTCAAAACACAGGTATATCCTCTGAAGTCTTGAAATTAATGAAAAGTAACGAAGGATCTTTTTAGACTTTATTTTTCTTTATTGCCATAACAACTTTCTTTTTCAATTCATCTATCCTCTCCACATTTTGGACAACTTGTACGATCTTTATTCTCCTCCCCCAATACAAAATGCAATCATTCAGATATACATCTATCTTTTCATAACTATAACCAAATACGTCAACAATCTTTTTAACTTCATTATAAGATTTGAATGTGCATTGCCATTTGAAAGAAGGGGTTTACACAACTATATCATCAAATCAAAAGCCTTTTGGGACATTCCAGTCATGCACTTAATGTTGAATAGACGAAAATAAAAGAAAGTTTCTTGAAACTCTTACAACCTTCAAATAATGGTTTTTGTGTATCTTCAAGCAACTTCTTTAATCCATTTAAAAATTCATCTCCATCTGCTAGACCAGTATCATCATATTCAAATTCCTTGTCATCATCAACTACAGCTTTAAGTGCATCTAGTATCATTTTATGTATGCCATCATCCTTAGTGCAATCTCCACTTGTGCTATTTATATTATAATAAATACTAAGAGCTGAAATACCAGAATGCAATTCCAAAGTCTCTTATCTTTAATAACTCTATTAAAAGCTAAATGTACTCTAATTGTATATTTGTCATGGATCAGACCACAAACACACTATAGACAAGGATACTTAAATGTATCTCTTCCCAATCTCCAACATGCATACTTGATAAATTCATCAACTCCCTTCAAATACTCTATTGTTCCCCTAAAACGAAAAATATTGAGAAAAATGAGAATCTAAGTAATATGTATATACAAATTCTAGCATTAGAATTCAATCTTCGATACCTTGGTAGATTTAACAAACTCTAATCTATGTCGATATATATGTATCTAAAATAAACATAAAAAAATAAAAATAAGGATACTGAGATAATTTATTTTTTGAAAAGCTAACATACAATGATCACTAACAATAAGCGAGCATACCTTGAGCTACGCTCCTCCGCTTGGCAGTAACAAAGCAAGGAAGACGAAGGTCTCGAATTTGTATTCAAAAGCTTTTTGATGGAGATTGGACTCGGGCGAGTAGTCGAACAACCTCACCTAGTAGATAATTTCAACATAACCAAACAACCTTTCGAATATAGTAAACAAAAAAGAAGAATACCATTCGATATATAGTTAAAAAAATAATAACTAATACCATTCAATATAACCAAATAAGTGGATAATAGGAGGATGGGAGGTTATTCCAAGAACCTCCTGGGGTTTAGAATAGAAGGAAAACGAAAGCCCCTATTTTTCCACATGCCTCTTGTCGAATAAAGCCATATTCAATCCACAATAAAAAGAATAAAGAGAACTCATAATGGGAAAAGGAATAAAGAGAAAAACTAATAATAAATAGCAGCATCCACAAAAAAAAAAAAAACTCCCATATCTCAATGTGCTCATATTCTATCGACAACAAAAGAACTAGTCATAGCCATGCCATAAATTCCAAAAAGAAAAAGACGCACGCTTGGAACTGAATCGAACCCATAGTTGCAGTATGATCAACAAACAATAAGCCAACTTACAGCGGCAGTAGACTCGATAGGAAAAAACTTTTTTTTGACCGATACTCGATAAGAAAAAATAACCATACATTGTGATTAAAACATAATACTATGAACCATATTAAAACTCGGCAACAAATACACAGGAAGTCGCATGCTTGATTCCTGATATAACAAACAAAAAGAGCATGCTTAACAAAACAAAAGATAATCTACAACCACATGATAAATCAACAAGCAATTGACCATAATCACAAAAGCATGGTAATTTATAATAGAAACAAGAATTCCTCCAAAAATCCTAAAAATTGCATGAATTGAGTTCAAACCCAAAAAGAAAAAAAATCAAAATCATTAAGAAAACCTAAGAGCAAAATCTGTGAGAATTTTCACTGAATGCAGTGAAATAAACAAGAAAAAATGAAAAATTCGGTGGGGAGAAATCCGTACAGCATCGGCCAACGACCAAGAACGAGTGGAACAAGCGACGGTAGACCTTCAGCGCTTTGCCAACCATAAGAATGATGCAATGATCGAGTGGAAGACGATCACCAGGGAGGAATCGGGGAGGATTGAAAGGGGAAGGGGTGATCACCAGGGAGTGGAAGACGATCACCAAGAATGAGTGGAAGAAGTGGTGATAGACCTTCAGCGCTTTGCCGGACCATGCATATGATGCAGTGATTGAGTGGAAGACGATCACCAGGGAGAGGATCGGGGGAGGATTGAAGGGGGAAGGGGTTTTTGAGAGAGAGATCGAAGGGGATGGGAGTGGGAGGAGGGGGTTTACTTCGAGGTGAACAAGGGTTTTCGAGTGGGAGGCGGAGGGATCCCCTGTTTCTAACCGTTCCTCTCACTCTTTCTCTCGCCACGGTTTCTGAGAGAGAGATCAAAGGGGACGGGAGTGGGAGAAGGGGGTTTACTTCACAGCAAACACGGGTTTTTGAGTGGGAGGCGGTGGGATATCCTCCCATCTCTAACCGTTCCTCCCATCGAGAGGTTCGTGAGCGATGGGACTGCCAGCTTAACCAGAACTTTTAAAACAGGGTGTTAACGGAGCCGTATACCTTAACGAGACCTTCCGGCTTAAGCTACGTGGACAAGTATTTCAGGTACCATTTTCCATGTTCTATATAGAATAACATGACTATCTTACTTTGAAGATAAAATTTATAAATTAAAAATAAATCTAAATTTAATGAATGATAGATCCCATTTTTTTTAGTTTATTTATCATGTCTTCGTTAGAGATATAAATGAATCAGATCGGACCAGATCATGAGTGACCCCAGTCCAACACAATTTTTTGATCGGGTTCTAATATTAGATCCAGACCCAATCTATTAGAAAATCAAGTCAAGTCGAGTCAGGCCACTATCAAAATTTTCAATCCAATGAATCATTTGGATTAGATCAAGTTCATAAATAATCTGGTTCTAATTAAAAAATTTGGATTAAGATATGATCTGGATAAAATATAGACAACTATATTTTAATTATTACATAACCAAGTATTATTAACCATAAAATAGATAACAAATAATATTATTTATAAAATAAATTAAGATATAAAAATAACTATAATTCTATCTCTATGTTAAAAATAAGTTCCATACAAGTTTTAAATTATAATTTAAAGGTCCAAATAGATATTATCATAATAGTATTAGTATATTTGAGTCGAGTCAGGTTGGGTCGGGTCAGGTCCAAATTCAGTAAACCATACCCGATCCAGAAAATAGAATGGGCCTATTTGAGGACCTGATCCAATTTAGGGATGGCAATGGGCCGGGTTCGGGCCGGGTACATAACTATCCAAATCCAAACCTGAATACTCAATAAACTATCCAAATGGGGTCCAAACACTATCGGGACTGGATTTTTTTAATCCAAACCCATTTCAATCGGGTATCGGGTATTTCGGGTTTACCCGGCCCGAATCTAATTAAGTCATATTAAATATTCTTTTTTATTTTTATCAACTTTAAAATTATCTACCATTTTATAAATCATACATACATTAAATAAATAAAATTTAACTACATTTTTAGTTCAACACTGATCCAAGAGAGGAAGAGTTGCCGAAGAGGAAGAGAGAGCTGGAGATTAATCGGGGTTTACCGATTACAAATTATAATTTACAATTCCCTTATTTAGAGAAAATAATGATTAGGATAAAGGATTTAAGTATTTTAAAATTTAATAACTAATAACTAATAAATAATAAATATATTTAATATAATATATATTAATTATATATATTTAAATATTAAAATATTTGGGTCGGGTTCGGGTCGGGTGTATATCTACCTAGCCTCGGCCTAAATCAAAGTTAAGCATTTGGGTTTTACCCAAACCCGGTCCAAACCCAGTCAAAGCGTTGACTCCCCAGCTCAATCGGGTAGGACCGGGTCGGGTACCCATGGGTTTGGGTTTTGTTGCCATCCCTAATCTGATTCCATGGATCCCTAAAAATGGGGATGGTCCAAATATTACAAAATCAATGGGTCCTATGAATATATATATATATATATATAACCATTGCTTGGATGATTGAATTATAAAATAAAAGAACAACAAAAAATACCTAATCGTATAAAAAAATACACCACATATTTGTATTTAAATATATATTATATTATATTTTTATCGAGTCTCGGGTATGGATATTAAATATCCAGATCCGACGTATTTATGTTAGAGTTAGTCATATCCGAGTTTGAAATAGTTCTAACCTGGAATCAGTATTAATTTTTTTGGATACTCTTTTCTTGGCATACCAACGTTTATCCATTATATTTGATTTACTCATATTTAATAGTTAAAACGTAAGTTACAAATTGATTATAGCATTTTCACGTTTGCTAAACGTGGATATATATAACCCTTTTTTTAGAATTTTAATTTTTATTCACGTATATATTTTACGTGTCTAAAAAGCGTGGATGTATATGACTTTTTTTGTAATAATTAAGAGGAGTGGAAGTAGTTTGTTGTCTATCAAGCCGGCTTAAGAGATAAGATCAAAAGCATTTTTAATTTGAGTGAGATAATATCCATCATCATTAGAATTGACCTCAAGATCCAAAAAATAATAATAACTCGGGGCACCAAGATCTTTTTTTTCTCAAAGTATTGATTAAGATACTATTGGAGCTAAAAATTGTTGTGAGTATCATCACCAATAATAATCATGTACGTTATTAATAAAAGGATTATACCGTGACCAGTTTTATGAATTAAAATTGTAGAATCATGTGCACAAAATGTGAATCCAGAATTTTTATGGGGGCACTAAACTTTGCAACCAAGCACAAGAAGCTTATTTGAATCCATATAAGGCATGTCGGAATTTACATACCATGTTTAGTAAAAATTTTGAACTTTGAGGAGGCTGCATATAGACTTCTTCCATAAGATAGCCAGTTAAAAAGATATTCTTCACGTCCATCTGCAACAATTTCAATTTTTTAATAGCAGCCACTACAAGAAGGCTTCGAACTAAAATGAGGCATGCAATTCAAGCAAATGTCTCTTTATAGTCAATACCATGCTCTCGAGTAAAGCCTTTTACCATCAAGCAGGCTTTATATCATTCTATAGGACAACTGGAATGGATTTTAATTTTATAGCCCCACTTACCCCCTGCAGCAACCTTTCTAGAAGGTAAATCAACTAGGTTTCATGTGTGTTTTGTTCAATATCTATAATACTTTTATCATAGCGTGCTGCCAAACGGAGTTAGAACCAGCTTCACAAAATCACGAGGGTTCATATAAAGAGGTAGTAGCAGAGAAAAAATGAAAGTCGCATAAATGAGCAAAAAGTTCTCTTGTCTAAGTAAATCGATGAATTAACCATGACTTAGAAAACTTGCCAGAAGAATTACCAGTAGAATCATTAGAAGGAACAGAGATCGATCTCGGGAGAAGTAGAAAAAGTATCACCAGTAAAATCATCCGAAGGAGCGGAATCCTCAAGAGAAGTCATAAGAGTATTAGTAATAATGTTAAGCTCATTGGTTGAACTTGCATTAGATTCTTTAGGAAACAATTTGACTAATGGGTTAGTGAAAATAGATTGGGTGAAATTACGATGTAGAAGACAACAGTTTGTGTTCCCAAAAGACTACGTGTCTAGAAATTCCGAGTCGATTAAAAATAGGATCCCAGCAGTTATTCCTTTTGTATTGAATGCCATATCTAAGAAAATAGCATAAACGAGTTTAAGGTTCTATTTGAATGTTCACGAGGAGAGAGTAAAATAAGGCATGCACAACCGACGACTTTAAAATTTATGATAATCAGGAGTAGTTCCCAAAAGATGTTCATATGGTAATTAATTGTTTAAAAGAGGTGTAGGTATATGGTTAATAGTATAAACAACAATAACCGCCGCTTCTAATTTTCCAAAAACATTCTAGGTGAGATAAAAAAAGCACGAAGTGCATCCAAGATGTGTCTATATTTTTGTTTTGCTTGTCCATCTTGTTGAAAAGTATCAAGGCAAGAGTGCCGAGAGAGAGTTCCATTTTGGTGAAGAAAATTGAGAAATTAGGTTTCTTTATACCCCATTATATTATCTAAGTGAAAAAACTTTAACATTGCGATCAAATCGAGTTTTAACCATATTAGCAAAATTATAATAAATTTAAGGCAATTCTGATATATTTTTCATAAAATAAATTCGTATATAACGAGAAAAATTATTTACAAGAATAACATAATATTTAGATATCTAGCCACGGTAGCATTAGGAGATAGGCCCCAAATATTAGAGTGAATAAAGTCAAATGGAGTAACAAAAATAGAGTCACTTCTATTAAAAGATAAAGCATGATTTTTTGGCAAGTTGACATGATAAACGGTCAACATTTCATCCTGGACATAACCTAATCGACTGCTAAAAATTAAGGTCTGTAATCTAGAAAGATAAACGTTACCTAGACTTGAATGCTAAAGACTTGGAGATGAAATAGAAGAGGTCGAAGCAGTAAGTTGTGGAAGGACCCGACATGGAATTCGAAGATTAACGAGCTCGAACAAATGACCAATGTTGCAAACCCAACTAATTGTCCAGGTAGAGATGAGATCGAGAGTAAGTTTCAGATTCAGATGATCAGTGTCCGTAAGAGATGAGGATGTTGTTGAAATATATCCTATGTAAATGACAAGCATATCGGAACCATCAACATTTTGCATATAAGGTACTTGTGAGGCAATAGATTTAGATTTAATTAAATCGAGTCGAATTAGATGTCATGTAATTACAACAACCAAATCAAAAGAACCGAGATGTACCTGGAGTAGCGGAAAAGTGTAGTGAGATTCTGATAACCAATTTTAGGCACAACCTATTTGATTAGATATCCTGCAAGATCACTGACCGACAGATTGCTAAGAGGCATATATAGAAGAAGATTCCTCCAAGGCAACAGAAATAGCATGATAAGAAGTGGATTAGAATTGGTTACCTGGTCTCTGGAATGATTGTTTCTAGGTTGCCTGTTGTGATCGATTCTGCGAACAATTAGAAAGTAGGCCGTCTAGTCTGACCACAGATCCTGCAGAAGCGAATTGGATATAGTCCACGAAGTAGTATCATTTCTTATAGGAATCTTTTACATACCACCGAATTTGACTGATCTTTGGCACCAAGAACATGAGTATTTTCTGAGAGCATCCTCAAGGGAAGGTAAGGAAGGGATCTCGATGAAGAAGATTGGATCGAATTAACTCAAAATCCCTTCTAAGATTCATGAGAAATTTGATAACACGTCTTTTGTCTCCTTTAGCAGCATGCATACACTTCTAGATCTTTCGGATCCACCCATGCATTGAGGATCGGTCTGATCCAGTTGAACCCAGATGATATCATTCAACCTAGCAAAAGGAGTCATGAATCGATTCTCCGACTCGTGTCTTATGTTATTTAAAATAGCCAAAAGTTGATATTCCTGCATATCATCCGTGGTGCAGTGTCGTTTGGCCAAGAAATCCCAAACTTGTTTGGCGGATATTCCGAGCAGTTGAAAGTAGGCATGAATGGCAGGGTGTGAAGTATATATATATTCTATATCCAGATAATGATTTGATGATTTTTGGCCAGCTACTCTCCTTTTTCGTTCTTCAAACTTTTCATCAATTTCATTAAATTTTCTTTTTCATGCCGGGTTCTGCAATTTGTCTAGTGACATATCGCCAAAGTTTACGATCCATAAGAAAACTGCTGGTAGTCTTTCCGAATTAAATAAGATGTTTGTCTTGCCATTCAAAATAATAGTAATATGTATAGGCTGAGTAGTCATCAACTTTTTTCATGATGAAAAGAAATCAATACGATTACTAAGACGGCAATCCGATTGATAGAGGTTTTGCTTTACTACTAATAATCCATCGCGGGTTCGAGATATGATTCTGATTAAATCCAAGAAATTTTCTAGAATTCACAATCGCCACAATCACTAGTATGAGTGAGAGATCAGGATCTTCCTCTTTATCCCCGTTCTATTAGTCGACGCCATAGTTTGAACATTTTAAATCAAATATTATCTGGTAGGACGGGAGCCTGTGGGATAGTTACTCCGGGATTTATCCCCTTCCATTCTTTTTGTTCAAAAATAATAATATTAATACATAGATAAAAGAAAATTTTATAGAAACTAGATGATAGAGGTCGAACCAGGATGAGTCAAAGCACGTCGGGAGAAATTGCATTGGTGCGTGGGGCACTTGACAAGGGAGCTGGAACTGAAATTTTGTGTATCAACAGACTGGATGATCTAATCCAAAACGACAGTCTGGATCTATGCAGTATAAGAAAAATAGGCCAAGATCCAGGACTCTGAGTCCAGGGGGCGGACCATACCAAATTTTTTAGGGAGGGTCAAAAAATATACTAAGATTTCTTTTCTTAATATCATGTGTTGGTTCGCTTCGACGGTAGGTGATAGGCTGTATATTGGGAGTCATGCAAATACTGAGTTTCTCTTCGGTTCTCTATCGAATATCTTCATTCAACAATTTTTGCAACTCCATTAAATTTTTAATCTATCAAAAAATCAACCAATAAAAAAATCTTAAATACCGCACAATGAGAAAATTTATAAATTTCTTAGATCAAACATCTAAAAAAATAAAGAAAGAAGGAAAAAAAACTAAAAACATAAATAGTATTGCATTTGGTCATGCCCTAAAAAAAAAAAAAAAAAAAAAAGCATGAGATTAGAGAATGCAAAAGTAAATTTACAATCGTAAACTTAGTTTTTTAAAAAAATAGAGAAAAAAAATAAAAGCTATAAAAATCGATTATACCTTTTAGGACTCGTTCTATATTCCGGAGATGACCTCGACTCCAACTTGAAGACGATTAGACGAATGAAGGGCTTCTCCTCCGAGTCAATGGCGGCCCGGGCCTTCTCCGGCGGAGCGATGGCCAGGCCATTGGCAAAGTCGCAAAGGAGATGACGGGTAATGGATGGGATGGCGCCACGACGGGTAGGGCCGTGGGGGGAGCAGCCAGCGACAGCGGGTGCCCTATTGGGGACGACGACGACTGGTAGGTGCCGGGTGGGGTTCATCGACTTTGGGCTGCGGGATTTTGGAGGAGAAGATTGCGGCACCTCTCAGGTAAGTTGTTCATCATTTTTTTTAAAATAATTTTTTTTAAAAAAAAAAATTTCATCGAGACTCGGTTTTTTTTTAAAAAAAATTATTTATCAATTTTTTTGAGATTGGTTTTGAAAAATTTAGAGGGCAAATATCTTTCATATAAGAATGTATCTTAAAATAACCGAATATATAAATATGGTTTCCCTCCGCCCCTGACTCTGACACCATGTCGAGAGAATGGAGAGAAAGAGATAATCTTTTATTTTTTTTATACTTGAGAGAATGTACAAGGATTTATCTATATAGAGAATGTACAAGATCTCTTTTTTATGATAGGAAATATTTTCTGTATATTATTAGGATAAGAAAAAAATTTGCACACACCTATATACATTAATAAGTCGGTTTGCTTTATCAATTAAAGTTGGTTTCAAGGTGTACCGATTGATAATAGTAATGGTCGTGGTTGTCGCCGTGGATAAATTTTGGTCCGTTTATTTGTTGGGAAGGAGTCCGGTCATTTTACTTAATCAACCGGGAATGGATGTCCTTTTGTTTTAAATTATTTTATAAATTAGCTTAAAGTTTGGAGAACCGAAAGCGTGCTTGGTGAATATTAAGCCTACGGTGGCCTCTGGTCTTCCTTCTAAGCACGTTTTTAGCAAATGTTAAAAATCCCCGTACCCCGAACGTCGCAAACTTCCTCGATAGTTCGCATGGGACCGTGGCTGTGCGTATAATAAAAAAACTAGTACTTCTCCGGCAAACCTTTTCAAGTAAAATAATTTAAGTACACTATTTTTTATTTTTGTATAATTTAAGTACATTATTTTACTTCGTAGTACCTGCATCGCTCGGTCGTTCTGGGATACGGCGTGGGCCGAACAGCCATCGGTTTTTGGACTTGGGAATGTTGGGCGGTGGATCGGGCCCAAAATCCTTTTCAAAACACAGTCCAAGTACCTAACAAAAAAAATAGAGATCCAAAGACTTAAAAAACAGTCCAGAATATCAGGCCCAATAGTAACGGGCTAGGTCCAGCCCGCACCCATGCACAGCCCAGGTGATGTCGCGGTGTAGGTACGTGGTCCATGATGCCAAGACGAGGGCTAGTCCATAGAGAGCTATCATGGTCCATGATAATTTTGGCACGGTGTACACATGCTTTTATCACGGTCTGCAGCACTTGTTGGGCGATCGGATGGGTCAGCATATCCCCTAGGCACGATCGGACAGTCAGAGAACGTTCCAACTTTGTTTAGGCCTTACCCAAAGCTGATTTCACATGATTGATTGAGATCCGATGGCCATGAGTATTATATAGGGTCAAAAAATAATGGTAAATGATTTTGAAGTCTTTTTTCTTTGCACGGTTTGGACCTAGATTCTCAAGATTTCAATCTTTATTTAATAGAGGCCAAGAGCAGTAGCAGCACAGGGTGTGAACAGAGGCAGAAACAATGCTTTTCTAATAGAGAAAAAAAGAAAGGAAGAGAGAAAAAGAAGAGAGGGTTCTTCTTATATGCTATCCTATGATGCTTCCAAGCTTGAAAAACATTTCTAAGAGGGGTTTCTTCTTCCTGTTGGGACTATTCTTGCATCCAAAAGAGAGAGAAAATAAGAGAGGTTCTTTTTTGTTTTTCATCTCTTGTACTCATGTAAACTTCTTGTTTTTTTATCGCAAAAGAAATATTATGTGCAGCTATAGACATAGGAGTGAGAGACTCCAAACCATATAAACTTCGTATATTTTGTATTATATGATTTTATTTTTTTAGACTTTTCTTTTCCTTTTCCTATAATTTTTATAATTCGTTGCATACCGCTCCCCAATAACTAGAATCAGATCACTGGTTTTGAGGAAAAGAATGAGAGCGATGGTAGGAGATGAAGAAAAAGTAAAGATTGACAGGTTTGATGGGAAAGACTTTAGATTCTGAAAGATGTAAATCATTGTACCAGAAGAAGCTTCATTTACTGTTACCAGAAAAGAAGCTTACTGAGATGTCACAAGTCGATTGGAAGTTGCTGGACCGTCGAGCTTTGGGAGTGATCCATTTGGCATTGGCAAAGAACATCACGTTCAACATCCTGGAGGAGAAGACGACAGTAGATTTGATAAAGACACTGTCCAATATATATAAAAAACCTTCAGCCTCCAACAAGATATATTTTATGCATTATCTGTTCAATCTAAAGATGAACGAAGGTACTTCCATCACTAATCATATCAATGAATTTAATCTAATTACTAGTCAATTGAGTTACGATGATATTAGCTTTAAGGATAAAGTTCATGCGTTAATTTTACTATCTTCTTTGCCTAGGAGTTGGGGTGCTACTGTGATAGCAATGAGTAGTTTTGTGGCTCAAGCAAATTAAGATTCGAAGAGGTCTGAAACCTAATTTTCAATGAAGATATCAAGAGGAAAGAATATAAAGGAAACTCTGGTTCTACCTTGGTTATTTAATAAGATAAAGGAAAAACTACATAATGCAACAAAGGCCATGGGAGATTTAAATCTAAATAGAAGAGCTAAACAAGACCAAAAAGTGATAGTTGTTAGTACTATGGTAAAAAAAAGGCACATCAGGAAGAATTGCTAGGCGAAAAAGGAAAATAAAGGAAAGAACGAGAAATTTCGTCAACATAGCAACAGAGATAACCACTGATGCCCTAGTCCTTAGCATGGACAGTCCGATGGAGTCATGGATCGTGGACTCCAGAGTTTTATTTCACTCTACCTAACAGAAAGAGTCTATGCTGAATTACACAACGGAGAATTTTGCAAAGGTTTATCTTGCTGATGATGAGCCATTGGAGATTGTGAAAAAATGCGATGTACATATAAAAATGCCAAACCAGTTGGTATGGAAGCCCAAGAATGTCAAACATATCCAGGTTTAAGGAGGAATTTGATTTCAGTTGGATAGTTGGATATAGAGGGATACATCACAATTTTCATTGGTGGATATTGGAAGATCACCAACGGTGCTATGGTGATAATACGAGTAAACAAATTGGGTACCCTTTATATGACTATTAATACTAGAGATTCAATGGTAATGGTACAAGCAGATTCAAAGTTGTGGCATTATAGATTGAGTCATATGAACAAGAAAGATATATAAGTACTGTTGAAGAAGGGCAAGCTAGCAAATTTAAAGTCTACTGCTATTGATATCTGCGATGATTGTATTCTTAGAAAGCAAAAAAAATCAATTTCTCTAAGATTGGCAGGACATGAAAATTAAGAAAGCTAGAGCTTGTACACATTGGCATGTGAGGTTCCTCTCCTATCACATTTCTTGGAGGCTTGACTACTATATGACATTCATCGATGATTCCACTAAAAAAGTATTGGTTTATTTTTTAATGAATAAATCTGATGCATTTGCTACTTTCAAGACATAGAAAAATCTAATAGAAAATGAGTCCGGTAAGAAAATCAAGTACCTGAGATCAGACAATAGAGGCGAATATGATAGTACTGAGTTCAAGAAATTTTACGTAGTAAGTGGAATCAAGATGGAGAAGACCATCTCAAGCACGCTATAACAGAATGGGATAGTTGAGCACACAAATCGGATATTGAACGAGAGAGCCAGGAGCATGAGAATTCATAAGGATTCGTCTAAGATGTTTTGGGTTGAGGTAGTTAGTACCGCTGCCTATTTAATCAACAGAGGTCCCTCGATCCCTCTTGATTGCAAGCTACCAGAAGAAGAGTAGATTAAGAAGTTAGTAAATATATATCACTTGAAGGTCTTCGGTTGTGTCTCCTACGTATACATCAATGCTTAAAAGAGAGACAAGCTCGATGCAAAATCATAGAAGTGTTTCTTCAATAGGTATGGCACTGATAAATTCGGCTATGAGTTTTGAAGCGAGAAGCACAAGAAAATCATCTAGAGAAAAGACATGGTATTCAATGAAAAAAATCTTTACAAGGACAAGGATAATCTTGACAATGTAGGGAAGTCAGCTAAGAAGAAGTGATGAGGACATCATCGAGCACAGATCCTGATGCACATATTTGAACAGACATTTATTTGGATATATTGGAATTGAAAATATTATTTTTATTTTCATTATTCTGGCATCCATATCATGCACGAATCTCAGAGCATGAATACTGGATTAGTATGGAGTCTATTTTTAGATTAGATCAATTATTTCAGTTGGACTTGAGTCTTAGTATTTTAGTTTGTCTATTCTCCAATTTGTTGGAGAGTCCCAGAGTTTCGGTCTCCAATTCATGGAGGACCATAGACTATTTAAAGGAATCCCATATATCAATTAAAGGATCAACAAATATTAAATTAAAAAAAATTATTTCCCAACTCCCCTCTTTCTCTTCCTCTCTTCTTTACCTCTTCTTCTTCCTCTCCTCTTCCTCTTCATCTCTATTACCTATTCCTATTGCCAATCTGAGAAGTCAAACTCCCCCAGCCCGTTATCATACCTTCAACGAGCAAACACCCGCTTCCCCTGTTTCAATTCGTCGTCACCTACAACTGTGACCACCCATCACTAAGCTGCCTCGTCGCCCTTCCTTTCAACATTGCCACCAAGTCTGCCGCTTCCCTCCCATCCGGAGAGGTCCACGGTCGAGCTGATGATGACCGCCTTGACGGACCCCAACCGCCCAAAAACACTCCACCCACAATCCAAATCCGTCGCTCCACTATTCTCAGGCTTGTCCAATCGTCGAATCCGCACCTCCCATGCTCCACCGCCACCGTCATCCTCCGCTCGACCACCCCCATCTCCTGGGTCACTGACCACCGGCGAAATTCACAGCTGCCATGCCAGAACCGCTGAGCTCCTCTCACGGTTGCCAGTTGCCGAAACGGGGCCATGCCACCTTCTCCTGTGCTGTCGACTTCATTCCAGCCCATCGCCAGTGGAGAGCCCGCTAGATTTCCATCCCCCGTTCCTCAATTTGTTGGTTCATAGAGAAGAGGGTGCGCTCATGAATATGAAAGCTTAGCCAGCTTTCTCTGCAGATTTCAAGCCAAGAAAAAAAAATCAGAGAAAAAGGAAAGGTTTGGGTTTAAAAACTAATATCAAGGGCCTTTACATCTCAAACTATTTTATTCCTAGATATCCTATTACGACTAAAGAGTCTACACATAATTCAAAGCGATCCCGAAACCCTACACCAACTCATAAATTTGGATTTATCGGATCAAATCTAAAATTATTTTATTTGGAAAATCTTGACTGCATTTATTAACTTTTGGTATTCCAGGTCCAAGGACTTTATCAGACTCACCATCCAACCAGAATCTTAGCCCGACTTGGTTAATACCTCCTTTTTCAATTTCGATCACAATTTGGTTTGTGAGCACCCTTTCCACTTAAAATATTTAATTGATATTGGTGGTGAGTTTATTTCTTTAGTTTTATTAGATCAATATATTAATTGATTGTGCTTAGCCTAAACTTATAGGTAGTTTCTCAATTACCTACGATCTTAATTTCTTTTAGATCTAGGGTTTTTTTATTATTGCTTGTAGTTATTAAAAAAAATCCGATTATAGCTTAATCCATTTCGTATTAAGAAAATAATAATTAGCTAGTTTTGATTTATAGTTTTGGTTTGTTGATAATTTGAATATATATATATATATATATATATATATATATATATATAATAATAATAATCTGCATTGCATCCCTAGATCATATCGTCCCACATCAATTTTGGTATAAGAGCATAGTTTAGTTTAGGTTAGGCTAGGCATATTTACATTGTATTTAATAAAAAAAATTGCATATCTCAGTATTTAGCATATCCTGCGCATCCTTTACTTTTTTAAAAAGTTCCATTCATATGAAATCTTAAAAATTAAAAAATTACTTTGTTAGAAAATAGACTCATAACTGAACAAATCTACGATTGTGGATTCCTGAATTTGCTTTAGAATTCAAGCCAGATTTTGAGTTTAACTTTTAGCCTCTGTTCTGAAATTCTGCAACATGAAATTTTAAGCAACCTCTATTTAAACCTAAAGTCCCGTTTCTAAGAGTGTCAAGAAAATTACAAAATTAATGTCTCTAGAAACTAGACTCAAATTGAAAAATTTCTACGTGTGCAAATTTGAAAAACTACTTTAATATTCATGCTAGTTTGATCGGGAACTTCTGATTGTGCACGCAGAAAACTACAGTCTACAGATCTGGATCGTTACTGACTTGACCGTCGGAGTGCCCCCGACGGAATCCCCGGCTCGGGTTACTAAATCTGTTTTGCAGGTCTGGACATCCGAGAAGGATCCCAAGTGACAAGAGCACGTTCCGAGCTCGGCATCAGCTACAGGCCACGACGATCTTGGCAGCAACAAATTGGCGCACTAGGTAGGGGGCGGCAGGACACATTTTGATCCAACCCAGTCCCCTTGCAAATAGCTCACCGGGAGGATGGTGACAATGCGAGTGAGAAAAATCTCCACCAGCTGTGTGGGGGATCTCCCTTCCCGTGGGGACCCGCATAGTCTAAAAGGGGAGCTCCCCGCTCCAGCTCAACCACCTCCGGTGGACACTCAGCTGGCCGCACTCGCCCAGCAGATGCAGATCCTCACTGCGGTGGTGCGCCAGCTCCAGCACCAGCATCGATCCTTGGCTACCCACTAGCAGTCAATGACACCAGCGGCCTACGCCGCAGCACCCCGCGACAGCCTGCATTCCTTCCAATGAAGGCTTTTGCAGCCGCGGATCACCACAGACCACCGGGGTAGTCATCGAGCCCCGGCAAAGAGACAACAGGCTGGATTTGCCAATTAGGAGAGCCAGTCCTCGACCCTCGAGCGAGTAACAGCTAGGGCACGCCGAGGTCAAAAAAGCAAGATCCCCCGTCATGGACACCACCTCATGTCACTTTCTCCGTCTCCTTCGGCCTCCACGGAAGGTTCTACCGATGAGGCCATCAGGCACATGGCAGAGAAGCGCTTGGAGGAGTAGGAGTGCAAGCTGGCAGAGCTTACCCGCCAGTTTGTAAATATGCAGGGCTCCACTAGCGAGCCGGCGGGCTACGATGCCCGTCCCCCTTTCTCCCGAGAGGTCCAAGAGGAGCCAATTATGAGCCGGTTTCACATGTCGCAGGTGGATCCCTACGATAGGACTACTGACCCTCTGGATCATCTTGAGAGCTACAAGGCCCTCATGAGAGTCCAGGGGGCAACCGACGCTCTCCTCTGCGTCGCCTTTCCTGCTACTCTTCGAAAAGCAGCTCGAGTGTAGTTCACCCACTTAGAGGCGGAGAGCATCAGCTGCTTTGCTCAATTGGAATGAAAGTTTGTGGCTCACTTTGATGCCTGCCGGAAGGTGCCACGAGAGGCGGACATCCTCTTCTCCATCAGGCAGCAGGACCACGAGCTCCTCGAGACTATGTGGCCCATTTCAAGGTTGCTACGCTGGAGATCTACAACCTTGATGAGCCAATCGCTATGCTGGCGTTGAAAAGAGGGCTCAGGACTTCTCGCCTGACCTACTCTCTTGACAAGAAACCTCCCAAAACTTACTCCGAGCTCCTTCTTCGAGTCCAGAAGTACATCCGCATCGAGGAGGCGGATCGCACGAGAAGGGAGCTGGATGGAAAGCCTCTGAAGAAGCCAGTTCTCGGGGAGACCTCTGGGATGTGGAAGCCTGGGCCAACCCGCACCGAACTTCTGCTAGAAGCCAAAGCCGAGAAGAGACCCCATCCCGGAAGAGAACTTTACTCTTCTCCTCGCCTCAAGGGTGAAGATCCTTATGGAGATCGAGGGTGAGCGCTATTTGAGGCACCCACCTCTGCTGAAGCCATCCAATGGTCATGACAGGATGAAGTATTGCCAGTTCCATCGTGACCACGGCCACGATACCAAGGAGTGCCGCAACCTCAAGAGAAAAATTGAAGAACTCATAAAGAGGGGCTACCTCAGAAGGTTTGTGGGGGGCAGACCCCCAACGGAACCTCAGGTGCTTAACGCGCTCCCTCCTATCCTTGCAGTTGATAACTGCCCTACCAAGAAGCCGGTGAGGATGATATGCTGGGAAGTTGAGCATGCTTCCAAGAAGGCCCGGGGTGGGGAAAATTTTGAGAATATACTTCCATTTATGAGGGAAGGGGGGGTGAAAATAAGAATGTAAACAATGATGCTATGGTCGTCGAAATGACAATCGCCAAATATCCTGTAAAATGCATCATGGTTGATAGTGGAAGCTCCATCGATGTGCTTTTTTACGATGCTTTCTCAAGGATGAACCTATCCTTTGCTCAGCTCAGACCTGTGCACACATCCCTTGTCGGTTTCATAGGTGACTCTGTAGGGGTCAAGAAGGAGATTACTCTCTCTGTTACTGTACCGTAATGATGACTTTTATAGTTGTTAGGCTTCCCTCCACCTACAACATGATCCTCGGCCG
This sequence comes from Areca catechu, assembly GCA_021397845.1. Classification (NCBI taxonomy): domain Eukaryota; kingdom Viridiplantae; phylum Streptophyta; class Magnoliopsida; order Arecales; family Arecaceae; genus Areca; species Areca catechu. The sequence continues at coordinate 164,680,954 of CM038043.1, forward strand.
ACCTGGACTCAACCTGCTCGACACGATCATTTCCACAAAGTGACTATTGGTGTATTTCCCAACTCCCTACGGTGTTGGGGAGATGAGGGGGGCACCTCAGCCAATCCAATCCAACACTGCCTCCAAATTGTCCCCGGGGCCAAGGCTGCTGAGGACGACTCCAACATGGATGACCTGACCAAAGAACGAAGGACCCCAGAGGTGGCCTGTTGAATGTCTGTTATCATATCCTCTCGGGACCGACCCGATGAAGACGGTGCAAATTGGGATGCAGCTGCGAGCAAGACCACCTACTGGAGTTCCTCGAATGCCGACTTGTTCGCTTGGACGGCGGTTGACATGCCCGGGATCCCACCATAGATCATAACCCACAAGCTGAGCATCGATCCAAAGTACCGCCCTGTCCAGTAGAAGAAGAGAAGTTTTGCATCGGAGAGGCAAAGGGCGATCAACGAGGAGGTGGACAAACTCCTTGCAACCGACTTTGTTCGGGAGGTGCAATATTCGAGCTGGCTGGCGAACATGATTATGATGAAAAAGAATAATTGGAAGTGGAGGATCTATGTATACTACATCGACCTCAACTGAGCTTGCCTGAAGGACAGCTTCCCTCTACCGAAGATCGACCAGTTAGTGGATGCCATTTTGGGGCACCGCTTGCTCTCCTTTATGGATGCATTCTCCGGATACAACCAGATCTGGATGCACCCTAAGGACAAGGAGCACACTGCCTTTATCACCGATCGAGGGACGTACTGCTATCGAATGATGTCATTCGGCTTGAAGAATTCTAGTGCCACATACCAGCGACTAGTCAATCGGGTCTTCAAAGATCAGATCGACAGGAACATGCAAGTCTATGTGGACGATATGCTCGTTATGAGCAAACCGAGGTTAGACCACGTTGCCGACCTCGTGGAAGCCTTCCATAACCTTCGAGAGCACAAGATGAAGCTGAACCTGGCAAAGTGTGCTTTCAGTATCGCACTAGGAAAGTTCCTTGGTTTTATGGTGACCCAAAGAGGTATCGAGGCAAACCCGAAGAAGGTTCAGTGGTGGGGACACCGGAGGCACCAGAATAAGATAGAGGCTTTTCAATCCTCTGTGAATTGATCAATAATTTATGAGTCCATCTGTAATAAGGGCTTAGCTCATCTGAGTCCATTTTAGTTGTTATTTGAGTATTTTGAGTTGTTATTTCAGTTCTGTACTTGTCAGCTCATGTTGAGCTAGTTCAGTCCAATGCTAGTCAGCTCATGTTGAGCTAATTTTATTTTTTTGAGTCCTGTCCAAGTATACTGAAGACTCAAGACTATATCATACAAGTGAAGACCAAGTCCAACTAGATTGAAGACATGGAAGTATAGCCCAAGTCCAACCCAGCTTGAAGATTTGAAGACTCCAGGAGGAAAATTCAGAAAATCCTGATTTCTTGCAGATGCCCAGATTCCCTTCCAGATGCCAAAGTATATTCATAAATAAGGGCATCCATGATTTTAGAGGTCCATCTGCATCATATTCCAAAGAAATCAAGCCCAGGTGCCAAGCCCAAGCTCCTAAGAAGCAAGATACCAGGGAATATTCCTGCTACCTGGCTACCAGGCCACCCCAGCTTCCAGAGGCCCAAACCCATGCACCCGAGCCCCTTTGGACCGGCCTTTTGCTGCTCCTAGAAGCCCAACACGCCCCCCTAGGCATCCTTGGAGTCTTGACCAAGTCAAGAAAATTTTTAGGAATTTTTCTATCTAATATTTCCTTATTTTCTAGCTAGGGTTTGAGAGGAAAAAGGATTCTTATGTAAAGACTTATGTACCCTTACTTGGAGCCTAAGGTTAAGGGTCTATTTAAGGGACCCTAGCTTCTTGTATGAGGAGAATTTTTGATGAATGAAAACCTTGAGTTCTTCTATTGAGTGGTGTGATACCCTGCTGTGTGCATAAAGGGGTTTGTGAGAGTTTTTCTTCCCGGTGTTTGCAATCATCTTCCTGCTGCCAACAAACCCTCCAGATCCCTGGACGCCCACTCCAAAAGAAGCCTTCCCTTGTTGTTTTTCCTTTATTTTCTTGTTCCTTTGTGAATTTTCTAACCCCTGACAGGTCGTTTGCAGGTCCCTGAGTTCCTACGAATCCAACGACTCCAGCCAAGCCTCAATCGGATCACCGAGAAGAAAGCCGGGTATCCGCGGGTCTTTGGCTCGATTTTCCAGGCCGCATCCATCGAGAAACGAGAGACCCCTTTGCTGTGATCTTCATAGACGTTGTCAGGTACACCCCTCTACCTTCAGTAGTTTTATTGTAGGAGAACTTGCCCTAACCGAGGCTTCTCAGCCCCGGCGGTCCTTCTTTGCTACTTTTCTAGGTCCTAATCTGCATGCTGATCTTCAAAAATTCATACAAAATTCTCTATAAATAATTTTGATCTGAAATTTGGGAATTAATCACCTAACTCAACATGTAAAACATACAAAAAAAATGGCATGCATATTAGTTCCACATCATTTGGTATCAGAGCTTAGATTAGGGCTTATTTTCTGCAATTTTTCAGTCCATATATACTTTGTTATTTTAATTATTTATCCCTGATAAAAACTCCAAAAATTTTGAAATTTATTTTCATGGATTCAAAATAATTCACAGTAATTTTAAAAAATTTGTGTAGATTTTATTATGGCTTGTGAATTCTCTTCAAGCCGAAATACATCCTGCAAATTTTTGGCTCTGTTTTTTCAGCAAGACAAGTTTGGAAGTTTTAGATTTTTGTTTAGCAATTTTTGCATATTTTTTAATTTTAGTATATTTCCAGCATATTAGGCCATGATTTACAAGTTTTATTCTATTTAAAAAATACCAAAAAAAAATACATATTCTCCAAAAATACCAAAAAAAATATCTAAACCCTAATTTGCATCCTCATCTGCCTGCCATCATTGCATAATTTACTTTTAAGGGCACTCTTGCTATATCAGATGGGGGGAGGATTTGATCACCTCTCCTTAGCCCAAAATCATATCCCTTGCATTCGGTCCCAAGCCTTAACCTAAAATTAATTAGACTTAATTTGCCCTAGTGGGCTAGGGACACCAACTGGTCGGGTCTGGGCTAGTGTTAGATCACTGTGTCAAGTTAACCTGTGTGTGCCTTGTGCTCAGTGTCTAGAACAGTGGTTTAGGGATTCAATCCCGAAGGGCTTGTGTGCTGGTCCGCCTACCTGGCCAATCTCTGATTAGTGTCTAGGATTGGCAATCAGGGACCTAACACTCCCCTTACACCTGCCTGGCTGAATACATGGTTACTATAGGCTAGTTTGCCACCCTGATTGAGCATCTAGTTTGGACTCTAGGTCTAGTCAGCCATAATCGGTCTGATCGAGTCTTGCATGAGCACTAGATCAGGAGTTTCATATCACCCACCTCCTTCATAAATGTCTGAACCCATGAAAAATTTACAAGCTCAAATAAAAGCCTTAGCTGATCAAATGGCCCAGATGGCTACCCAGATAACTACCCAGATGACCCAGTTAACTCAGTCTCGTATTCAAACTAATGATAGAATTGACCATCTTGCCAATAGGTTTGATCAGTTAAAAGTCCGGGTAGGGACCCCAGAAAAAAACCATGGGTCACAGTCTGAGCCAAATCCTAATTCCCCTCAACTTAGGAGGACCCCAAACCCTGATCCATACCTTGAGGCTGAACCTAGGAGAGCCCATCGTCATGACCCAATCCCTAAGGTTAGTCCTAGAAGACCTAATCAGGATTTTATAGACCAGGAAGATAGATCCTATTTACCCTCTCCCTATAAGCCTAGTATACCCACAACCTATAGATCTTATGACTCCAAATCCTATGAACCTAGAACCTATGAATCCATAACCTATGAACCTAGATCCTATGACTCTAGATCCCATGATCATAGATCCTATGCACCCACACCCTATGAGCCTAGTAGACCCAACACCCAATATTCTGACCCATATAGGGAGTCCAACCCTAGGAGGACCCAATATTCTGACCCATATAGGGAGTCCAACCCTAGGAGAACCCAGTATTCTAACCCATATAGGGAGTCCAATCCTAGGAGGACCCAATATCCTGACCCATATAGAGAGCCCAACCTTAGGAGGACCCCATACCTTGATCCATCCTTAGAACCTGATCATAGAGCTGACCCAAAATCATATGACCCCAGATCCTATAATCCTATGACCCATAGATTTGCACCCTTGTCCTATGAGCCTAGAGAACCCATAACCCCTAAGTATCAGCCTAGTACTAGTCATGCTTCCCCTAGTCAACTTGAACCCCATAGGATTAGTATCCCTAAATATGAACCCAATAGTGAGCCACTACCTCTTATACAACCTGAACCTACTAGGAGTAGTACCCATAATCAGAGACCAGAACCTAACCAATTTCCTGCTAGCCGACCTTCTCCAACCATTCCTGAGATTCGCAAGGCTTACATTAACGCGGAAGTGTATGAAGCTGATGTGAGCCTAGTGGATGAGTACGAGGGAGAAGAGGAAACACCTTTAGTAGACCTAGAATTAGCTGATCCAGTAGATACCCAGGTAGAAACCAACCCAGAGCTAATTGACCTTGACCACATCCAACCCAAAGCTATAGTGGAAGAACAAATAGAGGAAGAGAACCTAGGTACTGCTGCTAGAGCCTTACTTGAGGAAACCATAGAGGAGAGCCAAATTATAGAGTCTAGTCCAAAAATACAAGAACCAGAAGAATTTATTAAGGACCTGATCTCTTTAAATCAATACCTTCAAGATGAGTCCCCTCCTATAGTTCCCATTAAGGACCTCTTCCCCGAAATTGGTGACCCATCCTTCCATTATGCAAACCCTGTAGATATAGCTCAACCTCGTAAGGTTAACCTCATTAGTATAGGATTAGTTCTTGACATCCCGTCTTTTATCCTACTTTATCCAACTAACCATGAACCTTTTTCTCTACCCTACCAAACTAATTTTGAACCCACTTCCTATTTTCTGCCCTTTCCTGACACCTCCAGCATTTCTAGGATTATTAGATTGCATTTAACTGAGATTAGCGTACTGCATGCATTCATTACGCATGTTAGGTTTGCATTATACTTCTGGCATACCCTTTAGCATTTGCTTGGAGTCCATTGTAAATACTCTTGTGCACACCACACTAGGGTCAGACCTAGATAGTCTATAGTCTCTTAGGTTTAGGCCCATAAAAGTCTAATAAATTTCCTTCGATAGGAATGCAAAGTCGAGTGTATTAGGTGTTAGTTTGAGTCATTTGCATCATTTTGTTAGGAGTCTGTATATGCCCAGCATGTTCACCACCTATACTAATTTTAAACAAACTGGCTAATTCTCGAAGATGGATCAAAGAATTTGATGTAGTGGATTCTATCTTAGTTAGGCTTAGGCCTAAAAGAAGCTTCATGCTCGCAGAGCCGGACCTTTTAAAGTGATAGAGAAGGTTGGATCAAATGCCTAGGTGTTAGACTTGCCTTCGGATTTGGGCATTAGTTCTACCTTCAATATTACAGACCTGGTTGAGTATAGGGAACCGACAGCGCTACCTAGTGAGGCCTTTGGACCTATTCCTTTTCATTGTGAGTGATCCTAACCTAGAGTGTCCACAAACAAATTTGGCCTGAGAGAGGAGAACGGATCGAGCGTATCCTGGACGATCAAGCCATCACGACCCAGGGCCATGACTATCAACGCTTCCTGGTCCGATGGCAAGGCCGGCCAGAGTCGGACGATTCGTGGATTTCTCGAGAGGACTTGCAATGCCTCAACCCAGACCTTCTCGAGAGATATGTGAGCCAGTCTGACCTTCACTCGACAGGGTCGAGTTCCTCCCACCCCGGGAGAATTGGTGGGGACACCGAAGGCACCAGAATAAGATAGAGGCTTTTCAATCCTCTGTGAATTGATCAATAATTTATGAGTCCATCTGTAATAAGGGCTTAGCTCATCTGAGTCCATTTTAGTTGTTATTTGAGTATTTTGAGTTGTTATTTCAGTTCTGTACTTGTCAGCTCATGTTGAGCTAGTTCAGTCCAATGCTAGTCAGCTCATGTTGAGCTAATTTTATTTTTTTGAGTCATGTCCAAGCATACTAAAGACTCAAGACTATATCATACAAGTGAAGACCAAGTCCAACTAGATTGAAGACATGGAAGTATAGCCCAAGTCCAACCCAGCTTGAAGATTTGAAGATCCCAGCAGAAAAATTCAGAAAACCCTGATTTCTTGCAGATGCCCTCCAGATGCCCAAATTCCCTTCCAGATGCCAAAGTATATTCATAAATAAGGGCATCCATGATTCTAGAGGTCCATCTGCATCATATCCCAAAGAAATCAAGCCCAGGTGCCAAGCCCAAGCCCCTAAGAAGCAAGATACCAGGAAATATTCCTGCTACCTGGCTACCAGGCCACCCCAGCTTCCAGAGGCCCAAATCCATGCACCCGAGCCCCTTTGGGCTAGCCTTTTGCTGCTCCTAGAAGTCCAACACGCCCCCTAGGCATCCTTGGAGTCTTTACCAAGTCAAGAAAATTTTTAGGGATTTTTCTATCTAATATTTCCTTATTTTCTAGCTAGGGTTTGAGAGGAAAAATGATTATTATGTAAAGACTTATGTACCCTTACTTGGAGCCCAAGGTTAAAGGTCTATTTAAGGGACCCTAGCCTCTTATATGAGGAGAATTTTTGATGAATGAAAACCTTGAGTTCTTCTATTGAGTGGTGTGATACCCTGCTGTGTGCATAAAGGGGTTTGTGAGAGTTTTTCTTCCCGGTGTTTGCAATCATCTTCCTGCTGCCAACAAACCCTCCAGATCCCTGGACGCCCACTCCAAAAGAAGCCTTCCCTTGTTATTTTTCCTTTGTTTTTTTGTTCCTTTGTGAATTTTCTAACCCCTGACAGGTCGTTTGCAGGTCCCTGAGTTCCTACGAATCTAACGACTCCAGCCAAGCCTCAATCAGATCACTGAGCAGAAAGCCGGGTATCCGCAGGTCTTTGGCTCGGTTTTCCAGGTCGCATCCATCGAGGAATGAGAGACTCCTTCGTTGTGATCTTCACAGATATTGTCAGGTACACCCCTCTACCTCCAGTAGTTTTATTGTAGGAGAACTTGCCCTAACCGAGGTTTCTCAGCCCCGGCGGTCCTTCTTTGCTACTTTTCTAGGTCCTAATCTGCATGCTGATCTTCAAAAATTCATACAAAATTCCCTATAAATAATTTTGATCTGAAATTTGGGAATTAATCACCTAACTCAACATGTAAAACATACAAAAAAATTGGCATGCATATTAGTTCCGCATCAGTTCAGGCCATCATTGACATGGAAAATCTGACCTCGAAGAAGCAGGTCCAGCGCCTGACGGGTCGAATAGCTGCACTGAGCCGGTTCATCTCGAGGTCGGCAGACCGATGCCTTCCTTTCTTCAAGATGCTGCGTAAGATGAATGACTTCACTTGGACGGAGGAGTACAAGGCAGCCTTCGAGGAGATTAAAGACTTCCTGGCATCACCACCACTGCTCTCCAGGCCGGAGATGGGAGAGGAGCTCCTGCTATACTTGGCAATCACCCCTGGAGTCGTCAGTTCGGTCCTCATCTGCACGGATCAGGATGGGTCCCAAAAGCCGGTGTACTATGCCAGCAAGATCCTTCGGGATGCCGAGATCAGGTACACCCGATCCGAAAAACTCATTTTTGCACTTATCATGTTTGCTCAATGTCTCAGGCCATACTTCCAAGCACATCCGATCGCGGTCTTGATGGAGCAGCCCCTGAGGGCTGTACTCAGCCATCCTGACATATCCGGATGCTTGGCCAAGTGGGTGCTCAAGCTCAGCGAGTTCGACATCGCGTACCGGCCGAGATCATCCTAGAAGGCCTTGGTGCTTGCTGACTTTATGGTCGAATGTGCGGGACTCGCTGAGGAGCCAGAGCAGACCACTCCGGAGCACCAAGTGGAGCCCGGAGCCGAGGAGGAGTCCTGGATCCTCCATGTCAATGGCGCATCCAATGCGGGCAGATGCGGTGCAGGTCTCATCCTCGCCAATAGCAATGGAGTTGTAGCTGAATGCACACTTCGCTTCAAGTTTGCCGCAACAAATAACCAGGCAGAGTACGAGATGCTCCTCGCGGGCCTTAGGGTCTCCCGCAAGCTGGGCGTACGAAGCCTAAAGGTCTTCACTGACTCCCAACTAGTGGCTGGACAAGTCTCTGAAGAATATGAGGCCAGAGATCCCCAGATGATGAAGTACCTTGAGCGGGTCTGCTCAAGTGCGACATGTTTTCGATGTTTCAGCATCTCTCATATCCCTCAAGGTGAGAATGCTCGCATCGATACACTGTTAAGACTTGTGACCTTGCTGGACTCATCACTAGGACGCGCCCATATCGAGTACCTCGGAAATCCAAGCAACAAAGCTCCCGTAAAGGTGCAGCAAGTCACCCCAAAGCCGAGCTGGATGGATAGGTACATTAGATTCATTATCGATGGCACCCTACTAGAAGATCGAGTATAGGCCAGCCTTATCAAGAAAAAGGCCTCAAAGTTCATCCTCATGGAGGGACAGCTTTATCATCGATCTTACTCTTATCTGCTCCTGAGATGCCTGAGACCCACAGAGGCGGCCTTCATACTCCGAGAGATGCATGAAGGCCTCTGCGAAAATAGACGAAATGCCTTTCAACCTCACTTTTGGCATAGAGGATGTTGTTTAGGTCGAGTTCGGCATTCCCACACTGCAGATACAACAGTACGACGAAGCGGAGAATTCGGTGCACCTTCTTCTCAACCTGGACCTCCTCAAGGAAACCAGGGACAAGACCCGACTCCGAATGGCGGCTTACCGATAGCGCATAGCCTGACACTACAATTCACGGGTAAAGCCAAAGGTCTTCCACCATGGTGACCTGGTGCTGCGCCGAACTGAGGCATCCCAACCTCGAGAGTGCGGAAAATTGTCGCCAAACTGGGAAGGCCCCTATAAGGTGGTTGAAGCTCTCCCTCATGGAGCCTACTATCTAGCAGATCTGGACGGAGCCAGATTCCCGCGCACATGGAATGCTTGCAACTTGAGAATATATTATCAGTAATGTAAAGTTTTCAATGCAACGATAATGATAATGATTCTCTTTGAGCGAATCACTCTTGCTTTACAGGAACACTTCCACCCGGAGCCCAACTCTTCGACACTAAAGCTTGGGGCCCAGCTCTCCAGCACTGCAGCTCGGAGCCCAGCTCTTCTGTACTAAAGCCAGGGGCCCAACTCTCCAACATTGCAGCCCGGAGCCCAGCTCTCCGGTACTAAATCCTGGGGCCTGGCTCTCCAGCACTGCAGCTCGCAGCCCAACTCTCTAACACTAAAGCCGGGGCCTAGCTATCCAGCACTGCAGCTCGGAGCCTAGCTCTCCGGCACTAAAGCCAGGGGCCCAGCTCTTTTGCACTGCAATTTGGAGCCCAGCTCTCCAGCACTAAAGCCTGGGGCCCAGCTCTCCAGCACTCAAGCCCGGATCCCACGCTCTCCGACACCAAAGCCTGGAGCCCAGCTCTCCAGCGCTTAAGCCCAGATCCTACGCTGTCTGGCACCAAAGCCCGGAGCCTAACTCCCCGGCACTCAAGCTCGGATCCCACACTCTCCAGCACCAAAGCCTGGAGCCCAACTCTCCAGCACTTAAGCCTGGATCCCATGCTCTCCGGCATCAAAGCCTGGAGCCTAGCTCTCCAACACTTAAGCCCAGATCCCATGCTCTCCGATACCAAAGCCTGGAGCCCAGTTCTCCAGCATTGCAGCTCGGAGCCTAGCTCCCCGACACCAAAGACTAGAGCCCAGCTCTCCAGCACCAAAGATCGGTCAGCCTGGCACTGAAGCCAGGAGTCCATTTCTCCAGCACGACTGGAGCTGATCCCGATGAGATCAAAATGATCTTAGCAAGCAAAACATTCAGAAGCATTCATCCACTTCATGAGCAAAGTGGAGACAACTCAGCAAGTTGAAGGACTTCCCTCTGACTTCGTCACATTTTTGAGCTTGACAGAGTTCAAAAAAAAGAAAAGAGAGAGAAGAGAAAAAAGAAAAGGAGAAGGAAGAAAAGGACACAGATCTGAATGATCAAGAAGTAATCTCATTGATACTTGCTAAAATTTCTTACAAGTATTTCTGGGCCTCGACAGGCCGGGTAGCCCAGAGCAGAAAGAAAAAGAAAAGATAAAACTACAAGGTTCTCTACCCTACTCGGCCATCCCCTTTTCGTGAGGGCGAACGGTTGGGACAGCATCTTCTGGGGCCTCCGGTGGTGGAGCCACATCTTCGGCGACCTACAATGGTAGAGCTGGCTCGGAGGCAGCTAGCTCTTCCCTTGCACCCGGGAGCTTTAGTCTGCTCATATGCTCGGCCGGGACGAACCCCTCCACCTGGGATCGGCAGTACATGAATCCCTTGTGGAAGGAGTCTGTCGTAGCCTCCCGGAACTCAGCCTCGAATTCGCTGGAGGCCTTATAGTCAGCCACCGCCTCCGTAGCCCTCTTCCTGACGATCCCAGCCTGGTAGACCACATTGGCCGCCTTCTTCTCCATTGCTTCCATCGAGCTGACCACCGTGGCGGTCCTCTCTTTTGCCTCTGTAGCCCTCTTCTTGGTGGTGATGGCCCGACCTTTTGCCACCTCCAGCTCTGCCAGGAGGGATTGGGTTCGTCCCCTCTCAATGGCGACCTCGACGTCCAGCTCCCTAAGCCTAGCCTCCTTGTCCTTGAGCTCGTCTGACTTGCCCTTGGACCGACTTTTCTCTTGGTCCAGGGACTCCTGGAGCTTCTTGATCTGCCTCTCGACCCTGGCGATCTCGCCACAGAGTTCCTTGACCTTCATGGAGGCCTCCCAGGCATCACCAGTCCTCCGCTTTATATCCTCCGTCATGGACTCGAGCTCTGCTCCCTACAGCCTGTCCCTCTTGGCCTAGGTTTGACAGTAGTCCCTGATGAGGAGGAGCTTGGCACCGAGCTACACCAGGAAAGATGTCAGTCTCAAATGTAAGCTAAGAAAATCAAGACGAAGCAAAATGAGGAAGCACTCACCGAGTAGAGGTGAGAGAAGGTGCTGCTGATGGCGTCACCGAGGAGCTTTCCCGCCTTCTCCCACCGATTGCATGATTGGACAGTGAAATGCGCTCGACCAGTTTCTAGTCCTGAACGAGAGAGATGTTCGGTGCCAGCTTGAAAGGGACCTTGCAGTAGTCCCGCTCCTTCCTGCACGCTGTCGATAGGGGATCATCTGCCTCTCTTCCTGGGGGAGTGTTCGGGGTGCGCTGGGAGTTCGGCGCCGCCTCGAACTGCACTGCCACCACTTGTTCCACCACCTGCTGCTCTTCCTCCTCCACGACCTCGACGACCAACGGAGGAGGAGGAGACATCATCGCAGCGGTAGCTGTAGCGGATCTAACCTGGACTACCACCTTGGGCTCTCGAACCAAGGGTAGATAGATCCGCCTCGATGCCTCGAGGCTAAGCACGGTGGTCCCGCTGGCTCGGGAGCGGGCTCCGCCACCCTCCCATTTGGCTCGGGGTCAGGCGATGCCACTCTCCCGCTTGGCTCGGCCGGTGCAGCAGGAGCAGCCCTTGCGTCGCCTTCTACACGAGCCCTCTTCGAAGGAGACTCGCTGGCACCCTCTGCCGCACCCCTCTTCTGGGAGAAGGAGAGGAGGTCATCTAAAGAGAACTTCATACCTGCATAGAAGAAAGCATTAGTTCCGAGCTTAGGGGACCAAAGAGCAAGCATAAGGAGACAATACCCGAGCCGAACTCACCCTACTGTTGAATTGGGCTGACCCCGGCCTTGAACAGATTCTGCTCCAATAACAAAACCTCGAGATTTGAGACCTGGTCGGCATGAAGCTGGTTGTAGATCTCTCGATCAGCTAGTTCAACCATGGAGTTCTGATTTGGGATCCGATCCGGGTCGCTCCAAGCCCAGTCGACCCCCTTTATCGAAGAAAAAAAAGTACTTACTCTTCTATCCTTTGATGGAAGAGGGGAGCTTAAATCTCAAGCCTCTCGATTAGGAAGAGATGGACCACCACCCCTCCTCGGAAGGGTGGCATTTCAGGATGAAAAAGGCCCTGAACAAGGAAAAATGGGCAACAATCTTGTGAAAATGGCAGATGACTGCGAAGCAAAAGATTGTCCTTACGGCGTTGGGGACAAGTTGAGCAGGGACAAGGCGGTAGTGGCTCAAGACCGAAAGAAAGAATGGATGGAAAGGAAATCGGAGGCCCCTTGCGAGTGTCTCCTCGTAGAGGGCAATCCGACGTAAGCCACTAGAAGTGACCCGCTCCTCGGGTCAAGGAACAAAAAGCCGAATGGAGTTCGAGACACCACAGGTCTCCCGGATGGTCGCCAGTTCCTCGGCGGAGATCGTCGAAACGACCCCACCGGGACTTGTCAACCGAGTAGGTTCGGGGGCTGGTTTGGGTGGAGGAAGAGGAAAATTGGAAGAAGGCTCCCTAATCACTATGCCTTGGGGTGTGGGCCTCCTACTAAGCTCAAAGCATGCCGCTTCTTCCTCCTCATCAGAGGAAGAAGGCGACCTCAGCCGGGAAGGCCCGGCCTCACCCTAATTGGTCGTAGGACGAAAACCTGGACCGAAGTGGGACATGGCGAAGAAGAAGGTGAAGAGAAATGAATAAAAAGAAGCAGAAAGTGCGAGCAGACGAGGCCCGGGGAGGTTTGGTCTCTAGAAGGAAACTCTACCTAGCCAAAAGGAGGAGAAGGGGATGAACCTGGAGACAAGAGCAACCATAGGAGAAGAAGGGTGTTGGTACGATGGCGGGCATACGAAGTTTGAAAGAAGAAGTATTTTGGAAAAGACTGCCTTTCTTTTCGAAGTGACCAGACGCCTAACCATACCGTTGCTGCTGCACCCCCATCGTAAGTTCTGTGTCACGTGTCAGCAATCGATGAAGGAAGCACCTCGTCTTAGCCACGGCCGCTCCGAATCCTGTGCTAGCAATAAGTACTCCTCGGACGTAGCCATGTGTCCCCACCACATTGGCTTCAAAAATCACCTCTCGAAGCACCGCCGGTCATGCCAATTATTTCACCAGATTCTTGCCTTTCCACATCAGCGCCGCATTAACTCCCTTCACCCCGAGCGCCACGCACCAACGGGACTCGTGAGTGGGGGGAAAATGATGTGGCAAGATCACTGACATGGAACCCATGTCAGATTTCATTGAGCGACACGACGGACAAAGCTGCCACGTGGGATGCCTTTACTCGGACTCCTTCACCCAGTCGTGCTCCCTTCGGGTCGAGATGCCGAGGTCGAAGTCGAGCTCTAACCTTCTTCGCCTGGCCACGCTCCCCCCCAGGTCGAGATGCCAAGGCCAAAGTCGAGCTCCGCCCTCCTTCATCCGACTGTGCTCCCCCAGGGTCGAGAAGCCGAGGCTGAAGTCGAGCCCACCCTCCTTCGCCTGGCTGAGCTCCCTTTGGGTCGAGACACCGAGGCCAAAGTTGAGCTTCACCCTCCTTCGCCCGGCCGCACTCCTCCTGGATCGAGACGCCGAGGCTGAAGTCAAGCTTCGCCCTCCTTCGCCCGGCCACGCTCCCTCCGAGTCCAGATACCGAGGTCGAAGTCGAGCTCCACCTTCCCAGATCGGCTCTGCCTCAGATGAAGAGGTCTGCTACTGAAGGAAGTCGCAACCTTTCCAGGATGGTGGCTCGGTGCCTGAGGATTGTGGGAGGATGCTTGCCAGGCTGCGATGATGGTTCTAGCCATTACTTACACTAGAATGGGAAGAGACCCCCGATCGAGGCCCTGCGATCCTCACCAACCATCTGCACCCCCCGAAAGAGGAAGTCAATCAGTAGATCCGGATCCAGAAGGTGGCAGCCCACTGATCGAGGCCCTGCCATATTTCCAGATGTAGAGCGACCAGAAGGAATATCAGCGTGCGCGGTACCGTCCCCTTTCACAAACGGGGAAAGGCATCCCGTACATGGCACCAGGCGACGCCGCACGCGCCAGCAAACGGTGCGAGGATTCCAAGGCAAGTACCTGGCAACCCTCCAACAGCATAAAAGAACTCCTCATAGTTCCAGGAGAAAGGTAAGCAAGAAAAAACACAGTTGAGTGGAGAAAAGAAGAGTCAGGCACACAGGAGGGCACAAAAAACCAGTCTAAGAGTTCCAGGCTACCGGAGACCTGCGGGAAAGGTCTTGACGGACACAGCCACCTCAGCTCCTCAGTCGGCACTTCTCCTGCTCCGTGCTCAACTCCTTTACACTCTTCCAGTGCATTATATTCTCCTCCTAGCATAGAGTCCACACTCGGGGCTCGACTAGGAGGATCTGTTCCCCTGGATCGTTACTGACTTGACCATCGAAGTGCCCCCGCTGGAATCTCCGGCCTGGGTTACTAACTCTGTTTTGCAGTTCCGGGTGTCCGAGCAGGATCCCAAGTGACAGAAACGCGTTCCGAGCTCGGCATCAACTATAGGCCACAACGATCTTGGCTGCAACAGTATGATATGTCTGAAGAAAGAAAAATTATATTTGCTAAAATGAGATTAATAAGACAAGCTAAAATGTATTGGAGTAATATTAAGTGATTAGCCATGCATGGAAGACATGAACCTATTAGGACTTGGGTTGAAATGAAAGATAGACTACGTGAAAAGTACCTACCCCCTTCATACCATCAACGTCTCCATGATCAGTGGCAACGACTGACCCATGGCAATAGACCTGTTAGTGAATACATCTCTAAATTTGATGAATACCTTAAGAGATGTAATGTGACTAAAGATCCCTCTGTCACTCTATCTCGATTTAGAGCTGGATTAAGAGATGAATTTTGGAGTGAACTCTTTATGTGAGAAGTTTATAGTTTAGAGCAAGCTTATCAAATAGCTTAAGATTATGAGAAATTTCATAGGACATTAACAACTCGTCGAACTAAATCTCAAAACTTCAGAATTTTAGGACCTAGACCCAATAATAAACAGGCCCCTACTAGTCGAACACCACAAACAGCACCACTATATAGGAAGGATGAGAAAGGAAAAGCTATTTCAAGAGAGGTTCCCTAGACTAGTAGTTCCAGAATTCAATGTTTTAAGTGTAATGAGCTAGGTCACTATGCGAGTCAATGTCCCTCAAGAGCTTTATATATTGAGGAGCCTGAAGTAGAAAATCCTAAGGATGAATCTGAGGGAGAAATTTATATTGTTGATCCAAAGTTAGTAGACACATATAAAGGATATAATACCACCCAAGAGGAACCTGAACTATTGCTTCAACAGAAGATAGACTTGGGTGGTTAGGTGTGTACTTGCTCAGCCTACAGTAAGTAAAGTTTGGCAATGAACCTCCATCTTTCAAATTTTTATTGGTTATGGTCATAAGGTATGTAAAGTAATTATTGATAGTGGTAGTTACATCAATGTAATTTTCACAGATGCTTTGAAACGTCTAGGTTAACACATGTAGACCACCCGAGCCCATACAAAGTTGCCTAGATAAACACATCATCAATTCCAATTAGGCATAGACGTCTGGTACTTATTAAATTCCAATCTTATCAGGATAAAATTTGGTGTGATGTTATGCCAATGGAAGTTGGAAGTATCATACTAGGAAGACCTTGGTTGTTTGACCAAGATGCAACATTCTATGGATGATCAAACTCATGTACTTTTGAGAACAAAGGAAAGAAGATTACAATATATCCTTCACCTCTTAAAGTTATTAAAAAGAATGGAGCTAATGATAAAAAGGATGATAAACTTAGTAAAAGGATGATAAAATTAGTAAGAGCCTACACTTAATTAGCACTAAAGAAACTGAAAAAGAATTGAATGAGGGCTCTTTAATGGGGACGAAGCTAAAATTCTCATTTGTATATCACCCCCAAATTGATGGACAAGCTGAAGTTGTAAATAGAAGTTTGGATAATTTTCTTTGCTGTGTAGTTGGAGAATAAATTAAAAATTGGGACTTATTACTATCTAGAGCTGAATTTGTCTATAATGGTTTTGTTAATAGGACAATAGGAATGAGTCATTTTGAAGTAGTATATGGTCTTCAACCTAAGAAACCAATGGACCTCATCCCATTACCCATGCATGTTAGGACATCTGAATCAGCTAAAGCATTTGCACGGTATGTAAAAGATTTGCATAAAGAAATTATTAATAAAATTAATGTCAGTAACCAGATCTATAAATAATTAACTGATTCACACATATGAGCTTATGATTTTGCAGTAGGGAATTATGTTATGATACGGATTAGACCAAAGTGGTTTCCCTCTAGAACCATTAAGAAACTATATGCTCGAGGAGCTGGCCCTTTTAAGATCTTAAAGAAACTGAGATCAAATACATATATTATAGATCTACCATCTGATTATGGCATTAGCACTACATTTAATGTATCAGATCTAATAAAATATAAAGAACCAATATCAATACCCGGTGCTGATCCTTCTGAGCCTAACTCCTTTGATAAGAGTGATCCCCCACCCGAGTGTCCACAACCAAGAGTTTCTCAAAGACATGATCGGATTGAGAAGATTCTAGACGAGCAAGTCATTTCTACCAGGAGTCGTGGATATCAGAGATATCTAGTGAGATGACAAGGCCGTCCTGAGTCGAGGATACATTGATTATCTGAGAATAACTGCAACGAATTGATCCAAATATTCTTGAGCATTACCAGAGCAATATGGAGCCTGACTCGATGAAGTCGAGTTCTCGGCACCCCAAGAGAATGATGAGGATATCGTCCAGCATAGATCCTGATGCACATATTTTAGCAGATATTTATTTGGATATATTGGGATTGAGAATATTATTTTTATTTTCATTATTCTTGCATCCATATCATGCATGGATCTCAAAGTATGAATACTAGATTAGTATGGAGTCTGTTTTTAGATTAGGCTAATTATTTCAATTTGACTTGAGTCTTAGTATTTTAGTTTGTCCGGTCTCGAATTTGTTGGAGTCTCACAGTTTTGGTCTCCAATTCATGGAGGACCAGGGTCTATTTAAAGGAGTCCCATATATCAATTGAAGGATCGACAAATATTGAATTAAGAAATTTTATTTTCCGACTCCCCTCTTTCTCTTCCTCTCTTCTTCTCCTTCTTCCTCTCTTCTTCTCCTTCTTCCTCTCCTCTTCCTCTTCATCTCTATTACCTATTCCTACTGCCAATCTGAGAAGTCAAACTCCCCCAGCCCGTTATCACCAACAAGCAAACACCTGCTTCCCCTAAATCAATTCACCATCACCTGCAACTGCAACCACCCATCACTGAGCCGCCTCATTGCCCTTTCTTTTGACGTTGCCACCGAGTCCGCCACTTCCCTCCCATCTGGAGAGGTCCATGATCAAGCCAATAACGACTGCCTTGACGAACACCGGCCATCCCAAAACACTCCACCTGCAACCCAAATCCGTCGCTCCACTATTCTCAGGCTTGTTTGATCGCCGAATCCGCACCTCCCATGCTCCACCGCCACCATCATCCTCAGCCTAACCACCCCCATCTCCCAGGCCACCAGCCACTGGCGAAATTCCGTCCGAATCCACAACTACCATGTTGGAACTGCTGAGCTCCTCTCACGGTCACCAGTTGCTGGAACGGGGCCATGCCACCTTCTCCCTTGCCATCGACTTCATTCTAGCCCATCACTGGTGGAGAGCCTGCCAGATTTCCATCCCTCGTTCCTCAATTCGTTGGTTTATAGAGAAGAGTGTGCATGCATGAACGTGAAAGCCTAGCCGACTTTCTCTACCGATTTCAAGCCAAGAAAAACAAATCAGAGAAAAGAGGAAAGGCTTGGGTTTAAAAACTAATATCAAGTACCTTTACATCTCAAACTATTTTATTCCTAGATATCATATTATGACTAACGAGTCTGCACATAATTCAAAGCAATCCCGAAGCCCTGCACCAACTCATAAATTTGGATTTATCGGATCAGATCTAAAATTATTTTATTTGTAAAATCCTGGCTGTATATATTATTTTTTGGTATTCCAGGTCCAAGGACTTTATCAGACTCGCCATCCAACCAGAATCTCAGCCCGACTTGGTCAACACCTCCTTTTCCAGTTTCAACCATGATCTAGTTTGTGAGCACCCTTTCCACTTAAAATATTTAATTGATATTGTAAGTGAGTTTATTTCTTTAGTTTTATTAGATTAATATATTAATTGATTATGCTTAGCCTAAACTTACAAGTAGTTTCTTAATTATCCATGATCCTAATTTTTTTTAGATCTAGGATTTTTTTATTATTGCTTGTAGTTATTAAAAAAATCTGATTATAGCTTAATCCCTTCTATGTTAAGAAAATAATAATTAACTAGTTTTGATTTATAGTTTTGGTTTGCTGATAATTTGAAAAAAAAATATATAAAAAATAATAATCTACATTGCATCTCTAGATCATATCGTCTCGCATCAAGAAGGAGCAGGTCGAGTTGGAAGAGATTATAGAGGACAATATTGCTAAAAGAATAAAAGAAGATTCTGAGCCAAAGCTAGAGACATCTTAGCTAAGAAGATACGTGAGAATCTCAAAACCACCGAAAAAGGTATTCACCTTCCCTTCATTATCTATTATTGATAGATGCGATGAACCTGAATGTTACAAGAAGCTATGGAGAGCAAAGATTCGATCAAGTGGGATTAGTAATTGTTGCCGATCTCGCCACTGCGGCCTGTAACTTCAGAGCTGGTACTGGACTCGGACCATCTCGTCTCGAGGTCTCCGAACTCCCAATCCTGCAAAACAAGGTCAGAAATCCTGGTCGGGGATCCCGGCGAGGGAGCTCCGACGGTCAAGTTAGAAAACGGCAAGATGGAACAGAATCTCTAAGGTGGACCCCCGAAGGAGTCCCAAGCTTAGGGATGATCTTAGCAAAAGAGGTCTTTGGAATAGTGGAAATTGGACCGAGCTCCTTCACTGAACTTGCACCGAGGGACCCCTCTCGGGATCTTGGATCCTACTCTTGGTGCCTTTCTTTTTCTCAGCCATTTTTTTCCTTACCTGATTATCCACTCTTCCCATCCTTTTATCCCATCACACTGCCTCCGGCCTCCCGCCCTTGGGAGGCTTTCTCTTTGCCTCTACCTTTTTCTCTCTCTCTCTCTCTTTCCCCTTTCCCCTTCGGGTCCGGGAACTCGGTGGCCTCCTTGTCTTGCTTGCCGAGCCCAGCAAGAAAAGGGGAGAGGGAGGACACCGGCCAGGCCTTGGGTCGAGCGTGAGCGCTCTCCTTCCCAGGCGTTGACAATGTCCGTTGCTGGGTCCTGTCTGCCAGGACTCCACATCTCGGCTGCGGAACCCATCGGGCCGATGTAAACGAGGTTTCGCGCGTCACTACCGACCGTACCGGTGCTCCTCGCGAGGTATGGCGCGCGCTGCCCGAGCGATGGTCTTGAAACTCGTGCCCCTGCTTCCCGGCGGCCTCACCATGCAGAGTCGACTTCGGTCGAGGTGGACCCCTCCTGGGCGGACACCTGTCGGAGCGGCAGAGGAGCGCTCGACTTCGGCCGAGATGGACCCGTGTCCGGGCGCCGCCTAGCGAAGGAGCAGGAAGGCCCAGCTCGACCTCGGCCGAGGTGGAACCGTCTCTGGGCGCCACCTGGCGAGGGAGCAAGGGGCCGCCGACTTCGGCCGAGGTGGATCCCTCCTGGGCGGACACCTGGCGGAGCGGCAGAGGAGCGCTCGACTTCGACCGAGGTGGACCCGTGCCCGGGCGCCACCTGGTGAAGGAACAGGAAGGCCCGGCTCGACCTTGGCCGAGGTGGAACCGTTTTTGGGCGCCACCCGGGGAGGGAGCAAGGGGCCGCCGGCTTCGGCCGAGGTGGACCCGTGCCCGGGCGCCACCTGGCGAAGGAGCAGGAAGGCCCGACTCAACCTCGGCCGAGGTTGAACCGTCTCTGGGCGCCACCCGGTGAGGGAGCAAGGGGTCGTCAGCTTCGGTCGAGGTGGACCCCTCCTGGACGGACACCTGGCGGAGCGGCAGAGGAGCGCTCGACTTCGACCGAGGTGGACCCGTGTCTGGGCACCACCTGGCGAAGGAGCAGGAAGGCCTGGCTCGACCTTGGCCGAGGTGGAACCATCTCTGGGCACCACCCGGCGAGGGAGCAAGCGGCCGCCGGCTTCGACCGAGGTGGACCCCTCCTGGGTGGACACCTGGTGGAGCGGCAGAGGAGCGCTCGACTTCGGCCGAGGTGGACCCGTGTCTGGGCGCCACTTGGCGAAGGAGCAGGAAGGCCCGACTCGACCTCGACCGAGGTGGAACCATCTCTGGGCACCACCCGGTGAGGGAGCAAGGGGCTGCCGGCTTCGACCAAGATGGACCCCTCCTGGGTGGACACCTGGCGGAGCGGCAGAGGAGCGCTCGACTTCGACCGAGGTGGACCCGTGTCCGGGAGCCACCTGGCAAAGGAGCAGGAAGGCCCAGCCCGACCTCGACTTCGGCCACGGTGGACCCACATCTGACCTTGCTGGACCGTTCCCGTTCTGTCAGAAAAATCCACGTGGTTCGGATCACGCCCGACGGAATCTGAGACACGTCACGTCATCATAATGGCCGTATCAGTTGCCCCCCATCCCCTCATTCCGCTGAAGCGTCGTGGCTCGGAACGTGGGGAATTAATGCGGAGATGACGTGGGGAAGGCGAAGATCTCGCGCCATAATTGCCACGATCTTCGTCGCCGCTCCTTGTTACGCCCGAGGTCCTTTGAGAGGTTGCCACGCGTCGCATTTTCGGCTGCACTTAATGCGTTGTTTCGAAAAGGAGGCCATTTCCATGGAACCGAAGCATCGATGTCGGGCGTGCGTCCACGCGGCATCCATCTGGTGGTCCGGAACAGAATGAGGGGTACGGCCGCTGTGATCAAATTTGAAAAGGAGGGGGACTTTCTGAAAACGAAGCCCTTTCCCTTTCTCGCGCTCCGCTGGAGGTTGCAGTGGGCTATCCTTCACTTCCCTGGGTTGCCACTCCTTTTGCATAGAGTATTTCGGTGAGTGCCCACGTCTTCTTCCTTCTTCCGTCCCTCGGCCTTAGCAATTTTTTCTACACCCTTTCTTTCTCCATGGCGCGTCGTCGTCACATTTCTTCTAATCCGGACGAGGCCAGTCCATCCCGGTCGAGGACTCCATCATCTTCTTCCTCGGAAGGGGAGGTGATCTCGGACAAAATCCGCAGGTGGCTCCACCTCGGGGGTGTAACCATAGGCATCCCTAGGGGTCCTAGGTCTCCTCCTGTAGTTTCTGGCCGTCCAATTTCTTCTCTTCCTCCTTCGACCATCTCTTCTGCTGGTCCCTTCGGTCACGTCTCAACGATGACCGAAGGTGACCTTTCTCTGCTCCGGGAAGTCTATGGTATCCCGGAGTCGATTCGTCTTTCTCTCCCGCGGCCCGGGGATCGTGTGACCTTAAGCGGCCCCGGGCGAATAGCCTTTTACAAGGACTTCCTCCTTGGGGGTCTTCGGTTCCCCCTACATCCTTTCTTCCTCTCATTTCTCAGTCACTACCGCTTGGTCCCAGCCCAGTTGGCTCCAAACACCATCCAGGTCATCTTTGCCTTCATAGTCTTCTGCCACTTCCATGGGTTTGTTGCCCGCTTCTCTCTCTTCAGGGCTCTTTTCACCCTAAAATGCTATTCCACCGATGATGGCTGGTAGTACATCTCACCTTGGCCTAGGTGCCTCAGGTTCGACCTCCTTTCTTCTATCAAGGGCTGGAAGAACCGGTTCTTTTTTGCCTCGGTCGAGGATGTCGACTGGGCCTGGAGCGAGCCAGATCGGTCTCCGAACCGGAACTTCCAAGTCGAGCCGGCAGACCAAGAGGTCCATTCCCTGCTGCTGAGTGATGCGGTCCCGACGCTCAATGTTCTGCTCTTGGAGCAGAACTTGTTTGAGGCGGGAATCAGTCCCATCAGGGAGCTGGGTGAGGCTCGGCCTTCCTTTCTACCTCGT
Organism: Areca catechu; assembly: GCA_021397845.1. Classification (NCBI taxonomy): domain Eukaryota; kingdom Viridiplantae; phylum Streptophyta; class Magnoliopsida; order Arecales; family Arecaceae; genus Areca; species Areca catechu. The sequence goes on from CM038043.1 coordinate 164,702,961, forward strand.
ACTCCCCCCTTCTCCCTTTTTCATTTTGACTGGCATGACTGACCTCCACTTTCTTTCAGGTATGAAGTTTTCTTTAGAGAACCTATTGGAGGGCGCCGCGTAGAGGGACGTCACCGAGGGGAATGAGCCCGCGGCGAAGAGGGCTCGTACTGAGGCGAGCCGGGAGGCCGTGCCGATCCCCACTACCGGTCCAGTGATGGCAGCTCCCGCATCCAGGCCACCTCGAGCCCGGGCGCCCGACGTCCCTGTCATCGACCTCGACAGGGCTGTAGAAGAGGGGGGGCCAGCCCCCTCCCGGGCAGCATCCACCTCAGCCGCCGCCCCGACGGCACCCACGACGGCTCCAACTGCTTCGTCGGTGGCCGTTCTACCCGGCGAGGGGACGGTCGCCTCTGCTGCTGCCGACCTGTCTGCCCCGCTGCCAAATCTCACCAGCTGGTGCTCCGTGATCCGCGATCAGGGCCTCGCGAAGAAGGTCAAGGAGTTCGCCTGCACCTCCCGGGACCGCCGACTGAGAGGCGGCCGGGATTACATTGACGCCCTGCTTGGAATCCTTTCGTAGCTTTTCATGGTAAGTCCCGAGCTCGAGACCCTCCCTTTTAAAGTTCCAGTTGGATTTTGACTAACCTTTCTTTTTCTGGCGTAGATCGGGACCGACGTGCTGCTGCTAAGAAATTTTCTCGCAGGGTATGCCAAAAAGGATGCCGAGAAGGAGGAAATGCTCGGTAAGCTCGCAGCCGACGCGAAGGGCCTCATGGAGAAAGGGGTCGAGCTGCGGGGGAGTAACCAGGCCCTCTGATCCGACCTGGCACGCGCCGAGGGGCGCATCAAAGAGTTGGAGACCTCCCTATCCGAGGAGGGGATCTCGAGCCAGCGCCGCACAGAGGAGGACGCGGCAGAGAAGGCTCGCCTTCGAGCTCAGTCCTGGTCGCTGGAGCGCCGGGTGGAGGAGGCTCGGAAGGAGCTGAACGTAGCCAAGGAGAAGAGCTCCTACGTCAACGGGCTGCTGGAAGCATCAAAGCGGGAGGCGCAGGAGGCCGTCTCGAAATTCTGGGCCTCCGAGGAGTACATTGCGAAGGTTCGGGAGGCTACCGTGGACTCCTTCTTGAAGGGGTTCTGGGTATGCCGGGAGAAGGTGAGCTCCTTCTACCCTGAGCTCGACCTCAGCGGGGTGGTCCTCGGCGGCAGGAGGCAGGAGCTTAGTGGAGAGGCTCCAGCGGCAGCAGGCGACGAGGCTGCACCTCCAGAGCAGCCCCCCGAGCAGCCACCCGTCGACGGCGCAGGTGGAGAGTGCGCACCTCCGCCCGAGGATAGTGCCACCACGTCGAAGTTGCTCCCCCGGCCCAGCGGACTTCTTCATCTTTTCTTTTCTTTTTTTTTTTTTTGCTTCCTTCTTGTATCTCTTTTCCTCTTTTTTTTTTTGAGGGCTCCCGGCGAGGGAGCAAGGGGCCACCGGCTTCGGCCGAGGTGGACCCCTCCTGGGTGGACACCTGGCGGAGCGGCAGAGGAGCGCTCGACTTCGGCCAAGGTGGACCCGTGTCCAGGCGCCACCTGGCGAAGGAGCAAGAAGGCCCGGCCCGACCTCGACTTCGACCGCGGTGGACCCACATCCAACCTTGCTGGACCGTTCCCGTTTTGCCGAAAAAATCTACGTGGTTTGGATCACGCCCGGCGAAATCTGAGACACGCCACGTCATCGTAACGGCCGTATCAGTAATGAAGAAGAATCAGACTTAGGAGCTCAGTACACTACTTAAAGAAAGAAGGTTTATACAACAAGTGGGTTTATAAGATTAAAAAAAAGCATGATAGTAGCAAGAGGTAAAAGGCCAGGTTGGTTGTGAAAAGCTTCTAACAAAAGGAAGGTATCGACTACATCAAAAAAACTTCCTATCGTTAAGCTTTCTATCATTATAGTGATTTTAAGTATAGTTGCAGCTAAGAATTTATACTTAGAATAGTTAGATATTACTACTGCTTTTCTACATGGTGAGATAAATGCAAATATATACATGCAGTAGCCTATTAGCTTTGTAGTTATTGGTAATAACGATTTTGTGTGCAAATTGAGGAAGAGCTTATACAGTTTGAAATAAGCCCCCAGATTATGATATAAAAAATTTGATGAATTCATGATTATGGTTTTGCAAGGTGCTAAGAGAATTATTGTTGGTATCACAATGTACTCGATGATAATTTGTTATCTTACTCTTGTATGGATGACATGTTAATAGCTGGACCGAACATGTGAGAGATTAAAAGATAGAAAAGGGAGTTGTCAAGAGATTTGCAATGAAGGATATGGGCACAACGAAATAAATACTTGGACTTAGAATTGTAAGAGACGGAGTGGTAGGTACACTGATACTGATTTAAAGTAGCTCCATCAAAAAAGTGTCAGATAGGTTCAATATGACAAATGCTAAGCCTGTAAAGATACCTTTGATCACTCATTTTAAAATTTCAAAGGAACAATCACTCAAGGACAATGATGAGTTGAAAAAAATGGGAAGGGTTTCTTATGCTTCAATGGTTGGCAGCTTGATATATGTAATGGTTTGCACAGGACCCGATATTGCACATATAGTGAGAGCTGTGAGCAGATATATGGCTAATCCGGATAAGCAACATTACAAAGTTATGAAGTAGATCCTGAGATACTTGAAAGGTACCAAAGAGATCGGCTTATGCTACAAGAAGGGCAGTCAGATTCTACAAGAATTTGTGGATACAAACTTAGATGGCGATACCGATACTAGGAGGAGCATGAGTAGATATGTCTATACCATTGGTGGGGCAGCAGTGAGCTAGGTTTCACAATTATAAAAGCTCATGGCTCTTTCTACCATTAAGGTAGAATACATTACAATCACGAAATCTAGTAAGGAAATGATTTGACTGTAGAGTTTATTAAAAGAGTTGGGTAGAGTGCTTAGTTGCATTGTACTATTTAGTGATGGTTAGAGTGCTATTCATATGACGAAGAATCCAATGTTCCATGAGAAAACGAAACACTTATAGTTGCGATACCACTTCATCATAATTTTGCTTGAAGATGGCAGTTTATTACTAGAAAAGATTCGGGGCTCAAAGAATTTAGTAAATATGCTGACTAAAGTAGTCATTGTAGAGACATTAGGACTATGTATGATCTCAATTGACCTTCGAAGCTAGTTGAAGGGAGTGCCACATAGAATATTAATATATAATTTAGAAGTTTATTTTTTTATTTTAGATGGATGCATGATTAGATGTCTTAGTCTCTAAGTGAGAGAGGTGTTGGGTAGTGGAGCCTAATCCATCCAATCGAGGCCCAAGTCCAATTCAAAGCATAGCCCAAACACCTAGCCCAAAAGGAGATCTAAAGGATTAAAAACTAGCCCAGAAAATTAGGCTCGAAGTAGTAGGCCAAGCCCAACATGCACTAGTGTGCAACCCAGGTGATGTCACAGTGCAGGCACGAAGTCTATGGTGTTGAGGCAAGGCGCGGTCCATAAAAAGCTATCATGGTCCATGCATGGCAATTTTAGCACGGTCTATAACCCTTTATCATAGTCTACAATGCTTATTGCACGATCGGATGGCTTAGTGCATCCCCTGGGCATGATCGGATGGTCAGGGAGTGTTTCGACTTCGTTTGGACTTGATCCAGCACTAATTTCATGTGATTGATTGAGATCTGACGGCCAGGAGTATTCTGGGGTGTCAAATAACAATCGAACATGGTTTTGAAGTCTTTTTTTATGTGATTTGGATCAGGACTCTCAGGATTTCAGCCTCTATTTAATAGAGGCCAAGAGCAGCAATAGCAGGGTGTGAGCATAGGCAACCATAGTGGTTTTATAAGAGAGAAAAGAAGAGAGAAAGAGAGAAAAAGAGAGAGAGAGAGAGGAAGCAAGGGTTCTTCCTATGTGCTATCTTAGGGTGCTTCCAAGTTTGAGGAGCATCTTTAGGAGAGGTTTCTTTTTCTTGTTGAGACTGTTCTTGCATCCAAAAGAGAGAAAAATAAGAGAGGTTCTTCTTTGTATCTCATTTCTTGTACTATTGTAAACTTCCTATATTCTTTATAAAGAAAGAAATATTCTATATAGCCATGCATGATGAAACAAGAGACTTCGAATCATGTAAATCTTCTGTATTTTGTACTTGTGTTGTTTTATTTTTTCAGACTTTTCTTTTCCTTCTTCTGCAACTTTGGTAATTCGTTGTGTAGCACTCTCCAATAGGAACTTCTACCAATGAATAGCAAAATTGAGAGCAACATGCCTGACATATGACCTCAAAAACTGCATTGTTTAATTTTTACCAAGTCGATAGTGAATGTAGGAATGGCAACTCCATCATTGCAATGGCCTAACCAGAGTATTATTTTATGGACTTGAAACTCATGAACCCTAGTTTAATATGGAGATCCACCTTGATTATAATTATCTTGATTTGAATATTTAAAATGTATTATTTAGATTCTCATCCAATAATAGATACGACACTAGAGCAAGCTTGTTAGCCTTTGATGTTGCATGAAAACATGTTAACATGGTATCTTTTACCATCGACCTGCGGGTTTCATTTGTTAAATCATATGATGATCATATGTGGCCTTCTAAATTTCTTTGTTTTATGCTTGGAAATACGCATATGGAGCTTTTGGGATGAAGCTTCTTCCACTTTGAGAAAAGTGCAGCTGCTACAATATAGATTAAATTGGACAAGATGATATGGTAAGGCTGAAATTGGATCGAATATCAATGTATCAATATCCATATTTGTTTTGTTTGATGAACATATAAATGGATACATATATTAATCAGATATAAAAATTTATATCTATATTTGTTTTAAACGGATACGGATACAAATCAAATACTGAAAATATGGATATAAATATAGATATAAGTCAGATAATTAAACTATATGATTATAGAATCAGCAATATTACTAATTTAAGGATAAATCAAGTTAATAGTATGTTAATATACTTACATATTTCTCTTAAAAATTAATGAGTACTATATAAAATTAAATAGGATTACAAGTAGAATTGGATATTCGGATACGGATCAGATAGTTGTCAATCCATAGTCATTTCTATATTTTTTCAACGAATGTAGATACAGATATGGATATGAATCAGATGCTCAAATTTATATCCATATCCGGATAGATTTGGATATGAAATCGAATCCGATCGAATATTATTCATTACTACTTTCACCCCTACTATGTGGAGAATTTCTAAGGAGCAGCTAGGTGCATTTTATGAAATTGGAAAATTGTTAAAACAACAAAAAAATCTAACACTAAAAAGTTACATGACTTATGTGAAAGAGCTTACTATTGGATCCATCAATGATAACATTTACTATGTTAATTGCTTAACTACTGACTATCGATGTTGTATGAGTCATTTGTTGGTGGAAGGCTGCTGGGAAGCTAAAGTTTGGATTATATCTTTTGCATGAAAATATGGCATAATTTCTTTCACGATATCAACTATACTTGATTATATTTTGCACAGTTTTCAAAGTATGACAAGTTTTTCTTTCCATCTATATCATAGATCATGAAGTTGACATCATGTTATTTTTTAAATCTTACAATATAACTTCTTTACATCTTTTATTCTCTCTATTGTAATTTTTTTTTCTGGTCTTTAATAAAATCTATGTGAGTATTTGTGCCTCTCTTTCATCCAAAAAAAAAAAAGGGGGGGGAGGCAAACAAAAACCTATTGTGAAAGCCCAGCTCAGCCTGGTCCACAAGATCAACTTGGCTAAGTCTAGGCCTGTCATGGTCTAAGTGAAGAGAGGAAAGAAGACTTGGAATGAGTCTTCTTCCTCCCTTTTGAGTTCTTCGGGAGAATCAAAGACCTAGGGACACCAAAACTTTAGGTCTCCTCTTTCGCTATATATATATATATATATATGAAGCCCCTTTCTACCATAACCTTCCATCATAAGCATGCCTCCTCTTTCTCTCTTTCTCCCTCTTTTTTTCTTTTGAGTTCACCAACTTCCAGCATTGTGCTAGCCAAAAATTAAAGCTTAAGATGCCACCAGAATCGAGATAAAGCCCCAGCCCTCCCCTCTCTCTCTCTTTCCCTTATTGTCATGGCCTTGAAGTGGCACCATCACTGGCTACTGATTTCACCAAAAAATTATATTTAAAAAAATCTTTATTTTTCTAGCACTTCTCTCCCTCCTTCTAGCCACTAAGTTGCCACCCTTTGAAAATAAGCCTATGGCCGGTTGAGTACCTTGGCCTTCTTATGACCTTCCACGATTAAGCTATGTCTGCTGACAAGAGACCAACAATCCAAACCATGAAAAAATGTTGCTCGATCCTTCTATTTTTGGATGTTTTTTTATTTGATTTCTTATCAATCTACTGTCATCATTGACTACTACCCATCGCCATCCATGCATCATCAGTCCTCCAACCACCACCCCCTTCCTCCCGCATTCTGCTAAAGAAGAAGTAAAAGAAAAGAAAAGAAAAGAAAAAGGTGAGAGAAGAACTACACTCTTTCTCTTTCCCGTCTCTCTCTTCTCTAGTATTTATCTCTCTACCCTTACTCTTTGTATGATCAAAGGACCCAAGTCCCTCATTCTCTCTCTTGAAAATAAAAAAAATATAAAAGAAAAAAGAAGAAGGCTCATTCTCTCTTCTCTTTTTCTCTCTTAATTACTTTATATCTTTTCTAATTTTCTCTCTCTAGAAAGATCTATAGATCTAATATTTAGTCATGTCTTCTTGTCTCATAAACTTGTATCGATCCTCGACTAGGAGGCCTTGAATTGCCTCAGTGCCCAAACAGCTTATTGGATCGACCACCTGGTCAATAGTTTATTTTCTTATATTTAATTTTATTGAATTTGTCTAATAAAAATTGATTATATTTTTAATATATTAAATAAGATTAGTTAATTCTTCTAATGAAGTCTAAAGGTAAATAGATCTTATGCTCCTTATTTATTTTAAATTATCATGTTTTTAAAATATATGATTTGTTGTTAATGAAATCATATTTTTCATAAAATAAAGAATTGACATATATGGCATGAAAAAGTATGTTTTATCATGATAAATGATTATATGAATATGTTTTATGGAAATAACATACTTATGAAATACAAATCTTATTTTATATTTTATTATTTTTCTATCTATGTATATGTTTATTTTAAGAAAAATATATTAAAATTTTAAAGGCTCTCAAATAGCTATAAACAAGTTCTTAGAAGTGGCATCTATAAGAAATATGGCCCTATCAATAGATATAAAGCTAACATACAAATAAAAATCCTGTCGATTGAGAAATATGGCTATATATATAACTGTGTTCATGCCCGTGTAATATATGGTGTTGATATTGATTTGTATAAATATTTATGCCTAGCATTGATATTGATTTTTATAAATATTTAGTTGTTGGATGGACTCAAATGAAAACATTGATTGTGCACTGTTCAATATCCTATAACGATGAAACGAAGATTAGTTCACATGTACAGAAGCATCATACAAATAATCTCAAACAGTAAAATCCGAGCAAGTTAAACATTAGAAATGCATGCCGAGAAGCATCATACAAATAATCTCAAACAGTAAAATCCGAGCAAGTTAAACATTAGAAATGCATGGCGAGTAAAAAATTTATTATTGAACATTTCTTGGCTAGGATTGGGAGACCGTCTGGGGGTGGTCACGCCCGGGATCTAACTCCTCCTTTTTTTATTTTATCAAAAAAAAATATTATTATGATTTTCTATCTGATCAATATTTTTTTTTAGTCACATGACTTGAAATTTATATGTTTCTTTTAAATATCGTGCATCAACTTTTAATCTTCTCAGAGAGTATTTTTGTTATGGACATTTGCATCGGTAAATGAAATGATTGGATTGGGAGTTCAGACTTTGTTTAAAAGAAAAAAATCAACTTTCATGTTCAAAATATAAAACCGTTAAGGTGATAATCCAATTGATTGAGAGCTTGTTTTACATTCAACTGGTCACGAATTTATTCTCTAATTTTTTTTGTATGAAAAAAAATTATATATATATATATAATAAAAGCCATCATATTATTGTAATGACCGTTATAATGCTATGAATAAGATATGACCCCGGGCAAAAACTGATGATATTTTCGGTTGAACCCGATGAAGTCCCAAAGCCACTAGCGAGCAGCGATGCCAACACGTTTCCGGCCAACAACTAGTCTCCCACCTCCAAGTGCCTGGCGTGCGTCGCGCGTGCTCTTTCTCTATCGCCGCTCGCGTGGCCCAGCCGAAACCTAACCCTGGACCGAAAAGCCCCAATCGCAACTCTCTCTCTCTCTCTCTCTGTCGTCCACAGCGAAGCACCGACAAGAGAGGCCTCGTCTCTGCAAGAAAGGTATGTCTTTATCTCCTCATTGCTCCACTTTCTGGCCGTGTTTGTTCTCTTTTCCTCGCCAACTTCCCACAAGATTCAATTCAGGGTTTCTCTTCTCGACTCTTTTCCCTTCGAATTTTTGGCTATCGGAATTTCCAAGAAAGTATACTGAGAAGGTTATTTAAGTGCGTTTTTGCTGTTTCTTGCTTGTTAAAATTTGTTGTACTCGTTGCGAGTTCTCTGCTTCTAAAACCTGGATTTGTTGCAATACAAAAACAAGGGAGCGTCTTTCTTATATGATTGTAGTCTTTGAATTGGGAAAAAAAAAAAACACAATAACCCGAAAGGATTGTTGGGATGGTATATCGAAATTTGATATGATTTTCTGAAGAGGGTGGGAGGAGTGTCAATAGTTTTGTTTCTTTCTCAAATTTTAGGGATGAATGCTGTATGAATTTGACATGGAGGGTTCTCGTTCTGGTTTAATTGTTATAGTCATCACAAGGTCACGCCACCGAGGGTAGAAAACCATGCTGCTTTATGGTCTTTGTTCATGGTAGCTATTGATGCTATAAGATGTTCCCTAGTATGTTTCCTTTCGTCATGCTGGTGATAGCGGGAGTGTGGAATTGATACCTTCTTTGCTTCTTTGATAAAAAAAAAAAAAGAAGAAGATACCTTCTTTGCCTCGTTTTGATAATCTCTTCCTCCACCTCCTCTCTTTAACTAAATCGGGGACTGAAGTTATATTTCATAACCATGTCTGTGAATCATATGAATATGGTTTCTAGTTATACCATAAACAATAGGGAAATCCTGTGATCATCATTATAGCTATGATGATCTTATCATTTGAATTAAACGGAACCCAGCCACATGCATGATCCACTTATCATGTTGATTCAGTCACCTTTGAGTTTCTTCATGATTAATACTTTTTGATGCTAGTTATATGATAAATATGCCGCATAAGAGGATAACCGGTGTTTGCCATACTACCCGATACAAGACATGTCATACTATACCAGTACGTCGTACCGAGACTATCATACCTCACCATGTACCAATACTATAATAGAATAGTACTGGTACAGGATCTAATATTGAGACAGCGAACCTCAGGATAGACATTATTAGGGGTTGGAATGGAGCATGTGGAAGGGCAGTTGAACACTTATGAATTCATTAGTCTGCAGCACAAGCTATGGTTTTCTCCAAAAAACAAAAGATATCTTTCCACACAGACATCATTGTTTAGAGTCAAGCATTTATCATTGATTTGGCATCCAACCAACGTATGCATGGAAGGTCATTTAAGTATATTGGTCTTGAGAGGAGGTTTGTATGTGCCTTATGTGGTGACATCACCACATAATGCCTGATAGGGTAAAAAGATGCTTTTCCTTGGTGACATTGAAGCACCTACAGGACAGAGCTTACATGGACTTCATTTCCAACTGTGTCCTGGTAATGAGCATCATAGATTTTCTGACACCTAACAGAAAACCTAAATATCGGTGGACATCATTTATTTGGTAATTTTGTATATGATGACACCGGGTCTCATGTTAATGCTATAACTTTTAATAGCATTAGAGAACTGTCCATTGCTTTAATGTAAGAGAATATGTAACAAAGACATAACAGGCACATTCTGGAATTAAAACTTTGTGCAGTATGGATCACTGCAGTAACCACTGACCACTGACCAAGACCAAGTAAGGGCATTCGTCTAATCATCAAGGTTTCAATTTTCAAATGCTTCCCTCTGAACAGTTAGTGCTAGGGCGCTACTTAATCTTGGAAGGGAAGCCATATGATCTGTTGTAGAATGCCTAGATTTTCTTGTGATGAAGAAATGAATGTTTTATGTGAAGCCATGTGATTTTGCTTCTGGGATAAAAATGTTGAAGTTCTAGTATTTGGAAATTGGAATAATTTTTCAATCCTTGGGAGAGATATTGCTCTCAGCAGGGTGATCAGCGTGCAATGGCTAGACAAAGATGATACCGGGAGCAAGAACATTGTTTAAGCCTTTTAATGATTAAATGCCCTAGAGGCATCACCATGCCTTGTGGCTTGACTATGGAAATAGGCTACAGTTCTGGGAACAGAATGCTGGGTGGTTTATTTAGTTGAGGTTTTCATGGTTGTTGCATACAGATCCCACAACCGATTCATTGTCAAATACATCCTATGGTTGCTCCTCTTGGTAAATCTTATTCACCCTTCTTGATTGTGGGGCTTTTGCTTAAGAATGGAGAGGATGAGTTGAATCAATATTTAGTTCTCATATATTTTGAACTTCTGATGTCATCCACCACCAGTCTTCTAGCTAGGAGTTACATGTGTAGGTAGAGAGATTGTGGTAGTTTGATATACTAAGTTAGGAAATTGGATTATTTTGAAAAAGAATAAAACTAACCTAAACGTTAACCTTGAAGGTGCATTTGAGCTATGATAAAAATGATGTGTTATTGCTTATCTTATGCTTTATTTATGAGTGTAGAACAGATGTTGCACAGTAAAAGTGCTCTGATTTGCTAATGAAATAATGAATACTCATACAAGATCTTCAACACATAGTCCTCGAGGCATACGAATTTCAGCTCATCGAAAATTGGAGCTATGATAAAGATGACATATGTTATTGCTTATGCTTAATTTTATGTTTAAGTTTTCTTAATTGCTAATGAGTCTTGCATGAGGTGTTTGCATATTTTTTGAGGCATCTTAAATTGTTAGCTTACTGGAAATCTTAATATAATTAATACAAATGAAATAGGTGAATTAATTGCTGAACCAAGTGACTTCTATGTTAAGTTGCTTGGCCCATTTCCTAGGTTCACTTGGGCTATTTGAAGAACAGAAGCAAGGGAGAAGGTGATATGTTCTACAATAGCATGGTTAAGGATTTAGGTAATCAGGAAATGGAAGTGACGTATTCCAATCAAAAAATAATTAATTTGGAATTCCTCTATGAGAGGCCACACTATCCACATAAATTTGACCTTTTAGAATTTGAGCTATACCATTATCAACGAATGAAAGTTGCAATCAAAATTTCTCTATTCAGAGAATTTCATCTTCTTTCTCCTTTCTTACAAATTATATCATGTGTTTGCTTATCAAGAATTATATTGAATGTCACATAGCAATGCTAGCGGTTACCCTTCTCAAACTTAGATTCTGTATAATCCCTCAAGGAAAAAAGCTTTGATTACATATTTCATAAGCATAGGTGTAGCCATATAGCTTTCAAAAAGGGTGTCCCTTTGCATGAGGGTCCTGCAAATGTGGGGTTTGGAGAGGGTTAGATGCAGGGTTTTTGGAACCGGACCGAACTGCCCAGTTCAGCCCGTATCGAACCTTACCAAGGCTAAAACCGGGATGGTTCAGTCTTGGATTTCAATGCAGCCTCCGAACTAACTGAAACTGTGTTAAACTAGGTGGTTTGGCATGGTTTCGGTCTAAAACGGGAGGCTCGGCCCAACTAAAATGGGAGGCTTAGCCTGCTTGGGCTTTTGGTTTTTTTTTTTGGGTCTTTTGAAGATGGTAGAATGAGAGGTGAAGGCATGAGACTTCTCCTCTCCTCTTTCAATGAAAAAATTCAACTTGGATCTACAATGAAAAAAACAGGAATATGTGGAAAAATCACGGAGAAATTAAGGATTAGAGGTATGCATCCTTCTTTCCATCTCTCTTTCTCCTCTTCCCCTCTCTTTTTTTTTTTTGAAAATTCGTAGACAATTAAAAAAACAAAGGGAAACCATGTATGTATATAATTGGTAATGTAGATTTTAACAAATTCATAGCAACTTTTTTATGAGTATGCATGTGAATTATTTTTGTGTGTATGAATCACAAAAAAACTAAATGATTTTAACATAAATGAATGTCCATGCAGTTTTAACATAAATGGATCGATTTTAACATAAATTTATTTTTTTATACTTATGATTTTTAACATAAATAGACATGCATTCATTTTTAACATAAATGGATTGATTTGGACATAATATTTTTTTGTGCATATGATTTTAATATACATGAATGTGCATGTGATTTTAATATAAATGGATTGATTTTAACATAAATTCTCCTTTTGGGTGTATGATTTTTAACATAAAGAAACATGCATATGTTTTTAACATAAATGGGTTGATTTTAACTTAAATTCTTTTTTTGGATGTGTGATTTTAATATAAATAAATTGGCACTTGATTTTAACATAGATGGATCATTTTTTTTTGGACATGTGATTTTAACATAAATAAATGTAAGTACATTTTTAACATAAATGGTTTGATTTTAACATAAATTTCTTTTTTGGGCATATGATTTTCAACATAAATAAACATGCTTATGTTTTTAACATAAATGGATTGATTTTAACATAAATAAATGTGCATCTGATTTTAACATAGATGGATTAATTCTAAAATATATTTCTTTGGATGTGTGATTTTAATATAAATAAAATGAATATATTTTTTAACATAAATGGTTTGATTTTAACATAAATTCTTTTTTTGGATATATAATTTTAATATAAACAAATGTGCATGCAAGTTTAACAAAAATGAATCAATTTTAACATGATTTTTTTTTTTTAACATAACTTCCAAAAATGTTTAGATTTTTCTTAAAATTTCCTTCTAATCTTTCTGAATTAGAAAGAATAAATACTAGTTTAACCGGCACACTTGCCCATACCATGTATTGGTATGGTTCCAAATCAGTATCATACCGTATTGGCTGGTGACCAGTGTGGATATTGGTACTCGTTCAGAAAATCTTGGTTAGATGTATGTTGCTCTACCCTTGCATATGGAGAGGTTGTTTTCATGTTTCGAACTTGTTACACCATTGTGCCGAGGCTATTTCTCTAGCCATGTAGCATTATTAAAACATTTCCTTCGTGATTTAAATCTTACAATTATTATTTTTTCCATTTTTGTGTGTGTATGGGTGGGGCGGGGGATAAGCTGCTTCATTTTAACACTAACTATGACACTTCATCAGACTATAGTTAATTAAGTGAAAGACCTTGATCACTACAGGGTGCTTGAAATTAATGTATATTAACTAAGCAGAATGGAGTTGTACTTAGCCTACTCTATCACTTTCTTTTTACTTGGCTGAGGTAATAATTTAGAATAAGCATCATTACTACTGTCGGATCGTAGTTGTTGGATTGTGTAGCGGATTTATCTAAATTTAGTATTCTGTTTCAGGTAGGAGAGAAATCTAGAATTATATGAGCCAAATTTCAAATATCTTAGTGCGGACTATCATCTTTTTCAGACTTTTGACCCCTTAGCCTACTTGAACATGTTTAATGAACATAAAACAATGCATCAGTAAAATGATTAACAATGTCATTATTTGTCATGGATGGCCTTGAGTTAGTGTCCATGTAAATATAATTTTGATGTATTGATTGTATCAATAGAATTTCCTTTGGCTGTATATGCAAGTGTTTGGCTGAAATATTTTTAAAGATAACATAGTCGGATGCTATTTACTTCTTGCTGTTACATTTTGTAGGGAACATATTAATACATTATTCTTTGATTGTCAATGTTGCCGCCAAGATCGTCGTGGCCTGTAGCTGTAGTAGGCCCCGGACCGCGCCCCTCGTCGTTTCAGATCTTGCTCGAACGCCCGGACCTGCAAAACAGGATCAGAGACCCGGGCCGGTAATCCCGGCAGGGGCACTCCGACGCTCAAGTCAGTGACGACCTAGGGGAACAGATTCTCCCGGTCGAGCCCCACGGGTGGACTCCACGCTAGGAGGAGAGTATAATGAACTGAAAGAGTGTAGTGGAGTTGAACACGGAGCAGGGGAGGTGCCGGCTGAGGAGAGTTGGAGCTGAAATGGCTGTGTTCGTCAAGACCTTTCCCACAGGTCTCCGGTAGCCTAGAATTCTCCGGCTAGTTTGGTGCTCTCTCGTGTGCCTGGCTCACTTCTTCTCTGCTCAACTGTGTTTTTTCTGATTGCTTACCTTCTTTCTGGAACTATGGAAAGTTCTTTTAAGCAGCTGGGAGATTGCCAGGTACTTGCCTTGAGATCCTCGCACCGCTAGCTGGCGTGTGCGGCGTCGCCTGGTGTCGTGTACGGGATGCCTTTCCCCATTTGTGAAAGGGAACGGTACCGTGTGCGCTGTCATTCCTTTCGGTCGCTCTACTTTTAGAAATATGGTAGGGCCTCGATCAGCGGGCCACCGCCTCCTGGATCCGGATCTGCTGGTTGACTCCCTCTTTTGGGGGTGCAGATGGTTGGTGAGGAGCGCAGGGCCTCGATCGAGGGTCTCTTCCTATTTTGGTGTAAGTAATGGCTGAAATCATCATCGCGGGCCGGCAGGCGTCCTCTCGCAATCCTCGAGCACCGAGCCACCATCCTGGGAGAGTGGCGACTTCCTTTAGTAGCATATCTCCTCGTCCGAGGCGGAGCTCATCCTCGGTCTCGGCGTCTCGACCCGAAGGGAGCGCGGCCGGGCGAGGAAGGGCGGAGCTCGACTTTGGCCTCGGCGTCTCGACCCGAAGGGAGCGCGGCCGGGCGAAGGAGGGTTGAGCTTGTCCTCGGCCTTGGCATCTTGACCCGAAGGGAGCGCGGCCGGGCGAAGGAGGGTGGAGCTCGTTCTCGGCCTCGGTCTCGGTGTCTCGACCCGAAGGGAGTGCGGCCGGGCGAAGGAGGGCGGAGCTCGACTTCGGCCTCGGCGTCTCGACCCGAAGGGAGCGCGATCGGGCGAAGGAGGGCGGGCAGAGGCGTCCCACGTGGCAGCTTCGTCCGTCATATTGCTAAATGGAATCTGACATGGGTTTCATGTCAGCGATCCTGCCACATCATTTGCCCCCCATTCTCGAGTCCCGTTGGTGCGTGGCACTCAGGGCGAAGGGAGTTAATGCGGCGCTGACGTAGAAAGGCAAGAATCCGGTGCAATAATGGCCACGATCGGTGGCGCTTCGTGAGGCGGCTTTTCAAGCCAATACGGGGAAGACATATGGAAACGTCCGAGGAATACTTATTGCTGGCCCGGAATTCGAAGCGGTCGCGACTGAAACGAGGCGCTTCCTTCGTCGATCGCTGACACGTGGCGTAGATCCGTCGGTCGGGATGCAACAACGGTACGGTTAGGCGTCTGGTCACCTCGAAAAGAAAGGTAGTCTTTCTCAAAATACTTTTTCTTTCAAACTTTGCGTGCCCGCCATCGTACCGGAACCCTTTCTTCCTCCCCCGGCTATCCTTGTCCTCCACAGTTAACCAGGTTCGTCCCCTTCTTCCTCTGACTGAGTAGAGACCTTTTCTGGGGTTAGGGCCTTCCTGGACTTCGTCCGTCTTCTTCTTTTCTGCCGGTTGCCTTCGTCCCTCTCCTTTTTTCTTTTTTCTTCCAGAATGTCTCACTTTGGTCTTAACTTCTGTCCTTCGATCGATCAAGGGGAGGCTGGGCCTTCTAGGCCGAGGCCACCTTCTTCCTTCGATGAGGAGGAGGACGTGGCGCGCTTCGAGCTTAGTAGAAGGCCCGCGCCCAGAGTGATAGTGACTAGGGAGCTAGCAACTTCTCTTCCTCCACCAAAACCAGCTCCTGAACCTTCTCGGTCGACAGGTCCCGGTGGGGTCGTCTCGACGATCTCCGCCAAGGAGCTTTCGACTATCCGGGAGACCTATGGTGTTCCGGACTTTATCCGGCTTTCAGTCCCTCGACTCGGGAAGCGGGTCACTTCCAGTGGCCTGCGCCGGATTGCCCTCTACGAGGAGATACTCGCAGGGGGCCTCCGATTTCTAATTCACCTATTCTTTCTTTTTGTGCTGAGCAACTACCGCCTGGTCCCTGCTCAGGTTGTCCCCAACACCATCAGAACAATCTTCTGTTTTATTGTTTTTTGTCATTTCCATGGGATAGTTGCTCGTTTTTTTGTTCAAGACCTTTTTCATCCTGAAACGCCACCCTTCCGAGGGGTGGTGGTCCATCTCTTCTCGCCTTAGGGGCATAAGATTTGAGCTCCCCTCTTTTATCAAAGGGTGGAAGAGCAAATATTTCTTCGCCTCGGTCGAGGAGATCGACCGGGTCTGGAGCGACCCGGATCGGTCTCCCAACCGGAACTTTGTGGTCGATTCGGCTGATCGGGAGATATACAACCAGCTCCGTGCTGACCAGGTCCCCTCCCTAGAGGTTCTGTTGTCAGAGCAGAACCTTTTCAAAGCCGGGGTCAGCCCAATTCAGCAGTTGGGTGAGTTCGGTTCAAGCACCGTCTCTTTATGCCTCCTCTTTGACTTTCCAAGCTCAGAGCTAACATCTTCTTGTGCAGGCAAGAAGTTCGTCCTGGACGATCTTCTCTCCTCCTGGGAGAGGGGTGTGTCGAAGGAGGCTAGTGAACCCTCCCCGAAAAGGGCTCGTGTTGAGGGCAACGCTGGGATGGCTCCTGTCGCACCAGCCGAGTCGAGAAGGGCAGTGCCCGATCCCGAAAGGGGCAGAAGGGCGGCCGAGCCCGCTCCCGAGCCCAGTAGGAGGATCGCCGAGCCCGCTTCGGAGGTGTTGAGGCGGGTCGACCCGCTCCCAAGCCCAGCAGGAGGATCGCCGAGCCCGCTTCGGAGGTGCTGAGGCTGGTCGAGAGCCCGAGGATGTCGTCTGGGCTAGGTCCGCTGCAGCCGCTGTCGCGGTAGCATCCTCTCCAGATGTCGTCGAGGTCGGGGAGGAGGGAGTACCGGAGAGAGTCGAGCCAGTGGCGGCTTCGTTCGGAGTGGCGCCGATTTCCCAGCGCGCCCCAGAAACTTCTCCAGCTGGGACGGCTGACGATTTCGCATCAGCGGCGAGCAGGAAGGAGAGGGACCACTGCTGGGTCCCTTTCAAGCTGGTACCGAATCTCTCTGGTTCGGGACCAGATTCTTGCTGAGCGCATGATGGACTTCGCCGTCCAGTCGTGCGATCGGCGAGACAAGGCCGGAAAGCTTCTCGGCGACGCCATCGGCAACACCTTCACCCAGCTCTTCTCAGTAAGCACTTCTTCTCTCGGCTTCGCCTTGCTCTTTTCCCCTTACCTTCAGGACTGACATCTTCTTTGGTACAGCTTGGCGCCGAGCTCCTCCTTATCAGAGACTACTGCCAAGCCTGGGCTAAGAGCGACAGGCTGTGGGGAGCGGATCTCGAGTCCCTGAAGGAGGAGGTAAAACAGAAGAGTAGCGATGCCTGGGAGGCCACCGTAAAGATCAAGGAGCTCCGAAGCGAGGTCATCAGAGTTGAGAGGCAGATCAAGGACCTCGAGGAGTCCCTGGATTGGGAGAGAAATCGGTCCAAGGGCAAGTTGGATGAGCTCAAGGCCAAGGAGGCCAGGTTGAAGGAGCTTGATGCGGAGGCTGCCAGGGAGAAGGGACGAGCCCAGTCCCTCCTGGCAGAGTTGGAGGCCGCAAAGGATCGGGCCACTGCCGCCGAGAAGAAGGCCGCCACCGTCGAGAAGAGGGCCGCAGGCGCAGAGGAGAAGACTGGCGCGGCGGTCAGCTCGACGGAGGCCGCGAAGAAGAAGGCTGCTGATGCGGTCCAGCAGGCTGAGTCCGCCAGGAAAATGGCTGCCGAGGTGGTGGCAGAATATAAGGCCTCCCAAGAGTTCAAGCTCGAATTCAAGGAGGCGGCGACGGACTCATTCCTTCAGGGCTTCATATATTGCAAGTCCTTGGTGCAGGAGTTTGTCCCAGACAAGCACGTCATCATGCTGAGGCTTCCGGGCGCGACGGACCCGGATTCGGCTCCTGACTTGGGCTAGGCGGACAAACCAGCTACCATCGTTGGCCCAGCTATGCCGGCGGAAGCAGCCGAAGTCGAAGCCCTGCCACCGGAAGTTCCATAAGGTGACTCCCCCTTCGAGCACCGTGCTGGGAAGGTGCCGGTCGGATAGCCCAGGAGGCTATGTAATTTTTCTTTTCCTTTCTTTCTCTGACCTGGGCTGCCCGGCATGTCAGGGCCCAGGATACATGTAAGAACTTTTACGGGTATCAATGGAATCCCTCTTTAGTCACTTCGACTTGTGTTCTTCTCTCCTTTTGCCTTTCTTTTTTTTTTTTTTGCACTTTGTCGATCTTGCTCCCTTTGCTTCTAAACTGCCCGCGTGCACGTACTTGTGTAGGCGTCGGGCATTTAAGTACCAAGGATCCAGGCCCTTTTTTGCTGAGCCCCGGGCATGCTGGACAGTTTGGAAGGATTTTCTCAGATTGCTGAGCCACGCACACTTCGCGGGCAAGGCGGTTATAGAACTTTGAGCTTTTGTTTGAAAAGGTCTATTGGAACTCGGCTGGGACCGGTTTCGTGCGTGCGTGGCAAGGCCGAGCTCGGAGGTTGAACTTATTGATCCCGCCAGGTATCTGCAAGGTGCCGGGCTTTAGGAGTTTTCGGACTTGAGTGCCGGAGAGCTGGACTCCGATCTTTGCTGCCGGAGAGCGGGACTCCGGGTTTGAATGCCGGAGAGCTGGGCTCCGGGCTTTGGTACTAGAGAGCGTGAGATCCGGGCTTGAGTGCCGGGAAGCTGGGCTCTGGGCTTTGGTACCGGAGAACGTGGGATCCGGGCTTGAATGCTGGAGAGCTGGGCTCCGGGCTTTGGTGCCGGAGAACGTGGGATCCGGGTTTGAGTGCCGAAGAGCTGGGCTCCGGGCTTGAGTGCCGGAGAGTTGGGCTCCGGGCGAAAGTGTTCTTGTAAGGCAAGAGTGATTTGCTCAAAGAGAATCATTATCATCATTGTTGAATTGAAAACTTTACATTACCGATAATATATTCTCAGGTTGCATGCATTCCATGTGCGCGGGAATCTGGCTCCGTCCAGGTCCGCTAGATAATAGGCTCCATGAGGGAGGGCCTCGACTACCTTATATGGGCCTTCCTAGTTTGGCAAGAGCTTGCCGGACTCTCGGGGTTGGGATGCCTTAGCTCAGCGCAGCACCAGGTCGTCAGGGCGGAAGATCTTCGG
Source organism: Areca catechu (assembly GCA_021397845.1). Classification (NCBI taxonomy): domain Eukaryota; kingdom Viridiplantae; phylum Streptophyta; class Magnoliopsida; order Arecales; family Arecaceae; genus Areca; species Areca catechu. The sequence goes on from CM038043.1 coordinate 164,722,295, forward strand.
CTTTACATGCGCATTGTAGTACCGGGATAAACGCTGCCGGTAAGCCGCCATTCAGAGTCGGGCCTTGTGCCTGGTTTCCTCGAGGAGGTCCAGGTTGAGAAGAAGGTGCGCCGGATTCTCTGCTTCATTGTATTGCTGTATCTGCAGTGTGGGCGCGCCGAGCTCGACTGGAATAACGACTTCTGAGCCAAAAGTGAGGTTGAAAGGCGTTTCGTCCGTTGCCGTCCTGGACGTTGTGTGGTAGGCTCAGAGAACGCTGTGGAGTTCTTCTGCCCACCTGCCCTTGGCTCGGTCTAGCCTGGTTCTAAGCCCTTGGAGAATGGTCCGGTTGGTCACCTTGGCTTTTCCATTGGTCTGGGGGTGAGCCACCGAAGTGAAACGATGCTGGATGCCGAGCTTGGTACAAAATTTCCCGAACTCCCGCTTGTCGAATTGTCGCTCGTTATCAGTGATGATGCTGTGGGGATGCCCAAAGCGGCAGATGATTGACTTCCAGAAGAATTGGCGGATCTTGGCTTCCGTGATCCGCATCAGTGGCTTCGCTTCTATCCACTTGGTGAAGTAGTCAATGGCCACTATCAAAAACTTCCGTTGTCCTGACGCAGGGGGAAATGGACCTAGGATGTCCATTCCCCACTGGGCGAACGGCCTTGGGGCGGAGAGTTGGGAGAGAGGCGTCGCTGGTTGATGCTGTATGTGGGCGTGGCGCTGACACCGGTCACACCTCTTCACGAAGTCAGCCGCGTCCTCTCTCATGGTCTCCCAGTAGTATCCTTGTCGGAGGGCCTTGTACGCAAGTATCCTCCCTCCGACATGGTTTCCGCAAAGGTCTTCGTGTATCTTTTGGAGCACAAAGGTTGCCTCTGAAGGTCATAGGCATTTCAGGAGCGGATAGGAATAAGATCGGCGATAGAGTTGTCCTTCCATCAGTGCAAACCGCGAGGCCTTTTTCTTTATAAGGTCGGCCTCTGCTCGGTCTTCTGGCAGGGTGCCATCGGTGATGTACATGATGTATCTATTCATCCAGCTCGGCTCCGGGGTGACTTGCTGCACCTCTGCGGGAGCTTCGTTGCTCGGATTTTTTAGGTACTCGATATGGGCGCATCCCAGTGACGAGTCCAGCAAGGTTGCAAGTCTTGACAGTGTATCAGCGCGAGCATTCTCACCTCGAGGGATGTGAGAGATGCTGAAATGTCAAAAACCTGTCATACTTACCTGCTCTAGGTACTTCATCATCTGGGGATCTCTGGTTTCATACTCTCCGGAGACTTGTCTGGTCACCAGTTGGGAGTCGGTAAAGACCTTCAGGCTTTGTATGCCCAGCTTGCGGGAGACCCTGAGGCCCGCGAGGAGTGTCTCGTACTCCGCCTGGTTATTTGTTACGGCGAACTTGAAGCGGAGTGCGCATTCAGCTATAACTCCATCGCCGTTTGCGAGGATGAGGCCTGCTCCGCTTTCGCCTGCATTGGACGCGCCATCAACGTTGAGGATCCAAGACTCCTCGGCACCGGGCTCTTGGTGCTTTGGGATCATCTGCTCTGGCTCTTCGGCGAGTCTCGCGCACTCGACCAGGAAGTCGGCCAGCACCTGGGCCTTCTAAGATGACTTTGGTCGGTATGCGATGTCGAACTCGCTGAGCTTCAATGCATATTTGGCCAAGCATCCGGATATATCAGGACGATTGAGCACGGCCCTCAGGGGCTAGTCCGTCAGGACCACGATCGGGTGCGCTTGGAAGTATGGCCTGATACGTTGAGCAAACATGATAAGAGCAAAAATGATTTTTTCGGATCGAGTGTACCTGATCTCAGCATCCCGGAGGATCTTGCTGGCGTAGTACACCGGTTTTTGGGATCCGTCTTGATCCCCGCGAATGAGGATCGAACTAACGGCTCCAGGGGTGACCGCCAGGTATTGCAGGAGCTCTTCTTCTGTCTCCGGCCTGGAGAGCAGTGGTGGTGATGCTAGGAAGTCTTTAAGCTCTTCGAATGCCGTATTGCACTCCGTTCAGGTGAAGTCGTTCATCTTACACAGCACCTTGAAGAAAGGAAGGCAGCGGTCCGTCGACCTCGAAATGAATCGACTCAGCATGGCGATCCGACCCGTTAGGCGTTGCACCTGCTTCTTCGAAGTTGAATGCTCCATGTTGATGATCGCCTGGACCTTCTCCAGGTTCGCCTCGATTCCTCTTTGGGTCACTTTGAAGCCGAGAAATTTTTCCGCTACCACACCGAAAGCATACTTTGCTGGGTTCATCTTCATCTTGTATTCTCGGAGGTTGTGGAAGATTTCCGTGAAGTCGGCGACATGGTCTGACCTCAGCTTGCTCATAACGAGCATGTCGTCCACGTAGACTTGCATGTTTCTGCTAATCTGGTTCTTGAAGATCCGATTGACCAGCCGCTGATACGTGGCATCAGTATTCTTCAAGCCGAACGGCATCATCCGATAGCAGTACATCTCTCGGTCGGTGATGAAGGCAGTGTGCTCCTTGTCCTCTGTGTGCATTCGGATCTGGTTGTACCTGGAGAATGCATCCATAAAGGAGAGCAAGCGATGCCCCGAGGTGGCGTCCACTAACTGATCGATCTTCTGTAAGGGAAAGCTGTCCTTCGGATAGGCTCGGTTGAGGTCGGTGTAGTCCACACAGATCCTCCACTTTCTGTTATTCTTTTTTACCATAACCACATTCACCAGTCAGCTCGGATATTGTACTTCTCGAACAAAGCTGGCCGCGAGGAGTTTGTCCACCTCCTCGTTGATCGCCCTTTGTCTTTCCGGCGCAAAACTTCTTTTCTTTTGCCGTACAGGGCGATACTTTGGGTCGATGCTCAGCTTGTGAGTGATGATCTCTGGTGGGATCCCGGACATGTCGGTCGCCGTCCAGCCGAACACGGTGTTTGCCCGGAGAAACTCCAGCAGGTGGGCTCGCTCATCATCTTGCAGCTGCGCCCCAATTTGCACTGTCTTCGCCAGGTCGGTTTCGAGAGGATACAACAGCAGGCGCTCGACCGAGCCATCTCTGGGGTCTTGTGCTCTTTGGTCGAGGTCGTCTGTGCTGGGGTCGTCCTCAGCAGCCTTGGCCCCGGGGACGGTTTGGAGGCAATGTTGAATTGGCTGAGGTGCCCCCTCATCTCCCCGACACCGTAGAGAGTTGGAAACTACACCAACAATCGCTTCGTGGAAATGACTGCGTCAAGCATGTTGAGCCCGGGTCGACCGAGGATCACGTTGTAGGCGGAGGGAAGCCTTACAACTGTGAAATTCATCATTACGGTACTCTGCCGAGGTGGCGTCCTGGCAGTAATGGGGAGAGTGATCTCCCCCTCGACCCCTACAGAGTCACCTATGAAACCAACAAGGGGTGTGTGCACGGGTCTGAGCTGAGCAGAGGATAGATTCATCTTAGAGAAAGCATCGTAAAAAAGTACATCGGTGGAGCTCTTCCACTATCAACCATGATGCGTTTTATAGGATGCTTCGCGATCGTCATCTCGATGACCACGGCATCATTGTTTACATTTTCATTTTCAACCCCGCTTCCCTCGCAAATGGAAGTATATTCTTAGAATTTTCCCCACCCTGGGCCTTCTTGGAAGCGCACTCGACTCTCCAGCATATCATCCCCACCGGCTTCTTGGTAGGGTGGTTGTCGACTGCAGGGACTGAAGCTAGAGCAGCGAGCGCCCGAGGTTCCACATGGGGTCTGCCCCCCACGAACCTTCCGAGGTAGCCCCTCTTGATGAGTTCTTTGATCTCTCTTGAGGTGCTGGCAGTCCTCGGTGTCGTGGCCATAGTCGCGGTGGAATTGGCAGTACTTCATCCTGTCGCGACCGGTGGACAGCTTTAGCGGAGGCGGACGCCTCAGATAGCGTTAACCCTCGATCTCAATAAGGATCTTCGCCCTCGGGGCGAGGAGAGGAGTGAAGTTCTCTTCCGGGATGGGTTCTCTTCTCGGCTTCGGCCTTCCGTCCAACTCCCTCCTCGTACGGTCCGCCTCGGCGCGGATGTACTTCTGGACTCGGAGGAGGAGCTCAGAATAAGGCTTGGGGAATTTTTTGTCTAGAGTGTAGGTCAGGCGGGAGGTCCTGAGCCCTCTCTTCAGTGCTAGCATAGCGACTGGCTCATCAAGGTTGTAAATCTCCAACGTGGCAACCTTGAAACGGGCCACGTAGTCCCGTAGGAGCTCGTGATCCTGCTGCCTGATAGAGAAGAGGCTGTCCGTCTCTCGTGGCACCTTCCGGCAGGCATCGAAGTGAGCCACGAACTTTTGCTCCAGCTGAGCGAAACAACTGATTCTCTCTAGCTCGAGGCGGGTAAACCATACCCGAGCTGCCTTCCGGAGAGTGGCAGGAAAGGCGACGCAGAGGAGAGCGTCGGTCGCGTTATGGACTCTCACGAGTGCCTTGTAGCTCTCAAGATGATCCAGGAGGTCTGTTGTCCCATCGTAAGGATCCACCTGCGGCATGCGGAACCGGCTCTTCTTGGACTCCTCGGGAGAAAGGGGGACGGGCGTCGTAGCCCGCTGGCTCGTCGGTGGAGCCTTGCAGATTCGCAGACCGGCGGGATAGCTTCGCCAGCTTGCGCTTCTGTTCCTCCAGGCGCTTCTCTGTCATGCGCCTGATGGCCTCATCAGTCGAACCTTCTGCGGAGGCTGATGGAGAGGGAGAAGGTGACATGTGAGGCAAATGATATGGAATCTTGCCTTTTCGACCTCGGCGGGGTCTAGCTGTTACTTGCTCGAAGGTTGGAGACTGGCTCTCCCGATCGATAGATCTGGCCCGTTGTCTCTTTGCCGGGGTCCAGTGACTATCCCGATGGTCAGTGATGGTCCGTGGCTGCGACGACCTTCATTGGAAGGAACGCAGGTTGTCGGGGGTGCTGCGGCATGGGCCGCGGGAGTCCCAAGCTGCTGGTGGGTAGCCAAGGACCGGTGCTGGTACTGGAGTTGGCACACTGCCGCAGTCAGAACCTGCATCTGCTGGGTAAGTGCGGCCAGCTGAGTGTCCGCCGGAGGTGGTTGAGCTGGAGCGGGGAGCTCCTCTTCTGGACTGTGCAGGTCCCCACGGGAAAGGGATCTCTCGCACGACTGGTGGAGACTTCTCTCGCTCGTGTCGTCACCATCCTCCCAGTGAGCTACTTGTAAGGGGATTGGGTTGGATCAGAGTGTCCTACCCTGCCCCCTACCTGGCACGCCAATCTGTTGCCGCCAAGATCATCGTGGTCTATAGCTATAGATGGCCCCCGACCACGCCCCTCGTCGCCTCGGATCTTGCTCGGATGCCCGAACTTGCAAAACAGGGTTAGAGACCTGGGCCGGTAATTCCGGCGGGGGCACTTCGATGCTCAAGTCAGTGACGACCTAGGGGAACAGATCCTTCCGGTTGAGCCCCACGAGTGGACTCCACGCTAGGGGGAGAGTATAATGAACTGGAAGAGTGTAGTGGAGTTGAACACGGAGCAGGGAAGGTGCCGACTGAGGAGAGTTGGAGTTGAGATGGCTGTGTTTGTCAAGACCTTTCCCGCAGGTCTCCGGTGGCCTGGAATTCTCAGGCTAGTTTGGTGCTCTCTCGTGTGCCTGGCTCGCTTCCCTCTTGCTCAACTGTGTTTTTTCTGATTGCTTACCTTCTTTCTGGAACCATGGAAAGTTCTTTTAAGTCACTGGGGGATTGCAGGTACTTGCCTTGGGATCCTCGCACCATTAGCTGGCACGTGCGGCATCGCCTGGTGCTATGTGTAGGATGCCTTTCCTCATTTGTGAAAGAGAACGGTACCGCGTGCGCTGACATTCCTTCCGGTCGCTCTACTTCTGGAAACATGGCAGGATCTCGATCAGCGGGCCGCTGCCTCCTGGATTCGGATCTGTTGGTTGATTTTCTCTTTCGGGGGGTGCAGACGGTTGGTGAGGAGCGCAGGACCTCGATCGGGGGTCTCTTTCCATTTTGGTGTAACGCCCGGAACCATTATCGCGGGCCGGCAGTCGTCCTCTCGCAATCCTCGAGTGCCGGGCCACCGTCCTGGGAGAGTGGCGACTTCCTTTAGCAGCAGATCTCCTCGTCCGAGGCGGAGCTCGTCCTCGGCCTCGTCGTCTTGACCCGAAGGGAGCGCGGCCGGGCGAAGGAGGGTGTAGCTCGATTTCGTCCTCGGCGTCTCGACCCGAAGGGAGTGCGGCCGGGCGAAGGAGGGCGGAGCTCGACTTCGGCCTCGGCGTCTCGACCCGAAGGAAGTGCGGCCGGGCGAAGGAGGGCGGAGCTTGACTTCGGCCTCGGTATCTTGACCTGAAGGGAGCGCGGCCGGGCGAAGGAGTCTGGGTAGAAGCGTCCCACGTGGCAGCTTCGTCCACTGTGTTGCTCAATGGAATTTGATATGGGTTCCACGTCAGCGATCATGCCACATCAATCAATAATGGTGAAAGGTATGCACGATATATTTTGCATCACAAACTTATGTTGATTTGAGCTTAGAGTAACTAACACCAGCCTTAGTTCCAACTTTAACACCTAGTATTGGTTTTTGACATTAATACGATGACAATACCTAAACTTAACATATGATGTCTATCTTATTCAGTTTTGGTTTTTTATGCAATATATGTTCTTTGGTTGTATATGCAAGTATTTGGATGAGCCATTCTATTTACTTCTTGCTATTGCATTTTGTAAGGGACATGTTAATACATTATTCTTTGAATGTAGTGAATAGTTTGCACCATGTATTTTACATTTTTGAACTAAAATAACCAAAAGTGACTTTGACTCCCAAGAGAACCAAAGTCTCTTTCAAGTGGCCATTGAATCTTAGGAGGGGGGAGGGGGTTTAAGTGGATGGATTATGTTAGTAATAGTAATTTTATATTTTGATATTTTAATAATTTCTAACAATATTATTATAACATGTTACATCATAATATTATTTATAATAACTAATAGTTTTTCATTATAAAATTATTATCAATTATATTAGTATTTATATTTATTTAAGCATTATTGTTATATTATTTGATGAAGGACGGGATTCTAACATGATGCAGGATGATATGCAAGGGATGAACACGAAGACAAACTAGATTAAGAAGCAAATATTTTCAGATTTTATTGTAGTTTAATTCCTGAAACTAGTCTAGATTGGGTTAGGATTATCCTGTATCAGTTAGTATCCTACCCACATGCTAGAACTATCAAAGAGATAAAGCAATAAAGGATCCTAGGACTAAGAAGGCCTATTAGGTGCATGTTTAATCTTCAAAAATCAGATAGAGAGATGGGAAGGGTTAGTGTTACCTAGCAATGACGATCTTGAAGCCGTAGAAGGGTTCGCTATGCTTGGATCGGCGCTTGGATGATCCGGCCACTTTCTCGCGGATCCGTCAGCTTTTTATCAGATTGGTTCAGGAGCAAGGAGGACTTTACTCAAGGACGGTTTCACTGGAGGGATCCTGCACACGTTACGGGTTAGGTTCACTGATGATGAAAAAAATATGAAGTAGGAAGAAGAAAGGCAAGAGAGAGTGGAGGGCTGTTGGAGTGGCTGGCGGCCTGCTTGGGGAAGAGGGTGCCTGGCTTGGAGAGGGGCGGCTTGACTGTTGAAGGGGATGCTCGGAGGGCTTGCTGCTGGCGGCCTGGGGGCCAGGGAATGCCCAGAAGGGAGAGGAAAGGGGCGGCCAAGGTTAGGAGGGTCTTGGTGTTGGCGGGTTGGTGGAAGAAAGGAGAGAGGGTGGTGGCTTGGGGCTCAGGGGATGGGGCATCTCAGGGCTTAAAGAGGGGGTATGGGCGGCTAGGGTTTAGTGGAAGAAAGGGCTGCTGGGGGCTAGGGCTTGCACAAGAAAAATAAAAAAATTCGGGTCTCACACCCACTCCAATTGGAGGAAACAAAGCAATGTAGAAAACTCTCAATTTTATTCATGAAAAGATTATCATACAAGAGGGAAGGGGGTGGGTATTTATAAATCCACCTAGGTTACATGACTTGAAGGCTAAGAAACCCTGACTCGAGGGCCAAGAAAATTCTTTTGGGCTAGGTCAAAGCCTCTTTCTCCTGGGCTTGGGTAGCTTGGCTCCATACTGGACTTGGACTTGGCGGCATGAAGACTTGTTGGGCTGGGAGGGGCGCCAAGGCCTGGTAGGAATGAGGGCACCAGGGGCTTGGGCTTGGGCCTGGGGCGTCACTTCCTAGGTGGGCTAAGGAGGGCGCCAAATGCATGTAATCTTGTGGACTGGGGTGCCATTACTTGAAGCTTGGACTGGGGCACGCTCTTGTGGGCTCGGCGGCATGAAAGGGCCCAGGTACTTAGGCGCCATTGCTGGGGAGGCCCGAGTAGGAATCCAGGTGCATGGAATCCAGTTCTGATTAGGGGAGGGCCTGGTGAATCTTGTGGTCTAGTGACTCTTTTCTTGGTTCTTGTCTTGAAGGAAAATACAGGACTCATATTGGACTAAAACAAGGGACTACAACTGACTTAGTGAACTCAAATGGCTCATTTTATTACAGGACTCAAAATTAGACTCCATTACAGGACTCAACAAAATTGACCAACACACGAATCAGAGTTTGGAATCTAGAAATTCTGGTCTGGTCCTGTTGTCCTCATCATTATTATTGGATTTATTGCAACCATTGATGATATTATTATATTATATTTTTATAATATATTATGTTGAAATATCATAACATTTTATTATTACATTACATTATATTATACTTTATTTATTATAGTAATTAAATTATTATCAATCATTATACTATTATTAATCAGAATTAGTCATTTATATTATCAATAATTATTTTATTTAATAATAGTTACTGTTAGAAGTATTATTACCATTACTTAGACATTAAGAAAATAACTAATAATAAAATAATATTATTTTAGATGTAGTAAATAATATTATTGAAATATCAATAAAATAAACAATACTAATAAAATAAGAGTATATTATTTATTCAACATATTGCTAGAAGTGACTTTTTTCACCTTACAACCAAACATTCAAAGTGAGGAAAGTGTAATTCAGCAACCCTTGCATTCTTGACAAACGAAATAGCAAAAGTGCACACTTTTCAAAGTGCACTTTCTAAAAGTGTTACTTTCAAAAAGTGCCTAATGTCACTTTCTTCCTCTTACATGACCAAACATGCCCTTGCAGAAACTGACCACCAACCTTAGTTCCAACTTCCAGCGCCTAGTATTGGTATTTGACATTGATACCTTAAGAATACCAGATTTAATATATGATGTCTAGCGTGTATATTATTGCATTTTATATATATAACATATGCTTATTACCATGCAAAAATATACAAAATGTTATTAATGACAATTTGGCATGAAGTCATCAAGCGTTTTGGCTGAGAGAAGCCTTCCATGTATTTAAGAAAATTTTATATTTAGTTACTTTTTTTAAAAAGTTTTTAACAGTACACTGATTGATCTTATTTTAGAAAAGTCTTTGAATTATCTGACATCAGGTGACAGGAGATGGAATTTGGAACGTTTTAGTATATTAGAAATAAAAAACACAGAAGAATTTACGGATTTGTCTGTCCATAAAATGAAGTATTAGCTATCTCTTGTATACAAGTTATGACAGTTGTTAAGCTGTGTTTGGATGTTTAATTGTTTAGCATCTTGTTAAGATATAATTTAAAGCTACGTGAATTGTAAAAGGCATGCTCTCTATATAATCTAACTTTGCATTGTTTGCGATTGTGCATGACTTTTAAGCAGGCATTTCTATTGGAGAAGTATCCTGTGTTTGGCGACCTTCCTTTAACCTCATTCTTAGCATGCTTATTTTTGGAGGAAGAATCACTACCGATCTCCATTTAGTAACAAAAATGATTTAAGCCTCATAGAAAACTCAGAAAATCCCAATTTGAAGCAACTATTGGAAGTGAATAGGTTTCGCTTTCAACTAATCAAACACATTCAATAGCAAGTAATATCTTTTAAAATCCAAAATCAAATAATTACATCAAAATTATGAGCTCATCCAGATGCAAACTTAATTTTGTGGTTCATATTACTGTTATGTTGTCTTATTTATCTTTGAGGATGATACGGTATTTTCTCTTCATTATATGGCTACTTTTTTAATGATACTATCACTGTAGACATTCTTATGTAGATAATGTATATTGTTTTTACTCAATAAGTTGATGAAATTTTACATTTCCTGACTAGGTTAACGTGAACATTGAGAGTTTTGGGTAAGAGCATGGATGATGAAAAAACATTTTCTCATAGGAAACGTAAAGCAGGAAACTTCAGAAAGCATTCTCATTCCAGTTCAGACAATAGGAAAAGAAAAAGGCAGAATTCTAGCCATGATCATAATTTTATGCCTTCCAAACCTATCGATACCCTTTATCGCATCCTTTGCCCTGTCGAAAAGATTGGTAGTGTTCTGGGGAAAGGAGGTGAGATTGTTAATGCCCTCAGAGAGGAGACCCGTTCGAAGATAAGAGTTGCTGATGCTATTCCTGGGGCAGAGGAGAGAGTTATTATCATGTTTAGTTACTTATCACAACAATTTGGAGAACTCACTTCTGATAAGGATCCTGATGATGTTAATTTCACTGAGAATGAATCAGAGGATATGAAGCCCCACTGTCCTGCCCAGTATGCTTTGTTAAAAGTCCATGATAAGATTGCTGCAGACGAGGTTCTAAGTGGTAGTGTGGTGCATGAAAAGACCGAAGCTGATGACATTGTCACTGCTCGCATTTTGGTCCCAAGCAATCAGGTCGGTTGTCTTCTTGGCAAGGGAGGCACTATTATTCAGAAGCTGCGAACTAATACTGGTGCAAATATTCGAATTTTGCCTGCAGAGCACCTTCCACCATGTGCTATGAGCACCGATGAATTAGTTCAGGTAATCCCTTTTCTGGATCCATTTGTAGTTCATTAATCATGTGAAGTCATGAGTGTATTCTTAATTTATTTCTAGACTATGTTTTATTACTTGGATATTGGAAGGGATTTAGAATAAACACATCATTTTAGAGGTTGAAGCTTGGTGCAGTGGTAAGGTTGCTTCATTGTGACCTATGTATCATGGGTTTGTAACAGGGAAATAGCTTCTTCGCATGTGGGGGTAAGGCTGCGTATATTTGACCCTCGCTAGACCTCATGGTGACACAAGCCTCATGCATCGGGCTGCCTTTTTTTCTTTCTGTTATTTTGTTTTTAAAATTTAAACCTATGTGAGGATTTAAGCCGTTGAATGAATATAAATAAATGATATATTTTGATCTTATTTTTTACATTCATTTTATTTAGTGGTTAATTTATATAAATAGTCACAACTCAATTTTAAATGTTTATTTATAGTTCTAAAAATTATGTGTGAAGCCTCTTAATACATCTCTTCTTTGGCACATACAACCCCTTGATTTTATTTCTTCTAGAAAAATCTTTAAGAGAGATTTACCGAAGGACATGCACCTAAGTTTTTGATAGGATCATAGTCCTCCATCACATATTGAACAATCATGTGCATCAAACATGTTAAATGGTTTATGTATGAGGTGAAAGCTTTGTGGCCTGCCACATGGGATCTAGGTATCCAAATAGGTGTAAGGTCGATGATTATGAGCAATGGATGACAGGCTTGCTTTTTTCGTTAGTGTTGGTTAAAGGGAGGTATCTATTTTCAGATAAGTTGGGATGAAGGACCTTCTTAAATGGCTTGATGTAAATTAAGAATGTTATGTTCTTGGACAAATTGAAATAGATTATTTGCTGTAAATTTCAATGTTAGATTTGTCCAAGAGAGAAACAATTGAGTTTTGGAAATAAAATATTTTTGCCTATTGAAGGAGGGGAATGATACCACCAATATTTTTCATTGCTAAAGATGTAGGAAGAATTCTGATTGTTGATTTTTTTTTTTTTTTACATATATAAAAAAAATGTGAAGAACAGGAATATAGGTCCTAGCCATTTGGTAGATTGGTTGACTATGTGGAAGGTTTACATGTTAAGCATGTTATTAGCCAATGAATTATAGTAAGATGCAAGGTGCAGAGTGCTGCTGAATTTCATATTTTTAGGTGTTTAACGTGGTGAAAATATATGTCATGTAGGGTTTTTTTCATATTTTTCTCCCCTTCTGGGAGAAAGATTTTTCATATCATATTTATATAGACACAAGAGGGAAAAATTCATGGTTCTAATCCCTGTGTATGATTAGTAAAAAGCATGACTGGATGAGTTGATTAGTAGTAGCAGGGGTGTGGCACTTTGAAAAAGTAAGAGTTGATGGTACATGATTACGAAGAAAAGGGACCCAAAACTTTGTTAGGGGGTTGTGCTTTTTCTGTACTTGGGTTTGTTAGTTCATCAAAATATTAAAAAAAAAAGAAGTTAAATGAGTTTCTTTGTGTGGTAACTTCCTTTTCTTTTTATGTAACCCAACTCAGTGGCTTTTTTTGAAAAAAATGATGTAAGGATTCTCAGGTCACAACATATTAAATAATACATTTTATGTAAGGCAAGCTTCATCTTCATATGATAAGTGCTCACCAAGAGATTCTTGATTGAAGAATGAATTGGAAACATTAAGAAGAAATGTTTTAGGCGGTTCTTTGTAGCCTGGGAGAAATATTTGGTGATGTTCTACACATCTCATGCATGTGGATTGTCTAAGTGGCAGCAAGGATCTAAGAGAAGGTTTTGATGGTTAGTTCCTTGGTTGCTTCTTCGTTATATTATTTTGAAGGCATTGTATTGGGATAAGAATTGGAGTACTAGTGATATGTTTTAGCTAAATACTACTCTGTCAGACACTGTGGGAGGCCTCTAGACAAGCTATGCTGAGGACATGAGGGCAACTTTTAAATGCTCTTAGGTGAGTCTGAAGCAGTCACAAGACAGGTTTTCTACAGCTATGCAATACCATTTTTAAAGAGGTTACTTGAATAAATCTAGTTAATTTCTCTTTCACTCCTATCTTGTCTGTCCTTGTAAGTTAATGATCTTTTGATTCTTCCATTATGCCTTTGTTGATCAAATCCAAGTTCTGGTATGGTTTATGGTTTTTTTCTGTCACAACCATGTTGCTGAAGTCTTCCTGCAGACAAAGAAGGTTAATTTTATGGAGCCTCTGCAGTTGCATTGTCATTTGAGTTGTTCCACATTAGTGCTAATATTAGTATCTATCAAATATGAGCAGTGGCTTATTGTCTCCAGACTTTTTTTAAAAAATAAACTGATGCTTGATAGGTGTCTAAATCTTGTGATGATATTCTTTTTCGAATTTTCTGATGTTTTTCTTTATACTATTTACATTGAATATTTTATGAGAGATCCTTTTGTTTTGAAACTCTTGCATATGCTGAGTATGCTAGATTGGTTCTTTAATGTCTTTCTTGGTTTTAGTTATTCCATCTAAACTTCAGCTCTGAATGCACCTTTAGATATCAGGAATGCCATCCATTGTGAAGAAGGCTCTATATGATATTTCTACTCTGTTGCATCAACATCCTCGTAAAGAAAATCCTCCTCTAGAAGACCTTATATATGCCAGTACCCAAGGTTCATACCACGGTGCTTCCATGCCTCCTCTGTTGCCTCGAGGAAATTCATTGTGGTCTCAGCGGCACTCTGGTCTTGATGCTGCACCACGAATACCATGGTTTGGTGGTTATAAAAATGAGCTATCTGGATATGCGTCAGGTAATTTCAGCAGTGGTCGTGCTGAAAATGATGGGGAAAAAGTGGAGTTTTCCATAAGTATTCTGTGTGCCACTGGGAAGATTGGTGGGGTGATTGGTAAAGGTGGGGTCAATGTCAGACAGTTAGAACAACAGACAGGTGCTCACATTCAAGTTGAGGATACTGCCCCTGAGGCTGACGAGCGTGTGATTGTTATCTCTTCTAAGGAGGTATATTATATCCATTCCATAACATATGTGAGATGCTTATTGAAATTTATATATCTAATCATCTTCCAAATCTACATGCATGGCAACTTTTTTTGTATGTCCAGCATTTGATCATACATGCAAATCATACATGTTTTTAAATGAATAACTTTAGGCTCCTTGGGACCCAATCTCTCCGACAATTGAGGCTCTTCTTCAGCTTCAAAGCAGAACTAGTGCAGCCTCTGAAAAAGGTGTTATCACTACAATGCTTCTCATTCCCTCAAGTAAGGTTGGTTGTATCCTTGGACAAGGTGGTGACATAATCACAGAAATGAGAAGGCGAACTAGAGCAGATATCCGAGTTTACTCTAAGGATGATAAACCAAAGTATACATCTGCAAATGAAGAGCTCGTGCAGGTGATGTGGTTAGCATCATGCCTTATGCCGAGCTGTCTTCCAAAATGTCAACCTGGTCTTTCAGACTCGGTTTTTGTTTGCAGACATTTTTCTTAGGCATACTGATTTTTTGACTTGGTGTCAGATATCTGGAAATCAGACTGTTGCAAGGGAGGCACTCTCAGATATTGCATCCAGGCTTAGAGCAAGGACTCTCCGAGGTGGAAATACTGCTGCAGATCCTGTACCTCTAGCCCCTTACCGTGGATTTTCTCCTTCAGAAAGCTTGTCTAGGAGAGGACTCCCACCAACTGTAAATCCTGCTCCAACAGGCCATTTCCATGGATTTGCTTCTCCAGAAGGCTTTTCTGCTAGAGGACTACCACCATCCGGCATGGTTGGAGTTGGGAATGCTGTTAATTATGATCATCCAAAGGTATTATTATATATTTCTAATTTAAATTTAGTCTGCTGCTTTTATACTTACAAATGGTACTCCTGTATTGTCTCATTGATTGCTATGACTTATCAGTGGTAAACCATGTGATCATCCTAGGGGCCTAATTTTCTTCTTATGGTTATAAAGATGCATTTGGTGTTTCTTGGTTTCCTTTAACATGCATCATCAAGATCGCATTTGAGTGTATTGTGGAATAATTAATATTTTGTAATATCACATACTTTTTTGAGGATGGAAGTTATAATTTTCTATATATGAAAATCCGCAGGTTTATCCAGGATTTTGAGTTTACTCTCTCAATCTGCACTCATTAACATTTTCAATGAAAAAACGTCTACTCCAAAATAATGCTAATTTATGAATTTTATTTTCAATTCAAACAATTTTATTTTCAAAGTTGTCAGTTACTATTTTATTTGTTAACAACTTACAGTTCTTCATGTGTAGATTTCCATTAGCATTTATGTGGAATAAATTAGATTTATGGTCTTAAAAGTATGGTGCTCAGATTTATGTCAGCCACCTTTATGCTAGATGCAATTTCTTATAGGGATGTAAATGGTCTAACCTGTAGTTCAAGTTTTATATTGTTTTAGCTGGGTGGTTGATGGGCTTTTTCAAAATTTAGTATGTGCTCTTCCCATATTGGGCATATTGACACCCCTTATTTCTTGTTTGCATATCCATTATTATCAGTTTTTGTCCTGGTTCTTGCTAGTCTTCTTTGCGTAGACTCTTTTTTTCAAGAATAAATATTTTCATTGGGTTCCTACCACTTAATGACACAGCAAAGATCATTACATTTTCCTGTGGGACTCATAGTGTACAAGAAGGTAAAGTAGAGCTGCTAGTCTTAGTTTGAGAACTGAGTAATGCTGGACTTCCTAACAGTATTTCGTCCTTAAAGTAAGCACCAATAACAAGAAGAGATAGAGAAATATGATTTTTGGCAAGGTGTTAAAGTGTGGTTTTGGTTTCAGTTTCGGTCCTTTAGGTAGAATTTCATATTAGGCAGTTTTGGTGATTTCAGCTTTGAGTTCAGGAGTTTCAGTCGAAAAAGTCAAAAAAAATAAATCTGAAAATAGAAAATTTAAGGCTCTGTTTGGGTGTCCAAGAATACCAGGGTATTGCCCAAATACTTTGGCTTTTTTTTTTGGGGAAAAATTCAGTATTACTGTTTGGATGACAGTTTTGGAGTTTTAGAAACTCTAAAAAGCTATAGAAATGAGCTAATTGAAGAGTAATTTTGAATTCTACTTTGAGTGGATTACTTCAGAATAGCAAAGTTTGTCGGGTTCGTCTTCTCTTCCCCGCTTGCAACTCCCTCTTTTCTTCCTCTTGCTCCCCTCTCCTTTCCATACCACTTCCCATTTCCTTCTCCGCCCCTTTTGGCACCAGCCTTCCATGTCAATGGTGACAACAACCTCTGTTGCCGGCAACGAGCTTTGTCATTGATGATGACCTTTACTAACAATGATAACCTCTACTATCAATGATAATGGCAAGGACATCATGAACACCTCGTCTTATTACTTTTTTCCTCTCCCTTTTCCCCTTTTAAGTAGTCCTTGTCTTTAAGCCATCATCGGCCACCTCGGGTCGCCATTCTATTACACCGTTGGGTAAGCCACTCGCCTGTTTCCCAAATCTAGGTTCGCGGTGATTGTGGTGGTGGTGATCTTGGTGATGATGGTGTTGGTGATTATGGTGGTGGTGGTGCTGATGGTGGCGGCAATTGTGGTAGTGGTGATGATGCACCACTTGATTGTGGTGATGGTTGGCTGGAACAAGGGAAATGTAACCAAATACTTGGAGGAGAGAACATTTCCTGTAGAATTTTTTATAATGTACAAACAATTGAAAATGTAAAATTTTGGAGTAAAATTTATGTAAAGTATTGGCTTGATACACCACCTGATTACCAGAAAAATCTTACTCTGGATTTTTTTTGAAGTTATCAGAATGGGGCTTAAAGAATGAAATCCAGAAAATTATTTAGGGTTATCATTTGTGACTTTGGGTAGTTTCATGTTGAAACTAAATTTACTAGACTGTTTCAAAGCTTAGTGCATTAGATATATTATATTTTTTTAAAATTTTTATTATTATCCTACACTGTTCTCTAATTTTTATGATTTCATACACTTTATTCTATTTTGTTTATAATTTTTCATATTTGCTCTAGTTTTATGCATTTAACTAAACTTTTTGCTTAAGCACATTTCATTTTAATAACTCATCTAAGCGAGAAAAAAACATTTGAACATGTTTCATTACATTCCATTTTAAAAATCCAACAAAGCTAGAAAGATCCATCTAATTCTTTTGCTATTCCATTTTAATATATGATTTTATTTCAAAAGAAAAGAAAAAACAATTGAATAAGAAAAAGAAACATAAAGACAAACACCTCTTTCTGATTAGCAAAGATGCACATTGAATTTGCATGTTGTCCATTATAATTACAAAATCTTAGGAAAAAATAACATAAAGCTTCCTGGGTTAATATGATGCCTACCATCCCACTTATTTAAATTACATTTGAGTATTTTCCAGTGGCATCACTCCAAGAAGCAAAGGAAAGAAAAAACATTTGAATAAGAAAAAGAAACATAAAGACAAACACCTCTTTCTGATTAGCAAAGATGCACATTGAATTTGCATGTTGTCCACTATAATTACAAAATCTTAGCAAAAAATAACATAAAGCTTCCTGAGTTAATATGATGCTTCGTGGGTTTTAGATTGTTGCAACTCCAGGAAGCAAAGGAAGAAAAACATTTTTCAAAATGTGATATTTTTTAAGGTTGAATTATTGGTTTGCTTGATTGATTATAAAAGAGAACATATAACTAGGGTTATCATTGACTGCTGTAATTTTGTGCTGTTTTTTTTTGAATAATTATCAAGAAGCAACAGGGGATCTGGGCTGCTTGCCTTCATAAAAAGGTGACCGGCCCTAGGTTAGATGCTTGTCTGTTTTTGTTTTAGGAGAAAGGTGAAGGGGGTTTTAAAGATTCTTTCAAGAATGCATGGCTTCTTCCTATTCTGTTTCAACACAAAAGAAGATTGTTACAAGATGCTGAAGGAGGGCCATGACTTATAGAAGGAAGAGAGATGATTTTGAGGAAGTTGTAACATTTAATGTTTACTTTAAGTCCTTCACTTCTGTTTTACGTTTTTTGTCACTTGTCTTGCACTTGCCATGCTACTGCTAAGCTGTTACTAGTAATTACAACAAAAACAAGGTTGTTACAAGGTGCTGGAAGGAGGGCAGTGGCTTATAGAAGGAAGAGTGATGATTTTGAGAAAGTTGTAACATTTAATGTTTACTTTAAGTCCTTAGCTTCTGTTTTACATTTTTTGGTCACTCATCCTGCACTTGACATGGTACTGTTAAGCTGTTACTAATAATTATAACAAAAATGTGTGTCAAGACTGCAATTTCGACAATAATAAACTGATAGGTTGGTTGATGTGCATGCTTCTTAATTCTTATGGTTATTTTTAATCTTATTTGAGTCTAGTTGTGATGGATCATCCAGCCTAAATTTTGATTGAGCTTGAAACTTTTTCTTTGTTCAAGTGCAATGGTTTTGAATGAAACATGTTTATTTGCTGATTCATTTTTAGCCTGTTTATCCAATTATCTTGGACGATATAAAGATAATCTGGATTACAAAATAAGAATTTTATTTATTTATTTATTTTAAATCCAGGGTTCTGGACAGATGCGTGAAGCTTATGGTTATCCAGGTCGACAAACTGCTACTGGGTAGAGTAGCTTCCAAATTTATTCTGTATCAAGTAATATTTATACTTGTTGAAAGGCCACTGACTTCTTGCATCTGCCCCAGTTATCCTACCATGAACAGTTCTGTGGAGGTTAAGATTCCTGATAGTGCAGTGGCTTCGGTTCTTGGACCAGGTGGTAGCAATATTTCCGATATCCATCAGGTAAACCAGTTTTACATCTTTTGGATTCCTTGAAAATTAAGCTAAAATGATTTCATTTCAGATGGTTTGAAGATAAATTGAGAATTATATCGACTGCTGTCTAGCCTTGTATTTAACTAGTTGTGATCGTTATGAATAATATATTATTATGATATTATCTATATGAAGTTGGAATTGGATACAAATTTGTCAACCAAATACAAGCCATTAGATTTCTGGAACCAGTTAAATAATTCCTTTCTGAGATTCTTCGTATGCCATTAGTTTAGCAAGGGCCATTTCTTTTGAGTTCTTTTTGTCAATTCTAGATTTCTGGAGCGAGGGTTAAGTTGCATGATCCTCTGTCTGGTGCATCTGAGTGCGTTGTTGAGATACGTGGTTCTTCCAATCAAATGAAGGCATCACAAAGCCTCCTTCACACATTCATAGCTCCTGGTGGACACAACATACCACCGGCACAAGCTCACCGCCCATATTAATCTTTCGCCTGGAACCAGATGCCTTCCTTTGTTGTCCCAGCAAGGTAATGCTGTAGGGCTGTTGTCTACATGGCTTTGCTGCATGAGTAAGCCACCACTATGGCTAATCGAGCTCCTGATTTACTGTAGAGAATGTCACAAATTGATATGCTGACAGGATCCAAAAATGTGAATTGAAAAAAAAGTGATTATTTCTCTGTTTCCTTAACTATTTATTTGAATGGCCTGGTGGTTCAACAATAGAGGTTCTTTTGTGTAGAGTCCCAAGGCTAGATCGTTCAACTTGTTGGTCGAGCATTTCAGTGCTTGGGGATCCTCTCTGGACCAGATTTAATCTCTCTTTTTCTTTCCTTTTTTGCAAAGCTCGTTCATGGATGAGTCATTTTCTTCCATTTTTTATGGTTTAAAATTGGCTGCATGATTCTGACTGTTGTGGAAGTTTCTGTTTGCCATTGCTTATACATGGTGACAGGTGGTTTGTGTGTTATGTTTTTCGAGATAAATGGTTGATGTAATTTTTCGAAGTGTATTTAGATGTCAGGTGGGGTTTATGTAAGATGTCGTAAGTATTGTTGAACAATTAAGTTCAGATTACGGTAACACTGCAACAATATGAAGTTTGTATACTTATGCAAGGATTGTGCAGCATTCTCAATTGGCCTTTATTCATGATGCTTTCATATGTACAAAAAGTTGGGGGGGGGCGGGGGGTGGGGTGGGGTGAAAAATAAACTGAAATATGTAAATGTTGTGGACAATAGTGTTCAGATTGCAGGATGACAATGAAAGATGTAAAATGAGGAATTCTCTTTTATCAGCCTTCCCAATGTTTTCAGGAAAAATGATATAGGTGGTGATCGCAACCTCCAAATGAACAGGATTGAAAGGCGTTTTGAGGTTCAACATACATGCCCGTTCCCTTGTGGTCACCATATCTGGTGACTCGAATGTTTTCTTTTTCTTTATTCTTTGATGTGCCATGAGGAAAGGAGACACTTGATATCATTCACTCGTTCACGAAAATCCCCTTGTTTCTTTGATGCTTGAAAGGAATTGCGGAAGGCTGTGTTTGTCTCAGGGTCATGGCGCCCCGTGCTGCTGTCATCACCGAGGCAGTCCAGGATTCTAATTTCTAAAGCAAGTTTTTAAAACAAGAGTAAGTATTTGTGCATTACGTGTGTGGTGCAGCAAATCCAATGTGTGGTGCAGCAAATCCAACATGGCCCGTACCATTTTAGTTTAATGGCATGACAAGATAGGATATAAGTTAAAAATCGAGCATGATTAGCATTAATTATTATTTAATTTTTATTTAAAATTTTTATCCGAACTAAAATATTCTTTTCTTTTGGTCTTTGTTTAGATTTTAGTAAATGTTTCAGTCTGAAACATGTTTTGGTTTTTGTCTAAGAAATCAATAAAGGAAGAAGAAATTTTCTCGTTCCAAAATTGTGCTTTAGAGAGTTCTGTTGTAGGAATCAACTTTCAAATATAAATACTAGTTTCTTTCTCTTTCTGAAAAAGTGCTTTGTTTTGGTCCGAGATTAAAATAAGTCATCGAAGAGTTCTTCTATCCATCCAAGATAAAATGTCATCTCCGACAGAAAGTAAACCAAGTTCTTATAGGATCTTGTTTAGTTTTTTTTTAATAGTTCCTTTATTACACCAACTGTTTTGATAGTTGGAAAAAGTTAATGATACTTTGGAAGTCATAACTTAGTCTACAAGTTATAAATATTCCTGGTAGGAGGGGATAATAAATATAGTTTAAATTTTTGTGCAGGGATGTCATAGGTTTATAACTAGGATATTGTAGTGTTTGAACTGGGGTGTCGTAATACTGTTGCAGTATATATTTGAATCATTTTGTATCCGTAGTATGTTATGATATCCTAGGAGTCATAAATCAGTTCACAAGTGATAGGTTCTCCAGGTAGTAGGGGTTATTATATTTAGTTTTATATTTTATGATTGGGTGTCGTAATCTTTTAACTAGGGTGTCGTAACTTCTGAACTTGGATGTCGTTCAATGAAAACTCATTTTTTTTGAAATCTTTTTTCTTCCTAATCTTTTTATCACAATCTAACAATCTTATTCAAGTCAATGCACGGTTGAAATATTCCATGATGGATGATAAAAGCTTTCATTTTCTATTTTGTACCGAGTTGTTCATGTTTCGAAGTTTTTGATACTCAAGTTTTCTCAGAAGTATTTTATTACATTATAGGTATCATATATTAGCAATGTATATCGAAACATTTCTGTTACAGAATATCAAAGCATCCGATTTAAGTTTTTGTGCAGGAATGTCGTAGGTTTATAATTAGGGTGTCGTAGTGTTTGAATTGGGATGTCGTAATATTGTTTCAGCATATATTTATGATCCTTTTGCATCCGTAGCTGAGTTATGATATCCTAGAAGTCATAACTCAGTCCATAAATGATAGGTTCTTCAGGTAGTAGGGGTTACTATATTTAGTTTCATATTTTATGATCGGGTGTCATAATCTTTTAACTAGGATATCGTAACTTTTGAACTAGGGTGCCGTTCAATGAAAACTCTTTTTTTAAAAAAATCTTTTTTTCTTTCTAGTCTTTTTATCATAATTTAACAATCTTATTCAAGCCAATACAAGGTTGATATATTCCATGACGGAGGATAAAAGCTTTCATTTTCTGTTTTGTACTAAGTTGTTAATGTTTCAAAGTTTTTTATACTCAAGTTTTCTTAGAAGCATTTCATTACATTGTGGTTATCATATATCAGCAATGCATACCAAAACACTTCTGTTACGGATGATCAAAACATCCGGTTTAAGTTTTTGTACAGGGATATCATAGGTTTATAACTAGGATGTCGTAGTGTTTGAACTGGGATATCATAATACTGTTTTAACATATATTTGTGATCCTTTTGCATCCGTAGCTGAGTTATGACATCCTAGGAGTCATAACTTAGTCCACAAATGATAGGTTCTCCAGGTAGTAGGAATTAATATATTTAGTTTCATATTTTATGATCGGGTGTCGAAATCTTTTAACTAGGATGTTATAAGTTTAAATTCTTGTTTTTAGAAATATTTGGTTCTATGCCCGTATTATCGTACTATCGTGTCATATTCTATCCAATGCATAACTCATTATTTATCATGCTGTAAATAAAACATCATCTAAAATTATGTATATCAATGTTTATGATTTTTTATGCAGATATTTCTACATATGAAGTTGAAATTAGAAATCTGAAAAAAGTCCAAGATGATCATTTGGATGAGGTTGCTGATGTTGTTCAGAAAAATGCACCTTCTCCTATCATCCCGATTACAGAGAATGAGTATGTTAATCCTAAAATTGGAATAGAGTTCAATTTTGCGAATGATGTTTACAATTTCTACAATGGATATGCAAATGATGTATACAATTTCTACAATGGATATGCAAGGAGAGTAGGTTTTGGAATCATAATAGTGTGTAGTAGGTCCAACAACAACAACAAAGAAATATGCTTCAAGTACCTAGCATGTTGGAGGCAAGGAAAATCAAGAAAAATCGATAACTCCATGAATCTTAGGGATACTGGCAAAATTGATTGTAAGGCTTCGATAAAAGCAAGACTAAATTCTAAAAATGATAAGTGGATATTGGTTCATATTTTTGTAGAACATAATCATGAGCTGTACATATCATCAACTGGTTATCTACGATCTCATAGGAGGATCAGCATACCAGAAAAGGTAGAGATCAACAATTTACATGCTATGAATATTCTCATAAATCAAATATACTCTGCCATGGCTAGAAGGAAAGGGGGTAGAAGATAATTAGATTTCACAAAGAATGATGCTCGTAATTTTATCTGTCGGGAATATCAGAGTCAGCTGAAAGAAGGAGATGCATAGTCAATGATAATCCATTTCACACAAATATGAGTAAAAAATCTAAATTTCTTTTATACTTTGGACCTGAATGATAATGGACAGCTTAGGACCATCTTCTGGATCCATCCTAGGTTAAGATTGGCAAGCACTTATTTTAGTGATGTACTGACCTTTGACTCAACTTATTTGACAAATACATATCAAATGCCCTTTTATCTATTTATCAGAGTCAACCATCATGGACAGTTCACATTGCTTGGTTGTGCATTGTTATCAGATAAGATGACTGAGACATTTAAATGGATATTCCAATCATGGCTGGATGTAAATGGTGGTCAACCACCTAATGCCATCATAATTGACCAAGATAAGGTAATCGAAGTAGCTGTTAGGGATGTTTTTTCTAATGCATGATATAGATTTTGTCTTTGGCATATATTGAAGAAGATTCCTGAAAAGATTGGTCATATTTACACTACAAATTCCAAATTTATGATAGAGTTTGAAGAGACGATATATGATTCAGTTACTATAGTGTCTTTTGAGAAAAGGTGGGTACATTTAATAAAAAAATATGAAGGATGCAAGGCTGTATATTGGTTAAATGACATATATAAATATCGGAATAAATGGATTCCAGTTTATCTTAAAGATACATTCTTCATAGGTTTGTTAGTCATTATGATTGATTAATATTTATTTTTTTTAAATTTCTAACAAACTTTTTATCTTTAATGCTTCTATTTTTTGAATATTTATGAATATGGATGTCAACTTCACAAAAGAACGAGAGCATCAATCACTTCTTTGATGGATTTATAAACTCCAAGACTATGCTCAAGAAATTCATTGATAAGTACGAAGATGCCTTGAAAAAAAGATATGATGCAGAAAACAAGGAAGATAATAAAATATTATAAATAAATGCTTTCCTAAAGACATCCTCTCCTTTTGAGAGGCAAGCAGTCAGAAAATATAAAAGGTATATATTCTAAAAATTTCAGAATGAGGTCCTTGAAATGGCTGCATCAAATGCCAAATTAGTTAAAGAAGTTGATAACCGTGATGTATATTCTGTTAAATCATTTGAAAAAATTGAAATTGATGGAATAAAGAAGGAGATTATAAAAATTTATGAGGTTTCATATGATAAAACTTTGAAGGATGTTCAATGCCAATGTGGATCCTTTCAGTACAAGGGTTACCTATGTAGGCATACCTTATTAGTTCTTCATCAAAGTGATGTATTTTGTATCCCAGATAAGTACTTCCTGAATAGATAGTACAAGGACATGAAATACCAATTCGACGATCTCAAATGCAACATTCAATTTTATGATAAAAGCATGCGAAAATCATGGTGCGCACTCAAGGAATTATTTAAAATCAGATATCTTATTTTATATTTTTCAAAAACCTATCATATGTCATTAAATCATAATACAAATATTTTATTTTATTGATTGTAGATATGCTTTGATGAGTCATAGGATGATGAATCTTGCAGAAATAGCCTCCATGTATGAAGATGCATTCAATTTAGTGATGGAAGATCTTACACCATTATTCAGAAGAGCTGTAGATGCTAACTATGCAGCTAAGCAAAGCACGAAACTTCTAATCTAAGATCCTGACCAACTTACTACGAAAGGTCATCCAAGGGAGAATAGAATTAAGAGTGGAGTCGAAAAGAGGTCAAAGAGATCAAGAAAAAATATGGATAAGCCTTCCATTGACACTCCTATACAAAATGAAAGAAAATGTAGTACTAGCAAGACGCAGACGTTCCATATTATAGTGGAAGTACCAGAACAAGTAATTGAACACACTTTACGATCTTTTGATATCTTTTTAGATGAATTTGATGCTTATGTATGCAGTCAACTAACACAGGAGAGGATATAAAATGTTGAATTATCGTACACTCCTGTGTATATTTATATTATCCGGAAGAATTTAAAACAGGATGTATTGGAAATGTTATTGAATCTACTTATTTTTAAATATGAATTTTAGTATTACTTTAAGTGGCCAAATACTAAAACAGGGATAATAGAATTATGAAGAATCTATGAATTACGATACCATAGTTTAAAAGTTATGACATCCAAGTTCAAAACCTACGACACCCTAGTTCAAATATTACAACCATGCAGAAAACAAAAATTAAAATGTTTGTAATCCCTTCTACCCATAATACCTGTCTTCATTGGCTTGGTTTATGACTCCCAGAGTGACAAAAATATGTCACGGATGCTCTAACACTCAATCAAATATTCTGAAATAGTATTGCGACACCCTAGTTCAAAAGTTACGATATCCAAGTTCAAAACCTACGACATCCTAGTTCAAATTAGTATAATCATGCAAAAAATATAAATTAAAATATTTCTAATCCTTTCTACCCGTAATACCTGTCATCATTGGCTTGGTTTATGACTTCCAAATTGACAAAAATTACCATGAGTGCTCTAAGATCAATCAAATATCCTGAAATAGTATTACGATATCGTAGTTCAAAAGTTACGACACCCTAATTTAAAACCTACGACACCCTAGTTCAAATTGGTACAATAATGCAGAAAATAAAAATTAAAATATTTCTAATCACTTCTACCCGTAATACCCATCATCATTGGCTTGGTTTATGACTCCCAGAGTGACAAAAATTACCACGGGTGCTCTAAGATCAATCAAATATCCTGAAACAGTATTATGACATCCTAGTTTAAAAGTTACGACACCATAGTTCAAAAGTTACGAATCCTAGTTCAAAACCTATGACATCTTAGTTCAAATTGGTACAACCATGCAGAAAATAAAAATTAAAATATTTCTAATCACTTCTACCCATAATACCTATCATCATTGGCTTAGTTTATGACTCTGAGTAACAAAAATTATCATGGGTGCTCTAAGATCAATCAAATATCCTGAAACAGTATTACGATATCTTAGTTCAAAAGTTATGATATCCTAGTTCAAAACCTACGACACCTTGGTTCAAATTGGACAACCATGTAGAAAATAAAAATTAAAATATTTCTAATCACTTCTACCCGTAATACCTGTCATCATTGCTTGGTTTATGACTCCCAGAGTGACAAAAATTATCATAGGTGCTCTAAGATCAATCAAATATCCTGAAACAGTATTACGACATCCTAGTTCAAAAGTTACAACATCCTAGTTCAAAACCTAAGATATCCTAGTTCAAATGCTACGACATTCCAGTTCAACAACTATGATTCCCTGTCAATAAACATAATATTTGTGTATATCATCATCACAGCAATGAAGCAATTTGACATTTTGGAAGTAAACATAATATCAAAAATACATAAACTACATGTATTGAGAAAATGATATTCAAAACTTTACTGTTTGAATAAATCACATAATTTTTCTTTGGAAATGATGCTTCAAATATAAACATCAATTGAGTTACTAATTTGTGTAACATTTTATACAAGTGGATGAATCAAAAATTAAAAGTACAAGTAAAAAAATTGCTTTTACATGCTAATTTTTAGCAGCACTATTAATCTTCTGATTCAGGCTCTCTCTTAATATTCTTGCTGCTAACTGGTGGTGGTACATACTTATATCTTTTTCTATGAAATTCCAAGTATCAGGCTTATCCTTGCGAGCCATATAATTCATGCATTTCAAGCAATACAAACCGTAGTCTAGTGAGCCTGCAGGCTGGGAAGGGCAATCACCAATCTTTTGCATTGACCAATTTGTTACCTCAGCATTGTCACAAAAGATATGGAACATTAGACCTAGTATCTTGTGCCACTTCCTTGCATTAGCTTTGTACTTAGAATTGCATTTTATTGAATTCAGATATATCAAAATCTTTTCTTGCATGTCAACCGCAATCAGGTGCCAGTAAAAATTATCCGAGTTTATGATGGTGAAGAGAAATCAAAATTCGTTCTTATCTTCATCATTGAATCTATCAAAAATCATATTCCTAGCTATTCCAGCAAGTTCATGATACGGTGATGCTAATGTTAGGCATTGTCGAAGGTCATTACAGGTACAACTATACATTTATGATATCTTTCTGGTGCTCTGTCCACTTCTTTGTAATGAACTCTTGCCTTGCATCAATTATCTGGTAATACAATATAAACTAATTAATTACAAGTAACTTGATTTTATAAAATTCTGAAAATGAATGTAATAATTATTAAAAAATATATCATAACATAAATAAAGAATAAGAACAAAACGATGTAATACTCCATTATTTACATCATCAACTATCATGTCATTGTTTAGCAGATCAAAAAGATTTTTTCTAGTGATAGTGCCTCCGAATTTATTGTTGTAGATAACATCTCTGAAATTAATAAACATGAAGGATATTATACATTTTCGACCATAAAGTAGCATATATAATAGAAAAATTAGATATAACTTACGAGTTTATCTTTTCTTTCAAAAATGTGTTGATCAAATTTTTATCATCTTCAATTTGAAGACTCAAATTTGATTCCTCGGGCTGAGATGTGCTCACTATTTTCATCTTTTTTTTGGATTGGCCTGTTTCAAAAGCAGAATCCACTATAATTTGGGAGGCCTTCCACGGCCTTGGTTCTTTTTTTACTCTCTTGATAAGTGAAGAAATCTGAGATTTTTCTTTCTCCCCCTCAGCTTCCTTACAAGGGCACCCTTCAATTTTTCATCTATAATTTCTTCCACCTCAACCTCAATATCATCTCCCTCCACCCCTTTGTGCCCTTCTTTATTGGCATTGGTATCTTTATTTACCAATGAACTAAAGAGGGTTTCAACTATCGCAAGCCTCTTCTTTATATCTTCAACTTCAGCCTTCACCTGTGCATAGCTTGCACAACTTTTTTCTTTTTTAGGAGATGCAGTTGTTACTGTTTCTTTAGTAAGAAGCCACTGTTCCATTATCGTAGGCTCAATAGCTCCCTCCACCTACAAGCCAAGAACAATAACAAAATAAATTTATATTAATTATAATGATATATTGTTCATTAATGTTGTAATGAAAAAATATCTTTATTTACCAACTCATGAGGCTACAAGTTCGCAAGTTAAACAATCTTTATCTTTACCTGGCTGTAATACCATTTTAACAGCCTAGGTAGTTTATTTGGATGTGCTGGGGCTCTTAAGATACTATGCTCGAGGAACCAAACATATACATAATAATCATGTACATTAAATATATGAAAGATTTAAAATAAATGATATTATACTTTTACTGCATATTAATGATACTTACTACTAGAGCAGCTATACACCCATACAGGGTTGGCTGTCTCCTAACCTTGTTACTTCTTTTGGTTAGAACTGGCTCTTCGGATCTCAGATAAAAAGCAGCATCTAGGATAGACATAAGAGTCAACTTCCTTATTATGGAAGCCCAGTCGAGTTGACCCAGCTAGGATAAATCATCCAAGTAAGGGATGATATATCCTGGGTAAGATTGATTTGACTTTGGATACAAGAATATTGTGAACATATATACAATCGATAATCTCATAGTGTCCTCGACATCCTCTTGTAAGTTTGATGAATGAAGTTGAGTTATTAACTTCTCCAGCCCCTTATTCTGCAGATTTAATTCACTTCCAAATTGTCTGAATAATCGATCATTCTTATCTTGATCTTTTGTTACAATCTTCTTTCCATGGCATGGTAGATCTAAAATCAGTGTCACATCTTCGATGCTGAATGTAAGTTCCTTGCCATAAAAAATAAACTTGTTACCTTCCTTGTAGCATCTAATAATTTCAGCTAATAGTTGTCCATCGATAACAAGCGGTTGCATGTCAATGAACGCATTGAAAGAAGTCTTCTGGATGATTTCTAAATGAAAACTCGAAAAACCCATCTTCCAAACTTGTTCAACATATACTGCTGGCTTCCTATGGGTTTTAAACAATTGTGAAACCTTTACTCTAGGCAACTGAACCATTGCAAGATCGCCTGAAATATAAGTAAAACATAAATGTAAGTTAAACAATAAATTCTAAACAATAAATTTTATGACACTCTAGGAGTTTTAAGACAAGTCATGGATGACATGTATTAGAGGTAGAGGGGTTACAAACTTCTATTTTATAATTTATGCATAGGTATCGTAGTTTTTTAACTAGGGCGACGTAAGTTTTGAACTTGGATGTCGTAATACTATTTTGGCCTTTATAAGTAAGTTATAGCATATGTAGTAATTTTATGATACTTTGGGAGTCATAAAACAAGCCACGGTTGATATGTATTAGAGGTAGAGGGGTTACAAACTTCTATTTTATAATTTATGCATAGATATCATAGTTTTTTAATTAGGATATCATAAGTTTTGAACTTGGATATTGTAATACCATTTTGGCCATTATGAGTAATGTTATAGCATCCATGGTAATTTTATGACACTTTGGGAGTCATAAAATAAGCCACAGTTGACATGTATTAGAGGTAGAGGGATTACAAACTTATATTTTATAATTTATATATGGGTATCTTAGTTTTTAACCAGGATATCATAGATTTTGAACTTGGATATCATAATACTATTTTAGCCATTATGAGTAATGTTATAGCATCCATAGCAATTTTATGATACTCTTGGAGTTATAAAACAAGCCATGGTTGACATGTATTAGAGGTAGAGGGGTTACAAACTTCTATTTTATAATTTATGAATGTGTGTCATAGTTTTTTAACTAGGGTATTGCAGGTTTTGAACTTGGATGTTGTAATACTGTTTTGGCCATTATGAGTAATGTTATAGCATTCGTGATAATTTTATGATACTTTGGAAGTTATAAAATCAGCCACGGTTGACATATATTAGATGTAGAGGGGTTACAAACTTCTATTTTATAATTTATGCATGGGTGTCATAGTATTTTAATTAGGATATCATAGATTTTGAACTTGGATGTCGTAATACTATTTTGGCCATTATGAGTAATGTTATAACATCTGTGGTAATTTTATGAGACTCTAGGAGTCATAAAATAAGCCATAGTTGACATGTATTAGAGGTAGAGGGGTTATAAACTTCTATTTTATAATTTATACATGGGTATCGTAGGTTTTGAACTTGGATGTCGTAAAAGTATTTTGGCCATTATGAGTAATGTTATAGCATCCGTGGTAAATTTATGATACCCTAGGAGTCATAAAATAAGTCACAGTTGATATGTATTAGAGGTAAAGGAGTTACAAACTTCTATTTTATAATTTATGTATGGATGTCGTAGTTTTTTAACTAGGATATCGTAAGTTTTGAACTTGGATGTTGTAATAGTATTTTGGCCATTATGAGTAATGTTATAGCATCTGTGATAATTTTATGATACTTTGGGAGTCATAAAACAAGCCACGGTTGACATGTATTAGAGGTAGAGAGATTACAAACTTCTCTTTTATAATTTATGCATAGATATCGTAGTTTTTTAACTAAGATATCGTAGGTCTTGAACTTGGATGTCATAATACTATTTTGACCATTATGAGTAAGTTATAGTATTTGTGATAATTTTATGACATTCTAGGAGTCATAAAATAAGCCACGGTTGACATGTATTAGAGGTAGAGAGGTTACAAACTTCTATTTTATAATTTATGGATATCGTAGTTTTTTTAACTAGGGTGTCGTAAGTTTTGAACTTGGATGTCGTAATACTGTTTTGACCATTATGAATAATGTTATAACATCCATGGTAATTTTATGACACTCTTGGAGTCATAAAACAAGCAACGACTGACATGTATTAAAGATAGAGGGGTTACAAACTTCTATTTTATAATTTATGCATGGATATCGTAGTTTTTTAACTAGGGTGTTGTAAGTTTTGAATTTGGATGTCGTAATACTATTTTGACCATTATGAATAATGTTATAGAATCCGTGGCAATTTTATGACATTCTGAAAATCATAAAACAAGCCACGGTTGACATGTATTAGAGGTAAAGGGGTTACAAACTTCTATTTTATAATTTATGCATGGATATCATATTTTTTTAACTAGGGTGTTGTAAGTTTTGAACTTGGATATCGTAATACTATTTTGACCATTATGAATAATGTTATAGCATTCATGGTAATTTTATGATACTTTGTAAGTCATAAAACAAGCCACGGTTGACATGTATTAGAGGTAGAGGGATTACAAACTTCTTTTTTATAATTTATGAATGGATGTCGTAGTTTTTTAACTAGGATGTCATAGGTTTTAAACTTGGATATCGTAATACTATTTTGGCTATTATGAGTAATGTTATAGTATCCGTGGCAATTTTATGACACTATGGAAGTCATAAAACAAGCCACGATTGACATGTATTAGAGGTAGAGGGGTTACAAACTTCTATTTTATAATTTATACTTGGATGTCATAGTTTTTTAATTAGGATGTTGTAGATTTTAAACTTGGATGTCGTAATACTATTTTGGCAATTATGAGTAATATTTTAGCATTCGTGGCAATTTTATGATACTTTGGGAGTCTTAAGACAAGCCACAGATAGCATATATTAGAGGCACAGGGATTACAAACTTTTATTTTGTAATTTATGCATGGGTGTCATAGTTTTTTAATTACGATGTCATAGGTTTTGAACTTGGGTGTCGTAATTTTTGAACTACGGTATCATGATTTTATACTACAAAGACTTAATTTTTTTTAAAAAAAAATATCATGACATCCCTCTATAGAGATAAATTATAAAAATTTATATTAAAATAGCAAAACATAAATTACGACATCTTAGTTTAAAATATACGATACCCTAGTTTAAAACATATGATACCCTAGTTTAAAACCTAGGGCATCCTAGTTAAAAAACTATGACACCCATGCAAAAATTGTAAAATAAAAGTTCACATGCCTAATGTCAACTCCAAGCATGAATCAAAAATTTTTACTACCTGTTTCTGCTTCTGTAGTGTCTTTTGGGACGAATCTTAAGGGGTCTCATCCTTTCCTGAATAAACAACGATTGTAGTGCTTCATTCCTTTATCTGAATTTTCTTCTTGCATTGTTTTTTTGTTCGTCGTCTGTGTTGAAAGATGAAACAACTTTTCTCCATTTTTTCAAGATTTTGAAGGCGTATCAAAGATTGTAGGAAGGTATGCTCAATAACTGGAAGCTCATAAGCGGCTTCTCGACCACCAAAGAAGAGCAAAACTATAAAATGGAGGTCTCTAGGGTATCCAAAAATAATGGAACGAACTCTGGGATGGGGTGTCGTAGTGTAAATAGGTTTTTTTTTTCTGTTTGTAAAATAAGAATCGATTTTTCGTATGGTAACCTCTTCTGAAAAAAATGAGGGCAAAATAGTCATTTGCTAGGTTTGAAATGACTGCAGTCGTGGCGATATTAGATTACGTAATCCCAAAGCATATGGAACCCGCCCCGTCCTGTCATGCCATTTCAGATACAGGTGGACCAATAAGCTAAGGCGATGCGGGCCACGTTGGATTTGCTGCACCGCATACAGTGCTCAAAGACTTACTCTTGAAACAAAGGCATCACCCATCAAATTGGCCCTCCACTGAATCCATTATTGGCCGTTGCAATGGTCGTGACAGCCATTATTTATGCCAAAAGGCAAGCATAAGCAATTTTGAATTTTAACTGTTATTGTTCCATTCTTTGCACCACAGAAATGATGTTATTATTTTATATTAAAATATATATTTCGAATATTTTAACTTGATACATATTAAAAAAATAATATATCTATTAACCATTGATTGATTATCGGACATTTTATTGCTATGCTCTTTGTGCTCCAAAATGTTAATATTTTTTAATTAAAAGAAATAATTTTAAGATATTTTCACTATAATGAATGCGAAAATAGCAAATGTTAAAAATTAGTATATTCATTGTGAAAACTAGGCTTCCTGGGTCGAAGTCGGCAGTCTTAGCTGATTCAATCCAAAATAAAAAAATAAAAAAATAAAAAACTCACCAAAATAAGTGATGAAATTCTTGTTTGACCGAGCAAGAATCTTGTCGGAGTAGTCGAAGATAGATGCTGGGATGGAGTGGGAGATGACCGGAGATGTGACAGGACTGGTTGGGACTCTTGAACGGTAGGATTTATTTATCGAGAGAGAGGCTATCTCCTCTAAAAAATATCCTTTAAATCCCACCCCTCATTCCTTTAATCGATTCAAAACAAAGATCTTCGCCACCCCTCTTCCTCCCCTCCAATAATTGCAGGGATAATCTGTGGAAAAGAAAGAAAAAAGAGAGAGAAAACTTCTGATACCTTGATTTTCTAACGTTGCCATGGTCGTTGGATACCGAATCAGGACTGGAGGTCGCACTACCATAGATCGTAGCCCTGGCCACCCTCCTCTGAGTCGAAAACCTCCAGGTCCTGGGAAAAAGAATGGGAGCGCAGGCGCCTATTCGGCTGAGCGAGAGAAGAAGAGGGAAGAAAAAAAGGAAAAGAAAAGAAAGAGAAGAAAAGTAAAGAAAAAAAAAGAAAAGATAAGATAAGAAAATAATAATAATAATAATAATAATAATAATAATAATAATAATAATAATAATAATAATAATAATAAGATAAGATAAGATGAGAGAGAAAGAAAAGAGAGGAAGAAGAGATGAAAGAGAAGAGAAGAAGAGGAGAGAGGAAGAGAAGAGAGAAAGAGGAGAGATAAAAGATGAGAGAGGAAGATGAGTGAGAAAGAGAAGAGAGAAGAGGAGAGATAAAGAGGAGAGAGAAGAGAGAAGATGAAAAAGAGAAACAAGAAAAAGCACGATAAATAAATAAATATTTGCAAAGGAGATCTAAAATTCTCTCCTAGGGAATTTATGAAGTTAGGGATCAATAGGTGGACTGCTGATAAATCCAGGTAGAAGATCTTGGATTTATAATTGCTATGTAATAGAATTATTTATAATATTAAGATTATTATTATAAAAGAATAATTTTTTAGATAGAAAAATATCGAGCGAATTCTCTAGCACCTGGATCAGAATCTGAGTGTAGATTGGTATTTAATATGTTAAGTTTATCACCAGTAGAGATAATAATTTTTAGACATCGATTACCTAATTATATAAAAATTATTTTGTGCGTCGATGATTTTGTTTAATATGATTTGATAATTCAATGTTACATATATTTATTTATTAAGTATATGTGTTATTTGATAGTCACGTGCTATATATTCATCTGTTAAATATATGTAATTCATATGAATTATATTTCATATATTATTGATCTTGGTAGGATAAATTATGGTATTCTTGTGCATTCAATTGGGTAAAAGAGTGTGTTTTGGTATAAAATTTGTTGACAAGCATAAATTGATTTTAAAATTGCATGATGGGTGGTGGTGCACTGGACTAGCCATGTATTGATGCCCTACTACATGCCAGAAATGTAGTATCATTGATGCTCCACCATAGGTCGAAAATGTAGAACTATTGATGCCTCGCCATAGGCCAGAAATATATAACTATTGATATCCTGCCAAAAGTCAGAAATGTGAAACTATGATGCCCCACCATAGGCTGGAAACGTGGTTATGGTAGTCTAGAGCCGAGCACCCTAAGATGATTAAATCTGAGTTATGATAATCACGAGGGTTATATGATATGATACTCTGTATCACATGGTATATGTTGTTATACATGATCGGAGTATTTTGTAACATTACATATTACTTCTTAATTATTTTATTATGATTATGTGAATGTGTAAACATTTTTATTAGGCTATAAAGCCACTTTTCATTTCTCTTTTCTTCAGAGTTGCAAGATGCATAGTATGGGTCGGGTCGAGTGTGGGATTTGAGTTCCAGCATTTTTAGATTGATTAGTCAGTTTTCTTTCTGATATCAATATGCTGATCAAGTTGATAATTTAGTTGTCATGAATTTATTTTGATGGTACTTGATTACTTTAATTCAATTTTTGAAGATGATAAGATTCTTATATACTTTGAACCTAGCACGATCCCTAAGACGATGCCTAAGATTGTGTGGTCGATCGCGTGGCCGATCCAGGTGATGGGTCGGGGTATAATAGAGTGGTATCAGAGCTTAGGTTATGATTACATGAGATTGTGATATAAATGATTAGGGTATGACATGGATGATATTAAAACTTTAGTTATGATCATTTGGGATTGTGACATAAGTAATTAGGACATGATATAAATGTTATCGAAATTCAAGTTATAATCACAAGGGATCGTGACTAAAGGGTATTTGTGCTTGACATTAACGATATCCAAGAACAATGATAGAAGTAGTATAAATGGATTAAAATTTGAATTTTGATCACTAGAGCCATAATAAAAGTAATAAAAATAAATTTAGTGTTTGGATATCAGATCATTGGATATTGTGATACAATTTGTACTTAAGGTTTATATTAACATAGTACATTTGAAATGTGGTAAGGACAAATAATCTTAAAAACTTTTCTTTTAGAAGGTTGGGTCTTTTAGGTTCTAATGATAATTTATCATAAATTCATCTGACAAAACTAGAAGATCTAGTAAATCTATATTAGAGTATGCAGCGAAAGTGTGGTGGCTTAAAATTATTTAAAACTAATAAAAAATATTGATTCTTTAACTTGAAAGTCATGAGAATTGGGTATTTCTAAAGTTTAAACATCAAGCAAGCTAATTTCGAAGATAAAATTATTTTAATGAAGGAATAATGTAAGAACCTGGCTCCCTGAGTCAAAGTCGGCAGTCCCAACTGACTTCAACCCAAAAAAATTAAAAAATAAAAAAACTCATCAAAATAGGGGATGAAATCCCTATTTGATCGAGCAAGAATCTCACTGGAGGAGTCAAAGATAGATGCTGAGATGGAGTGGGAGATGGCCGAAGACATGACAAGACTGGTTAGGACTCTTGAATGGCATGGTTTATCCATCGAGAGAGAGGTTATCTCCTTTAAAAAATATCCTTTAAATCCCACCCATCATCCCTTTAATCAATCCAAAACGAAGGTCTCTGCCACCCCTCTTTTTCCCCTCCAACAATCGTCGGGATAATTTGTGGAAAAGAAAGAGAAAAAAAACTTCAGATACCTTGATTCTCTGTCGTCGCTACTGCCGTTGGATGCCGAACCAGGACCGGAGGTTGCGCCACCATAGATCGCAACCCCAGCCACCCTCCTCCAAGTCACAAACCTCCACGTCGTGGGGGAAAGAATGAGAGCACGGGCCCCTATTCAGCTGAGCAGGAGAAGAAGAGAGAAGAATAAAGGAAAGGAAAAAAAGAAGAGAAGAAAAGAAAAGAAAAGGAAAAAAAAGAAAAGAGAAAAAGAAAATAATAATAAAATAACAAAATGAGATAAGATGAGAGAGAAAGAGGGGAGAGAAAGAGGAGAGAGAAGGAGAGAGAAAAAGAAGAGAGAAGAGGAATGAGAGAAAAGAAAGAGCAAGATAAATAAATAAATATTTAGAAAGGAGATCTAAAAGTTTCTCTTCTAGAAAATTTATGAAGTTAGGGATTAGTAGGTGGATTGCTAATAAATCTAGATAGAAAATTTTGGATTTATAATTGCCATGTAATAGAATTATTTATTAATATTAAGATTATTATTATAGAAGAATAATTTTCTAGGCAGGAGAATGTCGGATAAATTTTCTAGCACCTAGGTCAAGATTTGAGTACTGATTGGTATGTAACATGTTAAGTCTATCATAAGTAGAGGTAAGAACTTTTAGACATCGATTATTAATTATATAAAAATTATTTTGTGTATTGGTAATTTTGTTCCATGTGATTTGATAATTGCATGTTATATATACTTATTTATCAAGTATATGTAATATTTAATAGTCATCTGTTATATATTCATCTATTTAATATATGTGATTTCATATGAATTATATTATATATA
The DNA here is from genome assembly GCA_021397845.1 of Areca catechu. Taxonomy (NCBI): domain Eukaryota; kingdom Viridiplantae; phylum Streptophyta; class Magnoliopsida; order Arecales; family Arecaceae; genus Areca; species Areca catechu. Next base: position 164,759,223 of record CM038043.1, read on the forward strand.
TTATTAATCTTGGTTGGATAAATTACAGTATTCTTGTGATTTAATTAGGTAAAAGAGTGTTATTTGGTATAAAATTTATTAACAAGTATAATTTGATTTTAAGATTGCATGATGATAGTGATGCACCGAACTAGCCAGGTATCGATACCCCGTTATAAGTCAGAAATGTGGTATCATTGATACCTCGCCACAGGCTAGAAATATGAAATTATTGATGCCCCACCATGGACCGGAAACGTGGTTATGGTAGTCCAGAGCTGATCACCCTAAGGATATTAAATCTGATTTATAATGATCACGAGGGTTATATGATATGACACTTTACATCGCATGGCATATATTATCATATATAATCGTAGTATTTTGTGATATTATATATTACCTTTTAATTATTTTATTATAATGGTGTGAGTGTGTGAAAATTTTTACTAGACTATAAAGCTCACTTTCCACTTCTCTTTTCTTTCAGAATCGTAGGACGCGTAGTATGGGTCGGGTCGAGCATGGAATTTGAGTTTCAGCATTTTTAGATTGATTAGTTAGTTTTCTTTCTAATATCAATATAATAATCAAGTTGATAATTTAGTTATCATGAATTTATTTTGATGGTATTTGATTATTTAAATTTAATTTTTGAAGATGATAAGATTCTTGTATATTTTAGGCCTAGCTGTTTCCCAGGATGATGTTTAGGATTGTGTAGCCGGTCGCGTGGCCGACCCAAGTGATGGGCCGGGGGATGACATTCTTAACTAATGTTGGAATACCATACATGATGTTAATATTTTTGTTCCACAATAATGAAAATATCATTTTATATTTTTATATTTTATAGGTTAATCACTATTTTTCAAAAAAATTAAATATTTTTTTTGTAATGTTAAAAATGAATATGCTTCACTTTATTCCTTATAGTATTTTCAAAATATTTTTTTAAAAATATTTTAAAAATATAAATAAAAATATGCATGTTTTAATATTTGCATATAACTTTTCAGTTCTTTAAAAAAATAAATTATTCATGATTATTTTTCCTTAATGCCTCAATTAAATAGAAATAGTATTAGTTAATATAAAAAAGTTTAATATATTTCATATTTTATAAATAAATTTAAATTTTAAATATTTTTAATATAAATATGATCGGATTAGTGATTAGAATTTTTAGTCAAATTAATCTATGCAATGATATAATAACTATGCCATAGATCTTTACATAGGCACCATGCATCGTGCATAAAATATTGGAAGCCATCACAAAACTTCATGATTGTATCATTTATGCTAATTTTTTTATTAAATCTTGCTTAAAATATGATTTATTAATTTATTGACTTGTATCTCTATCTATTTAAAATAAATATGAATTAGTTTAATATCAGGTTCATATTCATGTCGATTTAAAATGAATGATAATACTAATTTTAGTATCTATCTAATCTTTGAATAAATATTTATATCTACTAGAAAAATCTAGATATAAATATAGATACGGTGCTATGCTATCTAGAGAAAGTCTTTGTGCATCGCATGTAGTGCAGGAAATCCAACGTGGCCTGCACCATTGTTTCTTATTGGTCTACGTCGATCCTACATGGCTTGACGAGACGGGATAAAAGTCCGTATCTCCGAGATTACGTTATCTGAGCATCGCTATGTCTGCAGTCATTTCAAATATAGGAAATGACCTTTTTACCCTTATATTTTCTGGAAGATGATACGTGCTTCTGATATGGGAATAGTTCTTCTTTTGTAAATGAAAAAAATCTTGAAGCAAAGCAACACTCCAGAGTTCCTTCCATTGTTTTTGCCTACTCATCAATATCAGAGCAAAACCCATAATTTTCCCTCTATTTTTTGGTTTTTTCTCTTTTCTTTGGTGGTTGAGTAGCTGCTGGTGAGCTAGAAACATTTCTGCTTCTTCTGCAAAGGGAAAAAAAAAAGGGATTAGCTACACCTCCAGAGTGTTCTCCATTTTTGTATTTTTACTCTTTTTTTTTATGGTCGAGTAACCGCTGGTGAGCTGGAAGTTCTCGAGCATACCATGAAATATACGCCTTCGAAATCTTAAATCAATGAAAAAAATGGTTTCATCTTTCAATATAGACGGTGAACACAAAAACACCGCAAGAAAGAAACGTAGATTAAGGAAGGAAGCATTGCACTTATTGTTTATTCATGAGAGGATGACACCCCCTTAAGATCCATTCCAAAAGAAGCTACAGAACCAGAAATAGGTAAGGAAATTATATATTTTAATATAAATTTTTGAAATTTATCTCTATAGAGGAATGTCATGAGATATTTTTAAAAATATTAAATCTTCATAGTATAAAATTATGATACTATGCACAGTTTCATGGCACCGAGTTCAAAATTTATGATATCCAAGTTTAAAAACTACGACATCCTAGTTAAATAACGATGACACCCATGTAGAAAATATAAAATAAAAGTTTCTAACCCCTAAAACCTGTAATATATGTCATCCGTGGCTTGGTTTATGACTCCCAAAGTATCAAAAATTATCACGGATGCTATAAGATTAATCAAAATGGCTGACACGGTATTACGACACAGTTTAAAACATACGACACCCTACTTACAATACTACGATACCCATGCAAAAAATATAAAATTAAAATTTTTAACCCCTTCTACCTGTGATACATGTCATCCATAGATTGGTTTATGACTCCCAGAGTATTATAAAATTACCACGGATGCTATAAGATTACTCAGAATGGTCGAAATAGTTTTACGACACCTAAGTTCAAAAACTACGACACTCTAGTTAAAAAACTATAACATCCATGCAGAAAATATAAAATAAAAATTTCTAACCCTTTCTACCTATAATACATATCATTCATGACTTGGTTTATAACTTCCAGAGTATCAAAAATTATCACGGATGCTATAAGATTAATCAAATAGTCTGAAACAGTATTACAATACCCCAGTTTAAAATCTACGACATCCATGTAGAAATTATAAAATAAAAGTTTCTAACCCCTTCTATCTCTAATACATGTCATCCGTGGCTTGGTTTATGATTCCCAGAGTATCATAAAAATTCCATGGATGCTATAGATTACTCAAAATGGCTGAAACAGTTTTACGACATCCTAGTTTAAAAACTACAACATCCTATTTAAAAAACTATGATACCAATACAGAAATTGTAAAATAAAGGTTTGTAATCCCTTCTACCTATAATACATGCCATCCATGGCTTGGTTTATGACTTCCAGAGTGTCAAAAATTATCATGAATGCTATAAGATTAATCAAAATGGCTGAAATAGTATTATGACACCCAGTATAAAAACTATAATATCCTAGTTAAAAAATTATGACATCCTTATAAAAAGTATAAAATATAAGTTTCTAACCCCTTATACATGCAATACATATCATCCGTAGCTTAATTTATGACTCCTAGAGTATCATAAAATTACCACGAATGTTATAAGATTACTCAAAATGGTCGAAACAGTATTACAACATCCCAGTATAAAAACTATGATGTCCTAGTAAAAAACTACGATATCCTTATAGAAAGTATAAAATCAAAGTTTCTAACCTCTTTTACCTGTAATATATGTTACATGTGGTCTGAATTAAAACTCTTACAATCTCATGATGACACCCCCCATGTCATAATAAGCCTATGTGAAAAGAATCAAGGGTAATTAAGTTCGAAATAGGATCGTGACAACCTAGTTCAGGATTCATGACATCGTACTTCAAATATTATGGTAACCTATATATTTTTATACTGGGATGGCTTACATTTTTTATAATAGTTAGTTAGAATTTATTATTTAATAACTTACATTTATTTTTTACTTATATTTTAGGCGATCTTGCAATAGTTTGGCTGCTTAGAGTGAAGGCTTTGCAACTATTTAAAAACCATTGCAAGCCAACAGTGTACGTTGAAAAAGTATGAAAGATGGGTTTTCTAGTCTTCATTTAGAAATCATCTGGCAAACTTAATTTAGTGCGTTCATCGACATGTAGCCATTCCTAGTCGATGGGTGACTCCTAGTTGAAATTATTAGATGTTACAAGAAATGTGACAAGTTTATTTTTTGTGGTAAGGAACTAATATTCAGCATCGAAGACGTGGTCCTGATTTTGGGTCTGCCATGCCATGGAAACAAGATTTCAATGGAAGGCCAAGATAAAAATGAAGGTTATTCCAAAGATTTGGTAAGGAATTAAATCTTTAGAATAAGAGGCTGGAGAAGTTGATAGTGAAGAAAAAACCAAAGGAAAGCAGGCATGCAAGGCAGAAACATGGTATTTTAAAATTATTTTAAAATATGTAGTGGAAGGCTAGGTAGATAGATCAAAATGATCTAACGATCTGCCTGCAACATGACCTAGTATAACAATGTAGCATGCTATAAAACATCAATAGCAAGAAAAAGAGTCAATAGGCATAAAGGTACCTCATCCTATACCTTAAAGATGGAGGTAGTGAAAAGCTCTCAAGTCACACATGCATCTGGCCTCTACGAGTAGTTCATATCGGGGCTCGACTCTGATCAACTCCCTTGGAGTGCTATCTCCTTAGAATCCTTCGGACCAATCTTTTTCTTCTTGAAAAACAAGGAGGAGAGGTGGAACCCTTCTTAACTAGCTCTCTTTCCAAGACCTAGCTTGAGTGCTAGGTATTCCCACACCCAATCCCAAATCCTCACAAACCCCCTATTTCTTTCAAGTTCTTCAACCAACCAGCAGCCCTTAAAACAACATTTATTTATAGGGGCAGCCATGAGAGGGAGAAAGAGGAAGGAGTGGTGTGGGAGAAGGTCAAGGGCCATACCAAATGGATCCAAGTGAAAAAGGCAAGTATGACCATCATACCATGAAAGCTTAGAGCCAAAAATGCCCAGAATTCGAAATTCGAATTCAAAATTAGAAGTCAAAACCTTCCCAGAAAACTTTTTAGAATTTTTTCTCATCAGTCAAGTGTCGACACTTTCATTTTACCAAGTGTCGACACTTGCAGGTGTCGACACTTGCAGGTGTCGACACTTGCAGGTGTCGACACTTGCAGGTGTCGACACTTGCAGGTGTCGACACTTGGAACATGGTCAATCATATTAACCTCCAGTGATGGCAAACGATTCTTAATCATTGATCAACCTTTAGATCAGATAGAAACCCCTATGGTGTGTGACTCCATAGATTCGAACACTAAGCCAATAGTATTGGAACACTTTCAATATCAGTCAAAGTTCTCATCTTAGCAATGATACCCGACATCCGGATAGGTCGAAGATTGTAGAGCAATTTTCTAGAACCTTTGGCATAAGGTTACTGCATAATTCATCCCTTTGACCTCATAATGCTCAGGATAACCTAGGATTTGACTGCCAACCCTAATTTGGTTCATCCAGATCGTGTTTCATCCTTACAAGTTCTGTGACTCCTCACAAGAACTACCTTGGCCAAGGTTTTGCTAAATTAAGATATGACGAGTCATTCACTCCAAACTATTTGGAGGGGTTAATTTCATCTTGACCACCACCACTTCACAAGTACTTGACTGTACCCAAAAACCTTTCATCACTGGATTAGAAATCCAGGTAGTCCGGCACCAAGTATAGTGAGTTGCTTGCAAGCTACCATGGTGACCTTAGATCTGAGGGACACATATACCCATATCCCTTCGCGAGCAACCCTTTGGCAGAAGGGAGCTCTGCAGATGGTCACGTTCAGTGAGATGTCACATATTTCACTTGAATGTCACATCAGTGTCACCACACTCCTTGGTCAAGAGGACAATCAACCAATGTGAGATACAACAACCTATACTTGATACATTGTCATCCTATAACAATATATTTTTTGGTTGTGAACCAGTTTAAGGACTACTTGATATATCCTCTCTATATAAAATATAATATAGTTCTAAGGACTCTATTGCACAAGAGTTCTTTTCAGAAAAATGCACATATGATGAACAGCCAAAGGAATAACTTTTATTCATTAAAGAATTCATATGCAATTACAAAAATTAGCACAACCATCTATAGCCTAGACGATTGGCTTTGGGACATAATTCTCAATAACTCTCACTTGGACTAAAGCCAATCAATACAAAATCTTATTCCCATTTTTTATTTACAACTATCGAACTCTTGAATTCTGATAGCTTTAGTGAAGGGGTCAGCCAAATTGTCCTTTCCATCAATCTTCTAAAGGTCAATGTCACCTCGTTCTACGATCTCTCGTACAAGATGATAGCACCATAGAATATGCTTTGTACGATAATGGGACTTGGGCTCTTTGACTTGAGCAATGGCTCCAGTGGTGTTACAATACATCGAAATAGGAATATCCAGGGAAGGTATCACTCCCAACTCGCCAAGGAACTTTCACAACTACACAGCTTCCTTCTCTACATCCGATGCTGCAATGTATTATGCTTCGCATACTGAGTCTGTCACAGTAGGCTACTTGTAACTTTTCTAGCAAATCGCTCATCCATTTAGGGTAAAGATAAATCCTGACACACTCTTGCTGTCATCCTTATATGACTGAAAATTGGAGTTAGTATACTCCATAAGTTTCAAGTCAGGTTCTCCAAAAATCAGACATTGGTCCTTAGTATTTTACAAATACTTAAGGATAGTCTTTACCACTTTCTAATGAGCTTCACCTGGATCAGACTGGTATTTGCTCACCACGCTTAGTGAGTATGCCATATTTGGTCTAGTACACGTCATGGTGTATATGATAGAACCCACTGCCAAAGCATACAGGATTCTACTCATATGCTCTCTCTCCTCAAGAGTTGTCACACAACCCTTTTTGGAGAGAGAAATTCCAGTGCCTATCGAGAAATAGCCTTTCTTGGAATTTTTCATGCTGAGCTGCTTCAGCACAGTGTCGATGTATATAGACTGGGATAATCCCAGAAGCCTCTTAGATTTATCTCTATAGATCTTCATACCCAGTATGTAAGAGGCTTTACCCAAGTCTTTCATAGAGAACTGATATGACAACCAGAACTTTATTCCTTGCAGTGCTGGAATGTCATTCTCGATTAAGAGAATGTCATCCACATACAACACAACCCATTTGTAAATGTAAGGCTCTTCTTCGTTCCTAACAAAGCCATACGACTTAATATACTTATCAAATCACATGTTCCAACTCCGTGATGCTTGCTTCAGTCCATAGATGGACTTTTGAAGCTTGCATACATTTGACTCGTCTGTGGATGTGAACCCTTCAGGTTGTATCATATACACCTTATATTCTAGCTCACCATTTAGGAATGCTATTCGGACATCTATTTACTAGATTTCATAGTCAAAGTGTGCCGCTAAAGTAAGCATGATCCGAATGGATTTGAGTATTGCCACAGGAGAGAACGTCTCGTTAATACCATAATGTTGACGATATCCCTTGGCAACCAGATGGGCTTTATAGGTCTCTACCTATCCATCTGCATCCCTTTTTCTTTTGAAAATCCATTTGCATCTAATAGGTTTTATCCCTTCAGGTGGATCAACCAATGTCCATACATTGTTGATTTTCATGGACTCCATTTCGGATTTCTTGGCTCCCAGCCATTTCTCATAATCGGACCTCTGCATCGCATCCATATAGGTGATCGGATCCTCATTATTCTCATCGAGTTCAATGGGATCACCATCTCGGACCAAGAAACTGTAGTATCTATCTGGTCGACTCGATAACCTATCGGATCTCCTTAATGGTTCTTGTGTGGGCTTAGGGTGTGATCTAATCACAAACGGTTCTATATTGTCCCTTAAGTGTGTTGGTTCTTCTACTTGTTGAACTTCACTAAGTTCAACCTTAGCGATTACAGTTCCTTCACCAAGAAACTCCTTTTCCAAAAAGATAGCCCTAAGACTGATGAACAACTTTTATTCCTCAGCCAAGTAGAAGTGATACTCCTTAGACTCTTTTGGATACCCAACAAATAGGCACCGATCATACCTAGGTTCAAGTTTATCCGTTTCTAAATATTTTACATTAGCTGGGCAACCCTAGACCTGAAGGTGTGAGAGTGTCGGCTTACGTCCAGTCCATATCTCATATGGAGTTTTGCTAACGGACTTACTCAGAGCCCTATTCAAAAGATAACAGGCTGATTCCAAAGCATATCCCCAAAAGGATAGCGATAAAGAAGCTAAGCTCATCATGAACCGAACCATGTCTAACAGGGTTCGATTCCTCCTTTCAGACAGTGGCAGAGAAGCAAAGCCCATTATGGACTGAACTATATCTAACAGGGTTCGATATCTCCTTTCAGACACTCCATTTAACTAAGATATCCTTGGAGTTGTCCACTGAGAGAAAATCCCATTCTCCTCGAGATATGTCAAAAACTCACCGGAAAGATATTCACTGCCTTGATCTGATCGAAGGGTTTTGATACACCTTCCACTTTGTTTTTTCACTTCACTACGATATCGTTTGAACACTTCAAATGATTCAGATTATTTATCATCAAGAAGACATAACCATACATCGAAAGGTCATTTGTAAACGTAATGAAATAACTATACCTACCTCTGGCACAAACATTCATGGGTCCACATACATCAGTATGTACTAGACTTAGAATCTCTTTGGCTTATTCACCTTTTCTAGTAAAAGATGACCTTGTCATCTTTCCAAGAAGAAAGGACTCAAAGGTTGGTAGTGAACCATTTTTACTAAAATCGAGGAGACCCTCACTTTTCAATTTGTTTATCATGTTCTTGTTAATATGACATATTCTATATGCCACAGGTATGCATCACTAACATTATCTATCCTAGGACATTTGCTAGACGTGTACATTATACTAACAGGTTGTGATAGTACATAAATGCCATTGTTCATATATCCATTCATCACTACAGAACCAATCCAAATGATTTTGCAAATATCATCCTTTATTAATAGTTCATAACCATACATGGCCAATTGGCCTACAGAAATGACATTCAAGATAAAAGACGGACAATAATGACACTCATTCAAAATGATTATACAGGACTTAAAACCTTCTTTGAGGACTTCCAAGGCTAGGACTGGAACTTGGCTTCCATTTTCCATGTTCAAGAACCTCTCACCGTCCTCGAATCTTCTACTAACTTGAAGTCCCTGCAAAGAATTGCAAATGTGAATTGGACTTCTTATATCCAATACCCAATTAGTAGTATTGTAGATAGAGAAACTATAATGTGTTATCATATAAATACATTATCTAGCACCGTCCTGCTGCTTTCTCTTCTTGGATCTGTTCGGATCAAGGGATGCAATGTAAAGAGGACAGTTTCTCTTCCAATGATCCTGCTTCTTATAGAAGAAGTACTCTGCATGGCTCTTATCAGCATTCACCCTTTTGGCTTGACTGGGCCCGGAAGAATTATGCACCTTTTTTCCTTTCTTTTTCTTTTTCTTTTTTTTAAAGGGACGACACCCTGCCGAAGATCCTCCCACTAGATTTACCACCCCTTTGTTTAGTTGGTGGTCTTTCTCATAAGTCTGCAATAACCCAACAGACTATGGTAGTTAACTACAGGCTTATTCATTCTATAATGATCAAGAAAATCTAGATAGGAAGAGGGCAGGGAATTCAGAATCGCATCCTTCCCAAGCTGTTCATGCACGGGACATCCGAACTTACCCAGGCGCTCAATCATCTTGATCATATACAGTACATAATCAGTGACTGAGGCCCCATCATGCATCCGTGCATTGTAGATAGCACAGGAGACCCTATACCTCTCAACGTCATCTGGTGTGCTAAAGGACTCCTTCAACCTTTGAAGGATTTTCTCTAGCTGGGCTTCCTCGAACTTGCAATTGAACTCGTCGTTTATCGCTGCCAACATTATGCATCGGATAGTGATCCTGTCAGAGAGCCACTTCTGATAAGTATCTCTGACTGAACCCCAAGCATTGGGAGTAAGAATTTCAGGTGCCGGATCCAATATCACATACAGGATCCACTCATACTCCAGGACAATCCTGAGCCTTCGATACCAGCTATCAAAGTTGGGTCCATTGAGCTTCTCGTTGTCGAGAAGAGATCGGAGTGACAGGTTGGAAGATATCTAAAAGGAAAACCAAAACTTTATTAGTGTATATGAATTATTAATCTAAAGATATGGACTTTAGTCTAAAGGCCCCTCCTACTATTTTGTTCAGATTAGTAGCCTCTACCTCTAATCCGAGGAATTACTTTAATTCCTTAGTGGGTACTAGAGTCTAACAGACAACACACGAGCCCAACTTTGGCCAGCCCACCCATGCACGTCTAAAGGTAGGTTCTTTAATCGATTACTTCTCCAAGTAACCTCCAGTATTTAGGTTTCGCCCCAAGGTACACTTCAATCGGCCTTTGGGCCTCCTATTGAAGGTCCCGGTTAGGTCCAACCATTAACATGACAAAATTCAATACTTTTAACTAACGAATAGTCAAGCCTGACTTTGGCTAGCCCACTTGACCACCGTTAAGAGAGTCACACTGAGCCATCATATTAGGAATAGTAATTCTAATAGCCCGATGAACATCCGATCTTTGGATCTACCGATGAACACCCAACTATTGGACCCATTACCATCCCACTTAATAGGAGGCTAGGACTTGGTTATCCCTATAACTTCATCCTTTTATGGATTTAATAATTTAGAGAATTTAATTTTAATGTGATAGAAGAAGAGATGAGAAGACATGGATCAACCTTCCATTGACCACATCAGCAATCAAGGAGGGTTATATATAACTAATGATCCATGGGCATCTAAAATCAGTCAAGACTGATTAACCTTAGATGACATGGGTTAATACGAGTCAATGAGCTATCCAATCAATCCTGATCGACCACATTGGCCAGGTAAGTGAGATTATGGGTTGGGTTCCGCCATTAACCATCTTGCCTTAGACACCAACCGAGTTGGCCAGGTAAGAGGTAGCCCCAAAGAACCAAGATCAAAATACCAAACTTATCTTGGATACCAATTGGTTCATCAGACTCGATTAGACTAGCCTAAAGACTCAGGCTAACCACTGAACCATAAATTAGATCCATTTAGATTTATGGATCGATCTATCTAACTATTAGAGAGATATATAGAGAAGAAATCCTAACTCAACATTTGATTACATTAGTTCTCTATTTAGTCCAATGCATCTAAACTTAGGTCTAACCCAATTAAGGACCTAAAAGAAGCTGACCCATGATTCTTAAGGCTTATTAAAATGACTTAAAATCTTTGAATCATATTCATAGAGTTCTTTGTCATTCAAGGTAACTTAATTCTTAATTAAGTTTAACGGCCTTCATAAATTAAAAAAAATTTAATTTATAATGTAAAACACTTTTACAACAAATCAAAATTCGAATTCACTATTTTTTTGCATTCTGATGTCAAGTGTCGACTCACCAGGGACAAGTGTCGACACTAAGTGTCAACACTGGGTCGACTCATGGCCTGAGACAGGAAGAAAAAATAGAATGCCATGTTTACTGATACGCGCTCATGAGTCGACACCTTCAAGGCAAAGTGTCGACTCACGAGCCTAAGTATCGATACTTCCTGGTCAAGTGTCTACACTTCAGCCTTCGAGAGTCGACTCAAGGGTTGACTCAAGGCCTGTCACAGGGCAAAAATAGTGATTTCAAATCCAAAGTTTCTCCAAACTTATAATCAAAGCCGATCAAAACAAAACTCTTAGATCTCATCTAAATTTATTTTATGATCATAACATTATATTAAAAATATTTTTAATTTATATTTTCTCTTATTTTTCTTTTCATGAGTCAATCACAAGCGGCACCCCTACATGCCATAGAAGATCCTATTGAATGGAAAAAGAGGGTCTTGCAGCCCTACTCTCTTCTATGACCGGACGGCTATGGTGAAACACCCAATCTAAGTATTTAAGAGAAAACAATGATGTTAAAATAAGCTAGCATTATTATATTACGAAGAAAACTTGTGCTCTGATTCCATTGAAGGAAAAATCAAAGGAAAGCAGGCATGCAAGGTAGAAACATGATATTTAAAACTATTTTAAAATATGCAACGAAAGGCTCGGTAGATAGACCAAAATGATCTACCGATCTGCCTATAACATGATCTAGTATAACAATATACCATGCTATAAAACATCAACAGCAAGAAAAAGAGTCAATAGGCATAAAGGTACCTTTCCGCTATACCTTAAAGATGGAGATAGTAAAAAGCTCTCAAGCCACACACGCATCTGGTCTCTACAAGTAGTTCACACCAGGGCTCGACTTTGATCAACTCCCTCGGAATGCTAGCTCCTTGGGATCCTTCGGGCCAATCTTCTTCTTCTCGGAAGACAAGGAGGAGAGGTGGAACCCTTCCTAACTAGCTCTCTTCCCAATATCTAGATTGAGTGTTAGGTATTCTTATACCCAATCCCAAATCCTCAAAAATCCCCTTTTTCTTTCTAGTTCTTCAACCAACCAGCTGCCCCTAAAATAATCTTTATTTATAGGGGCAGCCATGATAGGGAGAAAGAGGAAGGAGGAGTGATTAGGGGAAAAGGTCAAGGGCCATACCAAATGGGTCAAAGAAAAAAAGGCAAGTATGACCATCATACCATGAAAGCTTGGAGCCAAAAATGCCCAGAATTTGAAATTCAAATTTAAAACTCGAAGTCAAAACCTTCCCAGAAAACTTTCCAGAATTTTTGCTCGTCAGTCAAGTATCGACACTTCCATTTTACTAAGTGTTGACACTTGCAGGTGTCAACACTTCCAAGTGTCGACACTTGTCGACTTCCAAGTGTTGACACTTTGAAGTGTCGACACTTGGTACATGGTCAATCATATTGACCTCCAATGATGGCAAACAATTCTCAATCATCGATCAACCTTTAGATCAGATAGAAATTTCAATGGTGTGTGATCCCATAGGTTCGAACACTAAGTCGGTAGCATTGGAACACTTTCAATACCAGTCAAAAGTCCTTATCTAGCAATGATACCTGACATCTGGATAGGTCAAAGATTGCAGAGCAATTTTCTAGAACCTCTGGCATAAGGTTACTGCATAATTCATCCCCTTGACCTCATAATGATCAAGATGACCTAGGGTTCGACTGCCAACCCTAATTTGGTTCATCCAGATCGTATTTTAATCTCACAAGAACTTTCCTGACCAAGGTTTTGCTAAATTGAAACATAACGAGTCATTCACTCCAAACTATTTAGAGGGATCAATTCCATCTTGATCCACCACTGCTCCACAAGTACTTGACTATACCCAGAAACTTTTCATCATTGGAATAGAAATCCAGGTAGTCTGACACCAAAGTACAGTGAATTGCTTACAAGCTACCATGGTGACCTCAAGTTTGAGGGACATATATACCCATATCCCTTCGCGAGCAATCCTTTGGCAGAAGGGAGCTCCGCAAATGGTCACGTTCAGTGAGATGTCACACATTTCACTTGTATGTCACATCAGTGTCACCACACTCCTTGGTCAAGAGGATAATCAATCAATATGAGATACAACAACCCATACTTGATACATCGTCATTCTATAACAATGTATCCTTTAGTTATGAACCAGTTTAAGAACTACTTGATATATCCTCTCTATATCAAATATAATATAGTTTTAAGGACTCCACCACACAAGAGTTCTTTTCAGAAAAATGCATATGTGATGAATAGCCAAAGGAATAACTTTTATTCATTAAGGAATTCATATACAATTACAAAAATTAGCACAACCATCTACAACCTAGACGATTGGTTTTGGAATATAATTCCCAACATATAGTGCAACTTCATTCATCAAGCATACAAGAGGATGTCGAGTTTACCGTAAGACTTTGGATCGCATACATGTTTGCACTATTCTTATCTTCAAAGTCAAATCAAACTTGTCCAAAATATATCATCCCTTACTTGGATGATTTATCTTAGCTAGAACAAATTGACCGGTCTTTCGCAATAAAGGAGTTGACTGTTATGGCTCTCCCAGATGTTGTTTATTGCTTGAGATCTGAGAAGCCAGTCTAAACCAAGAAAAGTGACAAGGGTAGGAGGAAGCCTACCCTGTATGGATGTTCAGCTGCTATGGTGGTAAGGATTATTAATATGCAGCAAAAGTATAATTACATTTATTTTAAATCTTTCATATATTTAAAGTGCATGATTATTATGTACATAATTGATTCCTCGAGCATAGCGCCTTAAGAGCTCCAACACATCCAAATAAGCTACTTAGGTTGTTAAAGTGGTATGACAGCCAATTGAAGATACAGAATGTTCAGCTTGCAAACTTGCAGCCTGATGAGTTGGTAAGATAATTCATTATTTTATAAACATAATGAACAAAATATCATTATCATTAATATAAAGTTATTTTGTTATTATTCTTGTCTTGTAGGTGGAGGGAGCTATTGAGCTTATGATAATGGAATGGTGGCTTATCACTAAAGAAATGGTAGTATCCCCGAAACTCGAAAATAGTTGTGCAAGCTGTAAATAGTTGAAGAATAAAGTAAAAGATATAAAGAAGAGGCTTGTCATAGTTGAAACCCTTGTCAGTTCATTAGTAAAAAAGATAGCAATGCTAATAAAAAAGGGCACAAAGGGATGGAGGAAGATGATATTGAGGATGAGGTGGAAGTCATGGGGCACGATCAACCTATGATGGAGGAAAAAGTTTATGACACCCTTATGATTGAGATTGAACATAGGATATAAAAAAATTTGAAGAACATCCCTGTGAGTGAGGATTCTGAGGGAAAGAAAAAAAAATCTTTGGTTTCTTCACTTATCAAGAGGGTAAAAAACTAACCTGGGCTGCGAAAGGCCTCACAAATGATAGCAAATTTTGATTTTAAAATAGGCCAATCCAAAAAAAAGATGAAGATAGTGGGCACATCTCAGTCTGATAAATCAAATTTGAATCTTCAATTTGAAGATGTTAAAAACTTGATCAAAACCTTTTTAAAAAAAAAGATCGACTCGTAAGTTATATCTATTTTTTCTATTATGTATGATACTTTATGGTAAAAAATGTATAATATCATTTATGTTTATTAATTTCAGAGAGATTATCTATACCAATAAATTTGGAGACACTATCACAAGGAAAAATATTTTTGATATGCTAAATAATGACATGATAGTTGAGGATGTACGTAATTGAGTATTACTTTATTTTATTTTTATTCTTTATATATGTTATGATATATTTTTTAATAATTCTTATTTTGATTTTCAAAATTGTATGAAATCATGTTACTTATAATTAATCAGTTTATATTGCATTGTCAGATAATTAATGCCAGGCAGGAGTTTATTAGAAATAACTGGATAGAGCATCCGGATAGATATCATGAGTGTATAATTGCACCTATAATGACCTCCGGCATGTGCTTGATATCAGTATCACCATTTCAAGAACTTGCTAGAATACCCGGGACTAAGATATTTTCTGGAGTCAGTGATCAAGATAAGAAGAAATTTTAGTTTCTGCTCACCATCATCAACTCAAACAATTTTTAACTGGTATCTGGTTGTGTTGACATGCAAACAAAGGTATTGATGTATTTAAATTAAATAAAATGCAATTCCAGGTACAAAGTGAATGCAAGAAAGTGGCATAAGATACTCAGGCTAATATTTTATATGTTCTGTGACAATGTTGAGGTGAAGAATGGTCCATGCTAGAGATTGCTAAATACCCTTCCTAACCTGCAGGATCACTAGACTACGGATTATATTGCTTGAAATATATGAAATTCCTTGCTCACAGGGATAAACCTGATATTTGAAATTTTATAGAAAAAGATATAAGTGTCTACCAGTGCTAGTTAGCAGCAAGATTATTGAGAAAGAATATAAATCAGAAGATTGATAGTATTATTAAAATTTAGCATGTAAAAATAATTTTTATTTAATGTACTTATTCTCTTTGGTTCATGCACTTCTGTAATATGTTACACAAATTTGTAAGTCAATTGATATTTATATTTTAAGAATCATTCTAAAAAAATTAGTAATTTATTTAAATAGTAATGTTTTAAATAATATTTTCTCATAATATGAAGTTTTTATATTTTTGATGTTATGTTTACTTTTGGAATATCAAATTTCTTCATTGATGTAATGATGTTATAAAAGAATATTATATTTTTTGACAGGGTATCATAGTTTTTTAATTTGAATGTTATAACTATAGATCTAGGATGTTGTAATCATATTTCAATATTTACTTAAACTTTATTTGTTAGAAGTCTATCATGACATTGTAAGAGTTTTAATTCAGACCATATATGATATGTATTATAAGCAGAAGAAGTTAGAAACTTTGATTTTATATTTTCTGCAAGGATGTCATAGTTTTTTAACTAGGATATTGTAATTTTTAAACTGGGATGTCATAATATTGTTTTGGCCAATTTGAGTAATTTCCTAGTATCTGTAATAATTTTTGATACTCTAGAAGTCATAAACCAAGCAATGGATGACATGTATTATAAATAGAAGGGGTTAGAATATTTTATTTTATTTTATTTATAAGGGTATCATAATTTTTTAACTAGGATATCGTAGTTTTTGAATTTGGATGTCATAATACTATTTCGGATTATTTGATTAATCTTATAGCATCTATGGTATATTTTTATACTATGAAAGTCATAAACCAAGCCACGGATGATATGTATTATAGATATAAGGGATTCAAAAGTTTTATTTTATATTTTATGCATTGGTGTCATAGTTTTTTAACTAGGATATCGTAGTTTTTGAACTTGGATATCGTAATATTATTTTGAGATATTTGATTAATCTTATAGCAACCATGATAATTTTTGATACTCTAGGAGTCATAAACTAAACCACGGATGACATGTATTACAGGTAGAAGGGGTTAGAAACTTTTATTTTATATTTTCTGCATAGGTATTGTAGTTTTTTAACTAGGATGTCATAGTTTTTGAACTAGGATGTCGTAACACTATTTTGCCCAATTTAAGGAATCTTCTAGCATCCATGATATTTTTTGATACTCTAGGAGTCATAAACTAAGCCATCAATGCTCTATATTACATGTGAAAGTGGTTAGAAAGTTTTATTTTATATTTTATGTA
Source organism: Areca catechu (assembly GCA_021397845.1). Classification (NCBI taxonomy): domain Eukaryota; kingdom Viridiplantae; phylum Streptophyta; class Magnoliopsida; order Arecales; family Arecaceae; genus Areca; species Areca catechu. The sequence continues at coordinate 164,776,362 of CM038043.1, forward strand.
TCGGTGTTGTAGTTTGTTTAATTAGGATGTCATAGTTTTTAAACTGAAATGTCGTATTACGGTTTTGGTCAATATGAGTAATCTTCTAGTATCCATGATAATTTTTGATAATCTGGGAATCATAAACTAAGAAACTGATGATATGTATTACAGGTAGAAGGGTTTAGAAATTTTGAATTTATATTTTCCGCATGGGTGTTATAGTTTTCTAATTAAGGTGTCGTAGTTTATGAATTCGGATGTCGTAATACTATTTTGGGCTATTTAATTAATCTTATAGCATCTGTGGCAAGTTTTGATACTCTAGGAGTCATAAACTAAGCCATAGATGACATGTATTATAGGTAGAAGGAGTTATAAAGTTTTATTTTATATTTTATGCATGGATGTCATAGGTTTTTAACTAGGATATTGTAGTTTTTATACTGGAATGTTGTAATACTATTTCGGCCATTTTGAGTAATCTTAAAGCATCCGCGGTAATTTTATGACATTATGGGAGTCATTATTCAAAATATGGATGATGGAAAGTCCTATCAGGAGTAGTTATTTACTTCACTTTCTTATTTCATGCTGGGATATTCTTATTTTGTAAATGGATGTCATCCATTATATCAAGGGGTGTCATAATTCTATTATCCCTATTTTAGTGTTTAGGTATTTAAAGTAATACTAAGATTTATATTAAATTAAATAGATTCAATCACATATCTAATATATGCTATTTTAAACTTTTCTAGATAATATAAATATATACAGGACTGTACAAAAATTTAGCATTGTATATCCTCTCTTATGTAGTTGGCTGCTTACATATGCATCAAATTCATCTAAAAAAGGATCGAAAGATGGTACTGTAGGTTCAATTACTTGTTCTGGTACTTTCACTATATTATGAAAAGTCTGCCTCTTACTTGTCTACCTCTTCTTTTATTTTGCATAAGAGTGTCAACGAAAGCCTTATTCATATTTTTTCTTGATTTTTTTGACTTCTTCTCGACTCCACTCTAAATTCTATTATCTCTTAGATAATCTTTCATAGTAAGTTGGTCAGGATCTTGGATTAGAAGTTGTGTGCTTTGCTTAGCTATACAGTTAGCATCTACAGTTCTTCTGAATAATGGTGTAAGATCTTCATCACTAAATAAATGCATCTTCAGACATGGAGGCTATCTCTACAAGCTTCATCATCCAATAACTCATCAAAGTATATCTACGATTAATAAAATATAATATTTATATTAGGATTTCATAAGATATGATATGTTTATGTAAACATAAAATAAGATATCTGAATTTAAATAATTTTTTGAGTGTATACCATGATTTTCATATACTTTTATCATAAAATTGAGTATTGCACTCGAAATCATCAAATTGGTATTTCATGTCTTTGCACCATTTATTCAAGAAGTACTTATCTATGATATGAAATATGTCATTTTGATGAAGAACCAATAAGACATGCCTACACAGGTAACCCTTATACTAAAAGGATCCACACTGGCATTGAACATCTTCCAAAATTTTGTCATATGAAATCATATAATTTTTTATAATCTCTTTCTTCATTCCATCAACTTTAATTCTTTTAAATGATTTAACGAATATACATCACAGTTGTCAACTTCTTTAACTAATTTAGCATTTGATGCAAACATTTTAAGGACCTCATTCTAAAATTTTTTGAATATGCATCTTGTATATTTTTCTACTGCTTGTCTCTCAAAATGAAAGGATGTCTTTAGAAAAGCATTTGTTTGCAATATTTTATTATCTTTCTCATTTTCTGCTTCATATCTTTTCTCCAAGGTATCTTCACACTTATCGTGAATTCCTTGAGTATAGTATTCGAGTTGATAAACCCATCAAAAAAGTGATTGATACTCTTGCTCCACTACAAAAACACTAAGCTACATCCATGTGGAAAATACGTGGATAAAAGCTTAAAAAACATGGATATATGCCTACACCCATGTTGGTACACACATTTGGTTAAACATGGATATGTCCGGCATGGGTGTAGCTTATATCCACGTTTTTTTTTCCGTGTGTGTAGACATGCTTTATCCACGTAATATCTAACGTAGGTAAAATTGTATATGTGGGTATAAATCTAGTCTATACCATCCTTTATAAAACATGGATAATTAAATATACATGAATTAGAATTAGTTAGAATTAACAAAATATGGGTATAAATGAACCTGTACTATCAATAATAAAATATGTGTATATAATTAAATATAGTCCTGCTCAATCCAATTTCAAAATATGGATCACCTGTAATAACAAATAAAAATAGAAAGACAAAATAACTACAAACAAGATAATTTTCATCATTATATTAAATATAGTTGAACATACATAGTGGTAGTCTCACAAAATTATTGTCTCAGTAACTTTGTTAATTTTATCAAAATCCAAAGAATAAGAAACAAAACATAATACTTATTTCAAAAGAAAGTAAATACTAGAACTTAAAATATATCATAAATCAAGTTCCAAATATTTTGCTACACCATAAAGAGAATAAAGATAAAATAAACTTTGCAAAATTTCTATATCTTTCTTGACACCTTCCATTATATCACCTGAATCTGCAAAAAAAAAAATCATATAAATATACATTATTTCAGAACTAGTATAAATCATTATTAAACCAATAATGTATATAGATACATACATAATCTTTTTACCAAATAATATGAGTGCCCATAACATGTTTCATTAAAGATCGACTTTTATCCTTTACAAGCAATAGGGCATCAGGCTCAATTGTATAAAAAACAGAAATCTCATAAAACACATCTTCCAAACTTTTATCCATTAGTATCTTGTCTTTATCATCAGAAATAAATGTTCCTTTGCCTACTTTCTATGAGATATCTAATAAAATTACTTCTTCATCCTACAAGTACTGATTTCATATAATATAATGCATAAATCCTGATGATTCACCACTTAATAATATTGAATAATTTTATTAAAATTTATAAATTTATTAAAATAAATTCTACTTACAATTTTAGATGATTCAAGAATGGGTGATATGTTTACTTGAGATGAGTTTAGTTCAACTCTATTACCATTCTAGAAATAATAGAAAGTTAGCCAACTTTTTTAAAAAATATTAAATTATAAGTATTGCATAAAATAAAGATATTATAGATACCTCTGGATTATGTTTGCTACTAACAGATGACATTTTATCTATGTTTGATGAATGATCATCAGCTTCTTTTATGTTGGCAATATCCTATTAATAAATAAGTACAATAACAGGTTAAATTCATCAATCAAATAGCAAGTAGAATGAATGGTCATCGGATTCTTCCATGACATTTTCATATTTTCAAAAAAGTCATAACAGTTTTGAAAACAAAGATTAAGTTATTCGATCTCATTCATATAGAAATAAAAAAAAGAATTACACATTTAACTAAAGTACTCATCGAAATTGTTGAACTATAAATATTTGCTACTTGGACTTGGAGAGTTCCAACTTGACTTGCCAAGTTATTAACCATTTTATGCAAGCTCTCATTTTTCTTTTTCAAGACTTCATTTGTTACTTTAGAGCCCCACAATGAACTAGGAGTTGATCCTATCCCTAGGCAACGGATCATGTCTGGTCTTTCTTTGCCAAACTATTTAGAAAATATATCATCCTCTTCAACATCTGTAAATATTTTCTTTTGATTCCAGTAAACATGTATCTATTAATTACAAGAAATAAATATTACAATAAAAAATAAGATATACTTATACTTTAATTGACTAATAAAGGATATATACAACTAGTCCAGCAGCAACATCAGTTACAGGTTTACCATTCTTTCTAGTATAAGTCTTCATCCATATCAGGGACGGCTCAATTTTTTTCCTGTCCTTTTGAACTGAGTATACAACATAATAAAAAATTAGTTGAACATAACACACATATTTCTCAAAGCAAGCACTTAAAGAAATTTGGATGGATTTCACATATAGGTGATTGATTTGTAAGAAGCTCTTTATTCCTGCACAATGGGGATACTTGTACTTCTTCTTGCAGTCAATGTTGATATATATCCTTTTCTGTCATTGTTCCATATATACCAAAATTTAAAATCGACATTAACTATTATAAAAAATTGATCTCAACCAATAAAAATAATAATTTGTATATACCTGCCATTGTAGAGTAAACCAATTATCTATAGCTTCCTTTTATTGAGCCTTTGGAATATTCTTAGATACTTCACCTTGACTTTTCCTATTCTTATTATAATTTCTTATTAAGTACTTTTTTTCTTAAATAGTACTTCATTCCTCTCCATTTGCTTGCCAAATCTTTTCATTACAAAATTATAATGCTCATCTCCCACATCATACTTTTTTTAAAATAAAAAAATTATTATTAATACATCATAAAAATAAGTGCCAAATCATAGATGAAATAGAAACCAATATCACCTTCGTGTATTTCCAAAGTTCAAGTTTAGTGGTCTTAGATATCTTTCGCCAATCATTCACACTAACTAGTAGCTGCTCATAAAATTTTGTTATGCATTCTTGCTCACTCCAAGTACCTCATAGTAGTCTCTTACAAACATCCACCTTGTTCCTAAAAGCCACAACACAATTACATAAATAGAAGCAAGAATAAAACTAGAACAACATATCCACCTATTACCTCCCCAGAAAAAAAAGGTCATATTTTTACTTTTTGGTGTTATACTTGACTTCTAAATAGTTAGAGCAAGCATTTCAGCTTACCATGAAATGACCTGATTGGAAAATAGTGCCCCTGAAACATTCCACTCGAAATTCCAAATCTCCATTTTGCTGCAAAATTCATAATAATCCATGCTTAATCAAATCAACCAGAATTACTAATTTACTATATGGATGAATAAAAGGATGGGAAAAAATAATTTTTTCTATCACTTCTAATTACAAAGCAAAGCAGGGAATCCAAGGCACCTATTTCGGAACTCCCATCTGCCAAAACATGAGAAGAACTACAAATCTCCATAACAAACCGGCAACAAGAACCCTCAAGCTATAGGAAAAATGAAACAGGGGTAAGAATCCTTCGAATTGGAGAAAAGACAGTATTAGCAAGTGGAAAAGAAGGCAAGATCTCTCACGAAAGAGATTGGTGATTCCTCAAGGAGTGGGAGCTTGGATCTTAGAATCCGCAGAGCATGCTGGAAGGCAAGCTTGGTGCCAGCGGGCTGCATCGTCAATGCAGAACTCTCGATCACACCTCGATTTCGTGGGATTTCTTCATTATCAGGGTTTGAGAAGAGGATCGGAGTTAGAAGTCGAGTTCTTGGGAGGAGCAGGGGCGACTATCGATGCGGGTTAAAGGAGGAGACGCTTTTTGTGATGGTGGGGTGGGGCGAACCGGAGAAGGGGAGGCTCTCAAGGGGCAAATTAGGGCACGTTGATGAACTATGGGGGAGCCATCGATTTTTTTTTTATGGGTCCAGATGAGCGTAGAGACTTCTAGAAATTATAATATAGTATAATATTTTTAATATTAAAAAATATGAAATATATTATATTATATTATATTATAAAATATATTATATTACATCATTATATTATATTATGTTATGTTATGTTATGTTATATTATATTATATATTTTTATCATGCAAGATTATATAAAATAATGCAAAATCAAATTAAATTATATAAAACTATATTATATTAAATATTAATATATTTTAATATAACTAAAATCAATATTTGGCATTATATTAAATATAATAGAATATAAAATAATATGATATATTTTAATATATTATGATAAATTATAATATAATGTAATTATATTTTTAATATTTAAAATATAAAAGTTAAAATACTATATTAAATAAATTATAAAATATATCATATATATTACATTACATTATATTATATTATTTAAATATCTATTATATTATATTTTTAGTTAGGTCTCGGGTCTGCATATTAAATATCAAGATCTAATCTATTTATGTTAGAGTTAATCGGATCCGAGTTTAGAACAGCTCTAGACCTGAGATCAGTATTAATTATTTTGGATACTCTTTTCTTGGCTTTCCAAAGTTTATCCATTATATTTGATTTACTTACGTTTAATAGTTGAAATGTAAGTTATGAATTGATTATAGCATTTTCACATTTATCAAATGTGGATATATATAATCCTTTTTTTTAGAATTTAAACTTTTACTCACGTATGTATTTTACGTGTCTAAAAAGCATGGATGTATGTGACTTTTTTTGTAGTGCTCCTTTATGAAGTTGACATCCTTGTTCATAAATATTCAAAAAATAGAAGCATTAAAGATACAAAGTTTGTTAGAAATTTACAAACATTAACATTAATCAATCATAATGACTTACAAACCTGCGAAGAATGTATCCTTAAGGTAAACTGGAACCTATTTATCCCGACATTTATAAATATCATTTAACTAATATACAGCCTTGTATTCTTCATATTTTTCTCTTAATTGTGCCCACCTTTCCTTGAAAGATACTGTTGCCACCTGGATCGTCGTGGCCCGTAGCTCCGGCACGTCACCGTCATGTCGGGTGCCTCCTGCTCCCATCGAGGGCGCTCCCCCCTCGGGGTCGGCTCTTCGGCCTGCTCGGCATGCAAAATAAGGGAGACTCGAGCCGGGGATTCTGACAAGGACACTCCAACGATCAAGTCAGTGGGACGATCGAGGAGAACATAAAATCTCTAAGACAGAGAGCTTGGGGGACTCCCTCATCTCAGGGGGTGACATGATAAAGATATTTAAATAATATAAAGAACAAGATAGTGATGCTTGAGTGGCAAAAAGAAGGAATGGAGAGCAGGGAGTGGGGAGGTTCTCCAGTCGATTCCTTGGCTGCTGAGCCCTCGGGGGGCTTGCTCACTTGCCTCTCCCCACTCCTCCTATGTCTGCCTCTTACCTTTTTTACCTCATGCCTTGAGCGATGGCCCCTCTTGGATCGGGGGCTTGGTCCTGGTGTCCTTCTTGTGGTTCTCCCTTGTGATGTCTCCTCTGGAGGGGCTTGCCATCGCCCGCGGTTTCTCCTTCTTCCCTTCCCCCTCTCGGAACGGTCCTTCCAGAGAAGGAGGCGATCCTTGGGCCTCTTGGGGCCTCTCCTTTGCTCTTGGACAGGTCCTCTTCCCAGCTCCCGGTGAGCCCTCCAGGGAGCTTTCTCGAGAGCTCCCCCTTTTCTCCCATGGGCCTCCTCTTTTGCTGCTGGATCCTTCTCCTCTCTCCCTCCTTTTTCCCCTCAGGGCAAGCACTGCACCCCCTAGCCCCATGCCATCACGGGGAGTTTCCATTCTTAAAGGGGCCGCTCGAGCATTGCAGGGCCTATAACTTTGATAGAGTTCCCCTTTTGGGAGAACTCTAGGCTCTAATCGTACGGTTATTGATATGGCGGCACACAACAAGACCCTGGGTTTGACGGGGCTTACCTTGTGCAGAGCATGCGGGTGGCATGTTACAGGCTGGCATTGGTGGCAGGACAGAACATGCGCCACCTTCCGGAGGTGGCAGGTGGACAGGGACCTCCATGCCATGGTTTGAATTCTTGTTGATCTTTCCCTCCTTCGCTACTGGCGGGAATTCTGGCCTTCGCATGACAGGGGAGGACCTCCCAAAGAGGTCTACCTTCGGCAGCATGAGCTCGACCTCGACCGGGAGTTGATCTCAGACGGAGGGCTTGTCCCATGAGCTTGACCCCGGCTGGGAGCTGACCTTGGTGGGAGGGTTGGCTTTATAAGCTCTGCTTCGGTCGAGAGCTGGCCTCAAGTGGAGGGCTCACCCCGTGAGACTGACCCTGGCTGGGCATTGACCTCGATAAGGGGGCTAACCTCAATAGGGGACTCGCTTCATGAGCCCGACCCCGACTGGGAGCTGACCTTGGCATTCCACCGGGAGTCACATCTAGGTGGCAGTCCCCACCCATGCGGCTACTGGCCTTCGATTGTGTAGGCTCCACGTCAGCGGATGTTGCCACTTAGATACTATGGTAATTGAATCATATATCGCCTCTTCAAACTCAACAATAAATTTGAGATTTGCAGTGCAAATATGGCTAATCTTTTCGAAAATCTTCTTCAATATATGCCAAAGATAAAATTTATGTCATGCATTAAAAAAAATATCCCTAGCAGTAGCCTCGATTACCTTATCTTGGATAGTTAAGATAGCATTAGATGGTTGACCACCATTTATATCCAACCATGATTGGAATATCCATTTAAATGTCTCAGTCCTCTTATCTGATAACAATGCGCAACCAACCAATGTAGATTGTCCATGATGGTTGACTCCGATAAATGGACAAAAATGCATTTGATATGTATTTATCAAATAGGTTGAGTCAAAGGTTAGTATATCATTAAAGTAAGTACTTGCCAATCTTGACCTAAGATGGATCCAAAAGACAGACCTGAGCTATCCATTATCATTCAAGTCCAAAGTATAAAAAAAATTTAAATTTTTTACATGCATTTGTGTAAAATGGAGTACCATTGATTGTGCATCTCCTTTTTTCGCTGACTCCGACATTTCCAATAGATAAAATTGTTAGCATCCTTTTCTATAAAATCTAATTATCTTCTATTCTCTTTCGTTCTAGCCATGATAGAGTATATTTGAATTATGAAAATATTCACGGTATGTAAATTATTGATCTTTGCCTTCTATGGAACTGTAGATAACCAACTGATGATATGAACAGCTCATGATTATGTTCTAGAGAAATGGCATCCAATATTCACTTACCATTTTTAGAATTTAGTCTTACTTTTATTGAAACCTTATAATCAATTTTGCCAGTATCCCTAGGATTCATGGAGTTATCGGATTTTTTAGATTTCCCTTGCCTCCAACATGCCAGGTGCTTGAAGCAAATTTCTTTGTTGTTGTTAGACATACTACATACTATTGTGATTCCAAAACTTACTTTCCTTGCATATCCATCGTAAAAATTATATATATCATTTATAGAATTGAACTCCATTCCAATTTTAGGATTAACAGACTCGTTCTCTATATTTGGGATGATAGGAAAAGGTGCATTCTTGTGAACAATACCAACAACCTCATCCAAATGATCATCTTCAATTTTGTCTAGATTTCTAATTTCAACGCCATATATAGAAATATTTGCAAAAAAATTATAAACATTGATACATATAATTTTAGATGATATTTTATCTACAGTATAATAAATAATGTGTTATACATTGGATAGAATATGACATGACAGTGTAATAATACGAGCATAGAACTAAATATTTCTAAAAAAAGATATTTAAACTTATAACATCCTAGTTTAGAAATTATGATACTCTAGTTAAAAGATTATAATACCCGATCATAAAACATAAAACTAAATATATTAACCCCTCATACCAGGAGAACCTATCACTTATGAACTAAGTTATGACTCCTAGGATGTCATAACATGCTATGAATGCTAAAGGATCATAAATATAGGCTAAAACAGTATTACGATATTTCAGTTCAAAAACTACGATATCCCAGTTAAAAAACTACTACATCCCTGCACAAAATCATAAACTAAATATTTTGATCATCCATAATAGAAGTTTTTAGTATGCATTGCTGATATATGACATCCATATTATAATAAAATACTTATGATAAAACTTCAGTATCAAAAATTTCAAAAAATGAATAACTCAGTACAAAATAGAAAATGAAGGCTTTTGTCCTCCGTTATAGGATATTTTAATTATGCATTGGCTTAAATAAGATTGTTAGATTGTAATAAAAAGACCAGGAAAAAAAATATCTCTAAAAAAAGAGTTTTCAAGGAACGACACCCTAGTTCAGAAGTTATGACATCCTAGTTAAAAGATTATGGCACCCGATCATAAAACATGAAACTAAATATATTAACCCCTCCTATCAGGAGAACCTATGTTGGCTCTCCTAGTAATTTTGATAAATACCAAAACCTTGAGTACATATTGTATATTAATGTTTATTTTCAGTTATGAGTTTTCAGGAAGCAAGCACCTTAAATTCTCAAAAATTTAAGTATCATGGCACGCCGTGGCACGAAATATTTTTCGCAACTTAAGACATCTTCTTCGTGCAAAAAGGACTTTTATATGTTCAATTATTGGTTATTTATGTTCCATTTAAGTTTCAAAATTGATGCTTGTGTTTTGGGCTTAATTTGTACTTGATTATGAATTTTTCAAAACCAAGTGTCAACACCTGGGAGTCAAGTGTCAACACTTCGGTATTTGGCATGCAGAAAAACTCCTTGGCATGCCAAGTGTCGATACCTAGGACTCAAGTGTCGACACCTGAAACTCAAGTATCGACACTTAAGTTTCCAAGTGTCGATACTTGAAAGTTCAAGTGTCGACACCTGGAAGTCAAGTGTCAATACTTGGAAGCCAAGTGTCGACACCTGATAGCCAAGTGTCGACACTCAGGTTCTGACAGGCCTAACGGATCTATTTTTCTGACTTGCAGAAACATCTTTTCAAGCTCCCAACAGCTAAATTCGATGTTCAAACGGTCACAAACCATTTTTTGAAAGTTTTTCTTTGTATTTAAGCTTTACCAACTTCATTCTTGAGGTATTGAAGTCCATTGAAAGCCAAAAAGCCAAGATTCTCTCAAGAACTTCACTTCAAGAGCCATTTAAAGTTTGATTCCCTGAAAAAGCTTACAAGCCCATCTTTACATTATTTCAAAAGAAGAGTTTGAAGAATATTCCAAGGAGAAAAGACAAAGCATCAACTTGAGCTTCAAAGCTTCTATTCTACTCTTGAAGAGAGTTTGTCTTATTTTTGAAATTGTATATCTGATTTTATCTTATGATTTGACCTTGCTTTCAAGGATATCTTGAAAGAAGGTTGTTGTGGTTTGATAGTAAGCCAAAGGGATAAAACCAACTAGGGTTAACTTGTGAGCCCGAAGACAAAATAAATGTAAAGGTTTGTTGGTGAACCTAGGTGATAAAACTAACATAGGTTTTGACTTGTGAGCCTTTTGAAAAACAAGTCGGCTATAATCTTGGTTGGATTATAGTAGAATTTCCAAGGATGGCTTGGGAAGTGGATGTAGGTGCTAGGTTTGCACCGAACCACTATAAACTTTGTGTTTGTTTGTGATTGCCTTCTCTCTTTCTTGCTCTTTGTTTATTGCAATCCATTTATTGCTTTCTACTGTATTTAATCTAGTGCATTGAATTTCATAACTCACAAACACAATAAGGCCTGCACATTATTGCTTTCAATTTTTAAAAGACCCAATTCACCCCCCCTCTTAGGCTCCATTTCTAGACAACAACCTATCACTTGACTGAGTTATGACTCCTGGGATGTCATAACATATTACAAATGCTAAAGGATCACAAATATATACTGAAACAGTATTACGACATTCCAGTTCAAAAACTATCATAGTTAAAAAACTATGACATCCCTGTACAAAATCATAAATTGGATATTTTGATTCTCCATAATAGAAGTATTTCAGTATGCATTGCTAATATATGATACCCACATTATAATAAAATACTTCTAAGAAAATTTTAGTATAAAAAACTTCAAAACATGAATAACTCGATACGAAATAAAAAATGATGGCTTTTATCCTCCGTCATAGGGCATTTCAACCATACATTGGCTTGAACAAGATTGTGAAATTATGATAAAAAGATCAAGAGAAAAAAATATTTTTAAAAAAAGAGTTTTCAAGGAAGGACACCCTAGTTCAGAAGTTACAATACCTTAGTTAAAAGATTATGACACCCGATCATAAAATATGAAACTAAATATATTAACCCCTACTACCAGGAGAACCTACCACTTGTGGACTGAGTTATGACTTTTAGGATGTCATAACATTTTACGGATGCTAAAGGATCACAAATATATGCTGAAACAGTATTACGACATCCCAGTTCAAAAACTACGACATCTGTTATAAAACTACGACATCTATGAAAAAAATATGAAACCATATTTATTATCCCCTCCTACCAAGAATACCTATCACCTGTGGACTGAGTTATGACTCCCAGAGTATCATAAAATTTCATGAATGCTAAAGGAGTATTATATGGTTTCCTATTTCATTAATTTTTTTTAACTACCAAAATAGTTGGTAAAATAAAGGAACTATATAAAAAACTAAACAAGATTCTACAAAGACTTTGTTTACACTACAACAAAAACTGAGTCTCCCAATGCATTTTTCCTGTTGCTAGGGAGGTGCGTCGGGAAGCTCCGCCACCATGCCGATGCTTTTGAGGAGCGTTGGCAAAAAACAAAGGTTAACAATGCTTTTAAGCATCGACAGGTCTATCATTTTATTCCCCCTCCCGATCAAATCCTAAACTCATTTCCATCATGCCCTGAACTCATTTCCGCCGTGCACCGCTCCTCTCAGTTTCCCTTCCTCCGGGATCCCTCCCTCCTCCTTCATCTTCGTCGTGCGCTGCTCCTCCATTTCCCCTCCTCCGGGATCACTCCCTCCTCCTTCATCTCCTCCCAAGCTCCCTTCCAAAACCTATTCCATCATCTTCCCCCAACCCGTCGGCCCACCTCGTGCCTCTGACATCATTGATCCCCTCTGGTGTGGTCCGTGGAGATGATACCCAAGTGGATCCCTTCCTTAATGCCAACATCGAGGAGTTCATCGCCTCCAATCTCATTTGCAACCCCAAGTATCCCTCTCTGTTGTCTTTTTTTTTTGTGTGTGATCATTTGGTGATGCATTTTGTGTATCTTGTAGTCTACCAATTTTCTAATTAATTTTTTTTTTGTTAATTATATGTGTTGCCGCCAAGACCGTCGTGGCCCATAGCTGCTGCGTCAAAGTGCGCTCCTCCTGCCACCCGTCATTCTCGGTTCCTGGATCTCCATGCTAGGTGCGGCCGCCTCACTGCCCGACGATCTTCCTCTCCTGGACCTGCGAGATAGCAGTTAGAGACCCGGGCCGGGATTTCCGGCAGAGGCACTCTGACGATCAAGTCAGTGACGATCCAGGGGAACAGATCCTCCTGGTCGGGCCCCTTTTGATGGACTCCGTACTAGGAGTGAAAGATGTGCATGGAGGTGTGAACATCGCAAGGGGAGAGTGACGGCTGGGACAGAGGGATGCTCTGTTCCTCCACCTCTCCTTGTGCCCCTCGATTCCCTCCAGTGGTGGTGGTTGCAGCACTTCGCCCTCTTGGGCGGGCTCGCTCTTGTGTTGGTGGCGGTGATGGCCGCCATGGTGGTGCCACACCCCCTCCCTCTTTTTTTTTCTGTGGCTTGTTCTTTTGCCTGTGTGTTCGAGTTGTTGTTTTTACCTTCAGGTTCATGGTGAACTTAGTTATCGTTCGATGCTTGTCTCGGGATTCCCACCGGGCTATTAGATGCATACGACGGTGTTCCAGGAAGCCTTTCTTGATTCATGATAAGGAGCGTTGTCAAGCGCTCCGACACTCTTATTGGTTTTCTTATTCCGGGAAATTTGGGGGTGCCTCGAATGGCGGGCCACCGTCCATGGGATTCGAATATTCTGGTTGGCCTTCTTTTCTAGATAATCTGAGTTGTTGGTGAGGAATGTAGCATCTCGATCAATGCGCTGCCTGCCTTCCTGGTATAATTGGCGATGTCAGGCGATCAGTACGGTCTGGGAGGTGCTTCGGTACGGTCCTTGGGCGGCTCATCGGTGTCCTCAGCTAGTGAGGACCTCGTCCGGGCTGGGGCCGAGCTGGGATGGCAAGGCTCACTCCATCCTAGATGCTCCGAGCTCGCGGGGATGCCTAGGCGGAGGAGGGCGGAAGGCAGACCTGGTCCAGAGGGCGCGCACTCGGAGAGGCTCCACATCGACGGGTGAGCTCTCGGCTCGACCTCGACCGCAGGAAACTAGCCTCCGAGGGTCTCATTCTGAAGGGCAGAAGGCGGACCCGGTCTAGAGGGCGTGTGCTCGGAGAGGCTCCACATCGGTGGGTGAGCTCTTGGCTCGATCTCGATCGCATGGCATTAACCTCCGAGGGTCTCGCTCTGGAGGGCGGAAGGTGGACCCGGTCCAGAGGGCGCGTGCTCGGAGAGGCTCCACATCGACGAGTGAGCTCTTGGCTCGACCCTGACCGCACGGCACTAACCTCCGAGGGTCTCGCTCTGGAGGGCGGAAGGCGGACCCGGTCCAGAGGGCGCGCGCTCGGAGAGGCTCCACATCGGCGGGTGAGCTCTTGGCTCGACCCCGACTGCAGGGCACTAACCTCCGAGGGTCTCGCTCTAGAGGGCGAAAGGCGGACCCGGTCTAGAGGCCGTGCGCTCGGAGAGGCTCCACATCGGTGGGTGAGCTCTTGGCTCGACCTCGACCGCAGGGCACTAACCTCCGAGGGTCTCGCTCCGGAGGGCGGAAGGCGGCTCCGACCTAGACGTCGAGCTCATGAGCTCGACCTGGCGGAGGACTGAGCTCGACCTGCTATCTTGGGGGAGCTCAGCTCGGCTCAGCAGGGGGATCCGAGCTGGAGGGTTGACGTGGCATCTTCTCTTGACGTGGCACCTGCAGGTTTCTCCATGTCAGCGGTCTTGCCACATCAATATGATTTGCAAAATCCCTAAGAGTTATTCGGATGGAATAATAAAAATAAGATAAAATAGTGTAAATTAATTTATCATGTTCTTATGATGTTCTGGTGAAGTTCATGGATCCCCAATGTGTCCATAAATGTTGTTGGATGTCACAGATGTATGTAAATGTAATTATGTTGTCTATGGTTAACATAATTTCTTTGCATGTGCCAAGTGGGTGGATTGCATTTGCTGATATACTAAAATCTAAGGTCTTAGATGGTGCTAATAATGTCGATTGGAAATAAAGGATTGATATACTTTTAGGTTTTTATAGGTATAGGATATTATATATGTTAATTAGCTCCTAGAAATCTCAACTAGTGACTAATCAAGCAGAAGAGATAGCTAGCTATAAAGAAGATTTAAGCAAGCACAATAATTAGAAACTATCCATTAATGTATCTAATTCTATGTCCTTAATGGACTTAACAAAACACTTTGTATGGCTTATTTTTTTATTGAGACAACCAAGGTGATATTGGACAAATTGGAGGCAAAATATCGATAGAAATCTAAAGCTCATGTCAATAACTTATGGAAAAGGTTCTCTAGAGCTAAATGTGAAGAAGAGGCTGATATAAGAAAATATTTGATGATATGGTTGCTATTGTAGATAATTTAGTGTATCATAGAATGAGTCTAGATGAGAAGACTAAAGCATCCACGATTATTAACCCCTTACTAAAATCATGTAGCTAGGTATGTAGCAGAATTCTATATCATGGTTACAACTTAATGGAGTTGCTAAGAGGTGCAATATAACTTTGCAGGATATGGTGAGGCCAATGTTAACCTTTTCAAATTTATCTACTTCTTTCTGGAATGAAGCATTTTTCATATTGCAGCAAATTTCTTAAATAGAGTACTAGGGAACTCTGTTGAAAAGACTCCTTATGAACTTTGGTGCGGAAGGAAACCTAAGCTAAATTATATTAGAATTTGGGGTTTTGTTGCTCATATTCTCATTCCTGGTCCTAGTAAAGAAAACCTAAAGTCCATAACAAAGAGATGTTTGTTTATTGGTTATCCTGATTTTTCAACAGGATATAGATTGTTTGATCAAGTGGACAAGACCATTGTTGAAAGTAGGCATGTGAAATTTAATGATGATAGATTTGATTATACTAAAAGTCCTAGCAAAAATTTGTATTATGAAGATGACAGTGACTATAGCAATTTTAGCTATAGTTGCTTTTATGACTTGAGTAATTCTAGAAGATTATGAAAATAGCTTTTCTAAATGAGAATCTTACTAGGAAGATTTACATGGAGCATCCTATGGGTTTCACTTAAGCTAGCTAGAAATGAACATAAAATAAGTTAATTAAAGATATCAAAATTATTTTTCTTACTGATATTCTCCATTGTTTTTCTTAATTTTTATATTAATGATATTCTTCTAACGGGTAATTATTTGAACCTTCTAATGGAGATTAAAAGTTGGCTATTTCAAACATTTGAGATGAAAGATCATGGTGAAGGCTCAACATCAAAAACATCAAGGACGAAGTGCAAAGAAAACTCAGTTTATCTCAAGATAAATATTGAATCACTCATGCATCAATTTAAGATGGATTGATGTTTTCAGGATAGAATTTCTTATGAAGGAATAAACAAATTGAGCAAGGAAGACCATCCTAGATCACCTAAGGGTAAACTTGATAAATCAAAGTTTCCATATGTTTTAGCAATGGGAAGTTTTATGCATGCCACAAGGTGTACAAGGCTAGGTCTTACATATGCTGCGAGAATTCATAGTGGATTCTAATCAAATCCTGGGAAAGGTTCTGCATTATTTGAAGCAGACCAAGTAAAATGCCTTGAAATATCTTGCTAATGAGTTGTAATTTGTTGGCTACTCTGATTTTACCTTTCAAAGTTGTGTGAATACTAGAAAATCCACATCTGGATTTGTTTTCATGTTCGGTGGTAGTGCAATTTCTTAGAAAATTAAAAAACAAGACTCTATACCCATACCTCCTTGCTTCATAAATGAAAAGAAATTTTGGACACATTTATTATTGTATAATTTCGTATACACATTTATTATTGTATTGTTGTATAATTTATAATTGAGCCGAGTCGAGCTTGAACTTGAACCGAGTTTAAATAGCTTGTGAGCATATGACTCAACTTGATTCATTTGCATCCCTCGTCCTGACTTATTTATGCATGCCATAACATATGTGTTGTAGATATTAATGCACATAAACAAGGCTAAAGCCTTTATGGACCTTCCGAGCAACTACCTAGACCGGGTTTATAAAAAGACTCCAAGCCTAGGATGTTAGCACATTACATCTAAAACTATTCAAATTTTGTGTTAGTACTTTTAAAAAATATAAATCATCGGATTTATAAAAAAAATATTAAGGTAGAATTGTAATAATATAAAATAAGATAAAATTTAAAGCTAGGGCTAAACTTCTACCCTTTCTAAATACTATTTTGGATTTACCCCGAAGAATAGAAACAAGATTTTAAGGTTTTTATGAGTTCATTTGACCATCTAATTTTAGTTGCATTTAAGATTTGTTCATTATTACAAATCTTTCATTTGAATACCATGTATAGCTTTGCTATGATCAATTATGGCTTTTTAAATATTTTTTACAAAACTTGCATTGCATAGAAACATAGACCCGTTAATTGATTAATGTACATATTCTATAGCATCCGTACATTTATTTTATTTTTGTACGGGTGGGAGAATTATATACGGTGGTCCATTAATTATCCAGTTTGGACAGTTTAAGAATTACAAATAATTTTATAGGTAGTTATAGTAATTAAGCGGTATGGATAAAGTTCCAGATATATTTTGGATAGCATTTTCTTTTAATTCTCCTTATACATCTTTAGTCGTATGAGGAGAATTAAAAAAAAATGCTGTCAAAATTTTTCTGGAGCTCTTATTACGTATCATTTGATTACTGTAAATGGCTTATATAATTAATGCAATTCTTGACTGGGACCTATCTTTACCTATTAGTTAGTGATATGATGTATTTATTAGTTAACCTATATTATTTTTCATATGTTTTTAAAAAAATTACTTGGTGCATTGTTATTGATTGAAGAATTTTTTTTTGTATTTAGATAACTTAAAAGTTGGATCATTTTATCCTGAAATGGATAAAAGCTAGATAAATAAACCGAGAAATACTAAAGAATATTTAGATGGAGTTCGTGATTTTATTATTCATGATTTCATTAAATTCGCTATGGACAAAAGTAGTTTGAATGGAAGATTTTATGTCCATGCCAACGATATGTTAACAGTTCCTGTCTAGATCCACAAACAGTTAAGAACATTTGATATGGGATGGTTTTACAAGAGATTATACTGAGTGGATTTTTCATGGAGAAATTATATTGCCAGAATTAAGTAATCAACCCTAGTATGATCCTGGATCCAGTAATATGCAAGAGAATCCTGTAGAAGATGATGATATAACGGGTTTGATCATAGATACTTTTTGATATGATGTTCAAAACTTTAAAGGTTCAACTAATACACATGAAACAACTGGAATATGTGAAGGTTCTACATTCATTAAACAAACATATATCGAGGAGCAGATGCAACAATCAACTTCTGAGTCAGCTCAGTATCATAATTTAATAAAAGAAATAGATGAACAATTATATCCAGGCTATTTAAAATTTTCTAAGATCTCTTTTCTTATACATTTATTTCATATAAAATATATGAATGGATGGTCGGGAAAGAGTTTTATCATGCTTCTCAGGTTATTAAAGGATGCATTTCTAGAAGGCAATGGTTTACCATCATCTTGTTATGAAGCAAAGAAAGTTGTCAACAATCTGAATCTTGGATATCAAAAGATTCATAGTTGTCCGAAAGACTGCATGTTATATCATGGTGAAAATGCTGATCGGGAGTTATGTAATGTATGCAGATCTTTACGATGGACAACTCATAAAAGAGATGAGGATGACGTAGTGAATGGAACAGATACACTACGACATACAAAGAAACTGATGAATGTATTACGTTACTTTTTTCTTATTTCTTGATTGAGAAGGCTATATTCATCATCGAAAAAAGTATCATTGATGAGATAGCATCATGAAGGGCATCCAAAGGATGGAATGTTAAAACATCTAGTAGATAGTTTAGCATTGAAAGTATTTAATGCTAAGCATTCTGATTTTGCCTCTAATATTCATAATATTCGGTTGGGTTTTGCTTCAGATAGCTTCAATCCTTTTCAGACTCTAAATTCTACAATAGTACTTGGCCAGGTATTCTAATACCATACAATTTACCATCATAGTTGTGCATGAAATAATCCTCACTTTTCTTATCAATGATTATTCCAGGTGATAAGAATCTAGAAATGATATTGATATTTTTCTACAGTCTTTAATAAAGAAATTAAAACAGTTGTTGGAAGGTGTCGATATAATTGATGCTTCCAATGATGAAATATTTAAACTACAAGCAGCTTTGTTATTGACTATTAATAATTTTCCAGCATATGCCAACTTATCTGGCAGGAGTACAAAGGGACGGGTTGCATGCCCTTGTTGTGCAGATTCGACATATTCAATTTGGTTAAAACATGGAGAAAAGTTTTGTTATATGGGACATCATCGATGGTTAGAACCAAATCATCCATTTCATTTTCAGCAAGATTTATTTGATTGTTATTTGAAGGTACCATAGAAATGGGATGTGCACATATTCCATCTTCTGTAATTAATGTTCGTAGATAAATAGATTCCATTAGTTATATATATGATAAATTATTAAAGTCTTCTAAAAAAAGAGAAAGAGATGATCAAGAAGGATTAGCAAAAGAAGTGACTACTGGTACTATGGATGCATAGGTATTTGAACATCCTGATAATTTTTTTGAAAATAAAAATGAGGAAGATATACATATAGCATCTACAAATCAGCCCAACAAACATTTATGGAAGAAAAGAAGTATTTTCTTTGACTTATCTTATTGGGAACATAATATTATTCGGTATAATCTTGATATCATGTACATAGAGAAGAATGTATGTGATAATCTACTTGGAATATTGTTGAATCTTGATGGAAAGACCAAAGATAATATGAAGGCCTGAATGGATTTACAAGAATTGGGTATCCGACATGAGCTTCATCCCAAAATGCTTAGTAATGATAGAATTTATTTGCCTCTTTCATCTTATACCATGTCTGCTCAAGAAAAAGATAATTTTTTGATAGTATTAAAAAAATTTTAAAGTATCTGATGGATATGCATCAAACATTTCAAGGTGTATGCATCTTAAAGACCGAAAAATTTCAAATCTCAAAAGTCATGATGGTTACAAATTGATTCAAGATATCTTTCCAATAGCTTCAAGATCATCAGTGTCTAAACAAGTTCTTATAGTTATAATTCGGTTATCATCATTCTTTAAGGCATTATGTTCAAAGGTTATTGATCCTGGAGAACTTGATCAGTTGAAGTCTGATGTTACGATTATGCTTTGTTAGATGGAGAAAGTTTTTTTATCTAGATTTTTTTACTATTATAGTACATCTACTCATTCACTTAGCTTCAGAAGTCAAGCTTGGTGGACCGGTATACTATAGATGAATGTATCCTATTGAGAGGTATTATTATCAATTTTTAATCTCTATAAATTTTTTAATAAAAGTAGCATCGTGATGATGTGTAAATAAATTTTTAAATATTGTAGCTATCTTGTGTGATTGAAAGATTATGTACGAAATAGAGCCTATCTAGAGGGTTTGATTGCGGACAGATATATTACTGAAGAGTGTTTGACATTTTATTCAAGATATCTTCAAGATGTAGAGACTGTATTTAATAGACTTCAATGACATAGTGATTTCATAGATAATGCAGAGTTATATAAGTTTTCTACTACTGGAAGAGTAATGAAAAAAGGTGAAAGTATTATATTAGATCAAAAATCAATTACACAAATACATCATTATATATTATTTCATAGTGAAATAATATATGACTATCGAAGGTTAGTATATTTAACGTATTTTAAGTTTAAATATCATATCCTATTTTTTATTCTACATTAATAAATATAAATTTTATATAACAAATTTTTAATGTCTCAGCGACAAGCTAATCATAGCACTTGACCTAATCCAAGAATTGAGCAGCGATGGTTAGTCGAGTTATTTCCTACATGGCTTTCAAAACATGTTTGACATATATTTAAAAAATATATAGATAGATTTATCATCGAATAACTTGTTAATATTTTTTATTATTTTTTAGGTATCAACAATGATGGAGAGAAATTGTTCGGATGAATTAATAGCCCTGGCTTGAGGACCTAACAAATTTGTCATCAGATATAATGGTTTCATAATCAATGATTTTAAGTTTCATACTAAAGATCGCAAGAAATTTAGAAAAACATATAATAGCGATGTTATGATGGAAGTTTATAGAAAAACTTATTATGGTACACTTAAAGATATATATGCATTGGATTATTACGAAATCTTTAAAATAATATTATTTAGATATGATGTGGTACATATAAACTCATCAAGAGGTTTTAAAAAATATGCAAATGGATTTACACTTGTAAATTTTACGAGGTTGATACATACTGGTGTCCTATTGAAGGATGATCCATTTATTTTTTCTTCTCAAGCTCGTCCAGTATTTTTTGTACAAGATGCAAAAGACAAAGATTGGACTACTGTTATTAAAACAAAATCTAAAAAATTATATGATATGGAAAAATAGCTGGAAGATGATGATACTTATACGCATTCCATGCCATTCAATTTTGTACCAGTTGATGACGTACATGCTACAATATCCTTGGTTAGGATGAAATTTGAAGAAAAGATAATGCTTGATTTATATTGATATAAAAATTTGTAATGTATGCAATTTATATTAATTATTATGTTAATTTAATAATTATTTTCACTAATTCTGACCCTGATGTAACTTATAGGTGACACTATGCCTCGCTCGCGATGATTTATTGGTGTGCAGTTGCAGCACTCACGGACAGAGGCCAACACTTCTGCCTCAGCACAGCAGGTTGAGGCCAGTACTTCTTCGGTACGGGATGTTCATGCCAGTCCTTCGTTAGTACTGGACGTTGTGTCCAGGCCTTCGGTACATCAGTCTATTGCAAGTCCATCAGCCTTGGGGCATCATAATCCTCCCATCAATATAGCAGATGATGAGCTACACATTCAGGATAATTTATTCCAATATCCTTGGTTAGATAAAATTTCATTACACTTTTTACTATAGCTTACTTTTATCTATTTTTATGCAGATGGATCTAGGAGGCTTACACGTAGACGCAGGCCCATAATAGTACGGGATGTCTGGCAGATGCGCGAGGGTGAGAAGATAGTGATTGAGTGCAATGAGTTAGGGCAGCCAATTAAAAAAGCTGCCAGCTTATTGAGTTCATTTTTAGGGACAGTTGCACGGAGGCATCAGCTTTGTCCACTAAGTTATGCAAAGTAGAATGACATGCTTCCGATGTATAAAGTAGAGATTCTACGAGTTGTGTAGATAAAAAATTGATATTAAATTTTTTGTTATCTCACATAGTTTATATATTATATTATGTTTTATATTCTTACCAATTATTTTTTTTTGCAGTCCAAGTTTGTACTCCCTCCATCCTTTCATGATTTTGTACTGAAGTCTCTCAACCGGAAATGAAAAGATTATAAAGCACAGTTAAAGATGAAGTACAAGTTACCGGGTATGACAGAGGAGCAGGTAGTTGGTACTTGTCCTCCTGATGTACCCCCTCATCAATGGGTGGAGTTGGTTTATTATTGGTTCTCCGAGAGGGGACAAGTATCTTCTAATTTCTTCGAAGCAAGTTTATTAAAATATTTAGTTTGTATTATACATCATACATATATATACATTACTTTCTGGATATAATAAGTTATCTATTTGATTTTGCAAACATATTTTGATATTGGTAGAGCTGCATGAGCAGCTCTGTCTGTTCCCCATATATTGGGATCCAAGAGTTACACGCGAGTCAGATAGGAGTTCGTAAGTTTCTTAAACTATAAGCTTATAAGCTCATATTTTCAATATTAAAGTATTTATATATTTTAATGAAACTAATATTATATATCACGATATATATATATATCGCAGTACATATATGCATCACGGATGATGTATCGCGGTACATATATGTATCACGGACGATGTATCACGGTATATATATATATCGCGTTACATATATGTATCGAGGTACATATATGTATTGCGTTACATATATATATCGCGGTACATATATGTATCGCGAACGATGTATCATGGTACATATATGTATCACAGATGATGTATTGCGATACATATATATATCGTGATACTTAAATAATTTTTTAATTTATTTGAATTATTTGCTTAAAATTATAATTTTTCTTGTAGATGGATGAGCATGGGAGGGAACCGGGTCAGGTGGAGTTTTACTAGATGACTCACACTCATCGTGATGGCACTTTTATCAAAGATGAGTCAAGAGATATATGTATAAATATTTATTACAATTTATTTCATGCAATGATTTAAATTTGATTTTGTTAGTCTTTAAGATCTAACTAATTTTTTTAAATTAATACAGGAAAGAGATGCAACACTTATTGCCGAGCGTGTCGATAATTCTACAGCATCTACACAGAGTAGTTGCATCAAGACCGAGGTGTTTACAGAGTTGATGGGGCTAGAGCGCTACGGTCGAGTGAGGGGCTGTGGAGTTGGAGTCATCCCCCCTCAATTATCTGCAGTCAGTAAATATACATGTAATGCTGCAGAGGGTACTCAGGATGCATATGTTCGTAGATTTGAGGAGGAGATAGAGGAGATGCAACAGAGCCATGCCACTAAGCTAGAGAAGATGCGATAGAGCCATGCCGCTGAGCTAGAGGAGATATGATAGAGCTATGCTGCCGATAGAGCAACGATGGAGAGCATGAGAAAGCATATTAAGCGGCTTACATCTGTCATACATATATTTGTTCCACATCAGGTACATATATATGATATTAAACATATATTCTTATATTAAATCAATAATTTATATAATATATTGTCATTCATAGTTTCGCAAATTAAACTTTTAAATATTTTTTATATAGGCTTCTAGAGCATCATCCTCATGGACAAGATGACAACCTACCTCTTACAGATCATTGACCTCAACTTTTTATTATTTTATATCTTGTATTTTCATATATTTTTTAAATTTTGTTAAATAGACATATGTGTAACAAACTTTATTATATTAGTCAATGAATTTTATATTTAAAATTTATATTTGGATGTGTGAAGAATGCATATAATGATATTCGAATATTTGTTATTATTATATTATACAGGTTAAAAAAATTGTATAGATTTTAAATACCCCAAATAATTATTTTTTAAAAAGACCTTAATCCCAATGCTTTAAAAAGTCAGGAATAATCTTATTCTCAAGTTATTCCCGATCCGATGCTTTTTAAAAGCATCGGAAATAGGGTTATTCCCGATGCTTTTTAAAAGCATCGGAATTAGGGTTATTCCCGATGCTTTTTAAAAGCATCGGAAATAGGGTTATTCCCGATGCTTTTTAAAAGCATCGGAAATAGGGTTATTCCCGATGCTTTAAAGCAAATGGAATAACCTTATTCTAGGATTATTCTCGATGCTTAAGCAAATGGAATAACCTTATTCTAGGATTATTCCCGTTGCTTTTTAAAGCATCGAGAATAGAATAACCTTATTCCAGATGCTTTAAAGCATCAGAATAACCCTATTCCTGATGCTTTTAAAAAGTGTAGGATCGACAATCCCCCCAGCGAAAAACTCCTCGAGAAAGTGTAGGATCGACAATCCCCCCAGCGAAAAACTCCTCGAGAATTCTACCTGCGGGGACTCAAACCCGTGACCTCAGCTTTGATACCAACTGTAAGATCGACGCCTCAACCAACTATCCAAAAGGAACATCCCTATTAAGTGACGGTTTATCTCTCTTAAAGCAAGCAGCGCAGCAATCCCGGGGCGCACGAGTCGACCTCCCACCGAACATCGCAGCACCAACTCAGCGTACTATCACCGAGCCAGCTCCTACCTGGGGGCAGAGGACCTTAGCCTCATCTTAACAGTGGCACCCATATTTCCTGGACCCAGACCTCCAACCTCGAGGGTGTGAGCTGGCCCAACCTAACAAAAAGAGTCGAGAAAAATCGTCTCCTCTCCTGCATTCGCGACGCTTTTACGATGCTTTTTAAAGCATCGGGAAAGGTCTATATTAGCGTCGAGAATTTTCCTATTTTTTGTAATATTACTTCCCGTTGGAGATGACATTTTATCTTGAAGTTATAGAAAAAGTCTTCGGTGGCTTATTCCAACCTTGGACCAAAACAGCGCACTTTTCAGAGCCAGGAAGAAATTTATATTAACATTCAAAAGTTGATTCTTACGGTAGGACTCTCAGAGTACATTTCAGAGCGAGAAAAATTCTTCCTTCAATCATTAATTAATTTCTTGGATCAAAGCCAGAGCATATTTCAGACCGAAATATTTAACTAGAAGTAGTAAGAACAATATTGTAGATTCATCAAAATTCAAGTAAGATGATGAAAAAAAATAATTTGGAGAGAAAGAATATTTTGATCTGTATAAAAAAAAAGTTAAAAAAATTAAACGGTAATTACAATAAAAAATAACTGCGCAAGCCACGTTGGATTTTCTGCACCGCGAGAGTGCGCAAAGTCTTTCTCATGCTATCTGATACCCACTCCCTTCTGGGCCACGGAATGCTGTGTAGGTTACCCATCTATCAAGTTGTCTTCCAGAGACAAGCTCTCATTTCACAATAAATGGCAGCGCATCATGTTCGAGCCCCTTAAAAAACACCAAGCACACACGCCTGGCCATAGAAGACCCGCCTCCAGTTTAGTCTATTCGAGACGAGTTGGCTCATAGAAGTCACCAGCAGCGTCAAAATCAGATCCAAAGCAAGATTTCAAAGAATATCAGATTACGATTAAAAACTATGCATATAAGCTTCATTAACACGAAGATCAAAATTTTGTGGAGATTTTACTAATTTCGCATTCAAAAATTAACCTAAACCATCCTTTTATTATCTACGAACACAAATCAGCAAATTTCTTTGAAATCAGATATTTTATATATGCCTATTTGTAGATGCTTGTGTAATTATGTGGCGACAGCGTATGAAGTTAAGCTTGTAACTCGTAGAGAGTGTATTTTCTATCAAGCCATATAAAATCGGCGCACTTGTAATGTTTTCGAAGCTTAGATTGTTGGCCATCTAGTAATGTTGATTAGATTAGATGAAAAGCTTTTAGATACTTGTCATTAAAAAAAAGAAGAAAAGAAGGCATAGCTTGCTTGCCCTTTAAGCTCGCGCATGGTTAGTGACGTTGGGTCTAAACGCCCTCCTTTGGGCGGATGCTTAATTTCATTTTTTATCATGCTGCCATCGCTTACAGAGGTCTGCGCCGTGGAATGAAGCGTCTCCCCATTAATTTTTCTGCAGCGATGAATTGGACCGAGCTCACCTTTAAATTTTGAAATCATTCAGATTTGTCCATCGGACAGGTAAAAAATTTACGTAAAATTTTATTCTATTTTTTTTAAAAAAAAGTATATTTTATTTATTAATTTTATCAGATATATTCGTGTTAGTGGAGCATGATTTTTTTTATATAAAATAGATATATTATATTGAATTAAACGTGAATAAAAACATTTTCGAAGTCGGAAATTTTTTTTTTTTGGTAAACCAAAAAGGGGAGTTAGATTCCGGGCATGGCCATCCCCAGACGGTCCTCCAACCCTAACCAGAAAATGTTCGATACACGGTACATATTAATTTTTCCGTAGCCATTTCGCATCCGAAGTTGAGTACATTAACCTGACTATTACTGATGTCAGCCGAGTGAATGTGATTTATTATATATATCCCTAATTTTTTCACTACCACCAACCAACAAGAATTTCAGGATTATTTTATTAATTTTTTTCTTTTCTGATTTTTTTTTGGACTATTTTTTTTATTTTTTATTTTATTCCTGGATTTTTTCATCAAAATATGTCCAATCCAAGACTTGAATCTCTGCCTGTTGATCGTGAGAAAAGTCTCGTAAAAAAATTTTTCATCTCATAAAATTTTTTTTTTTAATAATATTATTATATAAAAAAAAATTATAAATTTAACGGTCATCCATCATTTGCATGATCACACCACCAATAGACTTGCAACTTGGATCAGCCGTCCACCACGAACCGCTAGCAGCCAGCAAGAAAACATTTAATTAAACTTTTCATTTAGACCGGCCCAAGCAGGGTAACGCTTTTTTTTTTTTTTTTTTGGATTTTTCCCCCATCGGGTCCCCACGTGAAACGACCGCAAAGACCAGCAGCCCCCTTCCCTATAAAAAAAAAAAACAAACCCAGCGACATCGGGGGCCCCACATGCACCAGCCTTCCCACGCAGCCCCGAGGGGGAAAGAAAGAAACCTCGAAAACCCGTCTCCGTCGCCGGAAACAGCGAACGCTATTTCTTTTTCCCAAGGTTTGTCTTCACGCCTCTTTGGTTTCGTCCACGGCACGCCAGCTGGTTTTAATAACTCGGGGCACATGCACAGCTGACCT
The DNA here is from genome assembly GCA_021397845.1 of Areca catechu. Taxonomy (NCBI): domain Eukaryota; kingdom Viridiplantae; phylum Streptophyta; class Magnoliopsida; order Arecales; family Arecaceae; genus Areca; species Areca catechu. The sequence continues at coordinate 164,803,643 of CM038043.1, forward strand.
GGCCTTATGTGCCGAGTTATTTGTCATTACGCCATTGTCTGTCCCACAAAAAGAGAGAGAGAAAGCGAGAAAGAGTTTTTGCTTTCTTTTCCCTTCTTTAAGTTAGGTGGGCCGCGGGCGCGTTTGGTGTTGGAGGCGGAACAATTACCGAGACGCCGGTCTTTCCGTCAACCGGGATCAGGGGATTTTTTCGCTATTTGCTTTTTTTTTTTTTTTCTTTTTCTTTACCTTTTTCTCAATCTCTGTTCGTGATATTGTCACCGCATTGTAGGTTTACCTCTCGCGCAATCCGCGTTCCACTCCACCGATTTGCCAAGGTTTGTAGGTACGTAGTTTGAGCCACGTAAGTGATCAGCCTGCATCATGCGGTTTATCGACAAATTAGGTATTTCCAGATATTTTTTAAATAATATTTTTTAAAAAATATTTATAAAAATAAATATTTCGTAATATATTTACTAAATTAGGCATTGACAATGACATGAAGACGAGGCACACGAGATAGGATAAAATAATCTTTCTAATTTGATAGATATTTATTAAATTTATATTATTTTAAAAAATTTTGGTCAAAGATGATTTTAACTTCACATGAAATTTAATTTGATAAATATATTATCAAACACCTAGTTTGATAGATATTTATTAAATTTATATTATTTTAAAAAAATTTAGTACTTTCATCCATTTTCATGCATCTAGCATTCCTGGTAATATTTGCTATAAAAGCAAACCTAACATTTCCACCTCACCTTTTATTTAGAAATTAGAATAATATCTATTATTGGGATATGATAGATTTAACCTACTTATGTTGATTTGATAAAGAGTGAACTTGATTGATTAAGTAATAGATCGTCGTCCAAGAGGTGCAAAGCCGATTAATGAAGGCCTAAAACCGATCAATGAACCGTAAGGCCGATCAATGCTCAAGAGGCACAAAGCCAACCAATGCCCAAGAGGTACCAGACTGATCAATGCCCAAGGGATGCAAGACTGATCAATGAGCCGTAAGGCTTATCAATGCCCAAGAGGCACAAAGTCGACCAATGCCCAAGAGGCACCAGGCTGATTAATGCCCAAGGGGTGCAAGACCGATCAATAAGCCGTAAGGCCGATCAATGCCCAAAAAAAATTTATTATTTAGGCTGACTTAAATATACGGTCGATTGATGTTTGAGGATGATCAAATAAGTCAACCCTGATGCTATATCAACCAATCTGATGGATTGGTCAAAGAATGTAAACCATGAGGATTATAATGGATAACGATCACTGCACATACTAGTCCACTAACAAACTAATCATTTACAGTTTTCTTAGCTGGATTTGGTTAGAATCGTAGCCTATAAATACCGGTTTGTAAGGAGCCTCTAGAGGGAGGTTGAATTCGAAACAGAGAAATTCCTGCACACCCTCTACTCTAGTTTTTCCTCAGATCTAATCTATTTTAGTCTGGACTTTGTAACTGACTTGAGCGTCGGAGTGTCCCCCCATCGGAACCTTTCCGGTGAGAGGATTTATTTGCAGGGTTGAAAGATCAATTCAACTGACAAAGACTTCTATCATGTGATGAAGAAGAGCTAGATCAACTTGCTGAACTCATCTCCAACGAATTCAATCCAAGCTTGAGCGTCATAGCAATCTGGACAATAAATTGGCACGCCAGGTAGGGGAACTCGACAAAAGAATTTTCAGGAATCTGAAGGGAAACATGGTAAAGGATAGAATGCAGAATTTTTCTGTTGATGAAGTTCATCATTCTCCAAGAGAGAATGATCCTATTCTGGATAGAATGGATGTTGCTCCTACTGGTAATCTGGATCAAGAATAACTGTGTATCCTTCTGAATAAAATGGAGGTGCTTACTATAGCAATCCAGAATCTCCAAGAAATAGCTGCAAGTTGACCACCATGACCTGTTGCTTCAAGGAGCAGTCGACGATCTTCTCTCCATGAAGCAAACGCACAGGTCCAAGTCAACGTTCACCTTGTCAACACTCTTCAGGGCAGCACTTTCCCTTGAAGCAACGCCCCTGGTCTCACCATCATGTTAAGAGGTGGGATAAAGGGAAGCGCCTTCGATCTTACTCGACATCTTTCGGTGAATCAACCCCTGGTAATGCTCAGACTTCAGATCTTGGAAGGACTGATAACTTTGAGAGGAAATTTAAAAAGTTGGAACTACAGATTGCCAGGCTCGACGAACAGAGGAAGACGGAGGATGCAATTCCAACCTACGACATCCTGCCTCCCTTTTCCAAGAAAATAATGGAGGAAAGAATTCCTCACCATTTTAAAATCTCTCAAGTAGAATCGTATGATGGATCGGCTGATCCTCTTGACTATCTGGGTAGTTTTAAAGCCCACATGCTGATTTAAGGAGCGTCGGACATGCTTCACTGCCTTGCTTTCCCAGCAACTCTGAAAAAGGCAACAAGAATGTAGTACTCTAGCCTCCAGCCAGGAACCGTTCATTCCTTCGGGTAGTTGGAAAGGCTATTCATCTCCCACTTCATAACAAGTAGAAGAATGCCAAGGAACTCATATAGTTTGTTCTTCATTCAGCAACAAGAAGGGAAAACTTTAAAAGACTATGTAACATATTCAATTCTACCACGTTGGAGATCCCAGATCTTAACGAACACATGGCAATGTCAGCCATGAAGAAGGGACTGCGAGCCTCCAGGTTCACATTCTCTTTTGACAAGAAATTTATGACCAGCAATTCTGAACTGTTGGCCCGTGCCCAAAATATGCTTAAGCTGAAGAACAAGCCCAGAGCCGACGCCAAGTGGAAAGAAAATTAGCACCGAGCAAGAAAAATTTCAAAGAAGATGGGCTTCGATCTCCTGGAGTCCGACCAATTCAATGGCAAGCTCAGAAGCCGAAGAACTTGGTCGGCAGGAGTTATGCCAACAGATTTGATGCTTACACCCCCTGACTCTTCTAAGAGAAAAAATAGAAAAAGAGAATTTCCTCCAAAGGCCAAGGCCAATGCGAGCTCCGTCTACTGTACGCAACAAAGTTAAATATTATCGATTACACCACGATCATGGACACACTACAGAAGAGTGTATCCAATTGAAGGACGAGATTGAAGATCTAATCAAACGCGGGTTATCTGGGAAAGTATGTCCATAACCAAAGTCGGAATTGATCAATTGAAGTAGCAATACCAAGGCCGATGTCCTCGAGAATGATTACTGATGGGACAGAGCTCCCTGATCAATAACCAACTGACGGATTAGTTAGAATGATCCATCACCAAGCATGTTACGAAGATGACAGGATTGCAAAGAGACTTCGAAGGAGCATATTAGCTTTTCTGACGATGATCTGCAAGGGTTCAGATGCCCAACGACGATATCCTGACTAACTGATCAAGGTAAACTTGCCTCAAACTGGGAAAGTCCTTATCGCATCACTGAAGTTGTGTGACCTAGAACCTATCAAATTGAAAGCCTGGATGGCTATCCAATGGCTAGACCATGGAATGCAAAGAATATTCGTAAATATCATCAATAAAGGGATTTTTTCTCTTTCGTTCTTTCTATCTGAAAGAAAAGTATTAAGTTGATATATTTTTAAAAGGTTGGCCTGATACGCTGACCACATTTTAACAAATAGAGTTGGTCTGACCCACCATCTCATCGATATTTTATGATTAGAATAACTGATCAATTAAAAGGTTGGCCTGATATACTTACTACAATCCGACAAACTGAGTTGGTCTGACCCACCATCTCATCAGTATACTAATATCGGAATGACCAATCGATTAAAAGATTGACCTAATACGTCGACCACGATTTAGGTAATAAGAGTTGGTCTAATCTACCACTCTATCAGCATTATTATCTTAAAATATCGAAGACATTGGAAGGATGGTCCAATATGTTAAACTGATTGTTGTAATTGGCTTAATATGCTAACTACGAAGCATCAGAAAGAAAGAAAGGATTTTATTGATAGTCAACTAAAAGAAAACATTGATTCATCAGAAATTTATGATTACAGATATTATTCAACTTTTTCTTGATTGATTTGGGCAAGAGCAGCTTTCTCTTGAACAGGTGCTTCTTCAGCTGGGGAAGCCATCGGATCATTGATTGACTTTTTTGCTTCATCTTCTTCCATAATCTCATCTATGGAATGGAGGAAACGTCAATGTCAGGATACAACTTTTTGACCTTTCGATGCAGTCTTCAAAGCCGATCTTATAACCCTCTGCCCCTGCTTCGTCTATTTCATCATTGAAAGCTTCGGAGTTTTTAGATTCTTCAATTGCATGAAGACTCTGTTGAATCATCGAAGCAGCCTCTCATTCGGTTGGTTCCAATTTTTGTTCAAGGGAAGCCGTTCTTTCTTCCATACTGAATTTTTGGCTCATTACCTCTTCATAAGACTGAGTTTTTTTCTCTATGGCTACATCCGCCCGTTGGAGTATTTTCCTCCTTTTCTTTGCATCAGCTAAAAGCTTCATTGCTTGGTCTTCAACCATTTTCAATTATCTTTTCAACAAATTTGCTCCAGTTGCTCAGACTAGTTTTAACTCTAAGACTGTTCGACAAGTATCAGCCTTGTCATTTTCTTCTTTGATCGATATTAACTAATTTTGGAGATCTGCCTGAGAGTTGGTCGATCGGAGCCGGTCTTCCTCAATTATGAAAATGTCGTTGATAAACTGGCAAAAAGAGTTAGGATGTTATTAAAACAGGAATAGAAGATTTTCTAAAGGAAGAATTGATACCTACCTTCAGTATTTCTAGATAAATAGAGGAGAAAATATCTTTCATCCCGTGCTTGTGTGTCACCTCCCATCTTTCTGAAGAATAGCGGACTGCAACATAGTCTTTGCTAGCTTCGGATTGTCAAAGCTTCCATATGCGACAAGCATCTGGATGCCCTTGCCGTCATCCGGATTGGATAACTCTTCAGCAATCGAGACTTTACCTTTCTCCGTCGAAGTAGGTTTGAAGGACATGCCACTTTTTGGTTCTCTTAAGGAAGGATCAGATAGCTGTAATTTCTCTTCATCAGACGAGGATGTGATATATTCAAGTGATTCTTGCTTGGTGGAAGTGCTTTTTGATAAGCGACTTCTTTTTACACACGATCTTTGTTCTATAAATCATGTGGATTTGGTTCTCTTCTTGAGTGCCCTACGAAGTCTCTCGCTATCTGGTTTCATCTCCAAGGTATGATGAAGGCTCTTTTGAGGTTTTTCAAAACAAAGAAGTTCAAAGAAGAAAGTGCCCAAAATACTTGAAGTAAAATTAGCCTAAGAAGCGGGCCCGAAATCTCTTTATATAGGGAGCATCGATGATCATGATTCATGATCCAAATTTCGAGATGTCTCAAGATTACGACACGTCTATTACCTTAATTTGATGGGAATTCATTTGCCGTTACTGATTCTCAGAAAGTCGATTATGGAGAGAGGAAAGATAGTATTTGATTTGAATTTGAATCATGTACCATTTCTGGAATACTGATCGATACGGTTTTATAACCTGCAGAATAACTATCCTTCTAATAAGAAGGTGACATTTGGTAAAAATAATATGCCCATTTTATTATGACGTATCAGAGTTAATCGTGAAAATATCTCATGAAGATTTTTCTTCTCAAAAGATGGGAGGAAAGAAAAATATTTGACGAATCCGACTGAAATATCGAATTATCATAGGCCCTGGTAAGCCTGGAAAGTTAAATGACATCTCATTATGATTAACCTAAGGGCCAATTGATTTAAAGATCAGCTCCCTTAAGTGTTCAATGAGTGATAATCTCTTCTTTAGGAGAAATGGGAAATTATATTTTTCAATAGACCTTTTTCATCAATAATTTTGGTTTATTGGATTTGTTCATAATTGATTCGATCGGATCTTTCCGAATGCTTTGTCGATGTTTGTAATCTGACGATATCGGATAACTGTTCATATTGTTTGGATAACTTCATATTTGAACTTATCTTTCTCAAAAATTTTCTTGTATGATCCGATGGTTCCATACTTTGAAAATTTCTCACTTGTGAAAGTTTAAACTTTTACTTATAACTTTGTTACTTATCGAGCGATTTATCATATTTTCTTTTGAAAAAGATGTTTGCCTTGTTTAAAGTTCGACGGTCTTTGTTTAAAAAAAAAAAAATCGGATAGGTTGGTTTTCTATTTTGATTTGCATTCATTGCATGATCAAACAGTCTAGAAGGTAAGAAAAAAAAGTTCTTCATTTCATATCAAAAATTGGACAAGTCCATATATCGGTTATACAGATTGACTTTCTACCTTTTGTCCAATTACATTTTCTTCTTCAAACTGTTATGGAACGGGGGCCGTTATCGTCTCTTCTTCTTGAATCTGGACATCCAATATTGGCTCTTCATGCTGATGTTTAACTTGCTTTTCGGCTCGATCTTCTTCATCAAATTCTTCTTTGATTATGGATATGTCCAGATCAGGGTAACATCTTTTTACTTTGTTCAAACAGTCTGAATATCCATAATCATAGCTTTCGATACCAGCCTCATGAAGTTTGTCTTGGAAAGCCGATGATCCTTCGTAGTTTTTAACGGCTTCCTTGGCAACTTCCTTAGCAGCTTGCTCTATTTTCTTTTTTGCTGCCGCGACTTTCCCTTTGGCTTTTTCAAGCTTAGTTGTAGCCGATCGAAGCTTCTTCTTCTTTTTCTTCAGCTTCGATTCCATGTCGACTAACTTCGATTGAGTCGCTTTAAGTTCATTTCTAGAACTGATGTTTGGGTTGCCCGTTCTTCTAGCTTCTTTTCCATAGCTATTTTTAGTTCTTCGGCAACCTCTTTTTCCGCCTTGGCTATGTTTACTTCATTGTGCATAACTTGGCGGAGTTGATCAAAACTTTTCAAGCTTTCCTCCATTATGGTAATTCCGTGGATAAGCTGCATGTTTTCATAAGTTGACTTGATCAGATTTGAAAGAAAAAATAGATGATCATTTACTTAATCGTTTGAAACAAAATTTAGTTTTATACCTTGAGCATCGTTGGGTGAAGTGACAAGATCGTCTCGTCTATTTGCTGGGACTTAGTAATCTCCCAGTTTTTTGAAATTATGGTAGACCTCAGAATGCGACGGGCCAATGCCGGGTCGCCCAAACCCGATTCATCTGCATAGATGTGGAAGTCAATCATGATATCCTCAGCAGAGAATCTCTTCTCTTCTTCCATCATCGGGGCTTTTCCTTTGTCGGCTTGGTCGATGGGAAATGATGATGGACCAGCTGTAGAAGTTCCGACTGATTGCCTCTCTTGCAAGGGAGGCTGAAGAGATGCAGAAAGAGGTACTTCATCATCGTCCGATACACTGGCTATCAGTATCGGAGATTCTGGAGCCGATGAAGTGGCCAGTTTTGTTTTCCTTGATTTCTTGGCCTCTCTTTCCTTTTGATCGGATGGAGCGGCCACGGCTTTCCTTTTCTTCGACATCCATCGAAACCTTTGAACATCCACCATGACTGATGTATCTGTATAAGCCGAAGAATCGGATGTTAGAATTAATCATCGAGAAATGAATGAGAGATAACGTCGGTGGTAAGATACCTAAGAAATGATTGGGGCTGATTTCAGCCGAAAATAGTCCTCTCTCGTTGAGAAGCTCTTTTATTGGGAGAATCTCCATCCCCGTGAGCTTCTCATAGTCTTCTTTATCTGCCATCAGAATCATTTTGCCATCGTTCGGAGTTGTTCAGGATTCTTTACAACTAATGCTAAAATCCTAAGGGATCTTAGAGACTATATAAAAGAAGCAGGGCTTCCAGCCATGAGTGGCCAAAGGAAGCCCAACGATGAATTTCCGACCATGGCATGGGTGGATCACTCACCATCCTTGGCCATAAAAATCTCTTTTCAATACGAACAAGGCCGTAAAGAGAGAAGTTCTGGGGATTATGTCTGCATCCTTGCAAAGAATCAGAAAGGCACGAATTATTCGGATACTATTGGGAGTCAAATGGGCTGACAGTACATGGTATAACTTAAAAATCTTGAGGAAGAAAGGATGGAGTGGAAACCTAAGTCCAGCTCTTAAAAGTTCTTCATAGATCGTCAGACTACCTGGAGGAGGCTGATCTATTTGTTCTTCGAAATTTGGAATAACTACTGCAAAATCAACCAAAATATTATAATTTTTTTCAGCGCAAGGACCCTATGTTCTGTTAAAGAAGTCCTAATGGCATCTATCCTGACTGATTCGGCCTGGTTCTTCTTCTTTTGAGAAATAGAACCTTCGGGTTCGTTGGTGCGATTGGTTTCTAAAATCCTAGCCATGGAGAAAGGAGGAAGAAAAGAAAGATTAACTTAAAATAGAGGGTGAGGAAGAGAGGAGGCCGACCTGAAGGGATTCTTTTGCTCTTAAGGTGAAGAAATCGTAATGGCGGAAAACCTATTTTCCTGGAAGAGATGATGCTTATATAGTGGCGTTCAGTGGTTAAGATTTTTTTCTTGAACACCGAGATTAGTTTTGATCATGCCACTTGTCCATGATATCGGATGAAAAAATAGGGCTCTTCGGAAAATCGAAGCGACTACTCATGATCCGATGGTAGACATATCAGTGACAATACATTTATATTTATTCGACGATGATGATCTTTCGACCTTCGTAAATTTCAAAAATAGCAATGATGACAGCAGACTATGGCATTCAGTTTTTATAACCACTCCCCCTATCGGAGATTGAGACGTCATTAAGATGCACTGCTCGAGAATAGGAGTGTCAGTTTGCAAAAAAAAAGAAGCTTCTGATAGCTTTTGACATTCATTTAATGAATTCAGAAGCTGGGGGGACTAGTGTTGGGATATGACAGATTTGATCTACTTGTGTTCATTTGATGATAAGTGAACTTGGTTAATCAAGTAATAGATCGGTACCCAAGAGGCGCAAAGTCGATTAATAAAGGCCTAAAGTCAATCAATGAGCCGTAAGGCTGATCAATGCTCAAGAGGCACAAACCCGACCAATGCCCAAGAGGCACCAAGCTGATCAATGCGCAAGGGGTACAAGACCGATCATGAGCCGTAAGGCCAATCAATATCCAAGGGATACAAAGCCGACCAATGCCCAAGAGGCACCAGGCTGATCAATCCCAAGGGGCACAAGACCGATCAATGAGCCGTAAGGTTGATCAATGCCCAAGGGGCACAAAGCCGACCAATGCCCAAAAGAAGTTTATTATTTAGGCTGACCTAAATATGCAGTCGACTGATGTTTGAGGATGATCTAATAAGTCAACCCTGATGCTATATCGATCAATCTGATAGATTGGTCAAAGAAGGTAAACCATGATGATTATAACGGATAACGATCATTGCACATGCTAGTCCACTAACGAACTAACCATTTACAGTTTTCTTAGCTAGATTCGGTTAGGATCGTAGTCTATAAATACCAGTGAGTAAGGGGCCTCTAGAGGGAGGTTAAATTCGAAACAGAGAAACTCCTGCACACCCTTTGCTCTAGTTTTCTCTCTGATCTAATCTGTTTTAGTCTGGATTCTGTGACTGACTTAAGCATCGGAGTGTCCTTCCACCGGAACCTTCCCGGTGAGAGAATTTATTTGCAGGGTTGAAAGATCAATTCAGCTGATAAAGACTTCTATCAGGTGATGAAGAAAAGCTAGATCAACCTGTTGAACTCATCTCTAATAAATTCGATCCAAGCTTGAGCGTCACAGCAATCTAGACACAACATCTATATTACCAAGTAACTCTAATCAGATATTCCAAATCCAGCAAGCTCATCATGAAGCTATGCTACGTTGCTAATTTAGAGTCATATGATTTTTTAAAAAAGATATAATCGAATAAATATCACATAGGAGCGGGCACCATACGTAGGGCTCGAACTAGATTTAGACCGATTCGATAAATTTTGGACCGATTTAAAATCGAGCCAAGTTTTAGATCAGATCTAAAATAAATCAAATCAGACTTGAATCTAAAAATAAAATTTATTTAATTTTCGGGCAAAGCTGGAGCTTCTTCTTAGCCCAATTCGACTGGCCCAAACTTGACCTGCAAAATGGCCCGGACCAACCTAGCCCGAAAAAAGCCCGACCCAATTTCTTTTATTTAGATAGGGATGTTAGAGTTTACAAATTATGATTTTTCAATTCGATAGACTTAGTTTCTCCTCACCGCCACCTCTCTGGTTCTCTCTTCCCTCCTCATCGCCGACTGCTATGTATGAAGGTTTAGCCGTCCACCGACCACACAATCCAATCGTCATCCCCAACTTAGGTGGTCGTCCTCAACTACTATTTGATTGTTATCTTCAAGGTAATTTTTTCCATTTCTCCCCTGCCATTCCATCATCTCTCCGTCCATTTCTCCCCGCGCCACCCACCGACTTTGCACCAAACCCTCGGCCCCGAAGGCACCGGTGCCCTTCGGCTCCATGCGACCCCGCCACCACCCTGACTCCAATCTTCCTCCCTCGGCCCTGGTGCATGGTCCCAACATCCCCTCCCCTGCGCGACCTCGCAGCCCCCAACTTTGATCTCTCTCCTCGGCCTCAATGCCCACACCCAACCTGCTGCTCTTTCGCACAATCCTGAGACCTCCTTGACTCCGATCTCCCTCTCCCGGCTCCGACGACCACACCCAATGTCCAGCAAATTATTTTGGGTTCCGATCGTTCTAGCTTTAAGTGGGCCAGTTTCGATTCGTGCCGATCTAATCGGGCTCGGGCTAAGCTTGGGCTTGGACTCGAGTAGGGCTCAGGCTTGATGTTTTGAAAAAGTTTCGGGCCTAAGCCGGCTCGAAGTCCGAAATTTTTTCCGGACCAAACTCAGGTAGGGGTGTAGCCCGATCCGGCCCGGTCCAGTCCAGTTCCAGTTCCAGCCCTAACTATACGAACTTCATTATTTACCATATTTTAGTTTTTTTATTAATCTTTAAAATAAATATAAAAAATTAAATAGTTTTTATTAATAAAATTATAGTTATGTAATTATTATATTATTTTTTATTTTTGGCTAATACTTTTTATCAATATATATACTATGTACCAATAAACCATCTACTATGTATTATTTGATTATATGCTTATATTGGTGAGTATTATGTTTTACAAATTGTATATTAATTTATCAAAAGATGTATATCTGAATATTAAATAAATATTTTATAAGTATATATCAACTAATCATATATATTATGTATTGGTAAGCTATCAAGTATATATTAATTGATCTATAATATATATTGATGAACCTATATTCGAGAAATTATCTATTAATTTACATGTAGATATATATTGAATCGCTACTAGATATATATCAAAAAAAAATTTATGTTATTTATCGATAAGACATTAAATATATATCAGTTAGTTATATATTATGCAGTAATAAATATATATTTAAAAAAATTATGTATTAATTTATCTATAAAAATATATTAAATTATTATTAAGTATGTATAAAAAAAGAAGTACATAATATACATTGTAAAGTCATAAGTACATACTAATTGATCATATAATATATATTGATAAATATTATATTTTAAAAATTATATATTAATTAATTTATAAATATATATATATATATATATTAAATTATTAAAAAATTAAATTTTATATATTTTTTAAAATTGATGAAAAGAAAATTAATAAATTAAAAAAACCTGCCCCATATGATATTTATAATGCCCGTCCATATAATTTTTGTCCGACATGTCAGCCGCGATGGTAGTTAAATATTATATTTTGCGGGACAAGACTACTTGCTACGTTTTTGTCACGGCAATTGATTTGCTACCGCCACAACCCCCGCAGACATGGATAGATATCCTACTCATCAATACAAGAGGTCCAGTTACGTCAAGCCTTGCAAGGTTTAATATCATATTGGCTTCATTTAATTGCTCCATGAACTGGTTGCATCCCATCAACGCAGCACCTTTTTAGATGACAGGAATTTGTCAATTAAGTCGAATCAACCGAAAGGTGGAAGAGAAGGTGCAGAAATGTTAGGTTCGTCGGCACGCTTTGTGTTTTTTTTTTTTTTTTATAACCAAGAAACTGAAAGTTTATATTAATAATATAGCAATAACGATACCAGATGTACTTTATTTAGTCCAAGTGCGTGGCACGCTTGGCAACCTTCCCTGCCCAAATCTTAACAAATGTAAACATACAGAATAATATACAACAAAGAACTAAGGATCCCAGTCACCTGACCGGCTAATATATAAAATCATGTGCAAAATAGATGCTGTTGCCTGTTGTGTTCCAAAATTTGCGGGTTATGGATTCCGGTATTGCACTTGTTACCGGTTGTTGCTAAATCATCTTGTGACTGAGATTTCGGCGGTATCGGATATCCTACTCGTTCTTCCAATCGGATCAGACTTCTGGAAGCTCTTCTCGGATGGACACCTGTAAAAGATCCCCATATCGGATTTTCGGTGGGGAACACTCTAACACTCAAGTCAGTTGGGTGGTCTAGGCAACAGAATGAAGAATTCAAAGAAGAGCATAGATAAAAAAATGAATGAATAAGGTGGTCTAGTCTGGGCTTGTTTGCCTTAGACTTTTGCTTGCCCTTGGAGCTCCCCTCTTATCCTTATTTATAGGTGTAGCTATAACCGAATGGTGGTTATGGTAACCAAAAGTGGTTTATGGTAACCGAATGGTGGTTGTGGTAACCAAATGATGGTTATGGTTGTTTGAATAGATCCCTTTGTTATGAGGTCGGGTGACTGGGCCACAACACAACCCCCCACTCCCAAGCTTGAAAAAATGCTTCCAGTGAAATGCTTTGGCTTTTTCGGCGAAAGGAGTAATTGGCATAAACTAATAGGTTTTACATTTTTATCGGTTGGCTAATGAGGTCTGTCTTTGTACTTTTTGTTGATCTTTTAATTTGATAGTAAGGTAGGCTGGTCAAGCCGTCTCGGCACGTCATCGGATTTACCATAGGGTAGGCCGTTTAGGCCATCCCTGTGCCTTTGGTTGATAGTAAGGTAAGCTAGTCAGGCCCGTCTCGACATGTCGTCGAATTTACCGTATAGTAGGCCGCTTAGACTACCCCTATATCTTTGCTTGATAATAAGGTACGCTGGTCAGGCCCGCCTTTGTAAGCTTCAATGGACTCAATGACCTTCAATGAGCCTTTGTGGGCCTTTATAGGCCTTTGTGGGCCTTGATCGGCCTTGATCAGCCTTATGCATTAATCGGCCTTGCACGTAGATCGGCCTTGCACCTCTTGGACGTTGATCGGCCTTGTGCGTAGATGGCCTAGCACCTCATGGACGTTAATCTACCTCGCGTATAGATGGCCTTGTACCTCTTGGGCGTTGATCGGCCTAGCACGTAAATCAGCCTTGCACCTATTAGACGTTGATTGGCCTAGCACCTCTTGGGCGTTAATCAACCTAGCGCGTAGATCGGCCTTGCACCTCTTAGGCGTTGATCGGCCTTGCGCGTAGATGGCCTTACGTCTCTTGGACGTTGATCAGCCTTGGGCCTTGATGAGGTAGGCTTTAGTGGGCCTTTTCTTAAGCTTCAGTAGGCCCTGATAAGGTAGGCTTCAGTGGGCCTTGGTGGATGGATCGGTACTCCATTTGATGGCATCTAGGGTGCTCATCATTTGCTGAGAGCTGGGAGCTGAACTCCACCTACTCCAGGAGAGCATGGTGATGGTGAAGGCCATTGGGAATCCAAACTTCATGTTGTCACCAGCATCATAGTATCCTTCGGCAAGGTTAACACTAATGTCACTGCCGTCTTTGAGAGTAGCATCACCATGCCAAAGCACGTGCTGGTTGGCCAGCAGTTTGGCTCTAATCCGAGCATAGAGCCAGGGGCTTCATGGTCGTTGATGATGAAGCCAAAGATTCTTCAAGAATAGGAGCAGAATGAAACGGAAATTCTAACCCCAACCCATTCAGGTCCGGTGACCAATCATCTTGAGGCACTTCATTCCGATCTCGATGATGGCGAGATTGGGGTTGTCGGGGCTCACGGTCAGGTGATAGGAAAGTGGTAGACCGAGGATCTTATTTTTGAGGAAGCAGTCCAGGATCTCGTTGTCGAACAGTTTGAACCGCTAGCTTGGTAACGGCATCGTTCATAGTCATTTCCCGCAGTGTCCGAGTTTCTTGGTTTTTTGGCTTCGACGACGACGATCAGAGGTCGGTGGAGCATGCAAGAGGAAAACACCGAGGGAAGAAACATAGCATGGTTTCTTGCAAGCACCTTTGTCGTCTCTGGCAGCATTTATTAGCTTCGAAGATGATGAGCCATTCTCTAATGGTAAAGGCATTGCTTCCTGGCGAACTGGAGGAAGACTTCGTAGCCATTGGTCAGAGTGGGAGAGGGATGAACAGGGACCTACGATCGTTGATCCGATCGTAGAGAGGTCGGAGCCAATCTGAAGCCGAGATGGCTGTTGATCATGGCGGAAGACCTGCATGAACTCCGACGATCTAAGGGGCACTTCCTAGTCGGTCTCCGCCTGTCTCCCACTATCGTAGACTGCGTAGAGGCCCCACAGGGGGCTGGGGGGTTGGCCGGATGGAGGCCAATGAAGGTCGTCTCGTGAATGCAAAACGCGATCATCCGTTCTCTATCGCCTCCATGATGAACCGCGAGTGCTCATCCCACTTGAATGGAGGCTGTTGATCAGGATTTACACCGATTGTCCTACTCGTGGGTGCCAATCATGGCGAAAGTCAGAACTGGTCCCTTCCATGGGTGCTGACCATGGTGGAGGCCGGAGTTGATCCGAATCCAAGGTGGCTCTCTTTGAGTCGGTCTCCCTCCAAGGAGGTGTCAAAGAACACGGTTCTTTCCTTGGAGCAAAGGAGAAGGAGGTCGACGGCTTTCCTGAAGCTTCCCACGGGGAGGAGACGAGACAAAGACCGGCGGGTTTCCCTCGGTCGTTGGGTTGGAGGAGAGATCGTGCTGGAGTCTCCCATGGTCGCCAGCTCAAATGGAAGGGAACTAAAGTGGGATTCATCGGCGATCTGGCGGGCATCGGCAGTGATGATGTAGAGGTCAGAGGCGGCGATGATGGTGTAGTCAGGGAGCTGGATGACCAGCTTGGGCTCCTCGTTGGCTCATCGGGTCTTCCGCTTCTGGCCGCCAGTACACCAATCGCCTATGCTGTTGCCGGATTCCACCGAAGGGTCCCAGCGGCTGCGGTAGCGACTGTTGATCTCCTCCTCCTCGATGGACCCATCCTTGTTAGTGCCACTATGGGTCATGGCGACCAGGCTGTTCTCAAAGATCGATGACCTCTCGGAGGCAACGGCGAGCATCTGACCATCGGCTTGGTCGGGTGAAGGGTTCGCCCAACGGGACTTCCTCTTTCGACTGCCAGAGGAGGCGTCACCATTCTGGTCGAACTCCGCCAGAGGATCCCACCGGCTATGCCGCCGCCGCTAGCTACTGGCATCCTCCTCACCACCGAAGCTGTCCAGGTTTGCTCCTTCCTCTTCCATCTTGCCCCCTTTTTTTTTCTTTTCAACCTGCTTCTTTTCTTTTTGTTTCTCGGCCCCGTGAGCTTGGATCTGGGGGAAGAGGAGCTTGATAGAGCCATCGGTATTGTCCTCCCTATCGCCTTCTCCATCTTATATTTCTTGAAATTCTCCTTTCCAAGAGGGGAATAACAAGCCCCTACTTGGCGCGCCAATCTGTTGTCGCTAAATCACCTGGTGGCTGAGACTTCGATGGCATCGGGCATCCCGCTCACTCTTCTAACCGAACTGGACTCCTGGGCACTCTTCTCGGATGGTCCCCATACCGGATTTCCGGCGGGGGACACTTCGACGTTCAAGTCATTGGGATGGTCTAGGCAGCGGAATGAAGAATTCAAAGAAGAGCATAGATGAAAAAGGTGTGAATGAGGTGGTCTAGTCTGGGCTTGTTTGCCTTACACCACTACAAGAAAAACCAGGTTTAGCAACCAATTTTTCGGTTGCTAATACTTGAAAATCGGTTGCAAAATTAATTTGCAACCGATTTTGTAACCGAAATTAGTCGGTTGCAAAAGTATAGGTTGCAAAAATTTGTGACCGATTTTTTTCGATTGCAAAATTTAGCAACCGAATTTTATTTAATTTTTTTTATAAAAAAAATCGGTTACAAAATCGGTTGCTAAAAGAAATTATGAAAAAAAAATGGTTGCAAAATCGGTTGCTAAAATTTTTTTTTGAAAAATTAAAAAAAAATTGGTTGCAAAATCGGTTGCTAAAAAAAAATTCTAAAAAATAAAAAAAAAAATCAGTTGCAAAATCGGTTGCAAAAAAAAAAAATCTAAAAATTAAAAAAAAAAAATCGGTTGCAAAATTGGTTGCTAAAAAAAATTCTGAAAAATAAAAAAAAAAATCGGTTGCAAAATTGGTTGCTAAAAAAATTCTGAAAAAAAAAATTTGATTACAAAATTTGTTGCTAAAAGAAATTATAAAAAATATTAAAAAAATTGATTGCAAAATTGGTTGCTAAATAAAAAAAAATTAAAATCAGTTGCAAAATCGGTTGCTAAAATTGAATAATTAAAAAAAATTACAAAAAATGATTTTTTTTCCTGTATTTTATAAATTTATCATAGACAGCTGAGAAGTATAAAGCATCCATTAGGCACAATGGCAACATATAAAGCATCCATTAGGCAGCTTAGGTACAAAGCAGATATTCATTTCAAGGGTTCAATCACACCCAATTATCCAAAAATAACAGCTACATACATCAAATCATATAATAAGCATTCAGGTATCATACCAACCCAAGCATAGTTTTTAACGCATTTTACTGACATCTCATGGTCCCCTTCAAAGATAAAAAACTGGTCAAACTCTGCAATATAAAATGATAGTAAAAGTTTCCAGATAAAAAATACAAGAAAAAAACTAAAAAATAGATCTGCATAAAAAGCACATGTATAATATTTTTGAAAGCTGAGGAAGAAAAGAAAATGTCATATTTACAAATGGATTTAAGTGGATTTAAATACCAGGTTCAAATTAAGCTAAAACAGCCAAAAAATACTATAAGTCATAACTTGAACACTTTAATTAATCGTCAGATTTAATGAAAAACAAGAAGATTCAGAGGCTCAGGATTGCCTATATTTATATATTGAGAAGGGTCTAAGGCAGCAAATGGTTGCTTGCAAAAAAAGCAAGCCATCCAAATTTGCAACACCATTTAGATCCATGCAAAATGGTCCGATCCAGCATACACTTTCAACATTTGAAGCATCACGAAGATACTAAAGCAACTCATCACAACCTCTAACCGCAGATAACAAGAGAAAATCCATGAAAATGCATAATAAAACAACAAAAATCGAACCAAACTTTCAAACAATAAGATTCAGAAGCTCAGGATTGCCTCTTTTTGTACATTGAGAAGGGTCTAAGATAGCAAATGGTTGCTTGCAATAATGACAAGCCATCCAAATTTGCAATACCATTTATATCCAGGCAAAATGATCCAATCCAGCATACACTTTCAGCATTTGAAGCATCATGAAGATACCAAGGCAACTCATCACAGCCTCTAACCGCAGGTAACAAGAGAAAATCCATGAAAATTCACAATAAAACAATAAAAACCGAACAAAACTTTCAAACAATAAGATTCAGAAGCTCATGACTGCCTCTTTTTGTACATTGAGAAGGGTCTAAGGCAGCAAACGGTTGCTTGCAATAATAGCAAGCCATCCAAATTTGCAACACCATTTATATCCAGGAAAAATGATTCGATCCAGCATACAGTTTCAGCAGTTGAAACATCATGAAGATACCAAGGCAACTCATTACAGCCTCTAACTGCAGATAACAAGAGAAGGGAATACATGAAAATGCACAATAAAACAACAAAAATATAACAAAAGTGTCAAACATGAAGATGTGCAGTTCATAATACAAAGCTAAACAAATAATGATAACAAGAGGTGCAGTTCATAATATAAAGCAAAACATATAAGAGTAATCAGTGAAGCAAGGTAATATGAATAATATGCTAATGCTCCTATTCCTCCTCGTCCTCGTCCTCCTCATCCTTGCCCCGCTGTGATCCATGTGCACGATACATCTGATAAGGATCTACTCCAGTTCCTTGCGAAGGATTACCTGTAAAAGCATGAGTTGCAGGAATTGCTACAGGCTAAAAATTTATGTTGGCTAATCTCTCCTGCAACATTCGTTCATTGTGTTCAACTTGCCTCCGCAGTTCATCCTTTTCTTGCTCGGCAGCTTGTACCCGAGCATTGACTTTATTGACTTTGATTTCAACCTGCTTCCGTACTTGCTCCTAGAATTCTTTATTATTCAACCATTGTACGAGGAATGAAGATTGTCCTGAAAATTTTGATATAGGCATCAATGCAGTGGACTCTAATCCTAGCCTATACACTCTTCCTTTCTTATTTCCACCAATAATACGAATCCATACATCCAATTTCGATGGTGGAGTTTGTTGCTGGCTAAAATCAGCACTGCTTTGACTTTGTGCCTCTTCCATGTTACGTCTAAATTCAGACTAAAATATTTAATTCAGTTAGTATAAAAAAAAGTAGAATAAATTAAAAATTTAACTTACGCAAATATGCTCTGATCTCCTGTCAACCCATGTATTATCCTTCCTCTGATGGGTATGAATAAATAACTCAGATGGAGAAGGCACAGTACCGGTCTTCGAAGTTTGTATCTCATAGAACAAGATATTTTATTAATATGAATTATAAATATATTAAAGATTTCGGTTGGTATTGCTTACTAAATTGTATTTGTGCTGGGATGTAGTGATACAGCCACAAGTATGATGTGAAAGATAAAAACCGTCGGTATCAGAAGCCTTATTTGCTTTTGCTTTTTCTGACTTCTCCTAATATTGGGCGGTGCGCCAGTGCTCACACAATCTATTCCACACAAGTTCTCCTAGCCATGGCGGTCTCTCCATAGCTCTTCTAGCAGTAGCAAGGAGATTTTTTAGTCGAGCCATACCACGTCTTTCAAAATTACGACGTGCCCACATATCATCTGGTGGCTAAAACTAATATCTCCTCTATTATGAATTCAACAACCGGTTAAATGACAATAAAAATATAACAAAATAATTTACATTTATCTAAGCAAAATTACTTGCCTTAAACTCATCAAACCACATATCCTTTACACCGTACGGTATTTTTTTCCATGATACCCACGGCTCCTCAAAATGGCTCCTCATTATGTCTGTAATGGCATTGGCAGCTAGATGAGATGGTAAAAACCTACAAATTACAAGTCAATCAACAAATCTGATACAACCCACAAATATTTCAACATGGGACATAAGGCTAAAACGGAATTCTTTACTATTACCCCTCTCCATCTAGGATCAATACAGCCCTGCCATCGGTGGATGAATGAGGAGATGCTAAAGGAACAGCGCCGGTGGATGAATGAGGAGATGAACAAATAGTGGCCGATCCTAACTAAGGAGATGATGAATGGATTGTAGGAGATGTAGCATAAGTAGGGGGTGGTATATTATACATGATAGGGCCTGGAGCATGTATAGGAGGTCCTGAGTATAATGGAGGTGAAAACGTGCCTCCTGGTGAACATGGTGCAGTAGTAGTATATGGGGGACCAATCAGTGGAGGCATAGGAACAGTGAAAAATGTAGGTGGGATAGTGGATAATGAGGATGGGATAGTAACAGAAAGACGATGCCTCCTCCCATGACCCCTACCAAATGATGCAGAACTGTTTCCGGATTGATCTGCAATCTACAAACAAACATAAAGAATTTAAGTGAACTTCATGAATAATATGATAAAGCAGTTAAATACAGTCGTACATATAGAATTAGGGGTCTGCTTATACGATTATTATTCATCATCAGAAGAACTTCAATGTTGGTCATGCTCGGTGTCATCCTCTTGGCTAGAATCAAAATCATCATGCTCTCCTTCATCTTCATCATCCATGTTCAAATTCGTATCGACGATTCTATCAACTTCCTCAAAAATACAGTCGTTGTCGACCAAATTTTCAACTATATTATCATGCGGTACACTATTCACATGAGATATTGTATCCTCTTGGTAAGCAACCTCAATTGTATATCGATCATCCACAGTACGTCTCGGTCTAGTCATAATTACAACCCACCAATGTTGCTTGTCCCTTAACTTCTCAGAATATGGTAGATAGTATACCTGAATCACTTTTTGTGCAACTATAAAAGGATCGCATCTTGAATACCTTTTATTGTGCCGGATCTCAACAATCCCGTAATCCTTAAGCACTTTCATGCCACGATTCAATACCATATCAAACCATTCACAATTAAATAACACTACCTGTTTCATTGGATGGCTAGGATATTCTACTTGAATTATTTCCTTAATTATGTTGTAGTAATAATTATGGTCTGCATCTTGTTCTGAACCTTTGACGCACACTCCACTATTAATTATTTTTTTATAGCTACTCCATTCATCTGTGTGAAACTTATAACTGTTGACAAAATATGTCTGCCATGTAAGAACATTTCTTTTTGAACCACATGCCAAATCATGAAAATATTGATTGTTTACTTGACTCTGTGGATTATGAACCTACACATGATATAACGAAAATGCATGAATGCTATTAAGCATCGATATAACATGATTCGATAGACATACACCACATTTCAAAAAAAGCACTTACAAAAGACTTAAATCAATATAGAAAGTCAGATGCAATCCTAGAATCAATTTCTGTGGTGCTTATATTTGGTGTCGAAAGTCGTAATTGCTCGCTAAAAATTCTGAAACCAAGATTTTTTCAAAGTTAGTATTTCAATAATCGATATAGGGTTTGAATAATTATGCATCAATAATTTTTTAAGCTTAATCGATAAATGGTTGAACCTCTTCACAGTTGAGCAATATATGTAAATGCACAGCAGCTAATTCCTTGTCATTCAGATATTGACTTTGACATCTACCAGAAGATCGACCAGGTTTATTAAATATTGACAAAGTAAGTTCACGTGTCATATCCTGACCCACAACAACATTTCTTTCAATTCTATTTCTTGATGACTGCACATATGGTTCAAAATAATATGAACAAAAGAAGTTGTCTCATAACATAAATATGCCTCACATATGGATCCTTCAACACCAGCTTTGTTCTTGATCATCTATTTTATTTTGTTAAGGAACCTACATCATTCAAGCATTAAAATATGGTACACGTTATGTACATGATATAAATTTATTGCAGAAGAATATGTTTGTTAAATTGAACTTAGTATTATTTACCTCTCAAATGGATACATCCAACGATATTGAACTGGACCACCAACTATTGCTTCATATGGTAAATGAATAGGTAAGTGCTCCATTGAGTCAAAAAAACTGGGTGAAAAAATCAGTTCCAATTTGCATATAATAAAAGCAATATTCTGTTCCATTTGCAACAAATCATCAATCAGTAACATTGTTGAGCACAAATCCTTCAGAAACCTACTTAGCTCCACTATAGGCTTCCATATATGATCCGGTAGAGCAATAAATGCAACTGGCAACAAACGCTCAAAGAAAACATGGCTGTCATAACTTTTCATTCCAATTAATTTTTCCTCATTCATATTAATACATCTGCTTAAGTTAGATGCATAACAATCAGGCATTTTTAATTCCTTCATCCATTTAAATACACCACTTTTCTGCTCCAGGTTGAAAGAATATGTTGCTTTTGGTTTTAATAAACTTCTGTTAGCCAACTCTTGCAACTCAAGTTCCCTACGCTTGCAGTATTCCTTTAGATCCATTCATGCTTTGATGTTATCTTTGGTTTTGCCTTTGATATCCATTACAGTGTTAAAAACATTATCAAATATATTTTTTTCTATGTGCATCACATCCAGATTGTGTCTGATCAAATTAGTCTTCCAATATGGTAAATTCCAAAATATGCTCTATTTTAACCAATTATATGTAACCCCATATTCTTCAACTCTGCATGAACCTTGCTTGATTACATTTGGAATGGAAGATATAGCTTCCCATATTTCCTCTCCAGTCAACCTTCATAGAGGTTGATTTTTTTCAATCCAGTTTTTGTAGAATGCATCCTTATTTCTTCTTAGTACATGATCAATAGGTAGAAACTGTCAATGGCAATCAAACCAAGAATTCTTCCAACCATGTTTCAAAGTAAATGCCTTTGATCGATCCATACAATATGGAGATGCTAATTTTCTAGCTGTACTCCATCCGAACATCATTCCATATGTAGGAAAGTCATTGATGGTCCACATCAATGCAGCCCTCATCAAAAAATTTTGCTTTCTTGTTATATCATATGTTAGGACACCCTTCTCCCACAAAAATTTTAACTTATCTATCAAAGGCTGTAAATACACATCTATCATACTCTTTGGATTATGTGGACCCGAAATAATTATTGTCAAGAACATATAAGGAATGGTCATGCACAATTCAGGTGGCAGATTGTAGGGAGTAACAATTACTGGCCAGCAAGAATATGGGGTTGATGACTGACTGTAAGGAATAAAACCATCAGCACATAGGCCTGCCTGACATTGCGTGGTTCAGCTGCAAAATCAGGATAGCTTCGGTCAAAATGTTTCCAGGCTTCTTCATCTGATGGATGACACAATATCCCTAGCTCACGCCTGTTCTCATAATGCCATGTCATATATGGTGCAGAACTCATTGAAGCATACAATCTTTTTAATCTAGGAATTAGAGGTAAATAATGCATTCTCTTCATCGGCACCTCTTTATGTTGACTGTCTACACGAGACCGAGGTTTATATCTACCAACCCTGCAAAATTTGCATTGCTTATCTTCAGATTGTTCACCATAATACGGCATGCAACCATTAATACAATAATTAATCTTCTCAGCAGTAAGCCCGAGTTTGGACACCAATTTTTTTGTCCTATAAAAATCCTGAGGTATGGTATTATCAGCTGGAAGTGCCTCTTTCACAAGACCCGCTATTTGATCAATGGATTGTTGTGAAATATTACATTCAGATTTGATGCTAAGCAACTGTACAGCTACTGATAACTCAGAATGATCTGTACATCCCGACTATAATGGTTTTTGGACTGAATGCAACAAGTCATAAAATTTTTGATCATCCAAATTCGATGTCTCCTCTTCTTAGATGAATGGTCAGGTACGTACTATGTTCCAAATGTATCGAATATCATGCATCGATATGTGTTCTATAGATCATTATCCATTGGTGCGAAAGCAGGATCATTTGCATGCAAATCAGGTACCCCACCGATACGAGGATCACTCTCTCCATGAGATGTCCAATACCAGTAATTCGGTACAAATCCTTTTTTGTAAAGATGAAGCTTCACTTCATCGGTAATTAGGTACCTTAGATTTTTGCACTTGCAACAAGGGCATCTGAATTCTTCTTCACTTTGAAAGTTAGGTTGCTGACATGCAAAAAGTACAAAATCTTCCACGCCCTTCAAAAATTCTTCGGTATATCCCTTTCGATCCGGTAAAAGTCTATTATACATCCAACTACGAAGTTAAAAGATATTCATATTCTGTACCATATCAAAACATGATGACACAAAAAATTATTTGAATATCGAACAATAAATTGGAATAATATAATAGTATAAGAGGACCAGTGAATTGCATCCAAACACTTCAAATCCTACATGCCATTAAATTATATGGCTCTTAATATTCCATCACCAAATTCCTTAAGTGTATCTAGCTTGTTTCTAGCCATAAGATAATTTAACCTATGACATATTTGCTTATTGTTTTAGATACCACTTTCATACATTAATGCCTCTAAAATATTGTCTAATCATCTACATCTATAAATTCTTAGAACCTATGGATGTTGCTTCATTTGTTTCAATGCTCTACAATGGACAAACAAATTGGGAAAAAACATGTTTTTTTACTATTTACTATAGGGATGACCTTGATGAAGGCAAAGTGATCAAGCAACTGTTAGAACATCGAGAACAAAGAAGAACATAATAATGAGCAAAACTTTCCAACAACACTATTCATATTTTTACTTATAAATAACCTTTCGCCATATAGCCTCAATTGTTAGTTTGTCCTAATCAATAGCTGTCAGTTATGTTTCATGTTACCAAATAATACCTCATCACTTAAAGAACAAGATGTCATATATTTCTTAATAACTATAAAAATTAATTTTGTATTTTCAATAATATTAAATAAATAACTATAAAAATTAATCATATATTTCTTAATTTTTTTAAAAAAAAATCTATTAAAAAAAATAAAAAATTAAGTATTATAACATGTACTTTGCATATAAGAACCATCATGAGTCAGGTAAAACCTATCTCATTACGATCAATCGAATGTCTAATAGGATGGAGTAAATTGCCATCTTCATTAAACAAATTATGTATAACAAATTTTTATAATGGAACATGCAATAAAAATAATAAAGCAAGCTATTAATTACAACTAAGAAAGCAAGAAAAATAAATTAAGTGCATATAGCTACTGCAGTGAATATAGTACTAAGTGCATAGGTGGAAACAAATTCCATTAGTCTCTATCAAAAAACTGCCAATTATAAATGAATAGCATAGTCATACCAACCTATAACAATGTTAATCAAAACCAGTTCTAAACAGATTTAGTTAAATTAAACATACATAAGCACCATATTTTAACAATTTTAGGAACTATGTAGCAACAGTGGCATTGATTAAACTCTCTCGACGCCCCATCCCTCTCCCCTCCGCAACAGTGGCAGTGGTGTAGGTCCGTACTATGCCATGCCGCAATGTATCAAAGCAGGGGGGATAAAGAGAGAGGGAGGGAGAGGAAAAGGGGGAAGAGGAAGAAGGGAAGAGAGAGAGAGGAGTAGAGACCAAAGATGAAGCCACCACATTACAATTGCCACTAGCTGAGGTGAAGGGGGGCCTAGTATGTGCGTGTGTGTGTGAGAGAGAGAGAGGCAGTGAGAGGGGTGAACAGGGATCCGTAAGCCCCCCAAGCTAGGCTCAGCTATTGACTAAGCGGCGGGTACTAAGGTCTCAACAGAGATAGAGAGAGAAAAAGAGAGAGAAAGAAGGGGGGGAGAGGGAGAGGAGGAGAGAAGTTTACCTATCTGTCGGCGGCGTTGGCCGTCAGGGGGGAAGCCTCGGCCGTCGGGGAAAAGGTGGGAGGCAGCGTTGGCCTTCGAGGAGAGGCATTGCCCGACGGGGGGATGGCCGGAGGCGGCTTTGGCCATCACGGGGGAGGCCTCGACCGTCGGGTGGAGGGCCGGAGGCGGCGTTGGTCGTTAGGGGGGAGGCCTCGGCCGTCGGGGGGAAGGTGGGAGGCAGCATTGGTCATCGTGGGGAGGGCCGGAGGAGGCCTCGGCCGTCGGGGGGAGGGCCGGAGGTGGCGTTTGCCATCAGGGGGGAGGCCTCGGCCGTCGGGGGAGAGGCATCGCCCGTCGGGAGGAGGGCCGGAGGTGCCGCAGGCTGTCGAGGGGGAGGTGTTGGCCATCGGGGGGAGGGCCACAGTCGGCATTCGCCGTAGGGGGGAGGGCCGGAGCTGACGTTGGCCGTCGGGGGGGAGACGTCGGCCGTCGAGGGGAGCGCCAGAGGGGAAGGGTAGCTAGGGCACCCGAACGAGAGGCGGCTGGACGGGAGAAGGGGCAAGGGTAGCTAGGGCACCCGAACGAAAGGCGGCTGGACGGGAGAAGGGGCAAGCATAGCGAGGGCACCCGAACGAGGAGGGTTAAAAACTTTTACCCTAATAGATTTCAGCCGTCAGATTTTAATCAAACGTCCCATATAAATTCATATTTAAAAATTTTAAAAATCAATTTTTTGCAACCAATTTTTCAGTTACAAAATTTAGGAATTTTAAATTAATTTTAAATTAAATTTTGCAACAGAAAAATTGGTTGCAAAAATTTATAAAAAATTTAAAAAAGTTTTTATAATTATCAAAAGTTTTGCAACCAATTTTTTGGTTGCAATTTTTTTTTTTAAAAAATAAAATTAATTTAAATTTAAATTTAAATTTTGCAACTAAAAAATTGGTTGCAAAATTTTAAAAATAATTTTAAAAATTTAATAATTATCATTTTTTTTGCAATCGATTTTTTAGTTTCTAACTTTAAAATAATTAAATTTGAATTTAAAAAAATTTAAAAAATTATATAATTATAATTTTTTTGCAACTGAAGAATTTGGTTGCAAAATTCATAAATAATAAAATTAAATTTTTAAAATTTTGCAACCAAAAAATCGGTTGCAAAATTTTTTTAAAAAATTTTAGAAAAATTATATAATTATAATTTTTTTTGCAACCGAAAAACCAGTTGCAAAATTTTAAAAAAAGAATTTAAAAAATTATATATTTATAATTTTTTTAGCAATTAAAAAATTTGGTTGCAAAATTCAAAAATAATAAAATTAAATTTAAATAAAATTTTGCAACCAAAAAATCGGTTGCAAAATTTTAAATAAAAAATTTAAAAAATTATATAATTATAAATTTTTTAGCAATTAAAAAACTTGGTTGCAAAATTCAAAAATAATAAAATTAAATTTAAATAAAATTTTGAAACCGAAAAATCGGTTGCAAAATTTTAAATAAAAAATTTAGAAAAATATATAATTATAATTTTTTTGCAGCCGAAAAATTTGGTTGCAAATTTTAAAAAAATATTTAGAAAAATTATATAATTATAATTTTTTTGCAGCCGAAAAATTCGATTGCAAAATTCAAAAATAATAAAATTAAATTTAAATAAAATTCTGCAACCGAAAAATCGGTTGCAAAATTTTTTAAAAAAATAATTTTTTTAATTATCATTAAAATTTTCGAACTGATTTTTTGGTTACAAAATTTTATTTAAATTTTATTTTATTATTTTTAAAACTTGCCACCAAATTTTTAGGTTACAAAATTTTTAAATAATAATTAAAAAAAATTAAATCAATTTCTGTTTCGGTTGCAAAATGAAAATTTTGCAACTGAATTTGCAACCGATTTAAATCGGTTGCTAAATTATTCAGAAAATATATTGATTGTAAAATCGGTCACAAATATAACAAAAAAAATCGGTTGCAAAATCGGTCACAAATATAACCAAAAAAATTGATTGCAAAAATTCTTGGAGGTCCCCTCTTATCTTTATTTATAGATATAGCTGTAACCGAATGATGGTTATAGTAACCGAAGATGGTTATGGTAACCGAATGTGGTTATGATTATTTGAATAGATCCCTTTGCTACGAGGTCGGGAGACTGAGACACGATATTAACCATTCGGTCCTCCTGCCAAATGAAAACATATTATGAGCTATACATTCTGCATCCCATAAAAATTGTCTACAAAAAATTTGTTTGGCAATATTATATCAGTAACAAAGTTTACTTTCCTAAATACATGATTCAAATTAAAAATATTATATTCAAGTGGCATGAAATTTTTAGAGATATTTGATACGGTGATCCATGAATTACGTTCTAAGTGTATATAAGCCCATCCTGGCAACTGTATCGGTGACCGCGACTCGGGTTCCTTGAAGCACGCATCGAAGTCATGCAATGGATGTTTGTAATGGCATCGTAATAGGATATGAATGGTTTGGATGTTTGCAGCCTTGGTTCACACAAACAAGTTGGCCTTTTTTTTTTTTTTTTGTAGCAATTTCGTGGACATTAAAAAGTTTTCCTACAAATTTTAATGACGAGGCAAAGAAATTTATTGACAAAACTTGGAATTTATTAAAAAAGGAACTGAAAATCAAAGATGAAAAAGCAAGAAACAGTGAGATACTTGTTGTTATATATCTTTGCCAGTGACTTCGTATATATCTCATATATGCTATCATAGGTAATATTTCGTTTATTAATAATAATTCTAAATTATTTTTTAAGATTGAACATATATTATCTAAAGTCTCTGACATTAAGTATTTTAGAGAAGTTTTTTTTTATATTTCGTATTAAAATTTATAAGAATAGTTTATGATATAATAGGATTGTTTCTAAGAGCTTGCATTATCGATCGTATACTAAATAGATTTGATATGCTTAATTATAAATCTGAAGATATACATATCATCAAGAAAGATAATAAAAATCGGTATTCCAAGAACAATGTAGAAAAGAATAATATTTTAATTTATCGTAAGATGGGTTTTAATTGATTTTAATTTATTGTGAAATATGGATTAAATTATAATCTAAATAAATAACTAAAGTATCTATCATTATTTTGGATTTTATTGTTTTAATCACGTGATGTAACAGATATCGATATTAGCTAAGTTAGATCTCTGCTCTGTTCCTATATATAACCATCCATCGAAACTAAATGCCTCGTAACCACATCTTGTAGAATCTTACTTTACTTGTCGTACTCTTCTTACTCGCATGTCTTGATCAAAGACGCATGCACGTTCCTCTAAAAATCAAGGACCTTACTGGCCAACAATGTTTTGGATTTCTTGTTGCTTCCATTGCTTTCATCATGATTTGCTTATAAACTCATGATTCAAAATTAGGTTAATAATGCTGTTTGATTCAAGGCACGAAAAAAAAATAAAAATAAAAAATAAAAAAATAGAGAAAAGAAAAAAAAAGCTCTTGAACTCATAAGCCATTTGGATATTGCATATCTCCTTGATTTGCAAAGCGACGCTGAAAACTGGATGATAGTTCAATGTGTGCATTTCTTCTGGCTTCGGAAAGGGCTAAAAAAGATCAAGAAGAAATGGTCATACATTTATGATACAAGCAGCACAAGAATAGCAAAATTACCTTTTCAAGAGTTCAACATATATTTTTTAAAGTTGAATCTCAAACGACTCCGGTGTAATGTACCGGAGAAATTGTAGTTTCCAAGCCTTGCGAGTAATGACTTGCAAGACAAGGCAATCTAGTTGACAAGCGAACAGGTCGGTGCAGGCCTCGAGCAAGCTAGCATCAGAAGTTTGAAAAAGGCACCTGCAGCGTTGCACCACGCTGGCTGGACGCAGCGAGTCAATGCACGACATCTAGACCAAGTCGCATTGGTATACAAGTCGTCTCGACTCCCCCGAGTTGACCCTCAATGATGTCAGGTGTCCTTTTACTCCCATATAAAACTAGCAGCAAGTGGACCCCTTTTTACCGCACAAAAAGAAAGGCCCTGAACAATTTTCTACTACTCGTTGCTTGACTGTCGTTGCCGAAGCTGAAAAAAACGGAAGAAGAAGAAGCAGGGTGAGGTTGAATCATGCTAGCATTGTTGCACTTGGATCATGAAGATATTGGGTCGGAGAGCTCTAAATCGAATCTGAAATCTTTAAAAAATAATACTAAAGGCCGGTCGACTTTATCTGTCAAAGAAGGAAATGTTGGACAAGAATTTTAGAAAAAACGGAGGAGATGTTAATGATATTAATGTCGATCACCAACAAGGATGGGCATGTGACTCAAACCGCTCGGTAATTAAGTAGATGCATGGCTTGTTGCCATCCCGCACGGATCAGAAACAGAAACTCGGTCGACTACTTCGGTTGGCAAATTGATCGATACTGAGATTAATAACTTGAATGATTGCCGAGATCGATAACAATCACAAACCGACAAATCCATGCCACATCAATGACTATTCTATCTAACAAAGTTCAATCTCTGTCAGGGATCGGTACTCTTCTTCTTCTTTTCTTTTTTTTTTTTTGGTAAACCGAAAAAAAAAAAAAAAAAAAAGTCTTCTTTAATAACTATATATATATATATATATATATATATCCAGCTGTTCCCTGCATCACCAAGGCCATTGTCCCTCTCCCACGGGTTCCAATTGCATAGCTATATATATATATATATATATATATATATAAAAGAAAAGTCTTCTTTTGATAGGCGGGAGAGAGATTGTATCGTCATAATAATATTACTACATAAAGACTTTTGGAAATCCTGAGATCCTACTTAACCCACGTATGCAATTGCCTTTTATCGTGGTTGATTAGATCTCTCTTATATCTTGTTTGTTGTCTCGTGCGTGGCTGCTTGGATGACCTCAAAACGAGAACTACCTGCCCGCCTTTGCTGATTGGTTGGGTGAGGGAATCAAGAAAAGTTGGCGACCGGGGGTGGGGGTGGGGGTGGTGGCCATCCTTCCCCAACCGCCACGTCACATGTCGGCACGACGTTTCAGGCCCCCAGGAAGGTCTGATGCCGTGACCGTTTCAATTTCAATTGGCCCCCACCGTTTATTTGATTTGATGCTCCACTGGGCTCGCTGTTTTTCCCCCCCTATCGTTATCGCGGGAGGGGGGGGGGGGCGGGGTTGGTCCTCGATGTGACCTAGAAATATCGGATGAGACAACCGGTGCATGGCCCTCGATGTGACCTAGAAATATCGGATGAGACAACCGGTGCAGCGGTGCTGATCTAAGCTTTATGGAATTCGTTGAAACGTTACTGTGGTGGCCAGCTGCGGACTTGTTTTCTTGGGCGGATTTTCGATAAGGAATCATGAGGTATGGTGAGCCCCTTATTTATTTATTTATTTTATTTTTTAATAAATACATCTAAATTGTTTATAAAATAACTATTCTAATTCACTTGGGTGATCTTTAGTTCCTTTAGCAAAGAATTATAAAAACTAAAATGAAACATTCAAAATAAATTATTTTGATTAATTATTAATATTTTAGGATAATTATTTTATGATAGATCATTGAATAATTTATTTTATTTTTTTATTTCTATATAATAAGCTTTACGGTATTAATTATATAAAATAAAATTATTATTTCAAATTTTTAATTAAATAAAAATTTAAAATAATAAAAATGAATAATTATTTTTTAAGAATTTGTATTTTTATTTTTAAAATATTTTTTAATTATTCAAATACCATCCGTAGTTTTTGGCTGATGGACTATGGTGTTGCATTAGTGGTTGCAAGATTCGGGTCCCGGTGGGATATTCCATGGATATCGAGACATGATATTATTTCATGTATCGGGACAGGACATCCCGCTAGTATTCCAATCAAGATATCTCGGAACATCTCCTGTTCCGAGTATCGGGACGGGACGAGATGCTGATGTACAAGATTTAAAATCAAGATAATTCTGTTTTACAAGATTTGTATTTTAGGAACTCGGGGGAGCGGGATACCAGTATACGGTCATGTACCATATAAACTTACTTTTGTAGTATGTTAGGCTTATAAATGTGTATTTTTTAAGAAAGAGGAGATTGAATATCCAAATCAATTCATGGTTTTTGAAATTGTACAAAAGTTGAGATTAAAACAATGCTTTATTCCAGAGCGGTACATATAATATTACCATCAATTGCTCCTCTATGCGGCGTTAAGGCCTTTACCACGAACCGTAACTTGGCATAAACTACCTTGAGTTGCTGATAGTTGCCTATAAGCTGCCTAATTGTTACTGTTTACCAGATTTCCTATTAACTCCAAATATTAAGACTAGCTGGTTGCATGCGACTCGTTTTCTCATTTAATGTCATTTATTATATTCTAAATTTATTAATTCGTCGTGTCTATGCTTTTACAATGTAGCATAAATTTCAAATTCTTCGTTTTTTAAAAATATATCATATACATTTTATAATAATTATACATACAACTTGATTAAAAACATGGATAACAAAGTAAACAAGAATAGGTTCCGATCCTCCCTCCTATATGTTTTGTATTGAAAGAAACTTTATAGCCCTAAATAACTATGGTATCTTCCATTTTAGTAACAAACAATTATCATTCATATCTAGAATCATACACTACATGTTCAATCAGTTGTTCATCTCTATAATCAGGTATAGCACATTCTATGCTAAACATGATGTATTGCTATAGATCATGACGAGTGAAAGTCATAGCTAGAATGAACTATAAAATAAAGTTTTCGATAAGAGTTGGTTCCAGCGAGGATCTTTCGATGCTCAAGCCAAAGATCTAGAATAGATGAAAAATAGCGAGTATGAGAAAGAAATGTTTATTGGAAGTCATCGAGAAATTAGTTATTTATAGAAACGGATATAGAAAATGAACAACTCTAAGAATATCGAATCATGATTGTACCATTGTGATATTATTATCCTAATTCACTTTGGAGCAAACCCGCTCCACGGAATTCCTAGGATCCAACTTGATACCGCCATGGCAGAAATGAAACAATTACTATGAAAGAAATATAGGAGAAAAAGAGAGATTGCTTTATTCCTTTGGAAAAGGGACGAATGTTGAGCTATTTTCTGTGCATGGCATACGTGGATTCTTGGGGCATGAGGCCTGCAAGAAATAAGACATGCGGGACTGCGAGAAGTTTCTGGGTTTTCAGAAGGGCTGTCGAGTGTTATCTTGTTTGTTGTAATAAGGTTCTTCTCCAAAGGAATAAAGCAACATCATTTTTTCTCCTACATCTCTTCCATGGTCATTGTTCCCTTTTCGCCATGGTGGTATCAAGTTGGATCCCGGACATTCCTCGCAGCGAGTTTGCTCCAACAATAGAGCATAGTGACTTGAATCTGTCGGTCCACCGTGATCCGTCCCACCGGTTCATCCGTGCCAAGGCCGGTCCATGGCCGCCATGGCTACGGTCCACGGCAGAGAACTGTGGACTGCAGCTCCTCCCGGCCACTGCCGTCGCCTTCGACCGTCGTACCTAGATCCGCAACCACCCGCGACCATGCCGTGCCTCCGGCGACAGCCTGTGCGCCATCCGCGCGTCCGGT
Source organism: Areca catechu (assembly GCA_021397845.1). Classification (NCBI taxonomy): domain Eukaryota; kingdom Viridiplantae; phylum Streptophyta; class Magnoliopsida; order Arecales; family Arecaceae; genus Areca; species Areca catechu. The sequence goes on from CM038043.1 coordinate 164,836,385, forward strand.
GACTGCCCACGCACGCGGCTGCACCTCTAGTGGCTGCCCGCACACCAAGTCACCCGATCTATAGCTGATCGGGACCGAGCACCTCTCCGACGACTTCCCGTCGCCGATTCGAGCATCCGACGAACCGCCTCTCTGCGCAACGCCCGCGATCGCGCCCGCTCCCGGCGCCGCTCCCACAACCAAGCGAGCACGCACCGTAGTCTCCTTGCTACACCGCGCCCGGCGCCGCCCTGCGCCATGCTCACACTGGCGAGCTCGCTGCCACGCCTCCGCGCTCCTTTGCACTGTGTCTGCACTCATGGCCATGCCCTGCACCGCAGCCTTGCACTGTTCTGCAAGCTGCTTCGTGCATCGCCCAGATCCACGCGGGATCTGCTCCTCCAGATCCGTGGGTTCTTCTCTCTGTTTCCAGGGAGGGCAGCGAGCCCTCACCTCTAGATCTCGGCATCTCGAGATCTGCACTACCACCGCGAGTCCTCTTTCCTGCGTCCTTCACGTCACCGCATCAAGATTTGCTCTGATACCAGTTGTTGGAGCAAACTCGCTCCAAGGAATGCCCGGGATCCAACTTGATACTACCATGGCGGAAAGGGAACAATTACTAGGAAAAAGATGTAGGAGAAAAAGAGAGATTGCTTTATTCCTTTGGAGAAGGGATGCACATTGAGGTATTCTCCGTGCGTGGCGTACATGGATTCTTGGGGCATGAGGCCTGCAAGAGAGAAGACATGTGGGATGGTGAGAAGCTTCTAGGTTTTCAGAAGGGTGTCAAGTGTTATCTTGTTTGTTGTAACAAGATTTTTCTCCAAAGGAATAAAGCAATCTATTTTTTTCTCCTACATCTCTTCCCTGGTAATTGTTCACTTTCCACCATGATGGTATCAAGTTGGATCCCGGGCATTCCTTAGAGCGAGTTTGCTCCAACATTCACTTCCATCAATGATGGAGGCCGTTATTACTGACAATATCATCAATACAAGATAGTTGTTTCCGCGATTTGGATGATGGATTATTTGAAATCTCGGAGATGCTCCACGTGAGAAGGAACATGTCAAAGGACTGTATTTGATAATAACCAAATATAACATGCTTCCATATTTGGATCGGTCATTGATAGATCGGTAAATGGATCGATAGATAAAACGATGGCAAGTTCTGGCAGATGCCTTACGATAAACTTTGTCCTACATATAATTTGATTATTGAATCGACAAGAACATATCTATCTCTAAAATTATATTTCAAAGATATATCTGAGATATCCGAAGTATTCAATAACAACATTCATGATAAATCCAACGACAAATACCAACCTTCAAAATAAATTATATGATGGCTATCCAGAGTACAATCCTAAAGATGCAAAATCTCATTTAAAAAAAAAAAATCTCATCATAAAATTTTCAAATAGAGGCATAAAAAATCATGTTTATTTCGAAAGGGACCAAAAAAAAAAAAAAAAAGCATGAGAAACATGGCAAACATCTTAGTTCACCCACATGGAAATCATCAACCTACTTTAACCATTATTGCTAAAGCACAAGCTCCCACTTTTGATTTAACAAGAAACCTCGCGTGTCCTAACGTAAATTCAAGAGATCATCTCGCGGGTCCCAACTCCGAACCCGTAACACTAGCTCGTCCAGCATAACCAAACATTTGAGGGGATACAACAGAAACGAGTTCCATGTAGCTATAAAAGGGCCCCCTAAGCAAACTCTCGCCCTCCCATGCCAAAAAAAAAAAAGATAAAAATAAAAAACACCCTCCCTCCTCTACGCTGCCCTGTCCCATCCCAAACCTTTCAGCACCATGAAACGAAACAGAGCAGAACCTACGCCCTCCAAAGCCCCCAAAACCCCCGCCAAAACCCAGCGCCGCTTCAAGGATCCGACCGCTAAGGGCACGGAGAGGACAAGGGTGACGCCGCCAGAAAAGCCCCGCAAGGGCGGCGGAGCCGAAAAGAGCGCGGCCGCGGCCGCCGTTGTGGATTCCTCTGGCGCCGCGACTTTGGCACCGGTTCAGGAGGTGGAGCAGGAGCGGCCTCTCGGGTGGGACGAGTTCGGGGAGTGGTGGTGGTGGGGCGCGGAGGAGGAGATGCTTCTGGGCTGGTTCCCCTTCGTGGAGGAGGACTTCCTCTGCTACGAGAACAGGGGAGGGTCGGGGCTCTTCTGGGAGGAGGAGGACCACGATATCTGGCAGCTCCAACACATCAAGGAGATCCCCAACCAAGCCAAATGATACGAGAAAGATGGTGTTTTTGGAAGGAAAAGTCTCTCACTAAGAATGATAGAGTTTTGGGGGGTAGAATATAACATAGAAACAGATGATATAGGTGGTAGTTTTCTTTCTTCACTTCTCTCTTTTGTTTTCTCTGTACAGGAGTAGAAGCTCCTGAGAAGAATACAGTGAGAAATGTTTCAATCTTAGTTCAACTTTATTGGTTTGCATTGATTCCTTGTGCTTTTGAGAGGCTTGATGGAGATGCAATACATCAGTTTCAGTTCTCTTTCTTTTGCTTATATGCTGGATTTTTTTAAAAAAAATAAAGTTTCCCCTCTGTTGTCTTGGGCTTGTTCCTTTTGTTCTTGATTGTATTTCCGTTTTTATGAGAAAATGAGAAGCCGTTTACTCCAAGGACTTATTGCAATGTGACCTAAAAGAAGATCAGCGTGACCACCGTTGATTCCAATGGTGTCGCGAATGTTTAGTTCCGGTCTTCGAGGAATACTTACAGGAATGTGCATGGCGGTAATGCTGGATGAATTGCCGTGGATGATCGGTGTGGTTTAGCAATTCCAAGTGTACTGCCAAAGAAATCTACTTCACTTTGCTCCTCCATCACCCCCCCCCCCCCCCCCCCCCCCATCTCCCATCTCATCCCATCACCTCTCTCTCTCTCAAGTGCGTTAGGATTGGTATATGTTGAGTTGGGGAAGACAAGGTTTTTACCGTTTCGCATCTTATAACTAAATTTTAGACAAGTCAGATTTTGTCTGCCTGCGATGAATCTGAACCCCTGGAAAAATGCCAACTTGGATTGATATCTAGTCAAAGTCCTGTCGGTCGGTACCTTTAGTTGAATATGAATTTTGGTGGTGCTGTGGTGCAGTTTCTGAAGTATTTGTTCTAAAGATTGTTCTATCGAGTGCTGCTCTCGCCGTTATTTGACCTATTATAAATATGTACGTTATATTGCTCCTTTGCAAGTTTTATTCGGTCGAGCACTAGCACGTTAGCCAGGTGAAAACATTATGGCGCAGGCTTCTGCGTTATGTGTAGTTATCGGTCATCCTGAGGTAATTGTAGATGAAACTGGGATCGGTGTTGGAGCAACCTATTTTTTGTCGCATTTCTTATCTCCAGATTCGTGCGTTCATCATTCGATCATTGGGCTGTTGAGTTGGAGACATGGACCTCAAATCAGGCAAATTTTGGGATGAAAGGTCTTAACATAATGCCCAATCTAGGGCCTCAAAATATTAGGGTTCGAGCCACTGCCTCCATCGCTGCCCAAAATTTCCTTGGCTCCTTGCTGAAGAGCTCTATGGTTGCATACCATCTTTTGATCATTCCATTCGAAGCGTGATGCTCTGGGAAGCATTTAAGGAACTGGGCCATTTAGACCCATCCTCACCGGACCTTTGGCCCTCCTAGCTAGTCGGTGGAAACTAGGATGACCTCTTTCCACTTTGGTGGGTGATAATCGTGTCTCTTCCAATACTGCAACTCTTGAATAGACAGCAAAAGAATGGTCATTCCACTCAAAAGCAAAAAGAGAAAGAAGAAGAAGGTTCTCTCTCATTTTCTCTTTATAGCTATGTCCAGGAATTATTAGATTTGAACATTTTCATATAGAAATTAACTGGATAATTCATGTCCAGCCTGAGTGAAAATCCTGGATTCGAGTCTCGTAGCGGTTTTACCTGTTTAATTTGATTCGATCAATTATAAATTTTGAGTTCTTGATATTTCTAACAAACATGTTGGATTTGGATTGATAGATTTTTAACCTCTCCAATGTCCGACACGATCTATATCTGGTTCCACCTTTTATTTCGACGAGACTAGGGGAGGCGCACCCTAATATAAATATACCTAGACACAGGGATCACCCTGGTATTCGGGTATTTATATTGGGATGCAATCATCCCCGTCTTGAAACACGATAGAACAGAACGGTTCCTTCCATCCATCCAATGCCAGTAAAGGCTAAGGATACTTTATGTGGATATACAGGCCATTTAGCTACCACGCCATATTGTGGCCTTTGGCTTCACTCCAAGCTTCCAAAAGGCAGCTAAGATCCACAACTTACCCACTCGGTGAAACACATCGTTCCACCTAAACCATTTCATATACTGCTGTAAAAGATCACGCATGTTGTAGGTACCATTGCCATGGCTAATGGAAAAGTAGAGGTGGAATAGAACTTTTCAAGGTATCAAAGAGAGCGCGCGCCCTATGCAACTCTTTGGCCTCTCTCTTTTCTAGGCTTCGTCCTCTATCTTCATGTCATTATCTCGGCGTGCACGGCCATGGCCAATCCTTCCACCTCTTACAATATTGCCAGCAATTACACCACCGCCATCACAAATTCACACATCAATGCCCGTGGATCATGTGTCATGGATCCATCCTCTCTCGGTGCTACTTATATATATCATTCGGACATGATCTTAGATTTGTGCTTCTCTCCATCCCTCTTCATGGTGACAACCATTAATTCCACCTGGCATCGAGCCATGCATACGGCATCGTACGATAAAAACAAGATGGTTATTCTTAATGGCTATCTTCCGAACCCACCTCACCTCGCTCTAAGTTCAGACCTGAGAGGGCTATAATTTCATGGTGATGCCTTGGATCGTCGATGTTATTTATCGAACCTTGGGTACGTAGCGGTTTCATTTACATGTACGCAGCTAAAGCTTGAGGCTTCCTTAATTTTTGTCGGTGAAAATTTTGACGTGTCTTCCATCTTGAAAGGAGTACTGCAAACATCCAGCATGGGGCACCATCTCTTGCTACATACTATACTAAGTTGAAGTTTTTATGCGATGATAGTCCTCATATCCTACTCCGTGTTCCCGAGTGCGAAGTGGTGCACGACGAGCCCATGCCTCTGCAGTGCAGAAAGAGATCTAGTGGTGTTTGCTCTCGTATATATTCTCACCATGGATCCTCCTCCCAATATCAATCAATCGGGCATATTCTAGCTACACGCAAAAAAAAAAAAAAAAAAAAAAAAAATTCTCTGATAAAATGGCATATTCTCGGCATGGTTTCACCTAGCTATCAACCTCATCCCTCTCATTTAAATCCATGTCAGACCAAAACCCCATACCTACCAACCATTCACAACCAGCACCTCAACCACAATGTAGAAGCCAACGACAACTCCACCACCCGTCATCATCTCCCAACCAGCCAGCTCCTCGATCCCAACCACAGCGTCGCAACCTACCTCCCTATCTTCGTCATGATCTCACATGTGCAGCACGAGCTTATCTACTTTCTCTACCTTGCTACAACTCTTCATTGCCCATTTCCTTCTTCTGCCAAGTAACTTGCACATTTATGAAGCCGCTTAATTGGCCGTGACCAGCTCCATTTCATATTATCCAACTTCGGTATTACGGACCTTCATCACCCCTTCAACTTGAGGGGAGTATATGATACAACAATAACCGATACGGAATCAAAATCCTCTCATCTTATTACTCCATTCAACCTCGAGTATCTTGGCAATTTATGCTTATCATTGTTTTTTTTCCACCTAAATCACCCATCATTTTTTTTTGTAAAGATGATGTCCTGGTTTACATGTACTTGATGTCGCCGATGAGAAAGTCTAAGTGCAATAAAACTTTTTCTGAACGGAGCAGCAAGTTGCAACTGGTGACATTGTTCAAGTCGGTAAACGTACGTTTCAAGCTCAGGCTCGATACGGGAGACCATTAGATTTAGATGGGCAGCCATCGCCTGGGGAACGATGTCAAGGACTTCGCCTCTGCAAGGAGAAAGTACCCCGCCTTGACAGCAACGCAACAAAGCATAAAGAAAAGGCAAAAACTCTCCACGCAACATCTGAAACAAATCAAAGCTTTTCACTTGTGAAGCAAATCAATCTTGAGCGATGCCATGGTAACTCGGAAAAAATCATTCAAAAATGACACCTAGTGGTCTTGGACCAGTCACTTCTCTGCATTAAAAAAAAGCAATTGCATTAAAAACAAACAAACAAACAAACAAACACGGTGTTAATTTGAAGGGAGCAATTGAGCAATGACAACACAATTCATCAGTTAAGTGACCCCTTTCTTCTTATTTAAAAAAAAAAAAAAAAAAAAAATCCTTCGTTTCATTCCTTTTGCACATCTTAAAAAAGAATCTGCTTGTAAATAGGTGCGCTCAAATTTTGAAAGCTCGTATCTTGTACCGTGGAGGGATAGGATTTATATAGCAAAATAGATCATTTGGACATTTATTGGAGAGTTAAGCGCCAGGAATTAGTGATGGAATAAAGTGCAATGGATTTCATGATAAATATTGTTTTTTACACAAACATAAAACTATTTTCCCACTTTCTGTCTAGATTATAGATACTGAAAAGCATAACGAGATAATTAGAGAGGATAATATTTACAGATATTATGATATAACTATTGTTGGGATACGACATATTTGGTCTACTTATATTGATCTGATGGAAGTTGAATCTGGTTGATCAATGCCCAAGGGGTGTAAAGCCGATCAACATCCAAGAGACGTAAGGCCGATCAAAGTCTAAGAGATGTAAAGCTGTCAACGTCCAAGAGGCATAAGGCCGATCAAAGTCCAAGAAATGTAAAGCCGATCAACGTCCAAGAGGTGCAAGGCCGATCAACGCTCAAGATGCGTACAGATGATCAACGTCCAAGAGGCGTAAGGCTGATCAATGTTCAAGAGACATAAAGTCGATCAACGTCCAAGAGGCGTAAGGCTGATCAATGTTCAAGAGACATAAAGCCGATCAACACCCAAGAGGCGTAAGGCTGATCAATGTTCAAGTGACGCGAGATTGTTCAACATCCAAAAAATAGCCGATCAACTAAGGATAATACTTGTTGCACGTGCTAATGTCTTAACAAACTAACCGTTTACAGCTGGAGTTGGCCGAAATCGGTTAAGTTTGAGGTCTATAAATACCAGTAAGTGCGACGGACAGGGGGGATTCTTTTTTCCGAAATACCTTTCATTCGATTTTTTCTCTGACCTCATCTGTCTAGTTCGGGCTTCATTTACGACCTTGAGGGCAGAAGCATTTCAACATACAGAGCTTCCAAGAAGATGATGAAAAGTTAGAAAAGCTAGACTAACTAGCTCAACCTGATTCTCTTTGATATGATCCAAGCTCAAGCATCATTGTAATTTGTCTGGACACAACAGATTTGCGCACCAGGAAGGAGAACTCGGTGAAAGTTTCAAGAATCTGAAAGAAAATATGGTGAAAGGTAGGAATCGAAATCTTTCCGTTGAAGATATTCCTCATCCTCCAAAAGAGAATGATCCCATTCTTGGCGAAAGGATAGAAGTTCTTCCTGCTGGAAACATGGATCAAGAAAGATTAGATACTCTTTTGAATAAGACAGAAGTGCTCACTGCAACAGTGCAAAATCTCTAAGAAATCGCTGCGAATGAACCATCGCGACCTGCTGCATCAAGAAGTAGCCGATGACCTTCTCTTCAGGTAAGTAGACATCTTAGTCCAAGAAGACAATCATCTTATCAACATTCTTCAGGTCAACAGTCTCCTTCAAAGCAACATCATCGATTTCATCATCACACCAAGAAACGAAACAAGGAAAAACGTCAGCGATCTCATTCGACATCCTCTGGGGAATCAACTTTTAACCGTGCTCAAGTTTCAAATCCTTCGAGGGCAAGTGATTTTGAAAAAAAGTTTAGAAGACTGGAACTGCAGATTGCTAAAATTGGTGAGCAGAGAAAAACAGAGGATCCAACACCAAGCTATGATGTCTTACCTCCCTTCTCCAAGAAGATCATGGAGGAAAGAATCCCCCATCACTTTAAAATTCCACAAGTTGAGCCATATGATGGATCGGCTGATCCCTTGAATCATCTGGGCAACTTTAAAGCCCACATGTTGATCCAAGGAGCGTCAGACGTTTTCACTGTCTTGCTTTCCCAGCAACTTTAAAGAAAGCTGCGAGAATGTGGTATTCAAGTCTCCAGCCGGATACCATTCATTCTTTCAGTCAGTTGAAGAATTTGTTCGTCTCTCACTTCAAAACAAGCAGAAAAATGCCCAGAAACTCCGACAGCTTATTCTTCATTCAACAATCAGAAGGAGAGTCTTTGAGAGACTACATAACAAGGTTTAATTCTGCTACATTGGAGATTCCAGATCTCAATGAATACGTGGCAATGTCAGCTATAAAGAAGAGATTGCGAGCCTCTAGGTTCACATTCTCTTTAGATAAAAAGTTTTTGACCAATTATTCTGAATTACTGGTCCATGCCCAAAAGTACGCTCAGGCCGAGGAACAAGCCTTGAGCCGGCGACAGGTGGAAAGAAAATCGGTACCAAGTAAGAAGAATTCCAAAGAAGATGAATTTCGATCTCCTGGAGTCCGATCAATTCAACGGCAAGGTCAGAGGCCGAAGAACTTGGTTGGCAGGAACTATGTCAATAGATTTGACACATATATTCCCCTGACTCTCCCAAAAGAGAAAATTTTAATGAAAATTGAGAAAGAAAATTTTCTTCAAAGGCCAAGGCCAATGAGAGCTCCACCTGCTGTATGCAACAAAGCCGGGTACTGTCGATTTCATCGTAATTATGGGCACACTAAAGAAGAGTGCATCCAACTGAAAGATGAGATCGATGATTTGATTAAACGTGGCTATCTGGACAGATATGTTCGAAACCAAAATCAAAACTGACCAATTGAGATAGCAGTATCAAGGCCAACGGCTCTAAGAATGATCACTAATGGGACGGAGCTCCCAAATCAACAACCGACCGATGGATCGATCAGAATGATTCACCAAGCATGTTATGAAGATGATCGGAGCACCAAGAGGCTTCGAAGAAGTATTAGCTTTTCTGATAATGACTTACAAGGCATTCAGATGCCACATAATGATCCTATAGTGATTTCCATAATAATTGCGAACTATGATGTACATAGAATTCTGGTTGATAATGAAAGTTCTACCGAGGTCTTGCTTTATGATGCTTTTGTCTAGATGAACTTACCAATTGATAAGCTACGAAGAATTCATATGCCATTAACTGGATTTGGCAGAAATTCTGTAGGAGTAGAGAGAGAAATTACACTTCCCGTAACCCTCGGAACAATACCGAAGCAAAGGACTTTTTCTCTTACTTTTATGGTTGTTCGGATTTCCTCTGCGTATGATGCAATCTTAGGGAGGCCTGCTTTGAATAAGTTCCAAGCCATCGTGTCGACATATCATTTACTAATGAAATTCTCAACCCAAAATGGGATTGGAAAGGTAAGAGAAAATCAAATGGAAAGTGGAGGATATATATAGATTATACTGATCTCAACAAGGCATGTCCTAAAGATAGCTTTTCTTTGCCTAAAATTGATCAACTCGTTGATGCAACGACTGGACATAAATTCTTGAGTTTCATGGATGCTTTCTCTAGATATAATCAGATACGAATGAGTCCAGAGGATGAAGAAAAAATATCCTTCATTACAGACCGAGGAATATATTGTTATAAAGTAATGCCATTTGGTCTTAAAAATACTGGAGCTACTTATCAGAGACTAGTAAACAAGATCTTTAAGGATCAAATTGGAAAGACTATGGAAGTATATATAGATGATATAATCATCAAGAATAATCAGTCTGATGATCATATTCAAGATTTGCAAATAGCCTTTGATATTTTATGACAAAATCACATGAAGTTAAATCCGACCAAATATGTTTTTGGTATAACTTCTGAAAAATTTTTAAGCTTCATGGTTACAAAGCAAGGGATTGAAGCTAATCCATAAAAGATTCGAGCTATATTAGATATGAGGCATCCAGCAAATAAGAAAGAAATTCAATAGTTGACTGGACGGATTGTTTCATTAAGTTGATTTATTTCTTGTTCGGCCGAGAGATGTTTGCCTTTCTTTAAAGCCTTACGACAGACCAAGGAGTTTAATTGGTCGGATGATTGTAGGTTAGCATTTGAGGAATTTAAGAAGTATTTAACAAATTCGATCATATTGTCTAAACTCCAAGAAGGAGAAGATTTGTATCTCTATTTGGGTGCATCTAATGAAGTATTTAGTTATGTGTTGGTGAGAAAAGAATCTGATGGATCATATAAGCCCATTTATTATATCAGCAAAGTCCTTCATGATGCTGAAATAAGATATCCAAAACTTCAGAAGATTGTTTATACCTTGGTAGTATTAGCCAAACGCATCAGGCCATATTTTCAATCTCATCGTATTATTGTATTGACCAATCAACCTCTAAGGATTATTCCACAGTATCCCGATACTTCTGGTCGGATGGCAAAATGGGCAATCAAATTAAGTGAATATGATATTACTTATCAGTCTCGATCTATGATGAAGGCTCAAGTACTGACTGATTTTATTCCCGAATGTACTTGGAGTGACAATGAAAAAGGAAACTCAACCATCTGATGAAATGGAAAAGGCCGATGTACCCTGGATATTATATGTAGATGGAGCTTCAAATTCTTCTGGTTGTGTGGCTAGATTGATCTTATCCAATCCAAATTGGGATATCATAGAATATGCACTCCGATTCTCTTTCAAAGTTTCTAATAATCAAGCTGTATATGAAGCTCTCCTGGCTGGTTTAAGAATTGCAAAGGAATTAAGTGTCCGAAGGTTAAAGGAACTATCTGATTCACAATTAGTCGTCAACCAAGTAAAGGGAGATTTTGAAGTTCACGATGCCACTTTAGCTTTGTATTTGAAGAAAGTTCGAAAGCTTGGAGCTTTATTTGATTCTTGAAACATCAGTCACGTCCCTATAACTGAAAATTCTTGAGCCGATTCATTGTCCAGATTGGCTACTTCTACACCTGATCTAATGGGTCAGACTTTTGTGTAACATTTGGAGACCCCAAGTATTTTGGTAAGTGAAAAAGAAAAGGTTCTTCAAATAGAACCGGAAATGGGTTGGATGAATCCGATAATTAAATATCTGACCGAAGGGGTATTACCTGAAGATAATGTACAAGCCAAACAACTCCGAAAGATTGCTTCTCAATATATATCTTAGATGGCTTGTTATATAAAAAATTATTTTTCTAGCCGCTATTGAAGTGTTTATCTCCTTCAGATGCCGATTATGCTCTCAGAGGTGCATGAAGGAAAATGTGGTGATCATTTGGGAGGAAGGTCATTGGCTTATAAAATCATAAGGCAAGGATATTATTGGCCGACTATACAGAATGATGCTACAGATTTTGTAAGAAGATGTGATTCTTGTCAAAGGTATGCAAATATACAAAGGTGTCCTGCCAGTCAGCTAACATAGCTAACGGCTCCTTAGCCATTTGTTCAATGGGGAATGGATATACTTGGTCCGTTTCCTCCAGTTTCTAGATAACGAAAGTTTTTGATTGTTGCCATTAATTATTTCACCAAATGGATAGAGGCCGAGCCTGTAGCTCTAATTACTAAAGCAAAAGTTGAAATGTTTGTCAGAAACTCCATCATATATAGGTTTGGAATCCTCATGCTATCATTATTGATAATGGAAGGCAGTTTGATAATCAGAAATTTAGGAATTTATGTGCTCAATATAATATTCTTCATAAACTGACATCCGTTGGACATCCGCAAGCTAATGGAGAAGCTGAGGTAACTAATCGGACAATTCTTCCGGGTTGAAGACCCGATTGAATGAAGCCAAAGGATCTTGGGATAATGAACTCAACTCCATTTGATGGGCTTATCGGACGACTCCCCGATCTACGATAGGAGAATCTCCATTTAACCTTGCTTATGGGAGTAAAGCTATGTTGCCTATAGAAATTGTTCTTCATTCTAGAAGGACTGATTGCTTTGAAGAGTCGAATAATGCTGATCAAAGGAGAATTGACTTGAATCTGCTTGAAAATCCTAGATTACATGCATAATTAAAAATGGCAGCATATCGACAAAGAGTGACGCGATATTATAATTCAAGAGTCAAGGTTTGAATCTTTCGGATTAGAGACCTTGTCCTGCGCCGAACAATAATATCCCAACCAACTGAATAAGGTAAACTTACTCCAAATTGGGAAGGTCCTTATCATGTCACTGAAGTTGTATGACCTGAGACCTATCGACTTGAAAGTCTGAATGGTTATCCAATGGCTAGGCCATGGAATATAGAAAATCTTCGAAAATACTATCAATAAAGATATTTTCTCTCTTCCATTTTTTTTTCCTTATAAAGGAAGAGTATGAAGTTGATTCACTCTATAAAAAAAAAAAAGAAGAAGAGAGAGAAAGAGAAAAGAGAGGTTGGCTTGATAAGCTGACCATAATCTGACAAATCGAGCTGGTCTACCCACTAACTCATCGGTATTTTATGATCAGAAAAATTGATCAAACAAAGGTTGGCCTGATAAGCTGACCATAATCTGACAAATAGAGTTGGTCTGACCCACTAACTCATCGATATTTTATGATCAGAAAAATTGATCAAATGAAGGTTGGCCTGATAAGCTGACCATGATCCGACAAAGAGAGTTGGTCTGACCCACCATCTCGTCGGTGATCAGAAAAATTGATCAAACGAAGGTTGGCCTGATAAGCTGACTATGATCTGATAAAGGGAGTTGGTCTGATCCACTAACTCATCGGCATATTGATATTGGAAGTAACTGACATGTTAGAAGGTTGACCTGATAAGTCAACCATGAAACAAATAATAAGAGCTGGTTTGATTCGCCACTCTATTGATGTTGTTACCTTCAAATATCAAAAATGTTGGAAAGATAGTCTGATGTATTAAACAGTTGGCTTAATATGCCGGTTGTGTAACATTAGACAGAGAAAAAAGGATTTCATTGATGTTCTGTTAAAAAGAAAAACAAAAAAAAAAACAACAACGAACATTGATGAAAGTTCATGATTACAAACTAGTCAATTTTTCCTGATTGACTTGGTTACAGGTAGTTTTCTATTGCACGGATGTTGGCTTCTTTTTCTTTTCTTCTTCCACGATATCCTCTATAGAGATGGAAGAAATATCAAGGTCAGGGTATAACTTTTTGACCTTGTCGATACAATCTTCAAAGCCGAATTTATAGGCTTCTGCCCCTGCTTCGTCTATCTTGTTATCAAATGCTTTAGAATTTTTTAATTCTTCAACCACAAGAAGGCTTCGATGAATCGCTGAAGTAGTTTCTTGTTTACTTTGTTCCAATTTTTGCTCAAGAGAAGCTATTCTCTCTTTCATTTTGGACTTTTGGCTCAGTACCTCTTTATAAGCCTGAGTTTTCTCTTCTATTGCTTTATCTGCCTATTGAAGTATATCCCTTCTTTTTTCTGCATCGGCCAAAAGATCCATAGCATGTTTTCAATTATTCTCAATTGGTTCTTCAATGACAAGATCATTGCAGTTGATCGGACAACTTTTGATTCTAAGGCAGTCCGATGAGCATCAGCTTTTTCTTTTTCTTCCTTGGCCAATGCTAACTGGTTGTGAAGATCTGCCTGAAGGTCAGTTGATTGACGCCGGTTTTCTTCAATCATGAAAATATCATCGACAAATTGGATAAAAGAGTCGGAGTGTAGTTAGAACAAGAATACACATTTTTGTGAAGGAAGAAATGGTACTTACCTTCATTATGCCTGGATAAATGGAGGATAGAATTTCTTTTACTCTGCACTTTATTGTCGTCTCCCAATCTTTCCGAAGGATGGCCGATTGCAATATAGTTTTTGCTAGTTTCATATTATCGAAATTAGTGTATACAACGAGCATTTGAACGCCTTTATCTTCATCTGGATTGAATGACTCTTCCATATGAGCTTTACCTTTTTCTATTGAAGTATGTTTATCGGATGGGCCACATTCTGGTTCTTTTGAAAGGGGAACGGATGGTTCTTGTCTCTCTTCTTCAAATGAAGATGCAATATATTCAGGAGAATTTGGCTTGTTAGAAGTGCTTCTTGACAAGCGGCTTCTTCTCACACTTGATCTTTTTTCTCTGAATCGTATAGGTTTGGCTTTCTTCTTGAGTGTTTGATGAAGTTTCTTACCATCTGATTCCATCTCTCAGATACGATGAAGATTTCTTTTTGGAAGTATTTCTTGAAACAAAAAGTTTTGAAGGAGAAGAAACTCAAAATACTTGAGACAAAATTGGCTCAAGACCCGGGCCTGAAATCTCTTTATATAGAGAGCATCAATGATCATGATTTATGGTCCAAATTCTGAGATATCTTGAGATCTTGACACATTTAAGACCCTAATTTGGTGGGAATCCGTATGCCGTTTCTGATTTTCAGAAAGTCAGTTATAAAAAATATATATATGGTATTTGATTTGAATTTAAATTCAAATTATATGCGGTTTCTGAAATACTGACAAATGCGGTTATACGACCTGCCGAACAACTGCTTTTCCAATAGGAAGATGACACTTGGTAGAGCTAATATGATGACTTATTAAATTTCATCTTGAAAAGTTTTTTATAAAGGATCCTTCTTCTTAAAATATAAGAAGAAGGGAAACGAAATTTGATAAATCCGATTGAAAAATTGGATTATTTATGATTAATCTAGGGGTTCGATTGATTTGAAGATTAGTTCTTCTAGATGATCAATAAGTGCTGATTTCTTCAGGAGAAGTTGGAGATTATATTTTTCGATCAACTTATCCTGTTAAAGATTTTTGTTTGTTGGACTTGTTTGAAATTGATCTGGTCAAATCTTTTTGAATGTTAATGGTATTTATAGTTTAATTCAGATAACCTCATGATTAAATTGGTCTTTCTCGGAAACTTTCTTGTATGATCCGATGATTCCATACTTAGAGAATTTTTCGCTTATAAAAGTTTGAGCTCTTTGATTTTTGTTGAAATAATCTATCGTATCTTCTTTCTTAAAAAAAAAAAAAGAAAATAGAAAAGAGAAGAAGAGAGAGAGGAAAAGGCAATTGCTTTACTCAAAATCCGATAGACATAGGTAAAAGAAAAGATTTTTCATTCCATGTTAAAAGCAAAATGAGTTCCTACATCATTCATACAGATTGGTCGTTTACATTCTTTTCAATTACTTGGCTTGCAGTAGGAACTATTGATGTTTCTTCTTGAATTTGAGAGCCTAGTGCTGGCTCTTCGGTTTGGTCTCCGACTGGTTCTTCCTTTTGGTCTTCGACTGGTTCTCCGACCTGATCTTCTTTGTCAGAATCCTCTTCATCGAAATCTCCTTCTATTTTTGAAGTATCTAGATCAGGATAAAATTTTTTTACTTTATTTAGACAGTCGATGCGGCCATGGTTGTAGCTCTCAACCACAGCTTCATGAAGCTTGTCGTCGAAAGCTTGTGATTGAACATATTTCTTCACAGCTTCGTTAACAGTTTTTTCGATAGCTTGTTCTGCTTCTTTTCTTGTTGTCAAAACCTTTTCTTCAGCTCTTTCTAGCTTGATGATCGCTAATCGAAATTTCTTTTTCTTCTTCTTCAGTTTTGATTCCATAATGCTTATTTTTGATCGGGCCTCTTTAAGCTCTACTTCTAGAGCTAATATCTCGGTTGCTTTTTCTTCTAATTTCTTTTTCATAGCATTTTTCAGTTCTTTAGTAACCTTTTTCTCCGCCTTTGCAACATTTACTTCATTGCACATGGCTTGGCGGAATTGGTCGAAGTTTTTTAAACTTTCATCCATGATGGTAATTCCATGAATGAGCTATATAATTCCAAGTTCAATTGATCAGATTTGATATTAAGAAAAAGATGATCAACTATTCAATTGTTTGAAGTACAATTTAATTCCATACCTTCAACATTGTCAGGTGGAGTGATAGAATTGTATCATCGATCTACTGGGACTTGATCATTTCCCAGTCTTTTGGAATGATATTAGATCTTATAATGTGACGAGCCAGTATTGGGTCATTCAGGCCAGATTCGTCGGCATGGATATGGAAGCCAACTGTGATATTTTCAGCTGGCATTCTTTCTTCTTCTGGTAATATTTCTTCTTCTTCCTCCATCATCGGAGCTTTTCCTTTGTCTGCTTGGTCAGTAGAAAATGATGATAGACCAGCTTCGGAAGTTTCGATTGATTATTTTTTGGAGGTTAAAGAGATGTTGACAAAGGTACTTCGTTATCTTTCGATACAGTGGCTATTAATATCAGAGATGAAGGATTTGTTGAAACCGCTGAAGCTGTTGAAACAGTTGTCTTTATCTTCTTCAGTTTCTTAATTTTTCTTTCTTCTTGGTCGGATGGGGTGGTTTCTGCTCTTCTTTTCTTCGATAACTTTTGGAGTTTCCGGACATCCACCATGACTGATGTATCTGCAATAGCCAAAAAGTCAGATGTTATAATCAATCGTCAATAAACGATTGAAAATGTAACATCAGCAGTTAAGATACCTAAATTGGGCTTGGGGCTGATTTCAGCCGAATATAATCCTCTTTCATTGAGAAGCTCTTTTATCGGGGGAATCTCCATCCCCGTAAGCTTCTCATAATCTTCTTTGTCGACTGTCAGAATCTTTTTGCCGTCATTGGGAGTTAGTCGGGGTTCCCTATGGCTAATGATGAAATCCCAATGGATCTTAGAAACAATGTAGAAGAAGCAAGGTTTCCAGCCGTGAATGGCCGAAGGAAGTCCAAGGATAAATTTCCGATCATGGCGTGGATTGATTACCCACCACCCATGGTCATAAAAATCTCGTTTCAATACAAACAAAACAGTGAAAAGGAAAGTTTTGGGGGTTATATCTGCGTCCTTGCAAAGGATAAAGAAAGCGCAGATTATTCGGATGCTTTTGGGTGTTAGTTGGGCTGGTAATGCACGATATAACCTAAAGATCGTAACAAAGAAGGGATGAAGCGGGAATCTAAGTCCGGCTCATAAGTGTTCTTCATAAATGGTTAAGCTATCGGGTGGAGGTTGATATATTTGTTCTTCAGAGTTTGGAAGAATAACTATGTAATCATCAGGGATGTTATAATATTTTTTCAATGCTAAGATGCGGTGTTCTGTTAGGGATGACCTAATGGCATCTATCCTTACTGATTCGGCTAGTTTTTTCCTCTTCTGAAAAGTGGACTCTTCGAGATTATCAATATGACTAACTTCTAAGATTCTAGCCATAGAGAAAGGGAGCAGATGAAGATTAACTAAAATAGAAGGTAAAGAAGGGAAACGGGCCGACCTAGAAGGGTTCTTTTGCTCCTAAGGTGAAGAAACTGAAATGGTGGAAAACCTATTTTCCTGGAGAAGATGGTGTTTATATACTGTCTTTCGACGGTTTAAATTTTTTCTCGAATAATGGGATTAAGTCTGATCATGCCACTTGTCCGTAATATCCGGCAAAATGATATAGTTTTTCGAAGAGTTGAAATGACTATTCGTAATCCGATGGCAACGTGCTGCTGATGAGATGTTCGCATTTATTCTATGATGAAGATCTTTCGGCTTTCTGTGAATTTCAAAAATTGCAATGATGGTGGCAGGATACAGTTGTTAGTTTTTGTAACCGCCTTCCCTATCAGAGATTGATACGTCATCGAAGCGTGCTACCCAAGAATAGAAGTTTCTGACAGTTTCTGACATACAATTAATGAATTCAGAAACTGGGAGGACTAGTGTTGGGATACGATATATTTGATCTGCTTATATTGATCTGGTGGGGGCTGAATATGGTTGATCAATGTCCAAGGGCTGTAAAGCCGATTAACGTCCAAGAAGCATAAGGCCGATCAACACTCAAAAGGCATACAGATGATCAATGCCCAAGAGGCATAAGGCCGATCAACGTCTAAGAGATGTAAAGCCGATCAATGTCCAAGAGGCGTAAAGCCGATCAATGTTCAAGAGACATAAAGCCGATCAACGTCCAAGAGGCGTAAGGCTGATCAATGTTCAAGTGACGCGAGGTTGTTCAACATCCGAAAAATAGCTGATCAACTATGGATAACGCCTGTTGCACGTGCTGATGTCTTGACAAACTAACCGTTTACAGCTGGAGTTGGCTGGAATCAGTTAATTTTGAGGTCTATAAATACCAGTGAGCGCGACGGAGATGGGGGAGATTTTTTTTTCGGAATATCTTTCACTCGATTTTTCTTCAGACCTCATCTGTCTAGTCCGGACTTCATGACGAGCTTGAGGGCAGAAGCATTTCAACATACAGAGCCTCCAAAAAAATGATGAAAAGTTAGAAAAGCTAGACTAACTAGCTCAACATAATTCTCTTTGATCTGATTCGAGCTCAAGCATCATTGTAATTTGTCCGGACACAATAGCTATTATATTATTTTGATGGAATGGTGTAAAGTATAACTTTTTTTTTCGTTTACTACATTTTATTTCTAGACAGCACACCAGCACGGTCATGAATAAAGATTTTATCACGCTTTATTTCATGGGTCATACTGCCTAGCAAACAGGCCATTGATTAACAATGAGCGAGCACCATACCAAGTCTCTTCGGGCCTCCTCTTTTTTTCACGAGCGAGAACAAACAAAAATAAAAAAAATAGAAAATCTGTTGATAAGGATTAGTTGAATCAAATACTTGAGAAGCACATCAATGAGGTGTAACCACTACACTACTGCATAGTTTTAGCTGCATGAGTTTCCAGTTGTGATACCTAAATAAGATCATCTTTTCTCATCTATGAAGTAATTAATAATTTCTTCTGCTACATTCCTGTAGATCGTTACTGAGAAAAAGTCCAAAAATGGGTGACGATCGAACACTGGTTGTGCTGGGACTGGCTAATGTTTCCACCCCTTGCTTTTAATTAAATGAATTAGCAAGTGGTTAACTGAATGGAAAGAAAGGAAAATAGCAACTAATTAGCATGACTAACCAACCTACTTAACTCTAAATGCTACCAATCCAATCCCAGCCCTCTTCACAAAATTGAAGGACCATTTCTAACCCTATCTTAATTCGTACGTAATCTTGATGTGCAACAGCGCCGAATCCAATCAGAAGAACAAAGAGCGACCGAGCAAGAATTTCAAAGGTTTTAGTCCAAGTCCGAGCCAAGCTTACTCACAAGCCGATGTTAAAGTGGCCGGTCCCACCTCAGAGGCCCAATAGGCCATATTACCCATGGTAACTGTTACAATAGATGCTCTGCTCGTTTTTATCGAGTTCTTGTGGATAGTTAGTGGTTACACTGTATTTGATTGACCATATGAAATCAAACCATTGGTGCAGAGACTGTTCCTAAATGTAGCTCAATCCGAGAAGAAACCTCGCTGTCAATCTTCCATAGATATTTTAACCGACAACCAAGCTATGCCCTTAAAAAAAAAAAAAAAGGCTAGGTTGATTGAAAGGATAGGTACCGCATTTTCTGGGCTCAGACTTGGTGAACGTGTCCACCTTCGAACCCACGTTTTCGAAAGAATTGGCATGTCATTGCCTTCAGTTAAAGGGAACCAACAACTTGGACGTACGTGCCGAGCTTCAAGGTCTCTATTAATGGCCCATCAATCTCTCTCACTCTCCCTGGTGGTCATGGGCGTTGCCATGATCCAGATAGGGTGGAAAACTTGGTGCTGAATGATCCTTCCATTGGTCGAAACTAATTGCTCACCGTATCCAAAGCCAAGGAATGGCCACGCGTATCCTAGCCTGATATGTCACTGGAAATAAGCTCCAAAAAATCCTTCGAATGTCGGAGATTTTTAGCTCCATACGCAACATTGGCGTCTACCTGAATCACTCCTTGATAGGGGGAATAAGACGACGATGTTTTCCAAGGGAGACTAGAGGTGCATAATTCCAATTCATGCACATAACGGAGAATCGTCGACGGATGCAAACATCTCGAGTTAATTGGATGATAAAGACCATCAAATAATTTTGAGATTCCATGATGTCAAAGGTTTTCAAACTAGCACTCTAGGTAAAAGCTCTTGATTCGGTGAAGTACTTCTTGGTGGTCTCGAGAGTTTGGATTTATTTAACATAATCTCGTTACATGGTTCCAATAACCGAGGCCAAGACGTTTCATCCTCTCAAGTTGCCGTGAACCAGCAGCGTCTTTGAATTTGATCATTAGAACGAGTTCAGACATGATGAGCTGCGGCTAGTACTGGCTCGTGCATCGACAAACCTTCTCTATTATTATTATTATTATTATTATTATTATTATTATTATTATTATTATTATTATTATTATTATTATTATTATTTATTTTTTTTCTGGCTTAAATTATTTGGGCAGCTTTATTCCACGGGTAAAGCAACGCAGACGGTCACTCGATCCCATCAGAGTTATTGATCGTGTCCTGAAGCCTTGAAACTTTGGTCCTAGAAAATCTTCGGACTTACGTGATTAACTAATTGTGGTTTAATTGGCGATGCGATCTCTTCCAACAAATTGAATGTTGATCTTGCTCATGGCTTTTCATCATCAGTAACATATGATGACTTCATATGAGATAAAATGTTTACCTGCCATTAATGTTTTCGAGAAGCCAAGATAAACCCAAGTGGAGGGATAGAAATTAATCAACGACTGGACTCGATCTTTGGGCTTCCTGCGGGTTGCTGGGAAATAGGCAGGAATCTAATCCAAGATGGAGAAGTGAAAGAAGAAAGGAAGGAGGTAGGTTTCCCAGAAATGAGAGGCATAGGATTTAGGGTAGAAAGGAATTGATGCCACCAATAAGTTGGAAAAGTATAATGCGTTTGAATGAAAAGGGAACGGTGACGCACGGATGATGCCTACCTCGCGGTCCACATCCGTATTTTGTAACCCTCAATTATTTGTCTTCCTGACTTCTGATTAGTAAAGAAAACGCAACATTTATATAAAAAATCTATTGATTGTGAGGCACCTTAACCGTTCTATGTTGCAGTTTTTTACAGTTTTTTTTTTTTTTTTTTTAATTAAAAAAAAATATCATTACATATTTGTTGCAACTATGACAAATAGTGTTTCTTAGGTAAGCTTTATGTCATTTCATGTCAGGGAGATTCTACTAATTTTCTTGGCAAAAGAAAGAAGCAGGAAGGAGATTTGGAATGGGCAGTCCACCAGCTCCACCTAAGAAGCGGAATTCAGTGGCCATCAATGACTTCGATCGCCAATTTCCTATTTCTCATGGCGTGTAGATTTTTTTTTTTCCAGTCATATTTATTTATCGGTCAAGTAAAAAATGTATCATTTTTTTTATAAAATATAGATCGGGCATGAATTGAGTTTTCTTGATCGATACTTTTGCATGCTCGATAATTTTCTAGTAGCCATTCCATTTAATGAATTTGAAATTATTCATGATTATAAACAACTTGCTCTCCTGCTAACATAGTTTTGAATTATTAGATACTTCATCATCACTGTCATTCCTTTTTTTTTTCTTTTTTTTTTTTTTTTTTTTCTGCATTATTGTTCTTGGCTCTTTAATGCTCGGATGCCTGTCCTTTTCTATCATCCACTTACACGAAAATAATTAGATACATCCATAGCCACCAAGGAAGGGAACACTCAAAATTATCACATGGATCATCTTCTTCAGGTTCATATTTCTTGAAGCCATTATTAGCAGGTAAGAATGAACAGTTTGGAGGCATGATTTTTATTGAAGAATCGAGATACGGTCCAAGTCGGTGAGTTGCCACCTCAAGTAAAATGCTAGGATTCAAGGAAATATATCTTTCATCATCTCTCATCAAGAATCGGATGGTGGACAGGTAAAAGATATGGCTTGGAAAGTAAAAGACCTGATTGAGCCCAAAGAGTTCGAGCCAGCACTAGAGGTTTCTGGGCCTTTGCTTTTTGTCAACAGGCGGGTACCCTTTGGAAGATGATGGTGATTAGCATCCCATCCTCGTGGAATGCACCAAAGAATTTGAAAACTAATCGTCCATGACTTTATATACTGGCTTTCGTTTACCATCCTGGTTGGCCGGTATCTTCATGGTGGAGGTCACCGTCTCCGCGTTTATGTCGAGGGAAAATGAGAGGATGGATAAAAACTAGAGTGCGACGCTGATCCCATGTCATCTGGCCCCATTTGTGACGTGATTTATTTAAATAGAAATGCTTTGAAGGACCAAGCGGCCAAATCACAGTGGAAGGTCGATCAAATCATTCATGATAATTTTAAAATAATGAGCATCGATGCATGATAAATTCTTCAAGCTGCAGAAATTTTTTTCCAAGGATTTAATAATTTTTCGAGTCATGCATTTTTTTTCGTTGGCCAAATCAACCTCGATAATAGTGTTGATTAAAAAATAACAACTCTAATGGAGATCGATCATCCATGAACCCTAATCGAGGATGCTATTTTAGCAATTTAGAAACATTTTTATACAATCTGTTGCTTCCATAAATGACAATTATAAGTGTTATTATGCTCTTAATCTTTTCAATACTGTTTCTCGGCAGCACTCCATCTTCTCTGAACACGCCTCTTTTCCGTACCTCTTTCCCGTGGTAGTTGGGATTTGGTACAATATTATGAGATCATGTGGGTGACAAGCCACCAAGCACCACGCACGAGGCCGGAACTAGAGCTACACCGAGGCTAGAGCCGGCACGGTGAAACTATTATTTTTAATTTATTAAAAAATAAATATAAAATTATCAATCACTTAAAAAAAAAATTAATTTTTTATTTAAGATCGGTTACACCATTATTAGTATTATTATTATTATTTTTATTTTTATTTATTTTTTTTTTAAGATTACGATGATACTGCATTCTCACTGACTTCTGGGATGAAGCGTGATCTTACTCCGGAATGACTCTCGTTAATATTTTTGATGGCAGCACATCATATCAATCTTTTTAAAAAAAATTAAAAAATATAAAAATATAAAAATTATTAATAAATAATTAAAATTAATTTAAATATTTTTTAATAAATATTATTTGAATTGTATTTATATTGTTTCAAAAAATTAAATTTATTAATAATGGAATCTATCATAAAATTTTTAGTTATCTCCTTATCAATTAAAGTGACTAAATAATCAGCAAAAAAAGCATCGTCCATCTTGTTGCATAATCTGATCTTGATAATTTTTATTATTGAAAATGCTCTATCTATAGTAGCAGTTGAAATCGAAAGAGTCATAAGCATCATGGACTCGTAAAGGATGCACACATACCGGCAATAGTGGTGGCGGCATCGTGCCAAGTACTGTTGGCAATGCACAACGGGATGGGATGTTCACGAGCAACTAGGCCAAAGATGATGGGACACGAGTGCAGTAGTATCGATAAGAGCTTGGGGCATGATGGGCGCCCGCCCGTCGTGCCTCCAAGAGTTGATCGTGCTACGTAATGGATCCGATCGCTAGGCGATGCGTGACTTCACTGCACGTGGCATCCGTCGGTGTGGCGAGGTTGATGGAGGCCACCAAAATGGCAGCCATAGGCTAGCATATCAGTGGCATCCGATCTTGCATATGCGTAACTATCTGGTCTCGCCATAGGAGTGTTCCCGCCGGTCGCACCGCATGCAGGTCTGGCTACCATCTCATCATCGGTGCGATGAATGGGACAGTACTGGCTAGTGCAATGGCTTTGGCAATGATAGATTCTGAAGATGGGTGCTGGTCGAGCGACGAAAAAGAAATTCTTCGTCTTCTCCTAAAAAATTATGAAAAAAATAAATGAAAATGAAAGATGAAGTTGGAAGTGATCCAACTTCTAAGTAGAGAAAGCTGATTTATGGTATTTAATTTATTTTAAACTTTTTTTCAAGATTCTTTAAGTTATTATTAATATCCCAATTTTGGAGGGGCCAAATATGTAAATACATATATATTTAAAATTTTACATAAAATTTTAATCCATAAAAAAATTGAAAAAAATTAGGAGGGCCGAGGCCCCCTGCCCCACAACGATCTGCCCCTACTCTTCACATTAGAAACTGGCTTGTTGCAAAGACAAGAACTATAACTACAAAAAGTTTATCAATAAGGAAATCTATATCTGGGAGATAGATAACTAGCTCGATGGGACAAGGAAGATTACAATCGATGAAGATTTTATTGATCATAAAATCTTTTTTAGAAAGATCAGCAATTCTGCCTAGTAATAGCAGTGGGATCGGCCGAGACCTCCGGGTGCCACTATTTTACCATAGATTGCTACTATAATTCCCGCATCACCGTGACCAGTATTTGGACCTATTGTGATAGGATAGTAAGCAGGTTCTGTTAGGTCGCCGATGGCAGGGGCAGAGGAGCAAGAGGTTTTAGCACTAGCTAGGATGCTCCTTGTAACATGGAAGCATCCAGTGCAGTTGGTAAAGGCATCCTATGCTTGAATGATCATCATTGGGCTCCAAACTCTAAAATTTTTTTCGAGATGATGCTTGCCCCTTACTTAGCTTGCTAATTTGTTGCAGCTAAATCACCTTCCTCCAGATCTACGACGGCACCGAGAGATCCCGCTAACTTTTTTGGTGGGATGAGGTCCTACTTTTGGATGCCTCTCGGATAAAAACCTGCAAGAAAAGTTCCTGGACTGGGATTACCGATGGGAGAATCTCCGATGCTCAAGTTAGTAAGGAAGATGAGATGGACAATAGTCACCAGAGTTGAGAGCCATAGTGGTGATTAAATAAGCGTGTAAAGAGAAGTGATAGTGTATTATGGCATACATCGACATGGGCCCCTTCTTACTAATCTGTAGAGTTATACGAAATAATTGAATATTGTTTGGGAGGTAGCCTCCCCTGTCGTGTATAACATATTTTGCTAAGGTAGTAGGATCTTGTCCTCTAAAATCTTTTTTGCTAATACCTTTATGTTGTGATGGCAGGATCTGTTAAGATCTTGTTAACCATGATTTGTGATGGAATAGTTGTGATTGAAGGGGCTGTCACCTACTTGGATGTTATGGAACCCGAGTAGGTAATCAACTTTGACGTTGCCAAAAGGAGGGGCTAGGCACCGTACTAGAGCATGTTTGCGACTTAGTTTACTCAGGTAACTAGTTGGTTCCGAGTAGGTAGTCGATAGATGCATATGAAAAATGTCATGTTAGTCAGACTCGGTAGGTGGCAGCTACTCAGCTTGGAAAGGAACGACCTCTCGGCCTAGGAAGGAGTGGATACTCGATCAACTTCATCCTCCCCTCGCTAGTCTTCGTGGTTGGCGGTGAAATAGTTGGCTCCATTGTCTCCTTCATAATCGATAGCTTGATTGACCCAAGTCAGAAATTTTAATTTTCGATGGCTGATAGCACAATCGATAATCTAGTAAATAGTTGGTACCGAGTAGTTAGTTGGTACCAAGAAAGTGCTCTATATGGATGCTTGCTACTACTCGACCATGGCTCTCCTTGGTCGGTTGCCATAGACATCTCCGTATTAGGTTGCCATAGCTATCGATACATGGCCGAATGTTCTAGTATTATCACCACTCGGTTGGATGACCCCTCCTCCATTCTTGACCCTATTGAACCTAATAAAATCTATTTAGCAATATGTTATAGGATTTATGATAGATTTAGAATTTAAAATTAAAGTCATTCATCATGAGCTTCTTTAAAATTAAAAAAAATAAAAATCGTGTTTTCAAATTATCCATCAACCATGTTAAATAGACATTTTTGCGCGGCCTACAATCAACAACAGTGCATGGCTCCATGGCATATGGCATTCGTTAGTATAGCAAGGCTGTCATGGACACCCGCACCCCCTACCTAGCACACCTAATAACCATTATTTCTTTTTCATTATTATTAAACGCCACTGCCCCTCCCTCCTTTCCCATCATCTCTCTCCCTCCCTCTTTTTTCTCACTCTCTCTTACTCTCTCACTTATTTCAATATTTTATTTATTTTTATTTTATTTTATTTATTTACTGTTATGGAGGCTAACCCCTATTCTCGGTATCCCGAAGGTCCAATGTTCAAGGTTTAACTCTGTGACTAAGACCGACTGTTCTCTAGGCAAGATAGACCATGCCATCGAGCTTCATCAGTTTGATTGACCTTCAACCTAACAACGGTTCTCTTTTCTTTCGACAGCCAAAACTCGACATCCGTTGGATAAGGAGAGGTTACACCTCGGGTATTTTGGCCCTCTTGACCCACAGTCCTCGGTATAGATACTTAATCCGACCCTAGGCCCTTGCATTTAGGAACAGACATGGATTCTAAGGCATTACTCTTCAAGACAACAAAAATGTTGTTAATGCTTGCCCCCATGCACTCGAATATACGAATTAGAGGCGATCTTCCTTAATCTTCAGCAAATCCTCACAATTAAGAGTGGCATGACTAGTCCCATATAGTGGTCGACGTCACCATTAAAGGGCATGGCTGGCAATGCATAAAAGATAGGGTTTCAATAAATTGGAGGCAAACATTCCAAGCAAATGGAATGATCCGCTGCCAAATCTACTGATAGGATTTGATGCCCTATCACTTCTTACCAAACCTGCTAAGGATTTCTGTATTCTAAAAATATCCCTACCTCTCGCCTATATAATTAAAGGGGCTCCCTAAGAGCTCCCAAGGTGTTCAAAACACCTACTCTTTCTCTCCTCTTTGCTATATTTTTTTAATAAATTAAATAAATATTTCTTAATATTTGTTAATTTTTTTCAATATCTTGTATTCAAATAGTATCGCCTTCCAAACTCGAGTGGCTGTTCTTATGGATCGTGCCATATAATAGGTATAGTTGGCATGGCTGTGCATGGTTCTATGGCACTTGGAGGCAGTAGGGTGTGAAGTAGTAGCGGTTGGTGCAACATCTAGAGATGGCATTATCTGCTTAAGTACTTGTGGTGCACCATCACTCATGCACGATGCCAGCCAAATTTACCTTTCATGTGCATGCGATTGCTGGCATCCAGGGAGCTTGCATAGATACCACTTCACACCGCACTGACTTTAATAAAATAAATATTTTAATATTTTATTTTATTTTTATATATTATTTTTTTCTCTATAATCAAATATCAAAAAATATAGTTAAAAAAGGATGGTTGATAACATGATGGAGAACTTAGCATTCACCCCATTAAAAATAAACAAAAATAGTTTTTACGGAGAACATAACACCCTATCATTAAAGAATAAAAAAATAGAAAAATATGGTTCAAACGGAGAGCATAGCATCTCGTTGTTAAATTGGTTGAGACTTCAATCTCATCTTGATCAGGGGAGATTGCTTCGCTCCTACCACCTCCATGGTTGCCACCGTCAGCCTCGCCACATCGCGAACATCGTGTACCATGAAGCTATGTGCATTGTGGACCGTAGACTATGCAGATGTATCTATTTAATATAGTTGGCGGATGATTTGAAAACATCATATTTTTTATTTTTAAAGGAACTTGTGATGGATAATTTTAATTTTAAATCATGAATCTATCCTAAATTCTATAGTGTATTAATAAATAGATCTTATTAGGATCCAGTAGGGTCGGGAATGTAGGAGGGATCTTCTAACCAGGTGGTGGTGGCATTGGGATATCCAGCCACGTATCGACAGTTGGTACATGGTATTTAATAGTTGTAGGGTATCAAGCAAGGTAGTAACGATATTAGAGGATGTAACGTTCAAGATCTAAAGGACAGCGATAAGCTGACAGGGTTGGAGGTGGTAAAGGGACCGACAATGGTCTTCCACTATAAACATTAATTAAAAAATATTAAAAAATATTTATTAGTATAATGATTAAAAATATTAAAAATATATTTTATTTATTTAATATTTAAATAAAATATTAAATGAATAAAATAAACCAAAAAAATAAAATACTAAATAAATAAAATACTAAATAAATAAAATACTAAAATAATTTATAAATATAATTTTTAATATTAAATAAATAAAATATTAAATTAATATTAAAATCAAAGAGTAAATAATATTTTCATACTAAATCAGTAAAAAAAAAAGATTGAAATCGGAAAAAGCAGAGAGAATAAAAAAAAGAAGAAAATTTTCTATCTGTCCATTCCAAGCCTCCCACTCGACTGAATCTTCCAAGAATGAAAAATATTAGAGCTTGCACAAATTCGAGCAGCTTGCATCGAATATTACCTAGCATGTTGGAGACCTGCGGGGATAGCTATACCGAGATTTATCTCCCATATCTCTTTTTTTATCAAAAAAAATAATAAAAAAAAATATTGAAATTTTTTTTTTATTTGACCATTCTACGCCTCCCACCTCGTTGAATCTCCTAAGGATGGAAAAATCAGAGAAAAAAATATAAAAGAAAAATTTCCTGTTTGGCCATTCCGAGCCTCACACCTGATTGAGTCTTCCAAGAAGAAAGAATTAGAGAAAAAAGAAGAAAAAAAGAAAAAAATTCTTATTTGGCCTTTCCAAGCCTCTCACTTGATCGAGTCATCCAAGAAAGGAAAAAATTAGGGGCAAAATGGAAGAAAACGAGGAAAATGGGAGAAAACGGAAAATAAGATTCTCATTTGGCCGTTTAAGCCTCCAATCCGATTTAAGTCTTTTGAAAATTAAAAAAAAAAAAGAGAAAATAAAAAATATTTAAAAAATTGGCAAAACAAAGAAAAGGTGGATTCTTATTTGGCCATTCCTCTCACTTAAGTCTCCCGAGGATAGGAAGAACAAGAAAAAAAAAAAAAAATGCTGTCATGGTTGTTAAAATTAATCCATGATTTTAATTTTAATTGTATATGGAGCTTCATTTCGAAGTTATGGATCGAGCCTACAATTCCAATTCACCTTAAAATTATAGATTTAACCCATAAATTTTAAGAAACAGCAAGGTAATTGACGGCCTACGTATTCATAATAACAGCACGGCATTCCAAATATATGGGTTGAACGTATAAGTTTAACGAGCGATATTTCAATTATCAGTGAACAATAATTTTATAAATATTTTTAAAAAATAATATTTTGATGATTAATTTTTAAAAATAATATTTTAAAAAATTTGATTGTGATTCCGAGACCAATGTCCAAGAAAAATTTTTTTTTTAAAAAAAATATGTAATTAGAAGTGCATATCAATCCATGATCCAGTTCATTTTGAAAGTGCACTGATATTGCTAAGACAGTAGCCCGATTGGTAGAAGCCTTATCTCACTATCAAGAGATCGCGAGTTCGAGATATCATCCTGCAGATGATTCGATTAAATTCGGACCTTTGTTCCCAATCTACCAGCCGGCATCTTAATGATATCAGTCGAATATTATCTGACACGATTAAATTCGGACATTTGTTCCCAATCTATCAGCCGGTATCTTAATGATATCAGTCGAATATTATCTGGCAGATCATTATCCTATGATATGGAATTTATAGTATAGCTATACGGGGATTTATTTTCTATTCCTATTGTTTATAAAAAAAAAAAAATCCGGGCAAGCTCATGGCCAGAATTCTACGAGAAAAAAAAGTTTAATATGATTAAATATTGATTTTTTTAAAAGTACGTCTACGGTATGTTTTTTTCTTTTGAAAAAAAAAAAAAAGTTAAATAATGGGTCCACGGTACGTCGCCAGCCTTTTAATGTTCAAACGACGTCCAGGACGGAGTCTACTTTGACTGATAGCTTCCTTTTTGATGTAACCGCATGTCGCGGGGCTTCACACGCCAGGAAAGCAGCTGCGGGTGCAAAGAAATTCCTTACCACCTGCATCATGTTTGCTGTGAAGATAATGCTTGTTTTATTGTTTGGCAGGTGGTGGTGGATGGAAACAAAGGGTAGTTTTCATGTGTTGAATCACAACCCAAGTTGTCAAGATTCCTTGCCGAATAGGTTCGATCAAATTCCAACAACGTCCTTAGTCATCTAATCTTGTACAATTGGTACCTTTTCTTTACATTCAGCCTAGTTAGTGATCAAATTGAACAACACTTCTTGCAAAAGTTTTTTTCAACTAATTACATTTACTTTCATAGAAAAACTCTCTCTCTTGAAAATATTCCATGCAACATAAATTTTTTTTTCAAATTTGTGTGCTCTTTATCAAATCACTATCTTTTATTGATGTCTCCACCCCTTGCATTGCTAAGAAAGAAGACGAGGAAAAAAAAAAAAAAACCAATAATAATAAATAACTTTTTCTTCTTAGAAATGGAATAGGATGAGCAAGAAATTTTTCATGCGGTTGAAAAGTATTCATGGTCAGTGTTGTTACCTGACATCATTGGAATATAGCATGAATCTCCTTATTTGATTTATCATAAAAAACTTCAGCAGTAACAATTAGGTATATAATAGGAAGTACGCCTTGTCCAAACTTGGAGATGAGTTTTTTTTGCTCGGGAGGTCATCCATTGCAAAATAGAAATGCTGCCCAATATTAAATAAACCAAAAGATCTTATAACTAGAGTTTCTAGATGTATGTTCGCCATTCATACCTGATATGGCCATTACGATAACGTGGCGTGTCTCAGATTCTGCCGGGCGTGATCCGAACCACATGAATTTTTTTGGCAGAGCGGGAACGGTCCAACAAGATCGGATGTGGCTCCATCGTGGCCGAAGTCGAGATCGGGCCGGGCGTTCCTGCTCCTTCGTCAGGTGGAGCCCGGACACGGGTCCACTTCGAACGAAGCCGGCGCCCCCTTGCTCCCTCGCCGGGTGGCGCCCAGAGACGGTTCCACATCGGCCGAGGTCGAGCCGGGCTTTCCCGCTCCTTTGCCAGGTGGCGCCCGGACACGGATCCACCTCGGCCGAAGTCGAGCGCCTCTCTGCCGCTCCGCCAGGTGTCCGCCCAGGAGGGGTCCACCTCAGCCGAGGCCGGCGGCCCCTTGCTCCCTCACCAGGTGGCGCCCAGAGACGGTTCCATCTCGATCGAGGTTGAGCCGACCCTTCCCGCTCCTTCACCAGGTGGCGCCCGGACATGGGTCCACCTCGGCCGAAGTCGAGCGCCCCTCTGCCGCTCCGCCAGGTGTCCGCCTAGGAGGGGTCCACCTTGGACGAAGCTGGCGCCCCCTTGCTCCCTCGCCTGGTGGCGCCCAGAGACGGTTCCACCTCGGCCGAGGTCGAGCCGGGCCTTCTTGCTCCTTCGCCAGGTGGCGCCGGGACACGGGTCCACCTCGGTCGAAGTCGAGCGCCCCTCTACCGCTCCGCCAGGTGTCCGCCCAGGAGGTGTCCACCTCGGCCGAGGCCGGCGGCCCCTTGCTCCCTCGCCGGGTGGCGCCCAGAGACGATTCCACCTCGACCGAGGTCGAGCCGGGCCTTCCTGCTCCTTCGTCAGGTGGCACCCGGACACGGGTCCACCTCAGCTGAAGTCGAGGGACCCTCTGCCGCTCCGCCAGGTGTCCGCCCAGGAGGGGTCCACCTCGGTCGAAGCCGACGGCCCTGTATGGTGAGGTCGCCGGGAAGTAGGGGCACGAGTTTCGAGATCGCCACTCGGGCAGCGCGCGCCGCACCTCGCGAGGAGCGCCGGTACGGTCGGCAGTAACGCGTGAAACCTCGTTTACATCGGCCTGACTGGTTCCGCAGCCGAGAGGCGGAGTCCTGGCAGACAGGACCCAGTAACGGACGTTGTCAATGCCTGGGAAGGAGAGTGCTCGCGCTCGGCCCAAGGTCTGGCCGGTGTCCTCCCTCTACCCTTTTCTCGCTGGGCTCGGCAAGCAAGACAAGGAGGCCACCGGGTTCCTGGACCCGAAGGGGAAAGGGGAAAGAGAGAGAGAGAGAGAGAGAGAGAGAGAGAGAGAAGAAGGTGAAAGTGAAGAGGGAGCCTCCCAAGGGCGGGAGGCCGGAGGCAGCGTAATGGGATAAAAGGATGGGAAGAGCGGATAACCAGGTAAGGCGAAAAAAGGCTGAAAAAAAGAAAGGCACCAAGAGTAGGATCCAAGATCCTGAGAAGGGTCCCTTGGCGCAAGCTCGGTGAAGGAACTCGGCCCAATTTCCACTCTTCAAAAGACCTCTTTTGCTAAGATCATCTCTGAGCCTGGGACTCCTTCGGAGGCCCACCTTAGAGATTCTGTTATATCTCACCGTTTTCTAACTTGACCGTTGGAGCTCCCTCGCCAGGATCCCCAGCCAGGGTTTCTGATCTTGTTTTGCAGAATCGGGAGCTCGGGGACCTCGAGGCGAGACGGCCCGAGCCCGGTACCAGTTCTGAAGTTACAGGCCGCGGTGGCGGGATCGGCAACAGATTGGCACACCAGGTAGGGGGCAGGACAACACCCCCAGTGCGAGCTAGCTCTCCGTGGGACAAAACATGCTCCGGCCATGGTGGTCACGCGCGGGCGCGAAGCATCCACCAGCCGAGTAGGAGAGGCCCCTTCCCCTCAGGGGCACGTAGCCCGGAGAGGGAGCTTCCTGCTCCACCTCCTCTTCCACCACAGCCGACCTCGGTGGACGGACCTTTCGCAGCTGTCATCCAACAACTGCAGAACCTGACTACAGCAATTCGGCAGCTACAACACCAGCAGCGGTTCTTGGCCACGCAGCCCCAGCCAGGGACCCCAGCGGCTCGGGCCACGGGGCCACGCGGAAGCCTGCGCTCCATCCAAGGTAGGCCCTCCCAATCGCGGGCAGTCTCCAACCCCCGCGGGAGCCACTAAACCCCCGCGAAGAGAAATTACTCCGGTTCGGCGGATCACGAGAGTCGATCCCTGGCCAACAATGCCGAGATGGCGCGCCGTAGTAGGCGACGTCGGGGCAAAGCCCCCCGCCGAGACCAATCGGCTCCCCCTTCACCAGTGGCCTCGATGGAAGATTCCACTGACAAGGCCATCAGGCGACAGGCCGAGAGGTGCCTAGAGGAGCATGAGCGCAAGCTGGCGGAGTTCGCCTGCTGGTTTGCCGACCTGCAGAACTCCTCGACGGACCCGGCGACTATGACTCCCGGCCACCCTTCTCCCGGAAAATCCAAGAGGAGCCGATTCCGAGTCAGTTCCGCATGCCGCAGGTGGATCCCTACGATGGGACCACCGACCCCTTGGACCATCTGGAGAGCTACAAGGCTCTCATGAGGGTCCAGGGGGCCACGGATGTTCTTCTATGCATTGCCTTCCCTGCTACCCTCTGGAAAGCTGCTCGAGTCTGGTTCACCCGCCTCGAGCCGGGATCTATTTGCTCCTTCCATCAGTTGGAAGGAAAGTTCATGGCGCACTTCGACTCTTGTCAAAAGGTGCCGAGAGAGGTGGACAACCTCTTTTCCATCTGCCAGCAGGACCAGGAGCTGCTTCGGGACTATATTACCCATTTCAAGATCGCTGCCCTGGAGATCTACAGCCTGGACGAGCCTGTTGCCATGCTGGCATTAAAGCGTGGGCTCAAGATGTCCCGCTTGACTTATTTCCTAGACAAGAAACCCCTCCAGGACGTATTCCGAGCTCCTCCTCCATGTCCACAGGTACATCCGAGCAGAGGAGGCCGATCGCACCCGGCGAGAACTGGATGGGAGGACCTTGAAAAAGCCGGCCCCGAGAGATGTTCCCGGGACCCAAAGGCCCGGGCCACCTGCTGACCCCCGTCCAAACCCGAAGCCGAAGGGCGGAGCCACCCCGGAGCGAAGTTTCACCCATCTCCTTGCTCCCAGAACAAAAATCCTCATGGAAATTGAGGGTGAGCACTACCTTCGCTGACCTCCTCCTCAGAACCCAAGGAACACCCGCGACAAGTCAAAATACTACCAGTTCCACCGCGAGCACGGCCATGACACAGAGGAGTGTCGCAATCTGAAGCGGGAAATCGAGGAGCTGATTAAAAGAGGCTACCTCAGGAAGTTCGTAAGGAACGAAGCCCCGGCGGAGGGACAACCACTCGTGGCCCTCCCCCCGGTTCCTGCGATCGATAACCGCCCGACGGAGAAGTCGGTGGGCATGATCTCTTGTGGAATCAGGCGGGCGGCGAAGAGAGCCCGGGAGGTGGGAGACCCGGAGGATGTATCCCCCTTTGAGAAAGGGGATGAAAACAAAAATGTAAATAATGATGCAGTGGCGATAGAGATGACCATCGCAAAGCATCATGTACATCGCATTATGGTAGATAGTGGGAGCTCTATTGACGTGCTTTTTTATGATGCTTTCTCCCAAATGAACCTGTCTCATGATCAGTTATGACCGGTGCACACCCCTCTTGTGGGCTTTACCGGGGACTCGGTGGGGGTCGAAGGGGATATCACTCTCCCTGTCACCGCTGGATCCCCACCTCGGCAGACCACCGCCATGATGACGTTTACCATCATCAAACTCCCCTCACCTTATAATGCGATCCTCGGTCGTCCGGGGCTCAACCAGCTGGATGCCGTGATTTCCACGAAACGGTTGTTAGTACAGTTCCCCATGGCCTCCGGGACTAGGGTGATGAGGGGGACGACCCAGCCCATCCAGCATTGCCTTCAGGCGACCCCGGGTGCCCGAGGCACCGAGCTCGGCCCCGACGTCGACGACCTCGACTTAAGGGAAAGGGAACCCAGGGGAGGACCCGTGGAACACCTGTTGACGTACCCCCTCGGTTCGGACCCTCAGATGACTGTGCATGTGGGGGCCCAGCTCCCGGAGGAAGAGTGGACCCGCCTGCTGGATTTCCTCCATGCGAATGTGGATGTGTTTGCCTAGTCCGCAGCCGACATGCCGGGCATCCCCTCTGAAGTCATCACCACAGGCTAAATGTTGACCCGAGGTGTCGCCCGGTCCGCCAAAAGAAGGGGAGCTTCACCGCAGAAAGGCAGAAGGCCATCAACGAAGAAGTAGAGAAGCTCCTCACCACCGGCTTTGTGCGGGAAGTACAATATTCCAGTTGGCTGGCGAATATGGTCATGGTGAAGAAGAGTAGTGGCAAGTGGAGGATCTGCGTGGACTACACCGACCTCAACCGAGCTTGCCCGAAGGACAGTTTTCCTCTTCCGAAGATTGACCAGCTGGTGGACACTACTTCAGGGCATCACCTCCTCTCTTTCATGGATGCCTTCTCTGGGTACAACCAGATTCGAATGCACCCGTAGGACGAAGAGCACACCGCTTTCGTCACCGACCGTGGAACTTACTATTACAAGATGATGCCATTTGGCCTCAAGAACGCCGGGGCCACATACCAGCGGCTGGTCAACAAAGTCTTCAAGGATCAGATCGGCCGCAACATGCAGGTATACGTGGATGACATGCTGGTAATGAGCAAGCCCCTTTCAGATCATGTTGGCGACCTGGCGGAGACCTTCGGCAACCTCCGACTTCACCAGATGAAGCTGAATCCGGCGAAGTGCGCCTTCGACGTCTCCGCCGGGAAATTCCTGGGGTTCATGGTAACCCAAAGAGGGATAGAGGCCAACCCGGAAAAGGTCCAGGCCATTTTGGACATGGAGCAACCCACCTCCAAGAAGCAAGTGCAATGACTCACCGACCGGATAGCCGCCTTGAGTCGATTTATCTCGAGGTCGGCCGACCACTGCCGGCCTTTCTTCAAAGTGCTGAGGAAGATGAGCGACTTCACCTGGACTGAGTGCCAGGAGGCGTTTGACGAGCTGAAGAAGATGCTTGCATCGCCCCCGCTGCTCTCCAGGCCCGAAGAAGGAGAGGAGCTCGTCTTGTACCTGGCGGTCACCCCGGAGGTCGTCAGCTTGGTCCTGGTCCGGACCGATGACCAGGGAGTTCAGAGGCCGGTGTACTACATGAGCAAACTCCTCCGCGATGCGGAGCTCAGGTATTCCCGGTCTGAAAAACTTATTTTTGTATTAATAGTGTCTGCCCAGCATCTCAGGCCCTATTCCAAGCACATCCTATTGCCGTCCTGACTGATCAACCGCTGAAAGCGATACTCAGCCGACCCGACACATCCGAGCGATTGGCGAAGTGGGCACTCAAGCTCAGCGAGTTCGATATCACTTATCGGCCAAGGTCGGCCATGAAGGCGCAAGTGCTCGCCGACTTCTTGGTCGAGTGCGCAGGCCTAGGCAAGGGGATAGAAGAGGACCCTCTGGACCGGCAGTTGGAACCGGGACCCGAGGAAGATGTGTGGATCCTTCATGTGGACGGAGCCTCGAACTCCAGCGGGAGCAGAGCCGGTCTCATCCTCGCCAACGGCGAGGGGGTCGTCGCCGAATGTGCACTCCATTTCTAGTTCGCCGCAACTAACAACCAGGCGGAGTACGAGGCGCTCCTCGCGGGGCTGAGAGTGTCCCGCGAGTTGGGCGTGGCCAACCTCAAGGCCTTCACTAATTCCCAGATGGTGGCCGGACAGATCTCTGGAGAGTACGGCACGCGCAACCCTCAAATGGCGAAATACCTGGAGCTCGTGATAACAAGCGCGGTCGGATTTCGGTGCTTCAGCATCTCCCACATATCCCGCGAGGAAAATGCTCGCGCGGACGCTCTCTCCTGACTGGCAATCCTGTCGGACTCGTTGTTGGGCCGCGCTTATGTTGAGCGTCTCAAGGCCCCGAGCTACGAGACCCCTGTGGAGGTTCAACAGGTCAGCCAAGAGCCCAGCTGGATGGACAAGTATGCCGAGTACATTACCAGCGACACCTTGCCAGAGAATCGCGCGGCGGCCCGCCTTATCAAGAAGAAGGCCGAGCGATTCGTCCTGATGGATGGGAAACTGTATCGAAGGTCCTACTCCTACCCTCTCATCAAATGCCTGAGATCCGTGGAGGCCGCACTCGTACTCCAGGAAATCCACGAGGGCATCTGCGGGAACCACGTGGGGGGCAGAACGCTGGCGTACAAGGCCCTCTGCCAAGGTTATTTCTGGGAGACAATGAAGGAGGATGCCGCCGACTTCGTGAAGAGGTGTGATTGGTGCCAGCGGCACGCCGTGGTGCAGCGGCAGCCCTCCACTCCACTTTCCCAGCTCTCGGCTCCGTGGCTGTTCGCCCAGCGGGGGATGGATCTCTTAGGACCCTTTCCCCCAGCGTCCGGGCAGCAGAAATTCCTGATCATGGCCATTGACTGCTTTACGAAGTGGGTCGAGGCCGAACCCCTAGCCCGGATCATGGAGGCAAACGTCACCAAGTTTCTCTGGAAGTCAATCATTTGCCATTTTGGCCTACCCCATACCATTATCACCGATAATGGACGTCAATTCGACTGTCGGGAGTTTGAAGAATTTTGTAGCGACCTCGGCATCCACCATCGCTTCACCTCGGTGGCGCATCCGTAGACAAATGGAGAAGTCGATGTGACAAATAGGACCATCTTGCAGGGCCTCCGGACGAGGCTGGATCAGGCCAAGGGCAGGTGGGCATAAGAGCTCCCGAGCGTCCTGTGGGCATACCACACCACCCCGAGGACGGCCACGGACGAGACCCCGTTCAACTTCGTCTTCGGAGCCGAGGCGGTTATCCCGATAGAGCTCAGCCTACCCACCCTGCGCGTGGAGCAGTACGACGAAGTGGAGAATCCTGCCAGGATGATGCTGAACCTGGACCTCCTTGAGGAGACGAGGGATAAGGCTCGAGTCCGGATGGTGGCGTACAGGCAGCGAGTGGCCAGGTACTACAACTCCCGGGTGCGACCGAAGTCCTTTCGCCCAGGAGATCTGGTGCTCCGGCGTGCTGAAGCTTCCCAGCCACGGGAGTGCGGGAAGCTCTCCCCGAACTGGGAAGGCCCATACAGGGTGACAGAAGTTCTCCCTCACGGGGCCTATTACCTGGAGGAGTTAGGAGGGTCCAGATTCCCTTGGACCTGGAATGCCTCAAACCTGTGGATGTATTACCAATAATGTAAGGTTCCTCGAACTCCTGCAATGAAATCCTTTTACTTCAAATACTTCTTCTCACCTCGTAGGAAGAGAGACACTTAACTCTGAGTTCGGTGAATACGACTGTGGCCGAAGACCCAAGAAGGCAACAAGTCCCGGACTTTGGTCCGGAAGGCGGGGCAGAGCCCAAACTCACCCACGCAATCACGGAGAATAGCCCGGCAAGCCGCGCGGGGCTCGGATAAAGCTTGCGGCCCCGGGGTTCAGTCCGAAAGTCCCGGACTTCGGTCTGGAAGGTGGGGCAGAGCCCAAACTCGCCCACGCAATCACAGAGAATAGCCCGGCAAGCCGCGCAGGGCTCGGATAAAGCCTGCGGCCCCGGGTTTCAGTCCGGAAGTCCCGGACTTCGGTTCGGAAGGCGGGGCAGAGCCCAAACTGACCCACGCAATCACGGAGAACAGCTCGGCAAGCTACGCGGGGCTCGGATAAAGCTTGCGGCCCCGGGGTTCAGTCCGGAAGTCCCGAACTTCGGTCTGGAAGGTGGGGCAGAGCCAAACTCACCCACGTAGTCCCAGAGGATGGGCCGGCAAGCCGCGAAGGCCTCGCGCAAAGCCTGCTCCACTATCGTCCAGCCCGAAAGTCCCAAACTTTGGTCTAAATGGTGGACGGGACTCAGTCTGCCCGCGAGCTCAGCTTGGAGCACACCACAGGGCTTATTCCCAGCGCTTGAAACCAACACTCGTTTCAACAAAAAAAAAAGAGAGGAAGAGAAAGAAAAGCGGGATAAAGCAAAGCCAAGATTTGGCAAACAAGGGATTTCATTAATTTAAAGTGGGATTACAATGAAGGAGTCCCGACAGGCCGGGAGTCCTCAAAAAAAAAAGAGGAAAAGAGATACAAGAGGGAAGCAAAATAGAAAAAAGGGGAAGAAGTCCGTTAGGCCGGGGGAGCTACTTCGGTGCAATGGCACTATCCTCGGGCGGAGGTGCGCACTCTCCACCTGCGCCGTCGACGGGTGGCTGCTCAGGGGGCTGCTCTGGAGTGGCAGCCTCGTCGCCTGATGCCGCTGGAGCCTCTCCACTAGGCTCCTGCCTCCTTCCATCGAGGACCACCCCGCAGAGGTCGAGTTCAGGGTAGAAAGAGCTCACCTTCTCCCGGCATACCTGGAACCTCTTCAAGAAGGAGTCCACATCGGCCTCCCGAACCTCCGCAATGTACTCCTCGGAGGCCCAGAATTTCGGGATGGCCTCCTGCGCCTCCCGCTTCGATGCTTTCAGCAGCCCGTTGACGTAGGAGCTCTTCTCCTTAGCTGCGTTCAGCTCCTTTCGAGCCTCCTCCACCCGGCGCTCCAATGATCGGGACTGAGCTCGGAGGCGAGCCTTCTCCGCCGCGTCATCCTCCATGCGGTGCTGGTTAGAGATCCTCTCCTCAGATAGAGAGGTCTCCAACTCTTTGATGCGCCCCTCGACGCGCGCCAGGTCGGGTTGGAGGGCTTGGTTATTCCCCTGCAGCTCGACCCCTTTCTCCATTAGGTCCTTCATGTCGGCTGCGAGCTTGCCGAGCTTTTCCTCCTTCTCAGTGTCCTTTTTGGCATACCCTGCGAGGAAATTCCTCAGCAGCAGCACGTTGGTCCCGATCTGCACCAGAAAAAGAGAGGTTAGTCAAAATCCAACCGAAACTTTAAAAGGGAGGGTTTCGAGCCCGGGACTTACCGTGAAAAGCTGTGGAAGGATTCCGAGTAGGGTGTCGGCATAATCCCGGCCGCCCCTTAGTCGGCGGTCCCGGGAGGTGCAGGCGAACTCCATGATCCTCTCCGCGAGGCCCTGATCATGGATCACGGAGCACCGGCTGGTGAGATTTGGCGGCGGGGCAGACAGGTCGGCAGCAGCAGGGGCGACCGTCCCCTCACTGGGTGGAACGGCCACCGACGGAGCAGCTGGAGCCACCGGGGGCGCCGTCGGGGCAGCGGTTGAGGTGGGCGCTGCCCGGGAGGGGGCTAGCCCCCCCTCTTCAACAGCCCTGTCGAGGTCGACAATAGGGACGTCGGGCGCCTGGGCTCAAGGTGGCCTGGATGCGGGAGCTGCCATCACTGGACCGGAGGTGGGGATCGGCACGGCTTCCCGGCTCGCCTTGGTACGAGCCCTCTTCGCCACGGGCTAATTTCCCTCGGCGATGTTCCTCTGCACGGCGCCCTCCAACAGGTTCTCTAAAGTAAACTTTAAACCTGAAAGAAAATGGAGGTCAGTCTGGCCAGTTAAAAAGGAAAAGGGAGAATCGGGGAGCACGAAGTAGAAGGGAAGGCCGAGCCTCACCCAGCTCCCGGATGGGACTGATCCCCGCCTCGAACAAGTTCTGCTCCGAGAGCAGAACAACGAGCGTCAGGACCGCATCACTCAGCAGCAAGGAATAGACCTCTTGGTCCGCCGACTCGACTTGGGAGTTTCGGTTCGGAGACCGATCCGGCTCGCTCCAGGCCCAGTCGACGTCCTCAATCGAGACAAAAAAGAACCGGTTCTTCCAACCCTTGATAGAGGAAGGGAGGTCGAAGCTGAGGAACCTAGGCCGAGGTGAGATGTATCACCAGCCATCATCGGTGGAATAGCGCTTCAGGATGAAAAGAGCCCTGAAGAGAGAGAAGCGGGCAACAAATCCATGGAAGTGGCAGAAGACTATGAAGGCGAAGATGACCCCGATGGCGTTTGGAGCCAACTGGGCCGGGACCAAATGGTAGTGACTAAGAAAGGAGAGGAAGAAAGGATGTAGGGGGAATCGAAGACCCCCAAGGAGGAAGTCCTCGTAAAAGGCTATTCGCCCGGGGCCGCTTAAGGTCACACGATCCCCGGGCTGCGGGAGAGAAAGACGGATCGACTCCGGGATACCATAGATTTCCCGGAGCAAAGAAAGGACACCTTCGGTCATCGTTGAGACGTGACCGGAGGGACCAACAGAAGAGATGGTCGGAGGAGGAAGAGAAGAGATTGGATGGGCCGAAACTACAAGAGGAGACCTATGACCCCTAGGGATGCCTATGGTTACACCCCCAGACTGGAGCCGCCTGCGGATCTCGTCCGAGATCACCTCCCCTTCCGAGGAAGAGGACGATGGAGTCCTCGACTGGGATGGACCGGCCTCGTCCGGATTAGATGAAACATGACGATGACACGCCATGGGGAAGGAAAGGGTGAAGAGAAAATTGCTAAGGCCGGGGGACGAAAGAAGGAAGCAGATGTGGGCACTCACCGAAATACACTGTGCAAAAGGGGTGGCAACCCAGGGAAGTGAAGGATAGCCCACTGCAACCACCGGCGGAGCGCAAGAAAGGGAAAGGGCTTCGTTTCCGAAAAGTCCCCCTCCTTTTCAAATTTGATCGACAGCGACCGTACCCCTCATTCCGTTCCGGACCACCAGATGGATGCCGCGTGGACGCACGCCCGACATCGACGCTTCGGTTACATGGAAACGGCCTCCTTTTCGAAGCAATGCATTAAGTGCAACCGGAAATGCGACGCGTGGCAACCTCTCTCATAGGATCTCGGGCGCAACAAGGAACAGCGATGAGGATCGTGGCAATTATGGCGCGAGATCTTCGTCTTTCCCATGTCATCTCCGCATTAAATCCTCACGTTCCGAGCCACGACGCCTCAGCGGAACGAGGGGATGGGGGGCAACTGATACGACCGTTGCGATGACATAGCGTGTCTCAGATTCCGCCGGACATGATCCGAACCACGTGGAATTTTTTGGCTGAGCGGGAATGGTCCAGCAAGGTCGGATGTGGCTCCACTACGGTCGAAGTCGAGGTCGGGTCGGGCCTTCCTGCTCCTTCGACAGGTGGCGCCCGAACACGGGTCCACCTCGAACGAAGCCGGTGCCCCCTTGCTCCCTCGCCGGGTGGCTCCCAGAGACGGTTCCACTCGGTCGAGGTCGAGCCGGGCCTTCCTGCTCCTTCGCCAGGTGGCGCCCGGACACGGGTCCACCTCGGTCGAAGTCGAGCGCTCCTCTGCTGCTCCGCTAGGTGTCCGCTCAGGAGGGGTCCACCTTGGCCGAAGCCGGCGGCCCCTTGCTACCTCGCCGGGTGGCGCCCAGGAACGGTTCCACCTCGGCCGAGGTCGAGCCGGGCCTTCCTGCTCCTTTGCCAGGTGGCGCCCGGACACGGGTCCACCTCGGCCGAAGTCGAGCGCCCCTCTGCCGCTCCGCCAGGTGTCCATCCAGGAGGGGTCTACCTCGGCCGAGGCCGGCGGCCCCTTGCTCCCTCGCCGGGTGGCACCCAGAGATGATTCCACCTCGGCCGAGGTCGAGCCGGGCCTTCTCGCTCCTTCGCCAGGTGGCGCCCGGACACGGGTCCACCTCGGCCGAAGTCGAGCGCCCCTCTACCGCTCCACCAGGTATCCGCCCAAGAGGGGTCCACCACGGTCGAGGCCGGCGGCCCCTTGCTCCCTCGCCGGGTGGCGCCCAGAGACGGTTCCACCTCGGCCGAGGTCGAGCCGGGCCTTCCTTCTCCATCGCCAGGTGGCGCCCGGACACGGGTCCACCTCGGTCGAAGTCGAGCGCCCCTCTGCCGCTCCGCCAGGTGTCCGCCCAGGAGGGGTCCACCTCGGACGAAGCCGACGCCCCCTTACTCCCTCACCTGGTGGCGCTCAGAGATGGTTCCACCTCGGCCGAGGTCGAACCGGGCCTTCATGCTCCTTCGCTAGGTGGCACTCGGACATGGGTCCACCTC
The DNA here is from genome assembly GCA_021397845.1 of Areca catechu. Classification (NCBI taxonomy): domain Eukaryota; kingdom Viridiplantae; phylum Streptophyta; class Magnoliopsida; order Arecales; family Arecaceae; genus Areca; species Areca catechu. Next base: position 164,878,896 of record CM038043.1, read on the forward strand.
GGTCGAAGTCGAGCGCCCCTCTGCCGCTCCGCCAGGTGTCCGTGCAGGAGGGGTCCACCTCGGCCGAGGCCAGCGGCCCCTTGCTCCCTCGCCGGGTGGTGCCCAAAGACGGTTCCACCTCGGCCGATGTCGAGCCGGGCCTTCCTACTCCTTCGCCAGGTCGCGCCCGAACATGGGTACACCTCGGTCGAAGTCGAGCGACCCTCTGCCGCTCCGCCAGGTGTCCGCCCAAGAGGGGTCCACCTCGGTCGAAGCCGGCGGCCCTGTGTGGTGAGGCCGCCGGGAAGCAGGGGCACGAGTTCCGAGACCGCCACTCGGGCAGCGCGCGCCGCACCTCGCGAGAAGCACCGATACGGTCGGCAGTAACGCGTGAAACCTCGTTTACATCGGCCCGATTGGTTCCGCAGCCGAGAGGCGGAGTCCTGGCAGACAAGATCCAGTTACGGATGTTATCAACGCCTGGGAAGGAGAGCGCTCGCGCTCGGCCCAAGGTCTGGCCGGTGTCCTCCCTCTACCCTTTTCTCGCTGGGCTCGGCAAGCAAGACAAGGAGGCCACCGGGTTCCTGGACCTAAAGGGGAAAGGAGAAAGAGAGAGAGAGAGAGAGAGAGAGAGAAGAAGGTGAAAGCGAAGAGGGAGCCTCCCAAGGGCGGGAGGCCGGAGGCAGCGTGATGGGATAAAAGGATGGGAAGAGCGGATAACCAGGTAAGGGGAAAAAAGGCTGGAAAAAAGAAAGGCACAAAGAGTAGGATCCAAGATCCCGAGAAGGGTCCCTTGGCGCAAGCTCGGTGAAAGAACTCGACCCAATTTCCACTCTTCAAAAGACCTCTTTTGCTAAGATCATCTCTGAGCCTAGGACTCCTTCGGAGGCCCACCTTAGAGATTCTGTTCCATCTTGCCTTTTTCTAACTTGACCGTCGGAGCTCCCTCGCTAGGATCCCCGGCCAAGGTTTCTGACCTTGTTTTGCAGGATCAGGAGCTCGGGGACCTCGATGCGAGACGGGCCGAGCCCGGTACCAGTTCTGAAGTTACAGGCCGCGGCGGCGGGATCGGCAACAATATCTATAAGCTTATCTTAAAGCAGAGTAAAAAAGTGTACAGCATAGACTTAGTAGCCCACTAATAGCCCTATTATAATAGCTGCTACTACTATTCCCATTATAATTATAATTATTACTATTGTTACTACTGATATGGGGGAGGGGAACCCCTCCCTCGGTATCCCAAGACTTTGTAGGCTGAAGCTTGCCCTCGAAAACTAGGACTCGTCATTCTTCGGACAAAGCAGAGTTACACCTTGGGTTCCTTGACTTGTTTGACCTTCGGACTCAATAAAAATACTTAGACCGATCCTGAATCCTTGTATCAATGGCGAACAAAAACTTAAGCAGCACTTTCTTGGATAGTCCAAAGGATGATTTGATTGACACTCATCTCTATGCATCCAATTGCATGATCAGAAGGCCATATCATATCTTATAATCAATGATAGATCTTCACAATTAAAAGACATGATTAGTCCTATACATCGATCAGCATCACCATTAAGGAGCATAGCTAATTCTGCACAAAAGATAAAATTCCAATTTAAGGGAAGGTGACATTATTTACGAAATGGAATGATTCCTAGACAATTTTGTGCGATAGGATCTTCGGCTCTGTCACTTCTCACCAAATTCTACTAAAAGTTTTCCATTCCGAAAATATCTCAGGATCTCACCTATAAAAAGGACTCCCTAGAAACTTCCAAGGTAAGCACGATATTAAACTCTCTCCAGTCTTCACTCCCTTTTTCTTCTATCTATTCTTGGTTCTTGACTTGAATGTCGAAGGATCTACGTTAAAGTAACCTCTGATCGAAAACTTGTTTTACAAGTATAGTTCGTGAGCACCATCTCTCCAACAAACTCTGACATCTAACTGGGAATCAATGGCAATAACTATTACTTTTATTGACATTGTTGTTTATATTATTATTGGTATTGTTATGATAATCCGGTCCAGTTTAAATAATTACCGGTCCATTAGTTGGGCCAATTTTGATTTCGAGTTTATCAGCCGAATCGATGCACTAAAGAAAATATCTCCTTAATTTAATGAAGGTTGTGGTCCCCAAAAGGAATACATCGTTATTATTTCTTCTTTCGGAGTCGTTTCTTCAGCCTGGTTCGAAGAGTGTGCCTCTGGAATATGTTATTATATTTTCTTTGGCTTCATATCTTCAGCCTGGTCCGAAGAGTATGCCTCTAGAATATGTTATTCTATTTCCTTCGGCTTCATATCTTCAGTCTGGTCCGAAGAGTATGCCTCTGAAATTTGTTATTCTATTTCCTTCGGCTTCATGTCTTCAGTCTGGTCTGAAGAGTATGCCTCTGGAATATGTTATTCTATTTCCTTCGGCTTCATATCTTCAGCCTGGTCCGAAGAGTATGATTAAGTGGCTCGACCCTTGATGGATTTCTGCATGACAACAGTGATGTCAAACTCTGACATTATATTTCCTTCGGCTTCATATCTTCAGCCTGGTCCGAAGAGTATGCCTCTAGAATATATCATTCTATTTCCTTCAGCTTCATGTCTTCAGCCTAGTCCGAAGAGTATACCTCTGGAATATATCATTCTATTTCCTTTGGATTCATGTTACAGTAAGTAGTTATCTATTTTCCTTGTTCGCTCCAAAAAGATGTGTCCAAAGTATATAGCTAACATTTTCTCAGGCCGTCCCAAGCAAGGCCATTCAAAGAGAATGTTAGATTCACTTCGGACTCTCTCTAAAAAGGAATACATCTGAAACATGTGAGCATTTTTTCAACTTGAAATAGTTGAGGGTTGTTCTGGTTGTTATAACCGTCCACATGACCGATATCTCCATCTTGGATAACCATGGAATAACTAATTCTTCGACTGCTACTACGTATTGTTATGAGGAGATTTTGTTAGCTAACTCCCATAACCGTAAGTAATTACACTTATACCTATAAATATTGGTAAGAGGGGACACTCAAGATAAGCTAACTTCAGACCAGTTAAAGCCATTCTTCTTTCTTCCTTCTTCCTTCTCACTACACTCTGCTCTCAAGCTCTCCATTCTGCTACCTGCATTCTTACGAACTTTAGCATCGGAGTGTCCCCCACCAGAAAAACTCCGATCAGGGGAGTTGTTTTGCAGGCTCCCATCGACGACGAACTGGCGGGCGAGCTACTCCATCCGGTCGCAAGGATTCAGCATCAATAGATTGACGTGCCAGGTAGGGAAAGATATATTTTCTCTGGTTAAAGGAGAACTTTGATCAAGCAAAAATGATGAAAGGGAATAACCAGAATGCTTCTTACAAGCAGGGAGTAGCACGCTCCTCAAGCAGATAACCTTCTGGTGGACAACAACATGCCACCTCCTATGTTGATGGTAGGCAGCAGCAATTTGAAGCCCTCTTGAATAAAGTGGATGCTTTGACAGCTTTGGTTCAAACTCTACAAGAAACTGTTGTTCAAAGGCAGTGTCCTCCACCCACCTTTCAGCCCAGCCATCAAACTGAAAGAAAGGAAGATCGATGTCGAGAACTCACTCCAAGTTCTTCACGGATCCAGTCATCCCGTGATCATTATACTTCTCTGCCAGATTGACGTTTGGAGGATCACAATAGGAAGAAGAGAATCAGGCATTTTCTCTCTGTTTCTTCCGAAGATTCTGCACCTGGAGGAGTTAGGCAAAGGGAATCGAACTTCGAATTTGAAGAGAAGTTCAAGTTTCTACAATCACAAATAACCAGACGTACAGATTAAAGAAAAAGAAATGAAGTTGTGGCTTTCAACTCCCAACCTTCTTTCTCCGATCGAATTATGGTCGAAGTCATTCCTCGACACTTTAAGATTTCACAACTGGAGACTTATGATGGAACTTCGGACCCTCTTGACCATCTAGGAAGTTACAAGGCTCACATGATAGTACAAAGGACAACTGATGCGTTATACTACCTCACTTTCCTTGCCACTTTAAGGAGATCTGCTCGAATATGGTATTCGAGCTTACTGTCAAAGACCATCCACTCCTTTGCTGAACTAGAGCGATAATTTGTTTCACATTTTAGAACATGTCAAAGGATGCCGCACAACACTGACAGTCTGTTCCTCCTTCAACAGAACGAAGAAGAGAGTCTTAAAGAATTTGTGATCCGGTTCAATTCGACCACTCTGGAGATTCCAAATCTCAATGAACACGTGGCCATGTCAGCATTAAAGAAGGGCCTCAGATCATCCAGGTTCACTTTTTTTCTAGATAAGAGATTTCTCATGAGCTATACCGAACTACTGGCAAGGGCTCAGAAATATGCTGCTGCTGAAGAGCAGGCTACGAGTCACAGACTCGCTGAAGAAAGACACCCTTCTAAGAAGAAGAACATCAAGGGACCGAATGTACCCACATCTTCTAATAATGCTATGGTTCCTACACGCAGCCCCAAGTCCAAGCAACAAGGTAATCGATTTGATTCCTACACATCCCTCAACTTGCAAAGGGAGAAAATCCTGTTAGAAATTAAAAAAGAAAATTACTTGTAAAGGCCACGTCCTCTGAAGACTTCTGCTAAAGTAAGGGATAAGAGTAAATATTATCGATTCCACCGAGACAATGGCCACAACACCGAAGAGTGTTTTTAACTTCGGGATGCTATTGAAGATTTGATAAAGAGGGGATACCTGGAAAAATACATCAACCGCTCAAAGCCTGCAGCCGAAGCAACAGCTTTTCAGAGAGTTGCTGATAAAGCCGATCTAGGCTCCCTTGGGAAGGCATATGTGGAGTATTTTGTAGACCCTAGCATATCAGAATCCATAGTAGAAGTATGTCCGATTGAACATGAACCTTCATGAATGGATCATATCCTTAAATTTTTAAATGAAGGCACCTTGCCCGAAGACAAGCTAGATGCTAAACGGCTTCGATGGATGGCTTCTTAATATGTAATCTTGGATGGGACCTTATATAAAAGATCCTTTACATAACCTCTGTTAAAATGCTTGGGACCTTCGGATACTGATTATGCGCTCAGGGAAGTGCATGAAGGTATATATAGAGATCACTTCGGGGGCAGATCTTTGGCTTATAAAATAATCCATCAAGGTTATTATTGGCCAACCATCCAGAAGGATTCTACAGAATTTGTCAGGAAATGTGATCAGTATCAGAGGTACTCTAATGTACAAAGATGACCTGCATATCAATTGACCCCCTTGACATCTCCTTGGCTTTTTGCTCAATGGAGAATGGACATCCTTGGTCCGTTTCCTCCAGCCTTTGGACAACGAAAATTTTTTATAATAGCAATTGACTATTTTACAAAATGGGTCGAAGCCGAACCACTAGCACAAATTATCGAAGCAAAGGCTGAAAACTTTGTTAAGAACTTTGTCATCTTTCATTTTGGAATTCCTTATGCTATAATTATCGATAACGGAAGACAATTTGATAATATGAAGTTCAAAAGCTTTTGTTCCCAGCATCATATACTCCACAAGCCGACTTCCATGGAACATCCTCAGTCTAATAGAGAAGCTAAAGTGACTAATAAAACTATTCTTCAAGGTCTCAAAACCAGGTTGAATGGTACTAAGGGACCGTGGTCTGATGAATTGAATTCAGTTCTTTGGGCATACCGAACTATTCCCAGAATGGCTACTGGAGAATCTCTGTTTCGCTTGGTTTATGGCACTGAAGCAGTTCTTCCTATGAAAGTCTCTTTACAATCTTTATGGATTGATTAGTATAAAGAACCTGAGAACTCAGAACGATGAAGAATTGACTTGGATTTGTTACAAGGCACTCGGCTTCAGGCATAGCTGAAAATAGCTACATATCATCAAAAGATTGCAAACTATTATAACTCCCGTGCGAAGGAACGAACCTTTCATCTTGAGGATTTGGTTTTGCGAAAGTCTGAAGTATCCAAGCTAGCCAAATAGGGCAAGCTTTCTCCTACTTAGGAAGGCCCATATCGGATCAAAGAAGTCATTCATCCCTGAACTTATCGACTGGAAACTCTAGAAGGTGCTCTATTACCTCGACCTTGGAATATACAGAATCTTCACAAATATTATCAATAAAGATTTCTATTCAAGGTTATCAAGATAGATTTAACCATTCTGTCTTAATCTTTTCTCTAAAAAGATATAAGGATGATCAACGTGATCTACCCTACGAAGTACCAAGGTGGGCTTGATCAGCCTGTCTTAATCTTTTTTCTAAAGGCATAAGGATGATCTTTATGATCTACCATACGAAGTGCTGAGGTGGGCTTGATCAGCCTATCTTAATCTTTTTTTCTAAAAAGGTATAAGGATGATCTACGTGATCTACCCTACGAAGTACCGAGATAGGCTTGATCAGCCTGTCTTAATTTTTTTTTTTAAAAGGCATAAGGCTGATCTACATGATCTACCTTACGAAATGCCAAGGTGGGTTTGATCAGCATGTTTTAATCTTTTTTTTAAAAAGGGCATAATGATGATCTATGTGATCTACCCTACGAAGTGCCGAGTTGGGTTTGATCAACCTGTCTTAATTTTTATCTAAAGGGTATAAGGATGATCCACACGATCTATCTAGTGAAGTGCCAAGGTTTAATTAGCATATTTTATTTCCTATAAAAACATGGATGATCCACGCGGTCTATCTTATCCTAAGTCTGAAGACTTAGTATTATTTCAAGTCCGAAGACTTGGTATTATTATCTGAAGACTTTGTATCTTCTTTTCAAGATCTTAGGATTATTCTCAATTATTCTAAGTATGAAGACTTAGTGTTATTTCAAGTCCGAAGACTTGGTATTATTATCTGGAGACTTGGTATCTTCTTTTCATGATCTCAAAATTATTCTCAATTATCCTAAGTTCGAAGACTTAGTGTTATTTCAAGTCCGAAGACTTGGTATTATCATCTGGAGACTTGGTATCTTCTTTTCAAGATCTCAGGATTATTCTCAATTATCCTAAGTCCGAAGACTCAGTGTTATTTCAAGTCCGAAGACTTGATTTATCATCTGGAGACTTGGTATCTTCTTTTCAAGTTCTCAGGTTTATTCTCAATTATCCTAAGTCCGAAGATTTAGTATTATTTCAAGTCCGAAGACTTGGTATTATCATCTAGAGATCTCGTATTTTCTTTTCAAGATCTCAAAATTATTCAATTATCATACGTCCGAAGACTTAATATTATTTTAAGTCCGAAGACTTGGTATTTTTGTAAATTAAAGATCTCGGGATTCCTTTAAGTCTCAAAAGGCTGTTATTTCAAGTCTGAAAACTTTATACTTGGATGTATCATCATCCCAAAATTGGGGTGAAAGTAAATGCGCTTGCCCAAAAAGTTCATTCACAGGTGCATAATCCTACTTCTGATGAGTTCTTAAAAATTATTTCATTAAAACAGAAATTTTCATTCATGAAAAGTAGTATGTACATTCTTTCCAAAAAAAAAATTTACAGATCGCCTTCGACTGGAGTGTCTTTAGTCTGGGTAAAGTCGATTGGATCGGCCGCTTCTTCAGTTGCAGTGGATGCTTCGGGGGGATCTTTTGGTGATTCAGGCTCCTCCGTCTCTTCAAGATCAAATAACTGAACTTCCGAAATATCTAGATTTGGGTGGAAGTTTTGTACTTTTTTCACCCCATCATTGAAGCCTGCCCGATAACTGAAGGTCCCGGCTTCAGTCAATTTATCATCAAAAGTCGAAGACTTCTTGTAGTCTTCGACCGCTCTATTTATCTGATCCTCTAAGGATCTTATTTTCTTGATCAATTTCTCAGTTTTCTTGATCGCCTTATCAGCCTTTTTAATAGCATCCTCAGTCTTTTGATGGGCTTTTTTAACTGAAGATTCTAGAGAACGGATCTTCTTCTTCTTTATCTTTGCATCTTGTTCAGAGTTTTTTGATTGAGCTTTTTCTAGCTTGGCTTTCAAACTCTGAACTTCAGCATCACCTTTAGCAAACTTCTCTTTCATTGCTTGCTTCAGCTCTTCGACTATCGTCTTTTCAAACTTGGCCGTTTTGAGCTTTTCTTTCATCTGCTTGTAATTTTCCCGAAAGTCAATAATTCTCTCTTCCATGATAATGATATCATGGACTAGCTATATTGATCTCATAACATACGAAGTCAACAAAATTAAGTAATATACATATATATATATATAAGAGAAAAGGTATGAGGCTCACCTTCAGCATAGATGAAAATGCTGAATCAGAAACATCCTCAATATACCGGGATTTAGTATTTTCTCAGTCCTGACGGATCAAATTGTGCTTCAGCAGTTCCCTGGCTAGTTCCGGGTTCTTCAGACCTTGCCCATTAGAAAAAATGGTAAAGTCTACATGATATTCTCTGTCCATAGGGATTTTCCTCCCGAAAACCTCTTAAGAGCGGACAGCTTTTCCTTTTCTTCCATCCTTTGGAGAGTCAAGGAGTGGCTCTCCATTGGATGGAGTTGGATCGGATTGACCCGAAGAAGGCATTGGAGGTGGGCTCCTTGGAGGTCCTCTTGGGGATGGATTCCTTGAAGGTCTTGTTGAAGACGGACTTCTTGGTGGAGGTGCCGTTGAGGGGGCATTGACTTCATCAGATGCAGCCCTCGAAGGCACATTTGAAGTCCCTTCGGCTCTTGCCTTCTTTTGAAATTCAGATTCTTTCGAGACTGATACTGGCCTCTTCCTTGAGGCCTGTCGAAGTTTATCGAGCTTTGGCTTCATCGGCTCACCTGCAATTAAAAGGAAAAAGTTTCCAGATCAACAGTAAAAAAAAAGAGAGAGAGAAAGAAAAGGGAAGAAATCCAAAGTCAACTATCTCTATACCTAATGAAGGAACCTCACTGATATGGGCACGATGGAGGTTATCTTCCCTCAACAGTTCCTTGGCCAAAGGGATCTCTAGATCTGATAAAATCTCAAAATCCTTTTGATTGACCTTCAAGATTCTCTTCCCAGCACTTGCAGTCAAACGTGGAGCCCTCCATTCAGTATTGAATGCCCAGTATGGATAATATATGAAGAAGAAACAGGATTTCCATCCATGTATGGCATTGGGAGTTCCTTTGGTCAATCTTCTACCTGGCCGAGGGCCGATAACCCACCACCCTTCACCATGAAAATTCCTTTTCAATACGAATAGGGAGGTGAACAAAGAAGTCCTTAGTTCTACGTTTCGGAGTTTGCAGAAAACTAAAAACCCATAGATATTCCTAAAGCTATTTGGAGTTAGTTGGGCTAGAACTACCTGATAAAGATTAAAAATCTTTATAAAAAAGGGGTGGAGTGGAAATCGAAGACCAGCCTTGAGATGATCTTCGAATATAGCGATTGACCCAGGAGGAGGACGAACTACCCTTTCGTCAGGTTTAGGAAGGAATAATTTAAAGGTTCGCGAAAAGTGAAAATAGTGTCAAAGGCTCTTTAACCAAACATATGATAGAGAACTAGCAATGGCTTCAGGAGATCTCTTGGGACTCCTCTTTCTACCTGAAGCTCTATTCCTAATGGGTTCACCTTCCGATGAACCCCTACTAACAGTGGGATCACTTAACGACCTCGACATTGTAAGGAAGGAAGAAAAAGAAGAGGAAAAGATCTCTACCTCCAAAGAAAAGTGAAATGACTGGTTGAAGAAACAGTGATGCAGAGCAAGGAGGAGAAGAGGGTTTCGAGAATATACAAATCTTTTCTATGGGGCTTCCCTCCCTTTTATATGAGCAGGACGGTGGATTTTTCCATCATTTTGAAGATCTCCTCGATCGTGCATCGTATCAGCGCTACTGATCGTGGGTACGATTCTCTAAGAGGCGTTCATCAATGAGAGGCAGTTACGATCTGCGTGAAGAACTGTGGATGGCTAAGATGAATTCTTAGCATTATGATCGAGCCATAGGATGATGCTAGGTGTATTTCCTCGGTTAAATAAAAGTCCCTTAAAAGACTCTTTATTGAAAAAATCAGCCATGCTTTTCAAATCTGTACTATCTTTTTGAAACGGCAAATAAAGAGATAACATCTGTCCTTAGCACGATTTCCATACCACCAATCAGTTAATGTGAGTGATAGTTATCAGAGATCTACCATCATTATTTATCTATTTTTCATAAACGACAAATTCTTATACTCCCATTTTTTGAAATAAAATTATTTTAAACTCGGGAGTGGGGGACAGCAGTTATGATAATCCGGTCCAGTTTAAATAATTACTGGTCCATTAGTCAAGCCAATTTTGATTTCTGGTTTATCAGCCGAATCGATGCACTAAAGAAAATATCTTCTTAGTTTAATGAAGGTTGTGATCCCCAAGAGGAATACATTGTTATTATTTCTTCCTTCAGAGTCGTATCTTTAGCCTGGTCCAAAGAGTATGCCTCCGGAATATGTTATTATATTTTCTTCGGCTTCATGTCTTCAGCCTAGTCCGAATAGTATGCCTCTAGAATATATTGTTCTATTTCCTTCGGCTTCATATCTTCGCCTGGTTCGAAGAGTATGCCTCTGGAATATGTTATTCTATTTCCTTCGGCTTCATGTCTTCAGCCTGGTCTAAAGAGTATGCCTCTGGAATATGTTATTCTATTTCCTTCGGCTTCATATCTTCAGCCTGGTCCGAAGAGTATGATTAAGGGGCTTGACCCTTGATGGATTTTTGCATGACATAAGTGATTTCAAACTCTAACATTATATTTCCTTCAACTTCATATCTTCAGCCTGGTCCAAAAAGTATGTTAAGGGGCTTGACCCTTGATGGATTTCTGCGTGACATAAGTGATGTCGAACTCTGACATTATATTTCCTTCAACTTCATATCTTCAGCCTGATCCGAAGAGTATGCCTCTGGAATATATCATTCTATTTTCTTCGGCTTCATGTCTTCAGCCTGATCCGAAGAGTATGCCTCTGGAATATATCATTCTATTTCCTTCGGCTTCATATTACAGTAAGTAGTTATCTGTTTTCTTTATTTGCTCCAAAGAAATGTGTCCAAAGTATATAGCTAACATTCTCTTAGGCCATCCCAAGCAAGGCCATCCGAAAAGAATGTTAGATTCACTTCGGACTCTCTCTAAAAAGAATGCATCTGAAACATGTGAGCGGTTTTTCAACCTGAAACAGTTGAGGGTTGTTCTGGTTGTTATAACCGCCCATATGATCGATATCTCCAGCTTGGATAACCATGGAATAACTAATTCTCCGATCACCACTACTTATTGTTATGAGGAGGTTTCGTTAGCTAACTCCCATAATCGTAAGTAGTTACACTTATGTATATAAATATTGGTAAGAGGGGACACTTGAGGTAACCTAACTTCAAACCAGTTAAAGCCATTCTTCTTTCTTCCTTCTCACTACACTCTGCTCTCAAGCTCTCCATTTTGCTGCCTAGATTCTCGCTAACTTTAGCATCGGAGTGTCCCTCACCAGAAAAATTCCGGTCAGGGAAGTTGTTTTGCAAGCTCCCATCGACGACGAACCGGCGGGCAACCTACTCCATCCGGTCGGCAAGAATTCAGCATCAACAGATATTACTATTATTAATATTAATATTAATATTATTATTATTATTATTATTATTATTATTATTATTATTATTATTATTATTATTATTATATTATTATTATTATTATTATTATTATTATTATTATTATTATTATTATTATTATTATTATTATTATTATTATTATTACCTTTATCATCGTTGTCATCATTCTCTCGTTTATATTTTTGTTGAGAAAGGCAATAACTTATCATTTTCTTATTCATAAACTTACTTAGTGTTGATGACTTATACTAGAAAATATATCAATTAATTTTGATAGGTAAATTTAAGAAAGCTTGTTTAGGTGGAGAGTCGTATGCCATGGTGGCAAACAGTCTATAGCTAATGTTAAAGTGATAATCCTTTCTTCAAAACTACTATTTGGTATTCAATTATTTTTCTCAAACTTCTACTAGTAGCATTTCTTTTATCAAGAAAAGTATAAATTCTTGATCATTTAGATCTGCTTGGCAAGCTTGTTACCTTGCCCAACATATTCAAAAGATAGGAAAAATATAAAACACAAGGAGAACTCCTAATCATGAAATCTAGCCAACAAAACAAAGTAAGGTTACTATATGCTTGTCTTCTTGGTTTCTCATCCATCTGTAGCTCTAACGTGGAAGAGTAGAAAGTTCACTTCATTAAAATTTCAATATTTCAGCACTTGTATGCATGCTTCTTGGACTTAAGAAGCGTAGTATAAACACCTCAGACGATATGTTTAGTTGCAATTAGATTGTATAAAATGAGAGTTACAATTAACATGCGCAAGTGCCACAAAAAAGCGTTCGTTCGATATCATATTTGTTTATTTAATGGATGGCATCTTTCTTCCCTCGACCATCAAATTAAAAAGGAAAAAAAACAAAAATTATCTAGAGAAGATTAGTTATTTTAAAGTTACATTATAGATGCAAGTCCTCCAAACCATTCATAAGCACATTTTATTTTTTTATCGGTATTTATTTAACAACATATCCTCCACACTTCGAGTTAGAGGAAACCTGCTTGTAACCTATGCGAGCCTTTGACTTGGTGGTTAAACAATTTCAGCTAGTTTTTGATCTTTTGTGTAGCTGGAATTGATAAGGTAGGAGAGTGAGAGTTCTTCCTTGATTAATCAATACATCATGCATGTCTAGCATTATTTGTGATGGTTGAGAGTTTGTTCCAATCCCCCCCCCTCTCTCTCTCTCTCTCTCTCTCTCTCTCTCTCTCTCTCTCTCTCTCTCTCTCTCTCCACCTCCAGCCAAGTCAAGATGGCCGAGCAAGAGGTTGCCTATCTTTTAAACAATTTCTAAATGGCTTGATTTAATCATGCTGAGGTTAGATTGAGCACACATATGGGCCCTCTTTTCCTTCTAAATTACAAGAAGATGGAAATACCACCATAAGTCAAAACACTGCATAAAATTACGAAAGTGTAGATGGGTTAACCAAAAACTAGTCTGGTTCCAGGTTCATCACATTGTCTTTGTTTAATGGACCCATTCCTAGTATCTTCACAATTTCCTTCTCGGGAGATTAGGTATGGACTAACATTTATAATCGAGCTAGTCGAGGGGCAAAACTTCTCAATCCAATTTAGGCAACCCATACTTGCTGAATTAATTAGACACCATCATTTTTTTTAAAAAAAATAAAAAATAAAAACAACATCACATTGCTTTTCTTGGTCGAATTAGATGGGGGAACTGATTATAAATGTCTCGTTCCTTGGATTAGATGGGAAACGGATTATACATGTCGGGCCCATCTGGAAAGCAGAGGGGAAACCATCTTTATTTTCTTATTAGAGCGGCTCGGGATGGCATTCTCCCACGTTTCTCGAGGGGTTTCCCTGATCGCTTTCTGGAAAGCCGTGGAGCACGGGGGAAGGGGCAAGGGGAAGCGCGCGCGCACCGCAACGCGAGCGTCGGGCTGCGCGTCAGATGACGAACTCCACTGGCCGGTGTGGGCCCCACAACGTTTTCCCGCCAATCTTGTGCGGGGCCCTCCCTCACGTGAGCCATCCGTTTACGGATTCGTAGCCGTTAAATGACCGGAATGACCCTCTTTTTACTTTTTTTCTTTTTCTTTCCTTGTCGTTCTTTAATAGTACGCCCCTTCAAGACGCTTCCGGTTCCGCCCGACGCTTCAACAGCTCACGTGGACCTTGTCGAACGTACGGTAAAATATTGAATATTTTAATCGCTGTTTACGGAAAAAGAAAGCCGGTATAATTTTCTGAGATATTCTTGTAGTAGACGTTAGCTTTTGGAGACTGATGGGCGTTCGCTTGCTGATCTGTTTGCCGAAACCGGATAGCCGTTCGAGATTATCACTTGTCTGACGAAAATATCCTTATAGGAAAGTAGAAGAACTTCAGCGAAAACCTTATTCCCCAAGGATGGAATGGTAATCTCGACCTCGTTCTAGATTATTAAAGCGTTTCTGGTCCCGTGGGTTTTCGAATCTCTGCCCGGCGGCCTAAGCAACCCTGGCACGAGTGTGAAGAGTCCAAGGAACTCAGCCGGTAAACCAGAGTACCTTCACCCCTGTGGAAATAAGCAAATCTTAACCGCTATCATCCATACGGTACTTTTTATATCTAACTCCAAAATTTAAATCTAAAAATAGGATTTATCATTGCTAACCTAGTCAGGATATTTTTCTCAGTTGAATCTCAAACGTCCACTTTTTCCGAAAACGGAACCATGTTAACAAGCGGCCAACTCACTCTAAGGTGACGGTAATAAAATAAGTCCATAGAGAGTTTTTTTTTTTTTTTTTTTTTTTTGGGTGGGGGTGGTGAACATGTGAGAGAAGGATTCAAAGGGGACGGCAAACAAACGAGGAAAGGCATAAAATAAAAGTCAAGATAAATGAAATATTGATTTTAACGGGGACAGCCTGTGTCCGTAAAAGGACTAGGTGCTGCTGGGCTCCTACCCTATCTCAATAATTTCGCCGGTCAGTCACGTCTCTCGCGGGGCCCACCACGCCCTAAACAAAAAAAAAAAAAAAAAAAAAAGCGTGATCCCATCTGCCGCAGCACCATCCCCCTCCACCTTCGCTCACGTGACATGTAACGGGCACGTGGCCATTTCGAATTCCTCAACGGTCAATTCCCAACGGATCAGCCGGTGCGATGAAGAAGCGGACGAGGCGGGGCCAGCTTTCCACGAGCCGCTCAGGACGCCACAGCGGTGGTGGACGATGCTCGGCGCGCGAGGCCGAGGGAAGGTTTGGAAAAGTGAAGCCCCCCCTCCCCCCCCCCCTAACCAAAAAAAAAAAAAAGTGTCTCCAAGACTTCTTCGTCTTTCGACACGTGTCGTCAGATACCTGTCTAAGCGGCTCGGCTTGGCTCGTAAGTCGATCGACTTGGAAGCCAACTTTGGTGGATCCGGTCCGCCACTCAGCGGTAGGCATCGCCTACATTTTTGCGGGTCACGGGTTCGATACCGCACGCTTGTAGACAAGCATAGATACCTAACCCACGGCTGCTGCCTGAATCCGGTAGCTCTTGGACCTCGAACAGCAAACAATGGTATCCACGTTTGTTCTACCGACGCGTGTCCGTGATGGTGATAGGATCCCTTGCTTTACACGACGTGCATCCTAGCAGGAAGTTGAAGTAAATTTCTAACTGGAATACGGATCATGGAGAATGACGTCTAATAATACAAACAAAACATAATAGTACTGGAGATATTAAAAGATACCGTGTCATAGCACTGTTCGCGTAATTTGATTAGTTGGATCCTTAGGGACCACATCCCACTTTTAGTGTTCATGTTGTTTTAGCGAGAGAGCTGGGTCGATTTCTCCTGTGAAGAACCATGGTGGTGGAGCTAATTACATTCAGTATTATACTTCATTTCTTTCTCCATCAATTTATTCTTGCAAATTTGACGTTAACTTGCGCAAGATAGGATGATTCTCAATAAAGTTGCACAATATGGAATGAATCATCTATCCATGTCATTGATGTAACTAGAAATGAGAATGATGCTGATTCAAAAAAAATATAAATAATTCATGGCACCGTGTTCCCATTGTTTGCTTGACGTTTTTTTTTTTTTTTTTTTTGGGAATTGACACACACATTTATTATATTACCCTTTTTTTTCTATTGCTAATTTTTAGAACCATATAATTAGTGCCCTCTAAGCGTTTAAATATCATAAAAATAAGTTTTAGATGCATCAACATGATCGCATGACAGCATAGTGCGGGATTCAAATGCACTTTAACGCATAGATTTTTGGGATTGTCTGGGAAAAGCCCGTTTGATGATTTTAAAAGTGATAAGATCATGATTTTAAAATTTTCAATCCCAAGCTTAAAATGATCCAACGATGGAAAGACGCGTTCGCATATGCTGATGTGCTTTGCATAGGCAAGTTATAGATTTTTTAAAAAAAATCTGATCTCAAAACAAGTTATTTTTTCATACTTGATGAATCGTTTAAGCCAATAAACAATCTCATGAACAATAGATACAGTCAAATTTGTGATATTTCATGAGACAAATAATTAATTTATAAAAAGAAAAAACCTTCGTAAAAAGGATGCCAGATTTACATCCACAAATTCTGAAAAGATGATTTTGATTTACGCCAACACTTGTTTTCTTTTATGCTTCTAGTCATAAAAAAATCAATGTAATCCCGTGTAGGCGATCAAAATCCAAGGTTAGCTGCTTGCTTGATTGCCTATCCAATAAACAAACGGAAGATTTTAATGTACATGCGGATCATATTTGTTGGCGTGGAGTTCCTGGATCGATCGGTCAAAGCCGCTTCATCGCAGGACTGCTTCCTGGTTTACCTGCAAAATAGGTCTATTGCCGGAGTTGTTCCGGCGGAGGACACTTCGATGCCTAAGTCAGTGGCGGATTCCAGCCACAGAATGGGGAAGATGTCGAGAGTGGAAGAGAAAAAGAGTTCTTGAAGATTGAAAGTGTATGTGTGCGGGATTATTCACGCGTACCTCTCGACCCATCCTTCTTACCCAAATTTAAAAGATGGCCTCCGGTTTGTGGCCCGCTCTTTTCCCGGAGATCATGGGGAGCCAATCTCTCCTATGATTGGCGATCGTGGATTGTCAATGAACGGTTCCGGCCAGATCGAAGGCGTGGCTACAGGAATTGCGCGCCATGATTATGGCATGATGAGTGTCGATTGTAACCGTTGGTTACAGTTTCCTTTTTGGAATAGATTGTGGTTCAAGCTTTGGGTTTCCCCTTGCGTGGGCCAAAGGCTTGGTATTTCCTCGAGGCCGGAGATCATGTATACGGCGGGGACCGAAGTTCGTGTCTTCGGAAGTTGATGAGTAGTTCAGACTTTGGCCAGGACCGAAGGTGCTACCCGAAGGACTGGCCTTCGGATGTTGTAGTTCGGTGTGAAGCCTTGAATTGCTTGCGGTTGGCCTTCACTTAGTCCGAAGTCCGTAGTCCAGAGAACCGGGGCTTCGATAAGTCGAACCGGAGCCTGGTTCGTAGCTGAACCAGGATATCCGAACAGTTGCCCCCTACTCTCAGTTGTCGAAGCGAAGATCTGTCTCGAGAAGTGAGAGTATTATGGCCTTGTCGCTTTCTTCCTGAGAGACGGCGTAGTAAATGATTACGGGACCTCTATTGGGCTGTCCATCATGATCTGAGAATCAGATGGTGGGCAGGTGCTATTCCCGGATTGGAAAAAAGTAGGTGGCCCTGAGGCTATCTCTTCTCGTCCCGTTGCATAGTAGTTGAGGCAATCTATTGGTTTGGATTTGGATAGTTGTGGTGGCTGTTCTCCGCCCATTGGATGAAAGATAGATCTTATCTTGGCGGTCAGTCGCAAGTAGATTACCTCCCAGGATAACCTTGAGTCAAAGTAACCCTTGATGGGGGTCCAGAGATCTTTACTTTTCTTTTGGGAAAGGGTGAAGGTCTGGGCAAGGAAGCTTCTTCAATCTTGTCTCATTCTCCATCCAAACCGTTCTGGACTACCAGTCTATTCTTCAGGTAGAATCCTCTTTCCGCTCCTTTGCTTCATTTCTTTGTCATAGAAGAGACCGTAGAGAGTCAGGGGAAGCAGGTTGGGCCCTCGGGGGCCGGAGATGCA
The DNA here is from genome assembly GCA_021397845.1 of Areca catechu. Classification (NCBI taxonomy): domain Eukaryota; kingdom Viridiplantae; phylum Streptophyta; class Magnoliopsida; order Arecales; family Arecaceae; genus Areca; species Areca catechu. The sequence continues at coordinate 164,896,541 of CM038043.1, forward strand.
GTAGGTCCGGAGTCGGTCCCCAGCTCGGTTTCTTAGAGCAAGGCAACCCTTCTTTGGGAATGCTACCACATTCATGAGGAATTTTCCTTTGTCCTCCCCGCACCCGAGGAGCGGGCGAACAAAACTCCTCTTGGGTGCCTAGCTGTATACGAAGATCACCTGAAGGCTGGTCTTCGATTTTCCCTGTACCCCTTCTTTGTTAAGATTTTTTGCTTGTACCAAGTGGTGCCAGCGCAGTTGACCCTAAACAGCATTAAGAACATCTGCGGGTTCCTGGTTATGTGCAGCATTGCCAACATAGAGCCTAGGACCAACTTGTTCTCGGCCCTTTTCATCCTCAAGAGGGACTTCCACAGCAACGGATGGTGGGTGATCGATCCCAGATCGGGTCACAGGGTGATTAAAGACATGCCCAGCGCCATCCACAGGTGGAAACCTGTCTTCGTATTTGTGTTGTCTTTCGACCCATGGGGCTTCGACACTGTGTGGAAGAAGCCTTTCCTGACCGTCAATGATGGAAAAAAAGTCTTGGCGGCCGATCAGTTGGATTATGATCTTCTGACCAACTCAAAAGTTGCCCTTATTAGGGAGTTGTTGGAGGAGAGGAACCTCCATCGAGCGGGAATCAGTAAATTCCCCTCACTATGTATAGCAGTGAAAATTTCTGCTCCTCTACTTTAGATTTTGTTGTAGTTCATTTAACTGAGGTGATCTTCTTTGCCTGCAGGTGGTAGGATGAAGCGCAATTTGAGCTGGCTTCGCCAGACTTCGGAGAGGAGGGTTGCACAGGCCCCTTCCACCAGGTCTGCAGCTCGGAAGAAAGCTCGGAGAGATGGTCCCGAAGGGGACCAAAGCACTTCGTCCCCCGAGGCACCTCGGGGGAAATTGCAGCGGCTACGGAAGGAATTCCAGCGAGGCCCTGTCCAGTCGAGACTCCACCGGCAGTCGCCTCCCTAGTCGACACAACGGGGGGCCCACCTCAAGGAGTGGATGTGCCACCAATTTGCCCCTCTGCTGCCGATAGGGGCAAAGCACGGCAAGTCGAAGGAGAGTCTGTCTACAGGGCTTCTTCAGCCGGAGGCCGTTCGATGAACCCTTCGGAGCTCCTGCCTATGGGAGAGCTTATGGTTCCGGAGGAAGCCAGGCATGCATTGAAGGGTACGATACAGCCCCACAACCTGGCAATTCGCTGGAACCGAAGCTTTCTCAAGGTGTCTGATTTCGGCTTCGCCGTCCTGCAACAGGTATGACTATCACCGCCTCCTTTGCCTTGAGAGTTATTTGACCCTCAATTCTTCTTTTTTGATGTAGTTGGTTTATGACTTCACCTTCATGGAGGAAAGCCCGGAGAACGTGGACAGCCTCATCTACGACCTCAAGGAGGAGCTTCAGACTACTAGGGCTGCCAGGGAAGTAGTCGAAGAGCTGAAGCAATCAATGGAGGACCGTCTTGTCTAGGTAATTGATGAAGTTCGTGACCTGAAGGGTGAACTGAAGAGCGCCCACTCGAGGATAGCGGGATAAGAGGCAGGGTGGAATAGGAGCAGGAAGCAAGTTGAATCCCTAGAGCGGACTGCCAGGGAGGATCAGGAGAGGATGGAGAACCTGTCCAAGGTGGTGGAGGAGGCTTCTAGGAGGGCCGAAGAGGCGATCTTGGAATTCGAAGCTGCTAAGAGGGAGGTTGAAGCCGCCAAGAGGGAGTCTGAAGCTTTGAGGAAACGAATAGACAATGCCGTGGCTGACTTCAAGATGTCTTCGCAATTTCAGATAGAGATTGATGAAGCATCATTGTATGCCTACCAGCACGGCTTCAACGACCGGCTTTCCAAGGTAAAGGAGACCATCCCTCACCTCGACCTTTCGATGATCCCCTCCTCCAACATAATTGGAGAGGAAGGAGAAGAAGCGGAGGAGGCCGAAGCTGCACGGGAGGTCGAGGAGTCGCCATGTCCGGCGGAGGAGGCTGCTACCCTAGTCGAAAACCCGGAGGTGATCCCAGCTCTGATCTCGGCCCAGGAGGCGACTCAGGCTGGAGGAGTCCAGGCTGAAGGTTCTCCCGTCCCGGCCCAGATTGATGAAATCCTCTCCGAGCAAGTTGACAAGTTGCTCCAGTCCTATGGTGTGGAGCCTTCTCTTGCTGATGTTGAGTGACCTGGATCACTCTGAATGTATTTTCTTCCTTTCTTACTTGTATTGCCAATAAACATTGTATTACAATTTTCCCATATTTTGGAATGAATTCTCCTTTCTTTGCATATGCATTGTTGTGCCTCATGTGTAGCCTGAAACGGTTCTATCGTTTCTCCTTTTGCCTAGTCGAACGATAGCCTCCGAAGGTGTTCAGTCGATAAGAACCGATTTTACCGTTCTCTTTTCTGCTTGGTTGAATAGTCGTGGCCGAAGGCCGTTCAGTCGATGAGGATGAACCCTTGAACGGACCAAAATTCTGTTGCGTTGCCTTTCTTCAGATGTTGAGCTTGTCCATTAGGGCGGACAGGAGTCATCTCCCCGCCAATCAATAATTAGGGGGATTTGATTAGGATCATCATTGTCCACGTGGCATGTCGAAATTTGTACAGTCGTAATCTCTTGCGCTTTATGAGCCGCCAGGCATCTTTTTCCCAAAAAGAGATCGTTAATGATACCATTGCATGATGCGGATTTCTCCGGATTCGAAGCGATGGCGGTTGCAGTCCTGGGGATGGCTTCCGAGAGACTTTCTGATTCTCGAAGCATCACCCGGACATGTGGTGCCTTTTCATATGGCCGGGAAGGATGTGGGATGCGCCTCCCCGCAGTCGATTATGGGTGCAGGGTTTCTATAAATAGGACCCTGCCCTCGTGCTGTCGAAGGCCATCATTCCCGTTGGTGTCTTCCCTCCATTAGTCATGAGGTTTAGCACTTCTGAGCTCCGTTGTGCAGCGAAGAGGATGGCTATTAACCCCAAGAGGAAGCGAAGTCCATAGTCATCTGGGCCTGTAGGCGAATAGGAGGAGCCTCTGGTGGACCATCTCGAGAAGAAGGTCCGCCTTCTGGAGGCTCAGTTGAGGGAGGCCTGGGCCCAAGTTACGGTGGCGACCACGGTGGTGGAGGAGGCGAAGAAGGAGGCGACGGATGCCGTTGCAAACTTCAGAGCTTCTGCCGCATTCAAGGATGAGCTCACTGGGGTGGCCCTGGACTCCTTCCACCAGGGGTTTTGGGAGTGTTGGAGGAAAGCCTCCAAGTTTTTTAACTTGAAGGGCGTGGATAATATCAAACCCTCCGTTCCCTTCCTCGGTCATGAATTCGATTCTGACTCCGATGAGGGGTCGGACTCGAGTTCGGACGGGAACCCCGTGGGCCCTTTATTGTCCCATCTGGTCTCTCCCCGACGGTATGGGAAAAACCCGTCGGGGAGTTAATGCAAATTTCCCAACCTTGCTGTTGCTGCTGCTGCTCTTTTTTTTTCTTTTTTTTATATCTCTCTTTAGGAGAGTTTCTTTTCTTTTTCTTACTCTCTTTTTAGGAGAGTTTATTTCTTTCTTTTCTCTTTCTTTTCTTTATATAAAAATTTGAAAGAATGAAAGATCTTTTCTTTTACCTATTCCCGTGTATTTTCTACGATGTGTTGTATCACGATTTGTCCATAATGTATACTCCGTAGATCACTTGCGGTCTGTAGGGAAGAAGTAGGGTCCGTTGGACCATTCTGAGAGTGTTTGTTGTTGACAGAGAGGACAACAGTGGTCCTTTTAGGCACGTGTTTGGATTTTCCGTAGGGTAGGATGTTTACACCATCCCTGTGCACTTTCTATCATGATTAAGGTAGGCTGTTCAGGCCCGCCTCGGCGCGTGTTCGGATTCACTGTAGGGTAGGTTACGAAAATCATCCCTGCGCCTTTGATCTTCTTGGTGGCCTGGTTAGGCCATCCATTGTGCTCGTCGGGCATACCGATAAGGTGAGTGGATTAGACTCTCCTTTGTGCAGTTGATCGATTTTTCAGATCGGGTCATTCGGGCTGTTGTCGTTCAGTCGATGCAACTAGCCATTCTAAGTTGAGTAGGGTTAAGGAGCTTTGCACATGAGTTTTTTGGAACTTTTTTATTGATAGTATTTGCGAAGGTTTTGTACATTCCATGACCGGGATAGGTTCTTCCCCTCCAGGGTCTTGAGTCGATATGTCCCTGGTCGAATGACTTCTTCGACTTGATATGGGCCTTCCCAATTAGGGGAGAGTTTACTGTTCCATTGGCCTGGACACCTCTGCTCTTTGTAATACCATATCCCCCATGCGGAAAGTTTGCTCCTTCACCCTTGCGTTGTAGTACTTGGCGACCTTTTGCTGGTATGCCGCCATTCTTATCGGGCCTATAGCCTGGTGCTTGATAGAAAATCCAGATCAATCATTTTGCAATCGGAATTCTCAGGCTCTTCATAGTTGTCAATTTTCAGGAACTATAGGGAGACTTCGATAGGTAGCATGGCTTCGGTACCGTAGGCTAGGTTGAACGGAGATTTACCGGTGGCTGTTCTTAGGATAGTTCGGTATGCCCAAAGAACAGAGATCATTTCTTCGGCCCAAAGCCCTTTGATGGCGTTCAACTTTGTCTTCAGACCATGGAGGATGCTCCGGTTTGTGACTTCGGCTTCTCCGTTGGACTATGGATGAGCAACGGATGTTAGCCGATGCTAAATATGGTGCCGAGCACAGAAGTCTTTGAACTTCAGATTGTCGAATTGTCTCCCGTTGTCTGTGATGATGACATGTGGGATATCAAACCTGAAGATAATAGAATTTTTTACAAAACTTTCCATCTTGCCCTCTATGATTTGGGCCAATGGTTCGGCTTCCACCCACTTCGTGAAATAGTCGATGGCCACTAGGAGAAACTTCCTTTGCCCTGATGCTGGTGGGAACGGGCCAAGAATGTCCATCCCTCACTGGGCAAAGGGCCATGGGGCTGCCAACTGAGTCAGGTGACTCGCAGGTTGTTTCTGCACATTGGCATACCTCTGGCATTGGTCGCATTTCCGTACGAAATCAGCTGAGTCCTTTTAGATGAAGGGCCAGTAATACCCTTGTCAAATAATCTTGTATGATAGAGATCTGCCTCCCAAGTGATCCCCGCATATGCCCTTGTGGACCTCTCTCAATGCATAATCTGCATCGGTGGGTCTGAGGCATTTCAGCAGTGGTTGGGAGAACGATCTTTTGTAGAGGGTTCCATCTAAGATGACGTATTGAGACACCATCCAGTGTATCTTCTTGGCCTTTGCCTTATCTTCGGGCAGTTCTCCTTCATTCAGGAATCTGATAATGGGATCCATCCAGCTTGGCTAAGTATCAATTTGGCGCACCTCTGCAGCCTCTTCGATAATGCTTGGAGTTTCAAGATGTTCAACAAAGGTGCGCTCGAGAGACTCCGGTGTTGTAGTTGCCAGTCGAGATAGTGCATCCGCCCGGGAGTTCTCTGATCGGGGAACATGAATAATTTCAAAATATTCAAGTTGGGAGGATAAAGCCTGAACCTTCTCCAGGTATTGCACCATGGTTAGATCTTTAGCTGCGTACTCTCCATTGACTTGATTCACAACCAGTTGAGAATCGGAGAAGGTTCGGAGTTGCCGGACTCCCAGATTTTTGGCGATCTGAAGTCCGGCGAGTAGGGCCTCATATTCAGCCTGATTATTGAAGGCATGGAAGGAGAAACAGAGTGCATACTCTATGATTTGGCCGTCAGGTTCGGCCAACATGAGTCCATCCCCGCACCTGGTAGCATTGGAAGCTCCGTCCACATGAAGCACCCAAACGGACTTCATCTCCTTCAGGGCTTCTTCTTCTTCCGAAGAGGCTTCATCTTCGGACTTCCAGGTGCACTCGGTCAGAAAATCGGAGAGCACCTGGGCCTTAATAGCCGCTCAGGGCTGGAAGCTAATGTCAAATTCGCTTAGCTTCACTGCCCACTTGACTATCCTTCCAGAAGTGTCCGGAGATCAAATAATGGCCTTTAGAGGTTGATCAGTCAGCACCACGATAGCATGGGCATGGAAGTATGGCCATAGTCGCTTTGCCGCAATCACTAAAAAGTAGATCAGCTTCTACATCCTTGCATATCGTGTTTCTGCATCATGCAGGATCTTGCTGATGTAGTAAATCGTCTTGTGGGACCCGTCTTTTTCCTTCCGGACAAGAATCGAACTCACTACTTCGTTTGAAGCAGAGAGGTACAAGTAGAAGACCTCACCTTCTTTTGGCTTGGAGAGTAATGGCGGGGTCTCCAAATACTTCTTCAATTCCTCAAAGGCAACACGACAGTCTTCGGACCATTCGAAGCCCTTTGATTGCCGAAGTACCTTGAAGAACGGAAGACATTTCTCGGCTGACCGAGAGATAAATCTGCTTAGGGAGGCAATCCTCCTTGTCAACTGTTGGACTTCCTTTTTATAGGAGGGATGTCTCATATCCTTCAAGGCCTGGATCTTCTCAGGATTGGCCTCAATCCCTCGTTTGGTGACAAGGAAGCCCAGGAATTTACCCGACATGACCCCGAAGGCGCACTTCGCCGGGTTTAACTTCATGTGGTAGCGCCGGAGAGCGCTGAATGACTCCTCCAAGTCACGGATGTGGTCTCTCCGATGGAGACTCTTGATGATCATGTCGTCAACATAGGCCTCCATATTTCTTCCCAATTGCTTTTCGAACACCTTATTGATGATTTATTGAAATATTGCTCCAGCGTTCTTGAGGCTAAACGGCATCATCTTGTAGCAGTAGAGACCTTTGTCAGTGATGAATGCCATTTTCTACTCATCTTGCGGATCCATTCTGATCTGGTTGTAGCTGGAGAAGGCGTCCATAAAGCTCAGCAACTGGTGGCCGACGGTAGCGTCGACCAGTTGATCAATCTTTGGGAGAGGGAAGCTATCTTTTGGGCAAGCCTTGTTGAGGTTTGTATAGTCGATGTAGATCCTCTACTTGTCGCTAGCTTTCTTCACCATTACCACATTGGCCAGCCACTCGGGGTAGCGGGCCTCTCTGATGAACCCTGCATTGAGGAGCTTGCCAACTTCTTCATCAACAGCTTGTTATCTTTCAGGGGCGAAGCTCCTCTTCTTCTGTCACAATGGCTTGTACCCAGGGGTTACTTCCAGCCGATGAGTAATCACTTCGGCAGGAATCCCGGGCATGTCCGAAGCTGACCAGGCGAAGACATTGGCATTGTCCCTGAGAAAACGGATCAGCTTCATTCTGGTTTCCTCATCAAGGGCGCTCCCGATCTGCACAACTCTTGAGGGATCTTCCTCGTTCAAAGGTATCGGGATGGTCCTCTCCATGGGTTCACCAAGGTTTGTGGTCGAATCCCTCGGATCTAGCTGATCCGGAGTAGTCGAATCCTTGAAATGTCTGTCTTCAATCATTAGACATTGCCGTGCTGTCCTCTGGTTCCCTCTAACTTCTCTAACACCATTCCTGGTGGGGAAGCGTACCAAGAGGTAGTGAGAGGAGATCACAGTCCGGAACCTGTTCAAGGCGGGCCTCCCTAGAATAATATTATATGCTGAGGGGATCTGGACCACCGTGAAGTTGATCGACAATGTCTTTTGTCAAGGCTCGGAGCCGAGGGTTACAGGCAACACTATCTGCCCTTCGGCATAAACTTGGATGCCCCCGAAACCGGAGAGTGGTATGGGGGATCTTTGCAGTTGATGTCTAGACAAACATATTTTGGAGAATGCATCGTACATCAAGACATCAGTCGAACTTCCATTATCAATAAGAATTCTCTGTACATCATAATTAGCCACTACAGCCGAAATTACAAGAGGGTCGTCGTGCGAGAGCCGAACTCCCGCAAGGTCGTCGTCGGAGAAGAGGATGGAGTTGTTATCTTTCAGTCGCTTTGAAGCTTCATCTTCATCCCTTCTCCAGTTGGTTGGCCGATGTATCATCCCTACACCTCCATTGGTGGGCCTTTGATTTGGCAATTCGGCCTTTTCGGGAGGTGGCTGGGGAACAGTTGCTTCCGACCAGGGTCCCTGACGATCGATGTACCGCCTCAGGTATCCTCTTTTAATGAGATCCTCGATCGCATCCCTCAGCTGGATGCATTCTTCTGTGTTGTGGCCGTGGTCCCAGTGGAATCGGCAGAATTTGTTCCTATTACTTGCGGAAGAGGAGGCCTTCATGGGACGGGGCCGTTGGAGATAGTTTTCTTTTTCTATCTCCACGAGGATCTTCTCTCGAGGGAGGTTGAGGGGGGTGTAGGAGTCGAATCTTCCTCCCAATGCTCTGGGCTTGGGAGGGCTTCTCTGGCGGTCTGCATATATGCCGCCGTTGTTATTGGAAGTTTGGGGGCCTTGCCCCCTGTTATTCTTCTCTTTGAAGGGGGTTTTCCTTCAATCAAACATCAATTCACCGCCTGCTCTTCAGCATCGGCATATTTCTAAGCCCTTGATAGGAGTTCAGTGTAGCTTTTAGGGAACTTCTTGTCCAGGAAAAAAGTAAGCCTGGAGGTTCAAAGCCCCTTCTTCAGTGCTGACATGGCCACATGCTCGTTAAGATCGAGGATCTCAAGCGTGGCCGCATTGAACATGGAGATGTAATCTCTCAAGCTCTCTCCTTTATTCTGGTGAAGGAGGAAGAGTGTGTCCGTATTCCAAGGAGTCTTGCGGCAGGTCCTGAAATGCAAGACAAATAATTTTTCTAACTCAGAAAAGGAATCGATGGTACTCGAGTACAGGCTCGAGTACCACATCCGAGCGGACCTCTTCAAGATAGCTGAAAATGTCAAACAGTACATTGTATCCGAAGCTCCTTGGATCATCATATGGGCTTTGAAGCTGCCCAAATGGTCGAGGGGGTCGGAGATGCCGTCGTGGGGTTCCATCTGGGGAACCCTGAAGTGTCGAGGAATGTCCTCAGCCATGATGCGGTCAGTGTAGGGTGGGCGTGGATCACCCACAATCAAGTCATCGGGATCTCTCTGATCCCGCATTCTCTATTCTCGTGCCCTTGCCATCTCTGATTTGATGGCTCTGAACCTCCCGTAATAATCGGGAGTCTACTTGGGTGCTCTCTCCACCGGAGTGGAGTTTTCGGAGGAGGAGGAGGAAGTTTGCCTAGGTCTTTTCCCTTTTTGTGGGAAATTAGCATACCTAGGCAGTCTCGAAGTTCGGCCTTCAGGAGAGGACCGAGAACGGGCGAAGGGATGCGCTGAATCCTCCCGTGGTGCTCTCCTTCTTCGGTATCGAGAGCTATGTCTAGAAACAGTCGATGGGTTTGCCACCAGAAAGGCTCTGTCTTGGAACTCTTGAACCATGGCTGTCAGGTTGGCGACCTGGTTCATAACAGCTTCGAACTGCTGTGCTCCCACAATAACCGTGGGAGGTGGAACATCGTTCTCCTCCGAGGGTGCACTCCCCTAAGACGGAGCATGATTCCGGCTTGTAGAAGCATTTTGAGCTTTTTCTCTTGCCATCAAAAACTTTTTTGTTTCTTCCCCTTGTCTGGGAGGGAGCTTAACAAATGTTAATAATACGCCACCCTTCCTGGCACGCCAATCTGTTGGCGTGGAGTCCCTGGATCGGCCGGTCGGAGTCGCTGCGTCGCAGGACCGCTCCCTGGTTCACCTGCAAAACAGGTCCCTTGCCAGAGTTGTTCTGGCGGAGGACACTCTGATGCCTAAGTCAGTGGCGAATTCCAGCCACAGAATGGAGAAGATGTCGAGAGTAGAAGAGAAAAAGAGTTCTTAGAGATTGAAAGTGTATATGTGCGAGATTATTCACGCGTACCTCTCGAGCCATCCTTCTCATCCATATTTAAAAGATGGCCTCCGGTCTGTGGCCCGCTTTTTTCTCGGAGATCATGGGGAGCCAATCTCTTCCATGATTGGCGATCGTGGGTTGTCAATGAGCTGTTCCGGCCAGATCGGAGGCGTGACTGCAGGAATTACGCGCCATGATCATGGCATGATGAGTGTCGATTGTAACCGTTGGTTACAGTTTCCTTTTTGGAACAGATTGTGGTTCAAGCTTTGGGTTTCTCCTTGCGTGGGCCGAAGGCTTGGTATTTTCTCGAGGCTGAAGATCATGTCTACGGTGGGGATCGAAGTTCGTGTCTTCGGAAGTCGATGAGTAGTTCAGACTTCGACCGGGATCGAAGGTGCTATCCGAAGAACTGGTCTTCGGATATTATAGTTCGGTGTGAAGCCTTGAGTTGCTTGCGGTTGACCTTTACTTAGTCCAAAATCCATAATCTGAAAAATCAGGACTTCGATAAATCAAATCAGAACTTGGTTTGTAGCTGGACCAAGATATCCCAACAATATTAAAACTTTGTCATCTTTCTGATGGAGAAGACTAAGTTTAAATTGTACAATTGATAGTGGCCTGAAGCTAAGCATCATGAGTTGGTGATTCGCATGTTAAATATTTTTTTATATTAAACTTTTCTATTTAAGATGAATTCGTTTATTTCTCCAAAGAAAAAAATAAGGGGTATTCTTAGGGCTTTAACGGTGTTTATGATTATTATTATTTTTTAACGTCAATATAGTTTTTATATTAAATTTAGGATTGTTTCTCTGCATTGGGAATACATATAACATCCATGCGTACCTTTGTTACGATAGTACAATGCACAGAACAAGATGGATGGTACAATGATTTAAAATTCATGTACATCATTCATGTTTGCATCCATATAAAACTATATCATGAATGATGCTTTGTTGCTATAAAGCAATAAAATATGATTCAAGAAAAAGACCTGGCCCTGTGAAAGTTGTTGGGCTCAACATATTTTTTTAACATCATAACACCAAAAATAGACGTGGGATCATTGTTGCCATATAGCCAAGGATGAGGAGGAGGAACCAAAAAAAAAAAAAAAAAACAAGAAAAGCTCAAGTTGTGGAACCATGTCTTACAAATCAATTTCTAACATGGTGTAATTGCAGAAAAATATATTTTTTAACATACTTATACTGTTCTTTAACAAATCCAAAGTTATCAAACAATAATTTTGTCAACTTTTGCCAATAACTATAACCGTGTTTCGAATGAAAAAAAATAAAAAAATAAAATAAAATAAAATAATATATATATATATATATATATATATATATATATATATATATATATATATATATATATATATATATATATATATTTTTTTTTTTTCGATGAGAAAAATTTGGCAGTGACATGAATCCCTACCACCTATATTCAGACTGGATAAATATCTAAAATATTGTACCATAACAAGTAACATATCAATCATGTACTACCATGCTAACTGACATGATAAAAGATTTTTGTAGTGATCTACTCTATGTTAAATCAAAATAAGTACCCATGAAACCTAGGTCAGGGTTCATACATCTCCCTCTTTTGGAAGCAGTTTTTTTTTTTTTGGATTGAGATGGGATGCTTATTATTCTCAATCCGGTCCATTTTCTATACTCATGTTCCACCAAAGCTCGACCCGATTTAACCATCGGAGGAATCTCCATCGGATCAAGTCCAACATTTGAACATATCATCCGATCAGATCTACCACTATTCTCCCGTTCATCCGGTTCTTTTCGGTTGGATCTTGACGGTAACAGGAGCTTTGCGTGACTTTGCAAAGTTAAACAAGCAAAAGAACATTTCAACCATCAAACCCTGACCCTTCTGGAACGACGGTTTGTTCCCCTTCCATAAATTCGGAATCAAAAACCCGCAAGAAACGCCTTCCACCGTTCAAAGATCTCCCATCTATCCAGCTTAGCCGACTACTCAGCCGAGCCGCTGACGTAATGGGTGATACCGGACGCCAAACCCGGAATTCAAATTCAGTTAATAAATGAGATCTCCGGGAAAGCAAAAGATTAAGTAAAACCAAATTCGAAAAAAGAGCAACGCGCCCGTGATGGATGACCCCGAAATCCCGCTCTCCACGCGGCCGCCGTCCACCTCTCCGCCTCCCCCCGTTATCCCTGTGCCGTATTTGATTTATCTATTAATTAAATTATTCCATTCGGTTTTTTCCTTTAATTGAAAAAGAAAAGAGATCCGCCCCCAAACTTCGCCCCTATATAAATCCGAGCACAACCCTCATCCACTCCCCAAAACACCCCCGTTCTTTTTCTTCCCTCTCTGCCCCCGACTCTCCTCGCGTTATACTTTTTCTCTTCCCTTTCTACCCAACAAACTATTCTCCCTCACTTATTTTCCCGAAAAAAAAAAACTATTCTCTCTCTCCTGTTCCCTCCTTCCCCTTTTTTTGTCTACTCTCTCCCTCCTCTCCCCATGGACTCCGGCAACAAGAGAAGCCGGGAGGAGTCGGAAGAATCCCCTGAGGCGAAACGCCTCCGCGCCGAACTACTCTTCGACATCTTCGACGACGACTCCGACGCCGGCGACCGGTGTCCGGCCACCCAAGACCTGGCCTCCGTGATGAAGATCTTCGAGGAGGAGATCGCCCTCCCGCCTCCTCCACCACCGCTTGCGGCCCAGGACGCGGTGGATCCGGCCTTTTCGCCGGCCGATTTTGAAAATCTCCGCCAGCCGGATCTCGGGTACCTTCTCGAGGCCTCGGATGACGAGCTCGGCCTCCCGCCGACGCTCCCGTCCTCGTCAGATGGGGGCGGGGACGCCAGGGAGGCGGAGGCCGCGGGCGGCGTGGTGGAGTCGGAGCCGATGGCCGATGGGTTCGGGCAGATCTGGGCGTTCGACGACGAGATCACGCGATGCTATGATGGGCTGGAGTTTGGGGTCCGGCAGCAGGATGAGAGGGATGCGTTGGCGGCGGCCGAGGAGGCTGCGGTTTTCGACGGCGGGCTCTTTGACTATTCGGACGTGGTCTGTGGGCCGTCTGATTTGGCTGATCTCTCCTGGCGGCCGGAATCTTTGCCGGCCGTCTGATGGAGCTTTCCGGCGGATACCGTTTTAGCTTTACTTTATTTTGTTTTTTCTTTTCGGATGGGAGTTTGTAAATTTTAGAAAAAAGTGGAACAAAAGGCTGTAGAGGGGGAAAAAAAAATTCTGACGTCAACACATCGTCTTCCCACTGCCCGCGTTTTAGCATGCTTCATCGATCGTTTGTTGGAGATCAGCCATCAGACTTTTTTCTTTTTGTTCCCCTGCCACCGAGAAAAAAATATTTCCTGTGCGTTAATGGGGTTGGGAAGAGTTTAGTTTTGGATTAATGCAATCAATCCGCTGGTCCGTGTAAATGGTGCTAGGCTTTGTGGATCCGCTGGTCCGTGTAACTTTAGTTTTGGTGACCAGGGCTTTTTCAGGCGTCATGAATGGCATGGGAATGTTATTTATTATTGTTCTTTTCTTGGTAAACGGTAACACCGCGGGGATGCGTGGTGCCCGGCGTGGCGGACACGTGTTGGATGGTCCGTCAGAGATTACGGCTTCTCGTCACGATTAAAGATATGGAGGAATATATGATTTGGTTATGGAGGGTTTCCTAGGTGGATGGGAGAATAATATTGATATGAAGTGCAGCAATAAGAATTCTACGCTAATTTTTGAATGGATTAACCTTTATAACCTCAAAATTTTCCTTATTTTATATAAGCCGTTTTTTTTTTACTTCAAAAATGTTTTTTTCATATCACCATATTTTGTTATGATATGAACCTACGGGTGCCTCTTCTCTCCCTCTTTATCGGTGCTCTATCCTCCTCGACGCCGGAGTCAAAATGGTCCCACTCTCGTTCGGATCTGTCTCTTTTCTTGCTCTTGTCCGTGATTTCATCGCCAGCGCCTTTTGATTCTAGTTGGTGTCCGGTCGGTCACCATGATAAATATCAAGGCATACAGGAAAGCAGAGCCTTACGGTCTACGTGCTTCCAGAATTTGGATAAACCGATCTAAACCAATTCCCATTCCTAAATTCTAACCATCTCCAAATGAAAAATAATAGAATATCGATATGTTTGCCTCTTTAAAAATTTAAAAATGATAAAATACTAATATATTTGAAGTCCGATGGCTCGGAGTCAATGCACGCCCGTGACTTAACGACAGCAACTTTAGCTTTTTTTAGTTTGTTAGATGGCAACGTTTAGCTCTTGATGCTGATCATCATAGCTACGCTAGTTCTTGAGGTTGATCATTAGAGCACAGAGTGTTGTGCGTGAATGGCATCGGCTTCCATAAAGTGATCGATGGACGCAGCACATACCGTACCATATACAGTATGCATGTGTGACGGTACTCTACGGTGCTGCCCACGCAGGGGATCTTGGATTTTCTCTTTCAGGAATTGTTCTGCAGTCCAAGATGGCTGTTTGAAATAATTTTTTATTTTGTTTATGGAGGGAGATTTGGTGGCATTGACCCTTTCTCTTTTCATGTTGCATTCCGCTCTACGCGGAGGCCTACCATTTTTTTTATTCTTGATTTTGTTGTATCACTTCGTCCCCCTGGTGAAATGATGGAGCTTCTGTCACCGTTACTTGAAGGGAAAAAAAAGTTGGAAGACGCAGAATCACTTTCGGGCATTCCATCAAACACTTTCCTATTGTCTTTCATTTCACCCACTCCAGCAAGCACACTCGAGAGATTGGAAACCTTCATAACTTAGACGTTGATTTGATGATATCACGGTAAAGAATAATGAAGTAGGTGGAGTTATCAGGTTCGGAAACTTCGGATCATGAATACAGAAGAGGATGAGGGCTTCGCTTGAGCGGCAAGATTTGGCAATGTCCAAGGGGGCAATGTTCCAAGAGTGGGGTTTGGTTTCAAGAACAGGAAAGGCATCGCAGGAACGCAATGAGCGGGTGAAACCGGATTGGAATTTGGAGGGCGTGGGCGTGGGCGTGGGCGTGGGCGTGGATGTGGAAGCTCAATTCCAAGAAAAAGACGTGGAGCTTTCGAGCTGCGAGCATATGATGGTAGGGAGGCAATGGTGAAGGGGCCTTCGTGGCAGGATCGGGCGTCATGATGAGCTCAAAACGGAAGGCGATGGAAGCGTGTGCAGGGGTGGAGGACGGGATGGTTTTGGTTAGCAGAGAATGAATGATGAGGACCGTTTACGTGGTGGTCGAGATTGCGTTATTAATGAAAGATAGATTGCAGCGAAAAATATAGATTTAGTACCGCCAAGACGGTAGCCAACTTCCATGGGACCTTATTTGTCATCGTAGTTTACTCAATTAAATTCAGAATTAATCCTTGGATACGTATCAGATTGGATGGGTGAGGGGTTATTGAAATGATAATTTCTCGTGTCCGGCAAATGAAATGATAATTTCTTGAGTCCCGCACAATCTTTGCAAGGTATATGTACGTGTCAACCTTGTCTACACGTGCGGTGGATCACCTAAAATTTTATATTTACCTTATTGAAGATTTAATCAACGAACATTTTTTTATGGCGGCACATGGGACGTGCCAGGTGGCACAGCATTGGTTGCAACAATGGGTGGCGGGGGATGTCTCTCTCTCTCTCTGCTGGCCAGTGCCGGGCTTGCACAAACATGTAAAGCGTGTCAAATTGCACTGGCCAAACTGTACCGGGAGCAGGATGGGTAGTAGGCCGGGCCGGACTAAGTCATATGCCTACTCTAGTCTGGTCCAAAAAGAAAAATTAAATTTAGATCAAATTTAGGCCTGATTTATTTTTAAAAAAATTTGGCACGGACCTGACCTGAACCTACTTTGATTCGGACTGGCCTGAACTTACTTTGAAGATAAAAGACTGTTGGGTGCTAAACTAAAATAAGGCATATTTTGTATCAAACCGTATTATATTAATGTGTCAATGCTAATTCCTCGAGTTTCAAGGGCTTTTAAAAAGAATTATCTTATGAGTTTTTAATGTGGAGCCAAGTTTTGATTAAAAATTACTATACATCGGAGAAAAAAAAAAATTTTGAATGGTCAAAAAGAAGAATACAGGAGAGAGAGATTACTGGGGGTATTCCAGGCTTCCAGCTTGAAGAGAGAGCTCAGCAACAGCTAATGCAGTCAAGGATATATACTTTCTGATGGTTTAACAATAACCGTGCAGCCACAAGTTAATGCGGGGCCAACATGATACAACATAAAATATATACTTTGTAGAAAAAGAAAGCCATGTGCAAGGACAAGTATGGTTTTTACTTTGTAAAAGAAAGATCGTCAAAATTATAAATATAATAGCAGACAAATACCTTTCATGAAATCATGATTAAAAAAAAATTCCATGGGGTAATTGCGCCGACTACACCTACGGGCCACAAGACACATTGAATAAACACTATGTTGCCACCCAGATCGCCGTGGCCCGTAGCTGCTAATGGCATCGGGTGTTCCGCGTCCGCCCGCGGGAGATGCCTCCGGTGCCTCGGGACCTGCAAGAAAGCCAACGTCAGTGGCCCGGGCCCGGGATTCCGGCGGGGGCACTCCGACGGTCAAGTCAGTGACGATCCAGGGGAACAGATCCTCCTGGTCGAGCCCCTCTGGATGAGCTCCACACTAAGAGGAGTGAGTGGAGTATATGAGAGTGTGAGTATGAGCTGGGAGGTGTGGTGGCCGAGGTGGTCTTGCCCTCCTCTCTGACCTCTCCCCCTTTTCCTCTTCCTCTTTGTGGTGACTGTGTTGTTGGAAAAATGGGTGTCTCCATTGTTGAGGGAATGTTGCTCTTGCTTGAAATGGAAGAACGAGTGTTGTTACCTTTCTTTTGTTCATTCTGACTGGGTATTTTCCCTTGGCTTGCCTCGGGGTTCTCCCATGCTGTCAGACGGGTACAACAAGGTACCGTGCCGTGGACGGGATGCCTTCTTTATTGGGTAGCTGGGGGAGCCTCTACATGCCTCTGACATTCCTTCTATTTGCCCTTCTTGGAAGCCTGGCAGGATCTCGACTGTCGTGCCGCCGCTCTCGGGGACTGTGCTCCCTGGTGGGGTCTTTTATCCGGTCGTACGGCATGTCAGTGGAGGGCATGGTACCTTGATGTGAGTTTCCTTTCTTTCTGGTATGAATAGTGGCCGTGGGCATTAATGGCGACGTGGCAGGTGCCGTCGTACGATCTTTGGGGGGGGCGCCACTGTCCTCGGAGGGAAGGTGCCGCTCTCGTGGTGATTGTTGCCCCGATCTGAGTTGAAAGCCGACCTGGGAAGATGGGGCCCACTTGCAGGGGACCGGTCTCGCGGCGGCTCGGCTGTGCGGAGAAGGGCCGAGCTCGGCACCAGGCCAGGGGGGCCTAGCCTTAACCGAGCTCAGGCTGGTAGAGGTGGATGAGGTGCGCCTAGGCCAGGAGACCCGGCCTCGAAGGGTTCCTCGTGGCGGAGGAGGGTTGAGCTCGACTCCGGATTACGGGACCCAACCTCGGGCTCGAAGGGCTTGCCTCTGATGGGGTTTGAGCTCGACTCCGACCTAGGCATCCCGACCTGGCGGGTACTGACCTGGCGGAGGACTAAACCCGACTTTGACGGGCGGCTCTGTTGGCATCGGGAGCTCAGCCCCGCGAAGGGGCCTGTGGTAGTGATCCCGCGTGGCGTCCAATAAGAGCTCCACGTCAGTCTCCTTGCCCCACGTCAGCGGACCGGTCACATCACACTAATTATGATATTTTTTTGGAGAAAAATCTATGCTCGGTAGATCATTAGAATTTATGAAGCATACTGCATACACAAATGAAAGAACACCCGAAGATGAAAAAAAAGGAATAGATCAGATAAAAATGATCATGGAAATCAAAATAAATATTAAACAGCACCATCTCAACAAAAGAATTGTTAAGCACAATTTCGGATGATTCAAGTCATATATCCCATCTATAATTTTTTTCATTCTCAACCAAAATTCTCTTTAAAAGAAATCCTCGAGAATACTTCCTGTAATTAAACATGAGAAAAGATGCAAACCATTCAAAACTGGTTGCATACCTGTCAATAATGATGAAAGTAATTATTTATAATGGCACATTTGATTCGCATTCACAACCCCAGACCTCATTGTCCTCGAGCACATCCTTCTCCTAAAATTCTTAATGTAAAACAGATCAGCATGATTGCTGATAAAGGTGATCAGTTGACACAGTTCATATATATAGTAGTAGTACAGATAACCGGCCTCTATCATCACGAGCCTACTCGGACATTTTATCATGGAGCGGTTTTGATGTCCCTCCGGATGTCATAAAAAAATCATAGCAAAATTCCAAAACCCTTGTCTGGCTACCTATGTTTTATATTTTATAATGAGATATAACCAATCTTAGTAGGATATAACAAAGTGACTGACATGGAAATGACTATTCAATTTCAACTCAAAAGACTATATTATATATCCAACTCTGACCACCATAAGCACCTGCTGTCCTGCCATGTCATGATTGACATTAAACTCGCTTCTGTTGATCCGCTAAGCAGTTGGTTAAACCTTAATCAGTGATGGAAAAATAAGAGGCACTTTTAGAACCTTTGTAATTAATGTCATATCTATTAATCCACGCAGCATTAATATCACAACCCAAATGCATCCTTGCTTGACAGATGCTGAAATATAATATCAACCTTTAAGCATGCTAATAACATAAGACCGATCTCTTACCAACAAATTTTGTGGCTTAATGTGACGATGACACACCCCCTACAACACGATGAATGTATGAAAGAACACGTACGGCAAATCTAGACAGCACAAACATGAAAATATCAATCCAGGAAAACAATTTTGAATAAATACAGAATGCAAAATGATTTTACAGTAAACATTTATCAAAGTATAAATACGGCAGCAATATTCACCTGGTTTGTATATAATTGAACATATAGGAGAGGCATATGTTGAAATACTTGCAAATATTTCAGATGTTCACTCTTGGCTGCTTAAGGAAACCCAATCCCTACTCCTCTCTCTCTCTCTCTCTCTCTCTCTTTATATATATATATATATATATATATATATATATATATGTTTTGTTGGTAAGTTTTGGCAGATAACTGGTGAGACTGTGGCCTGTGGCTGTGGGAGAGGTGAAGCTAGTGGCAGATATGCACCAGAGAAAGGCAGAGATACCTGGTTAGTATAAGACTTGAACTATCGAGAGATAAAGTAGGCATATGATACTCTTGAAACATATATATATATATATATATATATATATATATATATATATATATATATCCATGCATGAGCACGTTAGCCATATACAAAAATCAAATTCAAAGATTTGTATATTTAAAATTCAGCAAAAAAGTTCATAAAAATCAAAATCCAACATATTAAATGCTTCAAGCAAATATCATAAACAAAAAGATTAAGCAATTACCATAACCAAAATCTACTTGTTTTATCTTCTCGTTGTTTCAATATTTAACAAAAAAGATTAAGCATCTCTGAATGTATAGATAAAAAGAAATAGTATTGTTTGCAAAAAGCATAAAATAAAATCCACAATTTAATGCTCGGCCTAATATGAGGTACCTTCATTTGCATTCAACTTTATAAAACTCGAGCAATTTGTACCTGATAAATGTTAACATGAATATCAATTATAGAAATTTATAATATAAGCATAACAAATTAGGAGTATACAAGAAAAAAATATTTATGTACCTTCATCATAATTTTTACGAAGCCAATCCTATGTACAAACCAAGGCCTCAACAGTAGATGGACTCAAAGAACTCTGATACTGATCCACAACTCTACCACTAGTGCTAAACGCTGACTCTGAAAAAATGGTAGAGACCAGAATTGCCAGAATATCTCTAGCCATTCTTGATAATATAGGATAGATAGCTGCATTATTCTTTCACCATGTTAAGATATCAAAGTTCATGTCATTCAAACCAGAAAGCATATCATCATCCAAATAACTATCCAACTCCGATCTCTTTGGCTGTTTTGAAAAAATTTGACTTTTAAACTGATAAAAATCCATATCAAACTTTACAATATCCATGAAAAATGAAGAAACTGAGATTATACCACTTTGTATATGAATTTTATCTGTTACCTCACTCGAACCTATAAAGGATTGCGCTTTTGCTGCATCTATATATTATGAATAAAGATTATGAAGACAAGTACGGATATCATCAATCTTTTTTTTGTCTCTTCCACATCAAATGCCTTTTCATAACAAAATTTTACAAATATCAACTTCTATCTGAGATCCAAAAATAGAAGCAATCACTAATAAATTATTGCATTAAAATCAATATTTATTAAATTTCTTTTGCATTTCATTCATCAGTTATTTCAATGTTTCATCAATATGAGCCCTCGTATTCATCAACATCATCCGAGTTTTTCAAACTTCTATTAGATACAAATTCGATACGGCATATTTAGAACCAGAAAATACTTTAGTAGTATTGAAAAAGATTTCTAAAAATTTAAGAATTATCTCGATCTTTTTCCATTCATCATTGGTAGGTCCTGCACATGAATGTTCGGTTGCATACCTAATAAAAACATCTTTATAACTAACTACATCAAGCAACATCTCATATGTAGAATTCTATATTGTGGCAACATCCAAAGTAAGCCCTTTTCTAACAGGAAGTCTCATATATTTTGCCATTTCATTAAAAGCTTGCATCTGAGATGGACTTGCATACACATATCTAACAATTTTCCTGATACATTCAATAGCTGAATGAATAATTTTCATTCCATCTTGAACTATAATATTTAGTATATGTGCATAACATCGGATATGACCGTACTCCCCACCAAACAACATTCCATTATAAAAATGATCTTGGATCTTTTGGATCATAGCAACATTTATAGTACAATTATCTAAAATGATAGAAC
The DNA here is from genome assembly GCA_021397845.1 of Areca catechu. Taxonomy (NCBI): domain Eukaryota; kingdom Viridiplantae; phylum Streptophyta; class Magnoliopsida; order Arecales; family Arecaceae; genus Areca; species Areca catechu. The sequence continues at coordinate 164,917,282 of CM038043.1, forward strand.
ATATCTTAGAATCCATTTCCATTTAAGAAGAGACTTTCCAATAGCATCTTCAATTACAAACTTTGAATGAGGGTATGGTAATTTATTGAAACTAATTATCTTCTTATGCAGAATAAAATTAGAATCAATATAATGAGCTGTGAGCAATATGTAACCATTTTTTTGATTTGATAACCAAATATCGCTAGTAAAGCTAACCCGATAAGTTAATTTTTTAAAATCATCATGTATTTTTCTCCTTTCTCCTTCATACAAAGCCATACAGTCATTCATTATAGTCTTATGGCCTATGACATTAAATAATGGCTGAATGGATCTCATTAATTCCTTAAAATTAGGATACTCAATAATACAAAATAGTAGTTCGGCACAAATAATAAACTTTGCAAGTATTTTTTTCTCTTCTTGATTGAATTTAAAAGTCTTCACCGGATCTTTTGAACTTGCTGATATAAATAACTGATTAACTGGATTTTTTTGATACTTTTTACAAACATTTTTAAGATGACATTTTAGATGACTTGTTCCTCCTTTTGATTGAATTTAAAAGTCTTCATCAGATCTTTTGAACTTGCTGATATAAATAACTGATTATAGATTTTTTTGATACTTTTTACAAACATTTTTAAGATGACATTTTAGATGACTTGTTCCTCCTTTTGTATTGCCATTTAAAGCCTTTTTACAATGCTTGCATACAGCTACTAGTTTATTACTTTTTCTTTTCTTAATAAAATGGTCCTATATCTAAGATCTATTTTTTATGATCTTTATCACCATCATTTTCAAAATTTTTCTCATTTTTGTTATGCTCATTCTTTATACATTCAATAATTTCATTTTCATCAATTTTAGATTGAGACATTCTGGATAAATAAGAAAATATTGTACATTAAATCGATAAACTAAAGCAAAAGAGAGAAAAAAATACTATAGTTTGCAGGTTTAAGTACTCTCAAGATGAACCATTCTTTTTGTTTGTAGGTTTTTTTTCAAAATTTAGATTTTGAAAATGAGACAACTGTTTAGTATTCAGCTTATTAGAAAATAAATCATTAAAGTCATTTCAAGTTATTTTTGTACCCGGGAAGGATGAACATAAATCAGGTCGAACAGATGGATGTGATTTTGTTCCTTCACATCAAAGTGAGAACTGCCATGCCTTCCTTTTCCCGGTTTGTCCCACCAAGTTGATGCATTAATATTTCTCTAATAGATGCCGCAAAATTTCTCCCATTTTTCCTTTACAAAAAAAAAAAATGTACTCTCCTACATTGAACTATCAATGCAATGGGGGTCTTCCCCCTACATCAATGAACTAATTCTTAAAATTCAAATGACAAAATTCCAACAACAGGAAGCTGGACTCGAGATCTCAAGCATTTTGTTTTGATAAGGAATTTTTAGGATCCCTTTCAATAAAACCTATTCTGCTTGTATTGATAGCATTTGGTGTTTCTGTTTGTTTTCTATCCATTATTGAATGCAGAGGACAATCCAGCTTCGGAAAAAAAAATGTTAGGCAAACCCATGTTCTGCCAAAAAAAAAATGTGCAACAAAAATTTAAGAATGCTAAATAGAGTCCCAGGCTTGTGTCGAAGGAAGGTGTGAGATGTTGATTAGATTGCAAAGAAGGATAAAATGCCCTGACAAAAGATGTACTCCTTATTTTTGGGTCCACGGATGCAATGAGAGGAGGCGTGGAGTTTTTAAGATAGGAAGGAGGAAGATTTGAGCTGAATGAAAAGCCACAGGAAAATAAAAAAAATGCAAAGCCCCAGAGCCTTGGAGAAGAAATGGAGATTTTATCTTGAAGTCGGAGATGGCAAAAGCCGAAAGGCCAACCACGGTGATCAGCTCACCGCTCACCTAATTAGAGTGCGGGAAGGGGATTGACGGACGAGGATAACAAAATCCTAGAGATGATGATGACTCGGAGGGAATGAAGAACTGAACCGGAGGTCCAGAGAGGTCCAGAGGAGGAAAACCCTTCGAGCTCTGATCAAATGCGAAGATGAGACCGACAGACGGGGACGACAAAATCCTAAGATTGTGTTTGGTAGATCGCCAGGAAATCCTGAATGGTAATCTAGATTACTTGCAAGATAGCATTACCAGTAATGCTGATTACTGTGTTTGGTATACATAGGTAATCTATCAGTAAGATTGATTACCGTGTTTAGTATGATAAATAGATTACCAATAATCTAAGCTCAAAATTTCAAAATATCTACAAGTCAAATTTATTAAATATATATTATAATATAATATAGTAATATAATATATTATATTATTTGATATTTTGTAATGTAATATAGTATTATATTATTTGATATTTTATAATGTAACTATTTATTAAATTATATAGTTAATAATGTATTATATAATATCATTATATATCATTATATATTAAATATATTATTCTATATTTAATATAATATAATATATGTTATGTTATGTTATAAAATGTAATATATAATTTAAATTATATTATATTACACTCTATTGTTATATAATATCTATTTTAAAATATTCTATTTTCTAATATTACAAATAAAATAAAATAAAAGATTATATATTATTTTAAATTTAAGAATATAATATATATAAATTTAATATATTACTTAGTATATTTAAAAGATTATATATAATTTTTTTACATTTATTTAGTATAAAAAATAATTTTCAATTTTTCAATTTTAATATAAACATATTAAATATTTTATATTAATAATATAAAATATTTAAAAATTATATTTTTAATAAATAGCTAAAATATATAAAAAAATATATAAATAAAATATAGATTTAAGAAGAGATCCCAACCAATATCTAGAGAACCTAGATGAGAGGGAGAAGAGAAATATTTCGTTCTCACCGAAGCGAAAGAGACGGGACAATTTTGTAAAACTAAAAAATACCATATTACCATATCTCCGGTAATCTGGAAAGTCACCTCTCCCTGAGGTAATCTGAATTGCCACATAAGAGATAATTTAGATTACCACTACAACATAGATTATCGATTTAAAAAAAATACCGAACAAGGTTATCTGGTTGGCCCGGTTTAAAATTACCGGTAATCTAGATAGATTACCATCTACCAAACGCAACTTAAAGATGACGACTCGAGGGGAATGGAGAACTGAACCAGAGGTCTAGAGAGGTCCAAAGGAGGAAAACCCTTTGAGCCTGTCGACCGTGCCGAGTTAAAATTTATCGGGCTAGAAGATTTGGGTTTGCCGGGCCTTTTGTCAGGTCTGGTTTGAGCCCGATTCCTTCAGGCCATTTTCGGGCCAAGTTCGGCCTGGGCCGGGTCGGGCCAAAGAGAAGCTCGAGCCCGGTCTGAAAATGTAATGGACTTTAAAATGAAGCCCAAGCTCAGCCTGATTTTTTTCGAGCCTAGCTCGAAGCCTGGCCTGATGTCTGGCTGGCCTGAGCCCACTTCCAGCCCTAGCTGGAAGGACCCTATGATCTTGTGACCTATCTATGTATTTAGACCTTGGCTAACAAATTAACCGTGGTTTTCAATTGTATTATATTATGATTCTCAAAAATAACTTGTGTATCGCTGCTACAATGAATGTACATATGTCCTGCCAAAATATAAGGCCACCTACCACATGGCAAGGCTTCGTTAATGCTAAATACGTAAGCTGGATTTAGTTTGGAGGCCAATTTGATGCTGTAATGCTGTCATGTCTAAAGTTAGGTGGACAAGACGACCGTACCTCGCATTTTCCTCTTTAATCTGGATCTCTAAATAAAAATATTGTGGTCCTCTTTAATCTAATAAGGTCAAGGGACACGCCAAGGATGTCAAAAATACATGCACTTGTTCTTCGTTTTTTGGACTGGGAGTCTGGGATCCGCTTAGAGTCTCTACATCCTTGTTGCAGCTGTTTTAATAGATTCTCGGTTCAAGGAAACTCGTTTGCCGGGAAAGATGCGGTTGTGAATTACTGATCCAACATAGAAAAACATGTTCAGATCAGGATGAAAATAGGTTTGATCAAATCAGGTCACGAGTAATTTTGATCTAATCCAAAAATTTTAATTGGATCTTACTACTGATCCAAACCCAGCATGATAGAAGATCGGGTTAGTTCGGATTGGATCCATGACCAAAATTTTTGATCGAACATATCATTCAAGTTGAATTGGATTCAAGTAAAACCTAGTTCCAATCTAAAAAATTTGAATATGAACTAGGTCTAGATCAAATACAAATAACCATATTTTAATTATTGCATAGTCAACTGTGGGCTACACCTCAAGCACGGTCCGGAGTAGACCCAAGCCTGTAGGCCTATGCAGAGCTCTACCAAGTAAATGCACAGTCCATCACGCACATGACCTGTAGCATGTGATTCACATACTATGCATTTCATGCAGTTTATGGAATCGTTTCGCACCGTCCGTGACATTTTTGATGCATTTTTTGTGATCCACACGACCAGGCATAGACTGAATGGGCGAGAGGTGATGCATAAGCTTGGGGTTTGTGAGCGCTGGGCCGATTCATAGGACGGGCGATTTGTGGTGGTTCATGGTGGTGTACATGCTTCGGGACATGATTTTGATTCCATTTAAACTTCTTTTTTTGACGCGGTTTAAATCTTTGAATTCTTGTCAAAGTACTCTTCAATTCAGTGGCTATAAAAAGGGAACAAAGGCATCAGAGGGATATTCGGTGGTGGGAAAGGTCTTTAGAGAGTTAGGTGTAGAAAATCTAGAGGGTTTCCAAGACGAGTTTGAGAGCTTTTGTGAGAGAGATTTTTAAATTTTTTGTTGAATCTTTTATACAGGATGAGAGTATAAGATCTCTCTTGTAATTTTTCTCACAGTAAAACCTTGCATACCTTATTTATTATATTTTCTATTCTATTTTTTTCTTTTTCCTTCTCTTGCGACACCAACAATGATATCGTAATCTTGGACATAGAAATCCATTTTTTTGTACGAGGGATTCTTAATAAGTGGTATTAGACCAGATTATCTATATTGATCAAGATTGAAGAAGATGGAGAAGACATGCACATCAAAGTCGATATTAACTGATTTGATTGAAAGAGTAATTTCTACCTCTAGCAAGCAAGAATGAAACACGTGCCATCTAGCAGGGATGATTGATGCTCTCATATATGAGGAAAGGTTAGCCATCATGGAGAATAAGATTTGGAATCAAGTTCAAATGTAGGTTGTCACATCCCGAATCCAGCACCGGAATCGGCTATGCAACCGGCCGCACAAACCCTAGATTTTATCCTAGAGATCATGCAAGGCCAAAAAATTTTTTTCACTATAACTTCAATCATCCATACTGCAATTGATCACAATTCATAAGAATATTCCTAATACAAAGAAAAGTAACACAACTCATATGATTATAATTTCAATAAATCCTTTAGCCATCCAATTGATTGTAATGACTCTCTAGCTACTCATTATTACTCCATGAATCCCAATCCACCACCAATCTCGTATATCTACATAACTCTGAAAAAGGAAAAGAAATAGGGATTGTAAGCTTTACAGCCCAGTAAGGTTTCCAAACAGTCACCATCAATAATAATAATTAAAAAATAGCAAGGATATAAGAGTATATCATGTCATGTAACGAAACAACTCAACTGACACATATGATAAAATCATGAAAAATCATGTTTCATTTTTATGTTTTCAATTTAATCATCCTTCTTTAGGATTCTGGACTAGCCACGGTCACACTCCAGCCTGTGACTGGCACACTGTTGTCACACCCCCGCCTGTGACTGGCACACAAAGTTGTCACACTCCAGCTTATGACTGGCACATAATTTATCGCACTCCAACATGTGAGTGGAAATCTTATAATCGACCATGTACAATCTGCCCATGGCCAGGCGCACGTACTAAGCCCGCTCTGGCTATGTAACCATGATCCCGTGGTATGGCTAGTCTAATTACCATTAATACTTTATCCTTTCATCTCATATAATCAAAACATGTCACTTTTCAACAACCAATATCACGATCCAACCCATTTAAACGGTCTTTGATAAACATGGTATATTAAAAACACAAACAACAATGAACACACGTTGTATCACGAAAATCAAACCATGCTATCCGAAAACAATATGCATGTAAATGTATGTATATATATGTTTGAATCAAATCAGGCAACGTAAAACAATGTATAGAACTGGTGATCATGTCCATAATCCTTACCTCATAGAGCTAATCCAAAAATACCCGAATCAGTATGTATCCGAAATTCGCACAATATCCTTCTGCTAAAAAGGTTGTCCCCCTACAGGTATGATAATAATTTTTTTTTATCAATAATCCTAAGGTAATTATAAACCCAAACCTTTTATCCAAAATTCTTTTATGATCCACCCGTAAATCCTAATCCCATGAATTTTCCAGGATAAAATTTTTCGACCTCCCTTCCAATTTTTATATATATTTTTCCTCTTCTTCCCCTTTACTTTCTCTCTCCTTATTTTTATTTTTTTTCTTTTCTTTTCTTCTTCTTTTTTTTTTCTCTCGTTCTCTTCTCTCATCCGTCTCCACCGAGCTCCCCCCCTCTCTCTCTCTCGCTCAACTGAGCCGACCCTTACGATCGTCGGCGACCAAAGGAGGTGATCACCGAGAGGAGCTCGGTGGACCGGAGTGGACGGTGGCGGCGCAGCCACCAATGATCCATGGCCCCAACATAGAATCAAACTGAAACGATCCCAAAAATCTAGATTAATTCCTTCTAAAAAAATAAAAGAAACTTACTGGACCTCGACGGACTGCTGGGTGCTCGTCGGAGAGGAAGAAGACACGGGAATAGAGGCTCGATGGGGACCCGATTCAGCGGTGATTGGAGAAATTTAAAGAAACTGCCAATAGTTCCCTCGTCGTTTGGAAGACAAACACCGCTCGATAGAGTCCCAATCCATCCCAACCTCATTGTCGACTAGCTCCCTCTCCCCTCACGACTCCTCCCTCGAGATTTCTGGCGAATACCTCTACCGAATAAGGAAGACAACTCCTTCCCTGTTTCTGAATTCTTCTCCCCTTCGTTCTCTTTTTTTTTCTTCGAACTGGGTCGAAGTCGGCTGGGCCTGCTGACTTCGAACCAAAAACACTGTTCTCACATTCTTCCCCCATTAAAATAATTTCGTCCTCGAAATTAGCTTGATTGAGATTTTTAAACCTTAAAAATAACCAACCATCAAGTCATTCTCAAACTCCCAATTTGTCTTCCTCGTAGGGCACCTGTATCTTAAGTCTCAGCATAATAAAATTACATAACATTCAAAACTTGATCTTTTCCATCTACAATCCATATCGAATTTTCTCGAGCTCTTCAAAAAGAACACTTATCTTTCAATGTCACTATAATTAATTTTTCTTAATTAATTCTACAGAATTTTATGATAGCCCAACATTAGATATATATAATTTAACATCATCCTCAAGCTTTTGTATGATCCTTTCTTAGATCATTTTCTTCATAAGTCCCTAACATTATATCATATCTCAATTCTCTCCTTATGATTTTAAGGTACATACAGAATTCTCTTAATTTCTTCCAAATGAATATTAATACCTCAACCCCAAATTAAAATATAAATTTCTTTGCTCCTGAAATTTATTTCTCTTGATTAACCTCCACATGAAAATCATAATCAGTCTACTCTATTCTTAACCAAAAATTTAAAGAAGACTTGAGCATTAGACACTTGCCATGGTCTATAACATTCTTTCTTCTCTTATGCCTCTCCATGACTTTACAATAAATCCTTAATCTTATAGAAACCTCGAGCTCTCTTTAAATAAAGAAATCATAATGTCAGGTGCCACAAATATCACCGAATCCAAATCGGGTAAAGGACCATCACTTTTTTATTCTAGATTTAGTGATCTCCAAAAATTCTTGTTTAATATAGTCCTCTACACCAGGGAACCCATTGAGAAAAATTGTTTGGCAATACTTATAAACTAGCCCAAGGATCATTAACATTATCTTTTCATTTTGTTACTGAAATTCAAATCTGTACTTTCCATCACAATACTTCTAAAGTTAGAGTTGATATTCATAATTGATTTCGGAATAGCTCAAACTACTATACTTTCACTGCGCACTCTGATAAAATTTACTAATCCATCTAGGTTCACTTGATGAATCCCTCCAAATTGATCTTACATTCATACCAGAAAGATCTCAAGTTATTTAAGTAAAGCTTTTGAATCTCTTTATCATGTCCTTACCTTAGGCATATCCTTTCAAAAGTTATCCTAACCTAATTTTCGTATCGGAGGTCCTTGCATAAATTTCACCATCCTTTTTAAGATAACAATACCTCTAGTTCAAGTCCGGATTAATCATACTCTTATTGATAATTCAAATAGACAATCTAGATCAACTTTTTTTCTTGAAAAGTTATCATTAACTCTAACGAGATAAATGACTTTCAATCAATGCTCTTATGATTAGAATCAATCATCTTATCGTTCATAGAACGATCTTACCATAACTCTTAGCATCAATTAACAAACTATCTAAAATATTGTCCCTATAGGCTACACCCATATAAATCTTTCAATACCAAATTCTCTACTTACTATAATCCATATAAGTCATCCAATTAATAATTGAACCTACTTATTCAGCATGACCTATTAACATAACATGCTATAATTCCTAGGCAGTACCCTTGATGCTTGGATCAAACCAACTTATCGAAAGCAAGGATACATACCATCTAACTCTTCTATATCCATTATATGCTTACTTATCATGATTAAAAAGTACAATCATCCAGCCCTATACATTTATCCTAAATCAATCCCATTACTTACTTTACAGACCAAACATCGTGTTCCTCTTTGGTACTAATCATATGCCAGATCTTAAACATAATACTTAAATATTAGAATCCAACCTTCGAATACATTTTCTTTTCAACTTCATATCTCGACTGATCATGACACTAAATTTAAATACCTCTTAAATCACAGTCCATATTGATCATAACTCAAATTTTGATATCATTCAAATTATATCCCAAGAACTTATACCACAATTCGAAGTGATCATAACTTAAATTTTGATATCAATCATATCATATCCCAATCACTTATATCACAATCCTAAGGAATCATACTATGGCTTCGATATGATTCATATCATGTCCAAACTACTAAAGCTTAACATCATTCATATCATGTCTTAATCATTTACATTATAATCCTTAGTAAACATGAGCTAAGCTTCAATATTCTCCATGATATATCCCGATCACTTGTGTTGCAGTTCCAAGTAATTATAATCGAAGTTTTGATATTATTCTGCCACATCCTAATAATCACCACATTATTTCCTAACTACTTGTACCACTGTTCCAAATGATCATAAATCAAACTTGACACCATTCTGTCATATCTTACTAATCATCATGGTTCCAGGTAATCATAACCTAAGATATCACTCAGTCATGTCCTAATAACTATCATACCATCATGTGATTTTTCAATTCACTTATGTCCCAGTCTCGAACAATTATGACCTGAATTCAATACCATTCATATCTATTATAATTACTTATACCACAAATCTCAAGTCATCATAACATAAGCTCTGACACTATTCTTGTCATATCTTAATATCCATCATATTATTATTATTTTAATCACTTGTATCACCATCCCAAATAATCATAACCTAAGCTCTGATACCACTCTGTCACGCCCCGAATCCAACACCATAATCGGCTACGTGACCAGCCGCACAAATCCTAGGTTTTATCCTAGAGATCATGCAGGGCAAAAAAAAGTTTTCCACTATAACTTCAATCCTCCATACTACAATTGATCACAATTCATAAGAATATACCTAATACAAAGAAAAGTAACACAACTCATATGATTACAAATTCAGTAAATCCTTTAGCCATCTAATTGATTGTAATGACTTTCTAGCTACTCATTATTTCTCCACGAATCCCAATCCACCACCAATCTCGTATATCTGCATAACTCCGAGAAAGGAAAACAAATAGGGGTTGTGAGCTTTACAGCCTAGTAAGGTTTCCAAACAGTCACCATCAATAATAATAATTTAAAAATAGCAAGGATATAAGAGTATATCATGTCATGCAATGAAACAACTCAACTGTCACATATAATAAAATCATAAAAAATCATGTTTCCTTTTTATGTTTTCAATTTAATCATCCTTCTTTAAAATTCTGGACTAGCCATGGTCACACTCCAGCCTGTAATTGGCACACCGTTGTCACACTCCCGCCTGTGACTGGCACACAATTTGTCACACTCCAGCCCATGACTGGCAATTTCATAATCGACCATGTACAATCTGCCCATGGCCAGGCCCATGTACTAAGCCCGCTCTGACTATGTAACCATGATCCTATAGCATGGCTAGTCTAATTACCATTAACACTTTATTTTTTCATCTCATATAATCAAAACATGTCACTTTTCAACAACCGATATCACGATCCAACCTATTCAAAAGGTCTTTGATAAACATGGTATATTAAAAACACAAACAACAACGAACACATGTTGTATCATGAAAATCAAACCATGCTATCCGAAAATAATATGCATGTAAATATATGTATATATATGCTTGAATCAAATCAGGTAACGTAAGATAATATATAGAACTGGTGATCATATCCAGAATCCTTACCTCCTAGAACTAATCCAAAATATTCGAATTAGTATGTATCCAAAATTTGTACAATATCTTTCTGCTCAGAAGGTTGTCCCCCTACAGGTACGATGATAAATTTTTTTATCAATAATCCTAGGATAATTATAAACCCAAACCTTTTATCCAAAATCCTTTTACGATCCACCCATAAATCCTAATCCCACGAATCTTCCAAAATAAGATTTTTCGACCTCCCTTCTAATTTTTTTTATATATTTTTCTCCACTTTCTCTCTCCTTTTTCTCTCTCTCCTCTTTCTCTCTACTTTTTCTCTCCTTATTTTTATTTTTTCCTTTTCTTTTCTTCTTTTTTTTTCTCTCGTTCTCTTCTTCTCTCCTCCGTCTCCACCGAGCTCCCCCCCTCTCTCTCTCTCTCGGCTCAACTGAGCCGACCCCTTACGATCGCCGGTGACCAAAGGAGGTGATCGCCAAGAGGAGCTCGATGGACCGGAGCAGATGGTGGCGGCGCAACCACCAATGATCCATGGCCCCAACATAGAATCAAACCGAAACAATACCAAAAATCTAGATTAATTCCTTCTAAACAAATAAAAGAAACTTACTGGACCTCGACGGACTGTCGGGTGCTCGTCAGAGAGGAAGAAGACACGTGAATAGAGGCTCGATGGTAGCCCGATTCAGCGATGATTGGAGAAATTTAAAGAAACTTCCAATGGTTCCCTCATCGTTTGGAAGACAAACACCGTCCGATTGAGTCCCAATCCGTCCCAACCTCATTGCCGACAGCTCCCTCTCCCCTCACGACTCCTCCCTCGAGATTTCTGGCGAAACCTCTGCCGGATAAGGAAGACAACTCCTCCCCTGTTTCCAACTTCTTCTCCCCTTCGTTCTCATTTTTTTTTCTTCGAACTGGGTCGAAGTCGGCTGGGCCTGCCAACTTCGGCCCAAAAACACTGTTCTCACATAGGTAGTGAGTATAATCCACTTATACTTGGTAGAAGACATGGTAATCCATATACTTAGCAAGACTTTTCAATGGCGATATGGGTGAAGCTTGGGAAGAGGTGAATGGTGAAATCCCTTACCAACACACTCTTTCTTTAGAAACAATTTTGCTAGCTACGGATGAGCGAAAGGCAGAGCGTATAGAAGCATCTGAGCAATTTTTAAAGAATTCTTATCAATCTTCTCAGTGTAGGTGAAATGGTTGAAGAGAAGATCAGGATGTTAGTTTTGCTATCATTACTTTTATACTCCTTCGAGTCCTTGATGACCGCTGTTCTAGTAAAGAAGAGTATCATCAAGATAGAGGAGATCATTTCAGCACTTCTTTAGAACAAGGTCCTTAGGCAAGAGAACCAAATTATCTTTGCATTCAGGCAGAAACTCAATATTGGTAGTCTCTAAAAGAGCTAGGGTAGAGTAGCAGATGATCTTATGATAGACGATCCAGGTCCAAGTCGAAGGATACTAGTAAGATCAAATACTATCAGTGCTATAAGTTAGGATATCGTACCAGAGATTGCCCATAACTTAAGAATCGGATAAAAGTTTCTACAGTAGTGGTCGATGGTAGTGATAGTGATAGATACAGTGAGGTATTCATGGTATCCGATGACATATCTTTTTTTTTATAGTAGATTTTAGATTCTGTATATTTTCATCATGTGTATTGCAGAAAGAAACTATTTGACTTCTAGATAGTAGAAAGGGTGCTGTCCATCTACTAGACAGTTCAAGCATATAATCAAAGATGAAGGGATAATCAGTTTAAAGCTTCATGATGGAATATTGAGAAAACTGAACGATATCTAATATATAGCCAACTTTAGCAAGAATCTAATCAACTAAGTAAACTAGAATCAAATGGCTACATATGGAGAGCTAGTGATAAAATCATGAAGGTTATCTATAATAATAAGGTCATTATAAAGGAAAAGAAGTAGAAATAACACTCCTTCCTGACAGGAAGTTCAGTGCGAGGTGAAGTCTCTAGTGCCAGGTGGAGTCTCTAGTATGAGATGGAGTTGCAGATACAAGTGGATTGGGCACGAGACGAGAGACTTAGGAGGATGATAGATGACATCGCATGATAAAGTTCCTATTATCAGGAGAAGCTAACCTAAGCATGTTTCAGGTCAATATGAACACAGTATAAGATAGAAATGGGATCGAGCAGCCTAGCTTGATTTCCAGGCTTGTTCATCCATGAGCAATAAGTATTTGCTCTAAGGCATGGAGACAAGATCTTTCAAGAGCTCTCAAAAAATTATGTGGAGGCCGGGCATCGAGTCAAGGTAGAGGTTGTTAGGCTATACCTTGAGCCCAGCTCAAAGCAGACCCACGCCCACAGGCCTGCTCATAGTCCCGCACAGAGCTTGGCCTAGCACGTGCACATGGCTTAACATGTGCACGGTCCATGCACTGTGCGTTTCACACGGTCTATGATGTTTTTGGTACGTTTCTCATGGTCCATGTGATCGGGCAGGCGAGAGGTGTTGCAGTGGCTTGCGATTTGCAAGCATGGGGCCAATTCATAGGTTGCTTCATGACAGGGGCAATCTGTGGCGATCCATGATGGTCTGCGAACTTCGGGATGTGATTTTGACTTTGTTTGGACTCTTTTTCAATGTAGTTTGAACCTCTAGATTTCTATCGAAGGTGTTCTTCGATATAAAAGCTATAAAAAAATGATAGAGGCATTAAAGAGGTCTTCGATGGGGAGAAAGGTTTTCATAGAGCTAGAATAAAGAAAATCTAGAAGACTTGCAGGATATATTTGAAAGATTCTATGAGAGAGATTTTTAGATTTCTTGTTGAGTTTTTTTTGTACAGATGAGATTGTAAGATCTCTTATATATATATTTTTTTATAGTGAAACTTTGAATGCTTATTAATTATATTTTTTACTCTATTTTTCTGTTTTTCCTTCTTCTATAGCATCAATAATGACATCATGATTTTGGATACAAAAATTTGTATTCTATATGAGAGATTCTTAATACCAACTACTATTAATTACATAAAATAGATAAGAAAAAATACCCTCAAAATAAATTAGGATATAAAAATAATTATAAATCTATTTTTATATTAAAAATATAATCCATATAAGTCTTAAATCATAACTTAAAGGTTCAAATATGCTTGGATCAGAATGGTATTACTAGGTTTAGATCGGGTCAGATCGAATCAGGTTTGAATTTAGTAAATCTAGATCTAATCCAAGAAAGGAATAGGTCCAAATTTTAAGACCCAATCCAAATTTATAAAATCTTAAAAATAAATCGAATCGGGTCTAAATAGATTGGATTAGATCAAATCATGGACCAAACTAATCCATTTGTAGCCTTAGTTTAGATGGATGCAGTTGATATTAGATATTACATTGTCATATTTTCTTTAGTTGTTTTCATTTCAACTTTAGTCTTTTGGTAGGACATGCTAAAAGAAGGATAAACTATCTTGAGTGATCTACTATGCTACTAAGATCTTGAATGGTGCATAGCTCAACTATTCTACTACTAAAAAAGAATTTTTAGCTATGATATTTGTACTAAAAAAATTTAAGTCTTATTTAGTGAGGTCTCATATAGTCATCTATGCTGATCACTCTGCCATTAGGCATCTTCTTTCAAATAAGGATGCCAAGGCATGCCTAATTAGATGGATCCTGCTCTTACAAGAATTTAACCTAAGTGATCACACCTACTAAAGAAATACCTGTCAATGTATCTTTTTCTGATGAACAACTTATATCTACTACCATGGAATCACAGTATGCCGACATAGTCAATTATTTAGTCACTGGTCATATTCTGATGCGCTGGAATGCTCAAGACAAAAATTAATTTTTCTTCCAAGTAAAACACTTTATTTGGGATGGCCCATATCTATTTAAACAATATCCTAACTTGATCATTATGAGATGAGTCCAAGATCAAGAAGTTAGGAGTATTTTGTCCTTTTACCATGACCAAGCTTGTGGTGATCATTTTGGAGCTAAAAAGATAGTAGCAAAGGTGCTCCAATATGGTTTTTACTGGACTAACCTATTCAAAGATGCTTAAGAATATTGTAAAAGTTGGGTTAGGTGCCAGCAAATAGGTCAGATCACAAAGAGAGATATAATGCCTATGAATCCAATATTGATTGTAGAGATCTTTGATGTATGGGGAATTGACTTCATGGGACCATTTCCAAAATCTTTTGGAAACGAGTATATTTTAATAGCCGTCGATTATGATCCAAGTGGGTAGAGGCAATACCTTGCAAAATCAATGATAGCAGAATTATTGTAAAATTTTTCAAGGAACATATCCTCTTCCGCTTTGATATTCTAAGGGCTATCATCAGTGACCACGGAACATACTTCTGTAACTGATCCTTTGCATCACTGATGAGAAAATATAACATCACCCATAAGATGGCCACACCTTATCAATCATAAACAAGTGGGTAAGTAGAGGTTTCTAATCAACAAATCAAATAGATGCTAGAGAAGACTGTGAGCTCTAATAGAAAAGATTGGTCAATGAAGCTAGTGGATGCACTATAAGCATATCGCACTACCTTCAAGACCAATTTAGGAATATCTCCTTATAGGCTTGTGTTTGGTAAAGCTATACTTACTGATAGAATTAGAACATAGAGCAATGTGGGCCATAAAATAACTGAACATGGATTTAGATACAGTTAGAGGCCAAAGGAAGTTACAGGTGGATGAACTTAAAAAAATTAGGAACGAAGTATATGAGAATGCAAAAATTTAAAAGGAGAGAACTAAAACCTTCCATGACGAAGCTATCTTTAAAAAATCTTTTACTTATGAACAAAAAGTTCTCTTATATAATTTAAGGCTTCACCTATTTCCTGGGAAATTAAGATCTAGATGGGCTGGCCCTTACATAGTGAAAGAAGTCTACCCACATGGAGCTATAGAAATTGAAAATCCAAGTAATGGTGCTATCTTTAAAGTTAATGGACAATACCTAAAACCATTCATGGAATTAACCACTAAAGAAGCTGGGGAGGCTATGATTCTATATGAACCAGAGTAAGCCATGATATCTGGTTGAAGACGTTAAACTTAGCACTTTTTAGAAGGCAACCTAATTTTTTATTTTCTGACCTTTATTTTAGTATTTCATAGGAATAAGAGACTACTTCGCATGGTCACTCTTGGCATTACATGAGACATATCTCATCTAGGTGGTATTTCTTCTTATTTTATTCTTTCTTACTCCATTGAGGACAATGAGAATTAAGTTAGGAAATAAGGAAAGACCTCTTTAAAAAAATATTATAAAAATATCTTAACAATTTTTAAAAGTTTCAAAAGATTTTTATAAGTCATGTACCATGAAAGAAATTTCTAAGCAAAACCGACTAAGAAAAGATAATAGAGTTATAATGTATTGGCTAATTACTGTAGCGAGCCAAGGAGTAGACTAGCTAGTTAGACTTTTAGTGGCCCACTTAGATCATCTAAAGGCTATTAGCACTTCCATTGCACATGTACACTAACAAGGTAAACTAGGTATTAGTTGTAAGGACAATTGGAGATTCAAGTATTACTAAAAATTAGTAATTGATATATACTCCGTTGAAAGAAACTCGAAGTTGAAGAAAGAGCTACCTGCTTGAATAAAAAAAGAAGAAAAAAAAGCATGTTCTAAATATTGGTTTCCCACTGAATAATTGGGCATCTTTGTTTATGTAAGCATTGTTGTTCTTGTCAAAAAGTGGACAGTGTGAAGACATTACAAAAAAAGAGAAAAAAAATTAGGTAGTATAAAAGCTATCTCAGCTCATGTGCCTAATTTGGAGATGTATAGAAAATTAACCAAAGTAGGTGATAGGCGAAGATACCATGGTTCTTACAAGCTAGTACCGAAATACTAAGTTAACCATCATAAACACAAGTGCTATAGATCTTTGGATAAACTCTAAAATTTTTTTTGATAGTTTTGATTGTGAAATTTATTTCAGAAACTCAATACTTAATTAGTGATACGAGCTAGCTTCTGTTAACCTTAAGCCTAGACCTAGCTTTGCAAGGGAGGATCTTGATGATACATGATTCTATTCTAATTACATTGCTAAGGGATTAGCAATGATTAAGTTTGGGAGTGTGATAAGTCTATTAATTATCCTAATTTAACCATTAAAATAAATATTAATTAATATATATTTATTAAGAATAGATATTTTTTATCAATGTGTTGTAGAAAAGGAGTCTATGGATAGGAAGAGCTTAATTTTTGGAGTCCAACAGTACTGACAACACTCAAATTAGAGTACGGACGGTTCCAAAATCGAAGTTTAAAGTTATTAAAATAATTACATGATTTTTGGAACAGTCGATCCACCATGGACTGGCGTCCCGGTCTACAGGAACCCGTCTGGTCCATCGATAGCCATTGAAGCTGATCCACAAGCCCATTTCATGGACCAGCTTTATCCCACGTAGTGTTTTCGATCACCGGTTGCTGTCGGTCACCGGAAGAGATGCCAAGAGGCCCATCATGGCTGGAAAAGCCATCGGGAGACCTTTTTTCTATTGACCAGCCACCCTTTTCCTCTTTTCCATTCGGCCACCACCATAAATCTTTCCATGCCACCATCGTGCTTGCCGGAGAAGCCACCATGCCCTCCTCGCCACTGTCAATGCCGTCGGAGACTGTCTTCTCCATTGATTGGCCGCCCATATTCCCTACAGCCATCAACTGTCCACCATTTTTGTCTGCCATTCATCCCTCCACACCACCGTCACCACCCGTAACCGACCGTCGCTTCCCGCCACTATTTCCATCATCCCTATCCACTCCATTGGATTGAGAGATGAATCCAAATCCGATTGGAAGAAGGATCCTAGGGATTCGAGACTCAAAAGAGTCCGGGTGGGACTCTATTCGGCCGAGAAGGAAAGAAAGCTGCCATGCATGAATTCTGGCACGATCTAAGGCTATGATACATAATGGATGGCTGGGAATTCTTCATGAAATATGTGGCCGATCTTGAGCCCGATTGACTCCAAATTGACCAGGAGGAAGCCCTAAATGAGCTCTATAAAAGAAGAACCCTAAGCAACAGTCCACGCATCAATTTCTACAGCAATTCTTCTACTAATTTATTTTCTTACTTTTGTTTAGATCATTGTATTAGTCTTGGAAAAGATGAAAATTATGGAGGAGATGCTGGCGGCAGCGATGTGCAGCTAGATTCCTTCAACTTGGGATGAAGATGAAGCCTATAACCGGGTTCTCTCTCTCTTTTTGTACTTAACTTCTATGCAATGAAATTCATGTTCCTCTTCTCTCTATCTTTTGAGTTATTTCTCTAATCATTGATTTAATCCAGTATACACGGCCTACATCCTCTATCAACGTGCCATGATTTTAGGATACGGTACGTGCCTAAGACAGGTAGATCGTAGAATGGTAGATTAGATCCATAACGTTGCAACTCATCTAGATAGTTTATACTCTAAGCGGACGTGTCGTGATCTCCGGATACGGTCCATGCCAAACATGAGATAAATTATTCTAACCCTGAAATTGCAAGAATTATTGATATTGCATAATAAAGAAAAAAAGATAAAACCCGTTTACATGGTGGATTCGGGTTCCTAGGTTACTTCTCTTACTGTCTTGATTTTATTAATTAAGTAATTATTATTTTCTTTCAATAACTACTCCTCTTAATATAATCCTCTACAATAATTTTTTTATTTTTTTCATGAAATAATTATCTTTGGTTTCCGAGGATACGATCCCAGCTCATCACTAGCTATAGTATTGAGTAGGTTTATTTTGACCACCAACGATAGCAATCAGAGAGTAATAACTATAATTTTTTTTTACTTTTTTTTGTAAGATAATCGTGCCTTGATCCCCGGCGATGGTGCCAAGATTTGATCGCTGTTGTAGGCGATCAATAATAAAACTTATTACTATAGCTAGTGATGAGTTGGGATCGTATCCTCGAGGACCAAGGATAATTATTGCACAAAACAAAAAAGCAAAAAAAAATATTATAGAAAATTATATAAAGAAGAGTAGTTATTAAAAGAAAATAATAATTAATTAATTAATTAAATCAAGATAGCAGGAGAAGTAACCCAGGAATCCGAATCCACCATGCAAATAAGTTTTATCCTCTTTTCTTTATGTTGCAATATCAATAATTCTTGCAATTTCAGGGTTACAATAATTTATCTCTTGTTAGGCACAGGCCATATCCAGAGATCACGACACGTCTGCTTATAGTATAAACTATCTAATTGATTTGCAAAGTTAGGGATCTAATCTATCATACTATGATCTATCTCTCTTAAGTACATACCATATCTTGAGATCACAGCACGTCGATAGAGGGTGTAGACCATATATGCTAGATCAAATCATCGATCAAAAAAAATAACTCAAAAGATATATAAAAGAAGAGCATGAGTTTTATTGTATACAATTCAAATACAAAAAGAGAGATAAAATCTGGTTATAGCTTCATCTTCATCCCAGGTTGAAAGAGTCTAGTCGTGCATCGCCGCTTCCAGCATCCCCGCCACCAGCATCCCCTTCATAATTTTTCTCTTTACCAAGCCTAATACAATGATCTAAATAAGAGTAAGAAAATAAATTAGTATAAGAATTTCTGTAGAAACTGATGCCCCAAGATAGAAGTACAAGAACCTTTTTTTAGGGTTCAACAGGGAAAAGGTTTTCATGTTTTTCTGATACAAGACTAAACCTAAAGATCATATGGGTAGCTAAGATTTATTGTTTATAAAATCAATGATAGGATGGTAAACTCAAATCCTGGTTGAAGTAGACTGTAGAGTCCTGCTCCAAATTAGTGCTTGACCCACTGAGAGTTGGGTGCCATCGAATCTTAATCAGAGGTCCAGGAATCAGTCATATCATGGAAATCAACATAGGCTATTAAGTGCTCTGAGATTCATGCTCCTTTTTCCTTTCCTGATTGGGTTGGTCTTGTCGCCTAGCACCGCCACTATCCTTTCCTGGCGGCTCACTTGTGGCTCAGATGATGGTCGGCCGGTGGCAATAGGCAGACAGCAGCAAAGATCTTCTCCAGCGATGATGGGAGGTGGAACATGGCTATGCTTGGCATGGTGGCAGGGAGGAAGATCACATGGGAACTCTGATTTGGTGGCTTGACGAAAAGAAGCAGGTGGCGGTGGCGTTTGGATGGTGGTCGGCGAGTGGCAACAGGTGGACGGCGTGGCTGGACGAGGGGGCCATGGCGGTGAAGAAGAAGAAGAATGGTGGAGGGCGACGCTTGGTCTCTTCTCCGAGCCGGAAACCAACTCCTGGCATTCTCCCCCGGCGTGTCTCTGGTAGTAGGCAGTGACGGATGGCATCATTGACGATCAACAGCTCAAAACTACAGGATGGTCCACAGACAGAGTCCATGGATCGGCAGTAATGGCTGCCTGTGAACCATCTTGTGACTTGTAGACCCAACGAGCTGTCCATGGTAGACCGGCTACTTTAAAATCATGCATTTTTTAATAAAACTTCAAACTTGAATTCCGAACTCATTTGAATTCCGATTTGAGTGCCGTCAACATTATTGGACTCTAAAAATTGAGCTCTTCCAATTTATGAGCTCATTTTCTACAAAACATTGATAAAAAGTATC
Source organism: Areca catechu (assembly GCA_021397845.1). Taxonomy (NCBI): domain Eukaryota; kingdom Viridiplantae; phylum Streptophyta; class Magnoliopsida; order Arecales; family Arecaceae; genus Areca; species Areca catechu. The sequence continues at coordinate 164,937,629 of CM038043.1, forward strand.
AATTTTTAATAAGTCTAAAATAATTAATAGTTATTTTAATGATTAAAGTGGGATAATTAATATACTTAACAGCTGTCATGATAAGAATATCGTTGTAATGGCTGCCTGTTGTAACAAAAATAAGTTAGCTCCAACAAAATGACGTTGAAGATTAACTGAAAGAAATTTTTTTCAATCGGATTTTGTTAAGATGAATGCTTGGTAAGAAGGGACCTCCAAGGATAAGCAAAACAAGAAAAGCTCTGACACCAGAACTTCTTTGAGATTTTCTATCTGTTTGCTTGAGCTTTGCTGATTTAAACATCGAAGGGTTCACCATTGGAAAGTTTTTGGTCTAGAACTTGTTTTACAGGAACTCGTGGTGACGGGGTGGTGGTTCCCATTGGTGAAGACCGATCATCAGAGTTCGGCATCAACCGGTATAAAAATAATTTTTTTCCAATCCCAAAATGTTACTTGCTTTCCTTTTGCTGTTTTGCACCATGATTTCCAAATCAAAGCAACTATATAAGAGTAGATTAGATAAATTTTTTTACATGACACATTGCAGTTGATACAAACTTGAATATATCAATTAATTCAAAATTAGAACTGAAACAAACAACGATGCGGAGATACAGGATACGGGAATAATAATATAGAGAGAACACTGATAGAAGCATGCAGAATTCGCTAATCAAGTTATTAAGTTGAGAATGGTCTCGATAGCAAAGGGAAAGTATGACATGGCCAGTGTGATCCATATGATGTACTTCACTGTATTGGAGATGGGTGGTCGCATGGCACTAATCAAGAGTGCCATGAAACGTGCAACCAAAAAATAGATGATTGTGATACTGGCCAGTGTGTGCAACTCGGAAGTTAGCTTGTGACGCTTCGATTCGGCAGCAGGCCCTTCCAAGGATTTTTGGAGCCCTTGTATTATTTCCAAGATTTTTTGGAGCCCATGTATTATCTGCAATTCCCTTTCAAAGAGGTTCACCTGGGCACGAAGATATCCTTCGGCTGCCGCCATGGGGGCTGGAGCAGGAGCCTGGAGAGACGGTATGAGCTCTGAGCTTGGAGAGAGAGACGATGGGTTGGAGCAGAGCCTGGAGAGACGGTATGAGCTCTGAGCTTGGAGGGAGAGACGGTATGAGCTCTGAGCTTGGAGAGACGATGGGTTGGAGCAGAGCCTGGAGAGACGGTATGAGCTCTGAGCTTGGAGGGACGGTATGAGCTCTGAGCCTGGAGAGACGGTATGAGCTCTGAGCTTGGAGGGACGGTATGAGCTCTGAGCCTGGAGAGACGGTATGAGCTCTGAGCTTGGAGAGACGATGGGTTGGAGCAGAGCCTGGAGAGACGGTATGAGCTCTGAGCTTGGAGAGAGAGACGATGGGTTGGATGAGCTCTGAGCTTGGAGAGAGCTTATATTTATAGAGACGATGGGTTGGAGGAGCTGGAGCAGGTGAGGAATATCGGAGCTAAGAATTGGTGAGGAACATTGAGGAATATCGGAGCTAAGAATTGGTGAGGAACATTGAGGAATATCGGAGCTAAGAATTGGTGAGGAATAAAGAATTGGTGAATATCGGAGCTAAGAATTAGATTGGAGAAGAATATCGGAGCTAAGAATTGGTGAGGAACATTGAGGAATATCGGAGCTAAGAATTGGTGAGGAATAAAGAATTGGTGAATATCGGAGCTAAGAATTAGATTGGAGAAGAATATCGGAGCTAAGAATTGGTGAGGAACATTGAGAAATATCGGAGCTAAGAATTGGTGAGGAATAAAGAATTGGTGAATATCGGAGCTAAGAATTGGATTGGAGCGTAACTATTTATAGAGACGATTTGGAGCTGGAGCAGGTGAGGTATATCGGAGCTAAGAATTGGTGAGGAACATTGAGGAATGTCGGAGCTAAGAATCGGTCAAAGGTTCAAGAGAAAGATGAGTGGAAGAAAGCCGGGCACACAAGAACTGATCTAATCACCCGGCCCAGTCCTATAAGTGCACGTAGGATCTTCTTTTTGTCGATGTGGGATTATGGCCATCCCTTCATATTTGAAAAGAAAATTCCAATATCCCTAATCATTTATACGAAAATAATATTTTATATATTCCAAATTAAAGATCCTAGATTAGATTTTTGCTGAACCGGCGTACATAAAATGATCATCAAAACTCAAAATGAACCACCAACCTAGCAATTATGGTGCATAAAATTTGGTTTGATGCCCATTATGGGGACTAGCTGGGTAAGCGGGGTAGTTCTTCTCGTACATTGATGAGCTAGAGACCACCAATTCCAAATTTCCAAGTCCATTCTAGCTTTAACAAAATGGTCTTGTAGCCTCATCAGGTAATGGATGAAAACAATGTTCTTGTGACCATCACGGCTCTGGTAGCTGGCTTGAAAGTCATCATCTGTCTGGCTAACATATCCTTTGGCCTGGTTATTTCAATTTCTATTTCAGCTTGCATACCATGTCGGATGCCAACCAAAAAGTGTCCAACTTCTCTTTTTTGTTCTTATTTCAAACATACAGGAACGGCATGCAAAAAAACCAAGCATGGTTGCTGAGCAGTTTATACAGGAAAACTTACAATATAATCTCCATGCCATCAAGATTTTTGACTTCAATCCTTTACTTACTGTAGTCATTTTTTGCATTTGGTTTATTGATATGATCCATATCTAAAGCTGTATCCATTGTATCCTGTTGGTGCAAAATACAATAATTGAAGCAAAAATACAAGAGAACAAGAATTCTCTTCAAAGATTATGACACCAATTAGGCTGAGGCATAAACGTCTCGTTCTATTTAAAGAGATTTAATCTCTCTACAGTCGGTAAAATCCACAAACCAGTTCAGCTGGCTTATTTGACTTATCCCCTTCAGAATACAATGCCCAACTAACTCACCGTATGGCTCGAGAACAACTCTGTACAAGAGGTTGAGCCCAAAGCTTCATGATAGTTTTCTTTGGGTTGAAAACTCTCGACTATTACTTGCAAGTAGAATAAGGATGACTTGTATGATGTGTTAGAAGTTGGAGGTAAGGGCCATTTTATGTCTTTATAGTCTTGCGAAGTTAATATGGCCCATTATCGACCAAAATAATCGGTTAGAGGAGAGATAGGATGATAATTTTTTACGTTACGAAAAATAATAATAATTAGGCCTTTAACACATGAGAAGAGAATAATGAGAAAGTAAATATTCTATTACAAAAATAATTGATGTAAATGACTTTATTAGCACATGAATAATATAGTTAATGCATAAAACTTCGGTATATATGGGCAATGGTTTCAAAACATGAAACTTCTAACTATTCATATTTTCCACTAACTCAAAATATATTAAAAAGTTATTTTTATTTTAATAATACAATATACCAACACACCATTGGTAGAGCTTACGTAGATTTTTAATAAATAAATTCTTTACATTGTTAGGATAATCTTCATGCTCCAACAAGCCTCAAAATCATTGAATAAGCCTCAAAATCATTTAATAAGATTGTAGCTTTTTTCAACACCGATCTTGTTTTTTTGAATTGCATTTACCTAAGCTTGATCCTCCACTTCAAAAAGTCTCATCTTTATTTTTTGAGCAAAGAGCAAAATGTCGGAAGTCAATAAATAAATAGCTACCGGTGAGTGGTGTAGTTGGTTGTGAGACTTTTCTCACAACCAGCCGGCAGGGGTTCGAGTCCTGATTTGGACATATTTCGACCAGAAAGTCCATGAGTAAAATAAAAAATAGAAAAATAGTCCGGGAGTAAAATCAAAAAAAGAGAAAAATTAATAAAATAACCTTGGAGCCCCTGTTGGCTGGTGGTAGTGAAAAAGTTAGGGATATAGAACGGTTGACGTACTCAACTTCGGGTGGAGAACGGCTGTGAAAAAATTAATATACGCCATGTATCGAACATTTCCTGGCTGGGATTGGGGGACCGTCTAGGGGTGGCCACGCCCGGGGTCTAACTCCTCCCCCCTTTTTCTTTACCAAAAAAAAAAAAAAGTAAATAAATAAATAACTCTTTTGGTGATTGGAAATGTTGCAGCACCTTTTCAAAGATTGGTTAGTAGCTTGGATCTCTTGTCGAGTTAGAGTAGAGGAGCTGTAGATGTGAATTTTCTTGATGTTCAACACCTATAAAAAAATCCACTCATGCTAGAGAAGAAGGTGGGGATTCTCCAGCGGGGACCCTCTGATGCTTTAAATTAGTCAGAGAAGGAGAATAATGGAAGGAAAGTAGATTGAAAATTATGGTAAAATTTGAACCTCCTTGAAGTCCCACTTTTTCTTTTTATAGGGAATCTTATTAGATACTTTGTAACCACCTGATCGGTTATAATCAGGAGAATCTTGTTTGTTAAAGATAGTGGGCCATTGGTGATTAATTAGAGTAGAAAGTTTCCATCTTGTTATAATTGAATCATCGGTCTTAATTAGTGGTTAATTAAGTAAAGTGTAATCTACATGCCTATGATGTCGTATAGTTTTCCAATCTCATATCAGACCTGGGTTGGCCATGAAGAGTGCTTGGTGGCATAAATGTCATCATGCTGCAATTCGTATTTATCCGATGTAGACATTAACTAGAGACCAACCTCAATGATCGGTCAATAGCCGATGTTATTTCTTTGTGGTCATCGGCTATCTTGTGTATCTTCTAAAGTGACCTTACCAGCCTTCATGTTCTTGGTTAGATCTTGACCTTTAGTGGCTTACATTATGCTTACCATGTATCCACCATACTCTTCAAGATTGGACAAGTAACTTCTTTCATCACACTTGCCCTCTACCTACTTTCTTTTGAGTTCAAAGTGATTTATTCATTTTGACCAGGAAAGTAAGTTAATGAACTTAGATTCTATCTTGATTTTTGAGATATGCTCTGGCACAGTTTCTAGGATTTATTTAATGAACCTTATTTTCATTATAGTGCATTAATTATAGGACGAGATGTACAAGAGGACATGCTACTTGAAATTTAAAAGGTACTAATTAGATCTTCGTGATAATTATGGAGTGGTGCTTAAGAAGATGTAATGATTTCAAAGAGTTATTATCAAAGATATGCTTTGACTTGTTGCATACCGCCATGTGGCAATGAAGTATTGGTCATCGGTTGCCCTAAATGGATCCAACTATCATGGTGGAATCAAGTGTGCAATACATCAAAAGATCTTTGATCTGAGTTGTTGGGCAATAATATAATAGGCTTGCCTTGATTGATTTTTTATTGTTTTGTTATTTCAAGCTTCAACCTTCTCCCTTGCTACTACTGCTATTTCTAGGAGGTCATAGACCTTTTTTATATCTCTGGTGATCTCCTCCAGTTCCGACAACAGTCAGCATTCCCAATTTCACTTTTTTGGTAAGAGATTCTTTGACTGGTCCTTCCTCATAGTTTCTCTAGCTTAAAACTTGCTTGCCTTTTTCTATTATTCTTCTTTCAAATCTCTTTCTTCTTTTTGAATTGAAGTAGCCAATGTAGCTCCTCGTGGTTAAAATCGCTCTTCCTTGGATCTCGACTATGAGAAGTTTTATATAACTAAGTCTAAACTTTTAAAGCTTTGGACTCAATACTTCATTCATTCTTTTTTCTAACTGATCATAACTGGTCCAAAAGATCAGATTTCTTTCCATTCAAAAAAGTGTTTTGCCTTTTACGATGAGGCACTCTAATCTGGTCTTCGATTTTCTTTATATCTTTTCATCAACAACATTTTAGATTATTATAAGATTCTTCCAACCTAGATCATCCTGAATGGGATTAGGGCACTGATAGCCTGCATCCTTGTTTGTGGTATTGCTAATATCATATTAAGATGTTCCCTCTTTCGATCCTTGTTTTTCTTGAAAAAGCACCCCCATAATAAAAAATGGTGGTATTTCTCTCCTCATCCTTATTGTAAGGTCATTGATTGCCTTCCTAGTCCATGATTGAAGAAACTATTTCTTTTTTACCTATTTGAAACAGTCATAAGTAAAATATTGTATGTCCTATTGATTATATTTTCTATTCTTCCTTTTCTCGCAATATCAACAATGTCATCGTGATCTTTGATACGGGAATCCATATTCTGTATGAGATTTTTAATACCAACTACTATTAATTATATAAAATAGACAAGAAATAATACTTCAAAATAAATTAGAATATAAAAAAAATAATAAACATATTTTTATATTAAAAATATAATCTATATAAGTTTTAAATCACAACTTAGAGATCCAAATAGGTTTGGATTAGAATGGTATTACTAGATTTGGATCGGGTCAGGTTGAATCAAGGTTTGAATTCACTAAACCCATATTCGGTCTAAGAAAGAAATGGATCCAATTTTGAGACCTGATCCAAATTTATGGAATCTTAAAAATAGATCGAATTGGGTCTAAATAGATTGGATCGAATTATAGATCAACCTTATCCATTTGTAGCCTTGATTTGGATAGATGCATTTAATCTTAGGTATTATATGCTCATATTTTCTTTAGTTGTTTTCATTTCAACTTTAGTCATTGGTGGGACACATGATAAAAAAGGAGGCTTCCACATTTATTAGGAAAGATCAATTATCCTTTTTTTAAAATGATAATGAATAAATCCCAAGGTGGTATTTGGTTTTCTTAATTCTATCTAGAATAAGTCCTTATACTAGTTTATTCCCCAAACAATTACAAAAATCGAGATGGCCACCCATAATAAGCTATTATGGTCAACCCTTAGTATTCTAGAAAAGCTATTTCATGGTGTACCATAGAATAGCTCATTCTAAATCATTTTCTTTCTATATGATAGGCTAAGACAGTACTAATTATGTTAGAATAAAATTATTATTCTAGATTTCCAACCAAATATAAATATAAAATAACAATGATGAATAACTATTTTAATAGTGTTTGGTTGCCTTAATTCTACGTAGAATATATCCTTTTTCCAACTTATTCCTCCAAATAGCTACGGAAATCGATGTAGGCCATCCAGAATAAGCTATTCTGATCAACCTTTAGTATTCTAAAATAACCATTCCATGGTAGACCATGAAATAGCATATTTCAGGTCATTTTGTTTCTATATGATAGGCCCCAATGTAAAAATTATACTTAAATAAATTAGTTATTCCAGATTTCCAATCAAACAGAAATCTGAAATAACAAGAATGAATAGCTATTCCCTGAAAATTGGTATTCCTATTTCAGAAATAAATCTTTTGTATCCAAAATCGATATTCCTATTCTAGAAAAAAGTTTTTTTGGCATCCAAACACTATTCAAAAATTCAATAGCCTACTCTTCATTATAAGAGCACAAGGGAGATAAATGAGTTTCGGCCAAAAAAAAGTCCAAGTGAAGTAATGTGTAGTTATAACTATGGCCAAAAAAAATTAATAAAAAATTAGTAGTTAAAACCATCCTGTCACATGCTCTTTAAAGCATCAAATAAAAATTTATTATATTATTTAAATTATTTTAATATTTAAAATAATAAAAATTATTAACTAGTTAACCATGATAATATTAAATAATTTTTATTTAAAATTTTTAATCAAGTTTGGATATCGAAAAAACCTATTTCTAATAATAAATTATGTGATATTTTTTTATTAGATGGTCCACAAATATAGGTGGCAAGATGGTTTTAACCATTAATTTCTCATTTATTTGAATTATCTTTTCAACTTTTCCTAGCTCAATATAATTTAACAAAGAAAAAAGTGAAAAAAAAAAAGGAAGGCCATAGTAAGAGGGTTGATTAACCATAATGTAATACATATGGATGCATAATTGGAGGTACGGTAAGTCATGGTCTTGTATCATTAAAGATAGAAATAGGATTAAGAATAAAAGGACATAAATTATTCTGAGTTGTTAAATTGCTAAGAATATGTGGGTGGTAAAGAACGATCATATATTTCAAGAATCCATGCAAGGTATTAGATTAATGTTTTTTAAAGCCTATAATCAAGTTCAGAAATTTGTTCAATTCACTGTTACAAAAGATCTATAATATCAGGGACAATCTATGACTATCATTTTATAGTTTTTGTATTTTCTAAACTTATTTATTTTTATTGGAAGCTAGCACTCTATTTTCTCAAGATATAATATATGTAATCTAGATGATTTTGGTGGATTGGTATTTGTTATCAAAAGTGTTACTAGTATCAGAATTTTCAATACTATCATTCATAGGACAGAGTTGCATGTAGCATAGGAAGGTTTGAAATATTCAATACATATACCATGGATCTCAAAAATTTTGTTAGAGGGTGATTTTATGATAGTAGTCAAATTGCATTCTTCTATACAACTTTATGATTAAACAATGTTGTATCTATTTTTATAAGATTGTTAGAACATGATATACTCTTCGACTGATTTTAGCATTTCGTATATTTATTGAGAAACTATTCTATGGACCGAATGGTATTGTATGTGGATAATTATTTAGCAAAACCATTGTTGATCATAAATCCATCAAACTTCTTGTACCATAACTTTGGGGATTGTTTTAAACCATACAAGCTTTTTCTTAGCTTGCATACTTGATCTTCTTTATCAGGAAGCTCGAAGCCAACAGGCTGCTGCATGTAATTATTTTCATCTATCTCACCATGCAGAAAGGTAGTAGTAACATCCAGTTGCTCTAGGTGTAGGTCCTCCGTAGCTACAATGCTCAGAATAACTCGAATCGTAGAGAGCTTGACAATAGGAGAAAAAATCTCGGTATATCTATACCCTCTTTTTATTGGAATCCTTTCACGACCAGCCTCGCCTTGTACCTCTTATTGCCATCGGGTTCCTCTTTGATCTTGTAGACCTATTTATTATGCAGTGCTTTCTTTCCATCCGGTAGTGTGCTAAGCTCTCATGTCTTATTTTTTATCAAGGATTGCATCTCATCCTTCATCGCCAACTTCCACTTGACCAAATATTTGCTCTCCATGGCCTCATCAAAGCACTCTAGCTCCCCTCCATTTATCTACAGCAGGTAATGTAGCGAAGGTGAGTACCTTACACATGTTTTGGGGGTCCTTCCAGATCTTCTCAATTGAGGTGTCACTGTCTCAGGCTCAGGAACTCTTGCTCCCTCGGCAATGTCCTCCTCAGTTATCTCTTCTAACTCTACTTGCTCTTTCTCCTTATCTGTCTCTTTTGCTCTATCTGGAATACCTTGGTCCTTGTACAGGCTTCTCTCATTGAATACCATATCCTTGCTCCTGATGATTTTCTTGTCCTTCTCGCTCCAAAGCTTATAACCAAAATCATCAGTACCATAACTAATGAATAAGCACTTCTTCAACTTTGCATCTAGCTTGTCTCTCTTCTCAACGTTGACATGGACATATGAGACATAGCCGAAGACCTTCAGGTGAGATAAGCTTATTGATTTACCCGCCCACTCTTCTTCAGTGATCTTACAATCAAGAGGGACAGAGGGATCTCTATTAATCAGGTAGGCAGCAGTGCTAACTACCTCAGCCCAAAACATCTTAGGCAGTTCAGCATGGAGCCTCATGCTCCTCGCTCTCTTGTTCAGGGTACGGTTCATGCGCTCAGCTATCCCATTTTGTTGTGGCATACTTGGGATAGTCTTCTCCATCTTGATTCCATTAGCTACGCAGAACTCCTTGAACTCGGTACTACTGTACTCATCTCCATTATCTGACCTTAGGTACTTGATTTTCTATCCAGACTCATTTTTCACTAAGCTTTTTCACTTCCTGAAAGTGTCAAATACATTAGATTTATTATGTAGAAAATAAATCCATGCCTTTCTATTGGAATCATCGATAAATGTCACATAATATTTTGAGCCTCCAAGGGATGCCACAAGAGAGGGACCCCATATGTCGGTGTGAACTAGCTTCAACTTTTTTGATCTTGGTGCTTTGCCTGTCTTGATGAAGCTGACTCTCTTCTACTTTCCAAGGACACAGTGCTCGCAGAAACCAACATTCATCATCTTCAGATAGCTAGCTTGCCCTTCTTCTGTAATACTTGCATTCATTTTTGCCTGATGTGATCCAAACGGTAATGCCACAACTCCGAGTCTGCCTGTGCCAAAGCTATTACGTCATTCATGTTACCAATCATGTAGAGAGTGCCCAACTTGCTTCCACGTGCTATCACCATAGCACCCTTGACGATCTTCCAGGAGCCACCAACAAAAGTTATGACGTAGCCCTCCAAGTCCAGTTGCCCAACTAAGATCAAGTTCCTCTTTAAATCAGGGACATGTCTGACATTCTTCATCTTCCATACTGACTGATTTGGCATCTTGATATGAACATCACCTCTCCCCACGATGTTCAAAGGCTCATCATATGCCAAATAAATATTTTCGAAATTACCAACTGTATAATTTCTCATACATTTCATCTATGAGGTAGAGTGAAATGAAGCATCGGAGTCTAGGATCTATGACTCTATCGGACTGTCCGCACTAAGAAATAAAGCCTCTTCAATATTCTTAATCGCTGCATTGACTGACTCTTCCTTTTGTCCTTTGTTCTTCCTCGCCCAGTAATTTCTCCTGGTGTGCCCCTTCTTACCGCAGTGCCAACAACCATCACCCCTGGGTCTTGACTGGCTCCTTTGCTTGGATTTGGATCTCCCATGGTTGTTGCTACGCTGTGCAGTCCTCCCTCTCCCTACTTGGGTTGTCAAGACAGATCCAAAGCTCCCACTGGCTTCTTTTTTCCTGATATCTTCACTGAGAATCAGGTTTTGGACCTCTTCAAATTTTAACTTATTTGATCCACAGGAACTGCTAACAGCTGTCATGGTTATACCCCAGCTCTCGGGTAAAGATGATAAAAGGATCAAAGCATGGACTTCATCCTCAAAACTGATATCGACAGAACTTAACTGATTGGTAATCAAATTGAACTCATTGATGTGATCCGTGACAGACGCACCTTCGCTCATCTTCAGATTGAACAAACGACGCATAAAATAAACTTTGTTGAAGGCTGAAGGCTTCTCATACATGTCGCACAGAGCCTTCATCAAACATGCTATCGTCTTCTCCTCCTGGATATTGAACGCGACATTCTTGGCCAACGTTAGCCAAATAACTCCCAAAGCCTGGCGGTCCAGCAAATCCCAATCATTTTGCCACATATCAGCAGGTTTTACACCCAACAGTGGTTGAAGAAGCTTCTTGTAATACAAATAATCCTTTATTTACATCTTCCAGAAGCCGAAGTCCTTCCCATCAAACCTGTCGATCTTAACTTTTCCTTCATCTCCTGCCATTGCTCCCACTGAAACCTGATGCTCTGATACCAGTTGTTGCGAAACGGATCGCAGTGAAATACGAAATTCACAGAAAAAGAAAGAAAAACCTGGTAAAATAAATCACAGTACAAGCACAACACAAGGGATTATATGATTCGGAGACTCCTGCTCCTACGTCCACGGCTGCACAAGAACAAATCTCCACTATAGAAAAGATTTACAGTAAGTTTTATGGGATGCTCACCCCAGCCCTCAAACAAGAGAAAGAAAAGAAGAAAATAAAAAATACTCAAAAAAATAGCTCTCACCCGGAAATAATTTTTTGGTGGAAGATTTCTTGCCTTCCTACAGTTTTCTCTCTTTCTCTCTCTCTTTCTCTGCCTTTTTCTCTCTTGGAAAAGGTCTTCAGGGCTTATATCATGTTCTGTGTCTCTGTAGGCTAGCATCGATGGCTCTTTGTCTTTCTTGATATAAAGAGCCCGAAAACAAGAGAAAATGCGACTCCTGGTCGCTGTAGAAGATCAAAATCATCCACGAACCAACTCCAACCGTCCGTTCGAAGATCAAGAGCCCAGATCGTGCCAAAAATAGTGCCTGATCAAGCCCATTAGAGGTCAGATCAATCTCAGCCATCCGATCGCCTGATCGGACGGTCAGGATCATGTAGAAACCCGGTGGATTGCGGTGGATAGCGAGAAACCATTGGAATTACCGAGGAAATGCTGGGGGAAATGCGCCAGCACGAGACCGCTCCCACCTGGGCCAAGCCTGCGCGTGCCCGCGTGTGCGTCGCGTGGTCTTGGGCTGGGCCTGACCCAATCCGATCAGTCTAATCCAATTTTTTCTGGTTTTCTTTTTTTTGGTTTTCTGGGCTTGGTTTTTTTTGGGGGAGCTAGGCTGCCGGTGGATAAGGCTCCATGCCTAACAAGTGATATCACAAATGAGCATCATTTTCAAGTTGATATATTTAATGCTACTATTGATACTCGATTACATAAATTACATAGTAGATTCAGTGATGATGCAGTTGAGTTATTAATTTTTAGCAGTGCTTTGGATCCTAGAGATGGTTACAGGTTATTCAATTTAGAGAGTATATGTCAGCTTGTAGGGAAATTCTATCCAAAAGACTTCAGTGAGAATGAAAGAAGACTTTTGATAAATCAATTACAATATTATCATATTGATGTTCTAAAGAATCCCGAGTTCTAGAATATGTCTACAAGTTCATAATTATGTCAAGGATTGGTGAGAACAAAAAAATTAGATATTTATCCGCTCATTAATAAACTAATTCATCTTGTATTAATTCTTCCAATTTCAACTGCTGCTACAGAGAGAGCATTTTCAGCAATGAAGTTTATCAAAACCAGATTATGCAATAAGATGAAAGATGACTTTCTTGCCGATTATTTAGTTACTTATATTGAGAAGGAGATAGCTAAAAATTTTACAGTAGATTCTATTATTGATGAGTTTGGTTGTATAAAACAACGTCAAATTTAATTCAAATAATATTTATAAAAAAATATTTAAATTAATTATAAATATTTTTAAATTTTATATTTTTTTGGCCTCTCCTAAAAAAGTTCTTGTGGTCCATCCCTAGTATCAAAAAAGCTTGCAATGTGTATCACGAAGTTGACAAATATGTAACATCTGGTCATATAGTGTGTACTAATGAATATGATATTTTAAAAATTATGTTTCAATTTGCTTGAAGGTGTATATTAAGTTACTAGATGACTAATTTACTAAGTATTTATTATCTGACTATGTATTCTATACTAATGAATATCATGTTCTGAAAATTATGTATTGATTTATCTACATATATACATACACACACACACATATATATATATATATATATATATATATATATATATATATATATATATATATATATATATATATATATATATATATATATATATATATATTATCTTGATAGATAAGTAATTTGCTTAGTATATATTAGTTGATTGTATACTATATACCTATAAAAAGTATGCTTTTAAAATGAAAAAGAAAGAGGATAGCATGCAAGACTATCTTTCTTTCTTTTTTATTTATTTATTTTATAAGATCGGCAACTCTATTAGTAGGTGCCTACTTCGATACATGGCAAAATATGATGTACATCTCATGTTTCCTTTTTTTTAAGCACCCATCCCATATGATTCTTGTTGGGCGCACAAAGGCTCGAACCCATGGAAACCAAACCCCCTTAAAGGTTGTTGCAATGGCTGCCTTTCTTTATATGCCACATGGAGATCACTTATAAAAGAAGTGTTCTCGTCTTGGACTAGCATGACATTATAGAATATGCATTTTTTGTTGAATTATCGCGACTACATCTCTAAGTCAATATTTTATATAGTTAAATTGACGAATATGTCCTAAATAATATTTTTTTCATTATTTAATAGGTGAGATATTTTGAGATTGGCTTCTTTTGCACCTGTAAATTTTTAAAGGAACATGATTATGATGGTGATGGTATCCCAAAAAGGAAAATTACATTTTTGTGCTATAAAATTTGCATATAAAGTAATTGAGTGGTTGATATTTTGGTTTTATTAATTTGGTCAACAAAATAATTAAATTGATCAAATCCATAAAAATGAACAAATAGAGCTCAAAACAGGGCTTAACACCATTTATCCGTGGTTGTCGCGAGACCCATGCGTGCACTAAACATCTGACATAACAAAATAAAGATTAAAAACTCGTTGATATGGCACCTAATTATGTTAACGGTTATATTTATTTCAATTATCAGCAGGAGCCATAATTGGCCATTACTGCCCGGGCCTAAGATGGGAAGTGGTGCACCTCATGACATCCGATTCCGGTGTACCGGTGCGGACCTGATCAGCTGCCATATGGATTAAGGCGGCGCAGGCTGGGCCAACTGCAATGCAGCAGGGGGAGGTGCAGAGGTGCTCTCAGCCCAATTCAAATTCGCTGACAATAGTAAAGTAAGATCGAGGAGGGAAGGAACTTAGCGGTGGAGTTGGAGATGGGGACGTCGATCGGAGTAGGCTTGGGCTTAGGAGGGGTGGTGATTTCCGGATGCCGCCATGGTCAAACTTCTCATCGTCAAAAAAGATCCGGCTGGAGTTCTCGGTGGGGGAGATGGTAGGTGTGGAGGAGGAGCCGGTAGGAAGGGGAATAGATGGAGGAGGGGGATATAAGAATTTTTTTAATTTGGACTAATATTAATTAATTTTTTTTATTAAAATTAGGTTGATTTTATGGTCTATATTGATAGACATATGATGAGTCCTCTCATATGATTTGGTGTGATTGAGGGGGCATAGTATAGGCCTTAGCCCAACTTGGCTCGTGATGGGATATTTCACATGCATGAGTTACGATTTTTCATGGTGATTTTTTTCATCAAGAACCACCTATCTGAGAAAGCCCGGAGAGGACTTTGCCTGTGGTGTTCGTGTGAGCATTGATAATCAATTAAGGATCATGACGAATACAGGTATGCAATCCTTTTTTTCAAATCTATTTTCAGGATTCTAATCTTCTTGATCTATGCAAGGGACTGAGAAAATCTATTTTCCCATATTTGGTATTAGAGCCCTGGTATTCAAGAAGATTGGAATCATATAGATATTTATTCTATTTTTATGCTTTAGATCTGTAAATTATTCTTGGTTTTACTTTCTTAAAACCTTCTTCCTCTAAATTTCTCCCTATCGACCATCATGGATATGTGCATGCCAGATGTTGTCGATGCTGTGGGATGGCTCGCGGTGGTGAGGAGAAGTCGGTGGTGTCGGTGGCCTCTATTTCTTTGACACCCCGGAAGAACAAAAAAAATAAACAAAACAAATAAACCCGGCGGTGATCGGGCATCAAGATCCAATCTCGATGATCGGGAACTTCAAATCTCATAAGATCCGATCCCAGTGATTGGGAACTTCAAATCTTGGCAGGTGGGCTGAGATCACAAACATAAAAAGGGGGATAATGCAAAAGGCCGACGACCGTGGGAGATCACTGATGTGGCAAGAAGCTGACGTGTGGCCAAAAGCTGATATGTAATCCCTGTCAGACGCCATGTCAGAAAAAGCTGCCACAGTGGACACTCCTCCTCGGACTCCTTTACCGGGCCGAGCTGCCTCAAAATGTCGGGGCGGCCCGCCAAGAGAGAGTTCCGTCCTTCGCCATGTCGGCACCCACAAGCCCGAGACACCTAGGCCGGATCCGAGCGACCTCCTTCACCAGATCGAGCCTCTCCGAGATCGAGCTTCCTGGACCGGAGTCGAGCCCTGCCCTCCTCCACCAGGTTGAGCCCCTCCGAGGCCGAGCCCTCTAGGCAGGAGTTGCGTACTGACCTCCTCCGCCAGATTGAGCCCCTCCGAGGTCGAGCCCTCTAGACCGGAGTCGAGCCCAGCCCTCCTCCGCTAGGTCGAGCCCCTCCGAGGCCGAGCCCTTTGAGCAGGAGTCGAGCCTCCCTTCGCCGAGTCGAGCCCCCTAGGCCGGAGTCGAGCCCAACCCTCCTCCGCCAGGTCGAGCCCCCTCAGAGTTGAGCCCCTTTGGTCCAGAATCGAGCTCAGCCCTCCTCCACCAAAGTGGAGCCCCTTCGAGGTCCTTGGAGTCGAATCCCAGCTCTCCAGTTCGGCGACCACCTCGGACAATGCCGCCGGCCACCGAAGGGGCGAAGCCACCCTCCCAAGGCACCGGCGAGCCGCCCGAGAACTGTGGGGAAACACCCATCAAATCACAATAACTGCCCACAGCTACCACTTACACCAAATAGGGAGGAAGCTCCATGATCGAGGCGCCACGCTCTCCACCAACCGCCTGCACCATCCGAAAGAAGAAGTCAACCATGAGATTCGAATCCCGGGGGCGGCGGCTCCCCGATCGAGACACTGCTAGGTTTTCTAGAACAGAATAACCGGAAGGAATGTCAGAAGTGCATGGCATGTTCCCTTATCACAAACTGGGAAAGACGTCCCGTCCATGACACGGGACACCGCTGCACGCGCCTGCTGACATGATGATGATCTTGAGGTATGCGCCCAGCAACCACCTGGATTTAAAAGAACCTTCGATACCCCTAGTAGGGAGGTAAGCTGAAACTAAACCAGTCAATCCAAAAATACCCAAGCAAGCGAGGGAGAAGAGGCCACACAAGAGAACCCCCAAGGAGACTGAGAACTCAAGGCTCTCGGAGATCCACGGGAAGGATCGCCCGAACACAGCCATCCAGCTCCAGTTCACCTCGGCCACCACTTTTCCCAGCTTGCTTGCACCCCCACTCACACATCATTCACTCTTCCTAGCATGGAGTCCATCTTAGGAGCTCGACGAGGAGGATCTATTCTCCTGGATCATCACTGACTTGACCGTCGGAGTGCCCCCGTCGGAATCCCCGACCCGAGTCTCTAACCCTTGTTTTGCAGGTCCGGATGAGCAAGCCGGTCCCGAAGAGACGAGGGGCGATCTAACGCCGACAGCAGCTATGGGCCACGATGATCTTGGTGGCAACAATCACGATCGGCTGGTCTCCGTGACCGGTCTTCCCCCCCCCCCCCCACTTGGCGATGGCAATCAGTGAGCCAAGATCTCCACTAGCGGGCTGAACTCACAAAAAAAAATTTGTAGCCGATCTCACTGTTGGGCCCGACCGGACATCGATGACACCGCCTGAGGCGGTGACCGACAATCCCCGATCAATCGTCGTAGCTTTCTGGCCAGTTAGGCATCGATGGTGGTAGTTTTGGAAGCTTGGGAGCTACCGACGGGTTTTTGGGAAAGCCCTGCTCTTTTGGGTTTGACCATGGGAAGATGGGTTTTGGTGGGTTTTAGGTTTTGGATTCAATCCCAAAATCCAATAACCAGCATCCTTTAACCCTAAAAAAAAAAACCTATTTTGTATTAAGGCCCTAACTTTTTTGGTATTATATATTAGCCCTTTTACAATTTAGTCCCTACAAAATTTATAATTATATATTGGTCCAAAATAAAATGTTGGAAGGGGCATGCGTGGATTCTTATGGTTACTTTTGTCTATAATGTATATTTTAATTGGAATGCAATGGAATTTAGATCAGTGGGTACGTGTTGATTAGTATCTCATTTATGACTGATCATTTTGGACATACATGTGCTTTGAAATATCCTTTTTATTTTGGCTTGGATATTTATTCCCTATATGAATAATTTGTGGGTTGGCATAAATATTTATCACCAAAGTAGTTTGTTTATGCCAGTTCATCGAATTGTTCATCATGTGAGGAATATTTTCTAGTTATGATATACAACTGCCTGCCCAAAGGGGGTTGTATATTTTAACTAGAAAATATGTCATTGAGCATTATGTTGCTAAGGTACTCAAGCTTTCTTGGACCTATCTGTCCAAAAGGAATAGGTTCATGAATGCCAAAATATTCTGATTAGCTTGTGGCTTTATGTAAAAAGTAATAATACATATTACATGTTCTATCTAAAAAAAAATATATGATATTGTATTTGTGCTCTTATTTGTTATTGTGATATGATGTTATTTGTAGTATGTCTATCAATTAATGTTTTACATTCCTTATTTTTTATTGTACAGTTACTTTTGGTATGAATAACAACAATGCTGTTATTGAAGTGCTTATCGGGTCAAACTATAAGAAGTGGAGGCAAGACCTGGAGTTTACTCTTGGAATCGCCGACATTGATCTTGCATTACATGAGGCCAGATCTGATGATTTGAATGATCAAAGTATTCTTGAACAGAAGGACCACCTTGCCAAATGAGAGAGTCGAACAGACTCAGTCTGATTGCTATTAAGAGTTCAATTTTGAAACATCTCCTAAGTGATTTACCCAAGTCTGACAATGCGAAAAGGCTACTGGATGCTATTGAATAGAGCTATCTTGTATCTAATAATACTGAGATCTGATCCTTGATGAAGGAATTGATAACGATGACATACAACAATGTTGGGGGTGTCAAAGAGTACATTCTAAAGATGGTTCATCTCCAATCCAAGCTCAAGGGTCTGAAGATTGATCTACCGGATTCCTTTCTGGTGTCACATGCCTTGAATTCCTTGCCTGTGAAGTTTTTTTAGATCAAGACTGCCTACAATACTCTTGACAAAATATGGAGTGTTAATGACCTAATCACCAAGTGTATTGCTGAAGAAGAAAAGGTCAAGAAAGAGAAGAATGATAGTGCCCTCCTTACTCTTCAACATCAAACTTAATCTAACAAGTGTTTTATGCATAAGAAGAAGAGAAAGCCTATTGCTCATAAACAGTCTCAGGATTCCAAGAGGGATGGAAGAAGTCACGATCAGAATCATTTTGTAGGAGGTCCCGAAGCTACCATTAAGAAGAAGATCAAGTACTTTCACTGTAAAAATAAAGGACGCATAAGAAGTTATGCTTTAAATTCAAGTCTTAGTTAGAAAAGAAAAAAAATAGAGATGTAAACCCCTTGGTTTAGTTTGTTGTGAGTCTAATATGGTCAATGTCTCTATTAATTCTTGGTAGATGATAGTGGAGCTTCAACTCATATTATTATTTCTCTACAGGGACTAATAAATAAATGGAAGCCAAGCTTGAATGAGAGCAAGTTGAAGGTTGGAAATGTTTTCAAAGACAAAGTTGAGTGTATAGAAGTTGTCAAGTTGTCCCTATAGTCTGGTTTTATAATTACTTTAAAAAATACCTTTTATGTACCTTCCTTTAGAAGGAATTTGATCTTTGTTTCATCTTTAGATATGCTTGGTTATGGATTCATGTTCAGTAATAAAAGAGTTGATTTGATATTCAATTCAAAAATTGACTATGATATTTTGGTTGATGGTTTATATAGATTACCTCTGGCCATCGATATTTCTAATGCTTTCTTAAGCGTTGAAAGTGTTGTTACCAAATGTCCTAAAACTAATGATAAATCCTTTACATTATGGCATAAACGCCTAGGACATATTTCAAAGAAAACAATAACAAGATTAATTAATAATGACATTCTACCTGCTTTGGATCTTGGGAACATGGAGATTTGTGTTGACTGTATTAAAGAAAAATTGACCAAGACCAAAAGGAAAGGGACAATCGAAGTTCAAATCTTTTGAAAATTATTCACACTGACATTAATGGACCTCATTCTTCTATAATTTATGGTAATAAATATTTTCACTTTTATTGATGACTTTTCTCGATATGGCTATATTTATTTAATTAAAGAAAAATCTGATGCCCTTGAAAAATTTAAGATTTTTAAAATTGAAGTCAAGAAATAATTAGAAAAAGTCATCAAGATTGTGAGATCCGATCGTGGAGGTAAGTACTATGGCAGACATGATGTGGTTGGGCAGCAAATGGATCTGTTTGCCAAGTATTTACAGGATTGTGAGATTGTCCTTAATATACCATGCCTGGAAGTCATAAGCAGAATGGTATGGCCAAAAGACAAAATTGCACCCTTAAAGATATGATGAGGATCATGATGAGTAGGTCTAATATGCCAGAATTTTTATAGGATGAAGCTCTCAAGACTGCTTTATATATTCTCAATAGAGTTTTCTGTAAATCTGTATTGAAGACACCTTTTGAACTCTGGACTAGAAGAAAACCTAATTTGAATCATTTTCGGGTTTGGGATTATCCTGCAGAAGTAAAATTATATAATCCTACAAAGAAAATAACTGATCCCAAAACCAGTCATTGTTACTTTATTGGATATCCAGAACATTCCAAAGGATACGGGTTTTATAGTCCAAGAAGAGGTAACAGAATCATGGAGTCTCTTACTGCAAAGTTTTAAGAACTTGATGTGGTTGATGAAGGATCTTCACTTACTACTGATGATGATAATACACAAGATGAAACTATTTCTATTCCTATATCCGGTTAGAATGAAAACATAATCCCTGCTCCTATTGAAAGAATGGATAATGAAATCCTTGATCCTCTTGGGCATATTCAGAATCCTCAACTAGTAGAAGTTCAAGTAAGAAGATCTGCTAGACAAAGAAGATCCGCAATTTAAGATGATTTCTATGTTTATCTTGGAGAGAATGATTTTGATATTGGGCATATGGTTGACTTAGTTACTTATATCGATGCTGTCAGTTCTCTCTAGTCCAATCTGTGGATAAATGCTATGAAAGAGGCGATACAGTCTATGGTCAATAATGATGTGTGAGAGCTTATTGAGCCTCCTAATGGTTGTAAACCTATTGGATGCAAATGAGTATACAAGACTAAAAGGGATTTCAAGGGAAGAGTTGAGCATTTCAAGGCCAGACTAATAGAAAAGGCTTCACTCAAAGAGAAGGAATTGATTTTCCTGAAACTTTCTCTCCGGTATCTTCAAAAGATTCTTTCAGAATCATTATATCATTGATGGCTCATTATGATCTAGAGCTATATCAGATGGATATTAGAACTACTTTCCTGAATGGTAACCTCAGTGAAAAAGTCTACATGAAGTAGCTAGAATGTTTTCATGAAAATGGCAAAGAACATTTAGTATGTAAATTGAAGAAGTCAATCTATGGTCTGAAGTAAGCATCTCGACAATGGTACCTGAAATTTGATGAAGTTGTAACCTCTCTTGGTTTTGAGGAGAATAAAGTTGATCAATGTATCCATCTCAAAATCAGTGGAAGAAGTTTTATCTTTCTTATTTTGTATGTTGATGATATCCTGCTTGCTACTAGTGATTTTGGTTTGCATTCTGAGACCAAATAAATATTGTTTAAAAATTTTGATATGAAGGATCTTGGTGAGGCATCCTTTATTTTGGAAATTGAAATTCATAGGGATAGATCTCATTGTTTATTGGGTTTGTCATAAAAGACATACATTGATAGAATTCTTCAGAGATTTAATATACAAAATTATAGACCATGTGATTCAACTATTATTAAAGGTGACAAGTTCTGTAAAGATCAATGTTCAAAGAATCAGTTTGAGAAAGATCAGATGAAAGATATGCCTTATGCTAGTGCTGTAAGGGACCTGATGTATGCTCAAAGCCACACCAAACCTAACATTGCCTTCATAGTGGGTATTCTTGGTAGATATTTATCGAATCCAGGCTATCAATATTGGGTTGCTGTAAAGAAGGTGATGAGATATTTATAGTAAACCAAAGATTATATGCTTATGTATAGGAGAATTGATAATCTTGAGTTGATTGGATATTCGGATTCAGATTATGCCGGGCATCCTGATAATTTGAAATCAATCTCTGGATATATTTTTATGTTGGCTGATAGTACAGTATCATGGAAAAGTGTTAAACAGACACTAACTGCTTCTTCTACCATGCAAGTTGAATTTGTATCTTATTATGGAGCTGCTACTCAAACTATTTGGTTAAGAAATCTTATGGCTAGACTTCAGATTTTATATTCGAGTTCCAGATCTATATTGATATATTGTTATAATAAGGCTGCGATATTCTTCACAAGGAATAATAAGTCTTCCAGCAAGTCTAAACACATTGAGCTGAAGTATTTGGTCATCAGAGATCTTGTGAAGAATGGAGCTATAATTGTTGATTACATTGATATAGAGCCTATGCTAACTGATCCTCTAACCAAATGTTTCAGGCCCATATGCTTTGCAAAGCTTGTTGAAAATATGGGCATAATGAGCTCTTTTGATATACTTAGTTAGTGGAGTGACTCTGTAATTAGACTTTATTATTATCATGAATTTATTTTTATTTATATATATCATGGGTTTTTGCATGCATTATTGTCATGATAATTATTTTGTTACATGATTTTATATGTGTACATGTGGAATAATAAAATACAACATGGTATCTCGAGATTATATATTTTCTTGAGAATGACAGTTGTATGGATATGTTTCATTTGATAATTATGAGATCTCATTATGTTTGGAAATATACAAACTTCTTTTGAAGTCATGAGATTTTTCTAGCTTGTTATAAAGCATGTGGTTAAAGAAAAATTATGATTAAGGATACATATATTTAATTTATTTTAATTATGAGATATCTCTTTTGGTTATGTACCTCACTGAGACCAGGTATCGAGTCTCAGATATGTTGTGCTGTTTCGTCATTGACATTATTATTGAGTATGTGAGACAGAATGACTTATTGTTTGATGCCATTAAAATTTTTCTTGCTTATTTTGTTTCTAAGCATGTTGAAGAGAAATTGAAGAACTGATAATGAAAAATAGCATATTTTATTTTGATCATCTTGATACTATTTTCTTGCTACACTACCATACCAAGACTCATGTCGATGGTATTTATGATGCTTGGTATTATATCGGATAAATAGTACAATGATCCCATGATTTAGCATCATGGATACTGTTGGACCGAGTACTGTCCATGGATCATATGATAGCCATATTCTATTTTCAATTCGAGAGTTATTTTTAAAATAAAATATTTTTAAAATTATAATTAATGTAGTTTAAGTAAGAGAATGTAAAAGTTTTTTTTTAATTTAGGCTAACATTAATTAGAATTTTTCTTTTATTAAAACCATATTGATTTTATGGTGCATGTTGATAGGCGTATGATGAGCCCAATATTATGTGATTATTATTTAGACTAGGAACATCTCATGCGATTTGGTATGGTTGAGATGGCACAGTGCAGATCTTAGCCCGACTTGATTTGTGATGGGAGGGTTAGAATATTTTTATTTTATTAATTAGATCTCTTCCCTGTTTTCTTTATATTTATATTTTATATATTTTTTTGATTTTATTTTTTTTTATCAACCGCTATCTATCTCAAGAAGCTCGTACAGAAAAATTTTGCAATGTGATGTTTTTTCTAGTATTCTTAAAATCATAATGATTATATGTTTATTTTTTATTTTATTTTATTTTTTTCAGATCTATTTTTAAGATTCTAATCTTCTTGACCGATAAAGGGTTCGAGAAAATCAATTTTCCTACGGAGGGTGGTGGAGAGGAAGTCAGAGTCTTTGTAGCCCTCATCTGGCCGCTGGCCGGAGACGGCGACGGCGACGGCGGTGGAAGAGATGTTCATGTGGGCAAAGTGGTCCTCGAGGCTGCCGATCCGCTGATTGGGTTGGCGATCCTCTGGGCGAACGCGGATCAGAGGGAGGTAGGGAGCGGAGGAGGTAGATCCGAAGGAGGAGGTGGTGTCGAGCATCGGGGAGTCGGGGGAGTGGACATCCTGTCCGTGGCAGCCGAGCTTGCCGGAGGGTTCCCCGGCGCGGGAGAATGAGCTGCTCGGGCTCGGAGTAAGGCGCCGCCAGGGCCTCCGCTGCCGACGCCGACACCGCGAGAGTGGGCGGAGGAGTTGTCCTCGAGGCCAAGGAGGCAGAGTCGGCGGAGAGGCCGTCGATGCCAACGCCCATGGCGCTGTTAAGGGCGTCGACGAACCAGAAGGTTGTCGAGGAGGGATGCGATCGATGATGAGGGGTAGGAGGGGAAGAGGAAAAGGGGAAGGCGGCCGCAGAGGTGGCTCCGGGATGGTTTGGCAGAGAGATCGACGAGGGAGGAGCGGCATTCGACGACGATGATCCGTGTCCCGTCGGCGAGATAGCAGAGGGACCTGTCCGTGGGGCGGGAGACGGTGCGACCGCCGTAGCTGCACATAAGGCGGAGGCGGGACGCCGCGAGAGCGGCGGAGGATGGGATGGGCTCGTCCTAGGACTCGCCACCATGGGAGCGGGGCGAAGAGTCAACCGACTCCGCGTAGCCTATCCCGCCGTCGCCGGCCGGCCGTCGTTGGCACCGTCTTCGCTCGCTAACGATCGAATGGTTTGGGTTTATATCCAAATTTTATGGTATAAAAATAATTTTTTTCCTATCCCAAGATGTTACATTTGCTTTCCTTTTGCACCATGGTGCCCCAATTAAAGCAACTATAAGAGTAGATTTGATAAATTTTTTTACATGATACACTGCTGTTGGTACAAGCTTGAAGACATCAATTAATTCAAAAATATAACTAAAACAAACAAAGATGCTGAGATACAGGATACGGGGAGAGAACACGATAGAAACATGCAAGATAGCAAGTCACTAAGAACAGTCCATGAACTCCGTATTGGAGTCTAATTAGAAGTGGCACCAATAAAAAATGCCACCCCTTCCAACCCTTCTAAGATTTTTTGGAGCCCGTGTACTAGCAGTGCCATCCCTTCCAAGATTTTTTGGAGCTCATGTAGGAGAGCCATTTGGAGATCCGCACCGTGGATCTTAACAAGAAGTCAGAATGTCCTTTTATCCTCCCCAACCCCTTCTTCCGATATACGGGACCTCTAGCGACTTTCTTCAGTGGATTCTTAAATCTGTACCATGATCTTAACATGGGGAGGGATTGGACCGTGGATCTTAACTTCCTCTAGCTCCGTGACGTCAATTCCTCCGGCCACATAGCGACTTTCTCCAGTGGATGCTTAAATCAACTTCCTCTAGTGACGTTCCCCGGTGGATGCTTAAATCTGCACCGTGATGTTAACGTGGGGAGGGATTGGACCGTAGATCTTAACTTCTTCCTCTAGCACCGTGACCTCAACTTACTCTGGTGACATGGTGACTTAAATCAACTTCCTCTAGCGACTTTCTCCGGTGGATGTTTAAACCTGCACCGTGATCTCCGGTGGATGCTTAAATCTGCACCATGATCTTAACATGGGGAGGGATTGGACCGTGGATCTTAACTTCTTCCTCTAGCACCGTGACCTCAACTTCCTCTGGCGACATGGCGACTTAAATAACTTCCTCTAGAGACTTTCTCCGGTGGATGCTTAAATCTGCACCGTGATCTTAACATGGGGAAGGATTGGACCGTGGATCTTAACTTCTTCCTCTAGCACCGTGACCTCAACTTCCTCTGGCGACATGGCGACTTAAATAACTTCCTCTAGCGACTTTCTCCGGTGGATGCTTAAATCTGCACCGTGATCTTAACATGGGGAAGGATTGGACCGTGGATCTTAACTTCTTCCTCTAGCACCGTGACCTCAACTTCCTTTAGCGACATGGCGACTTAAATCAACTTCCTCTAGCGACTTTCTCCGATGGATGCTTAAATCTGCACCGTGACCGTGGAAACTTCCTCCAGCACCAGATGTGGAACCCTGGAATTCCTCCAGCACCGGTGGATGTGGAACCCTGGAAATGGAGCGGTGCATCCTCGCCAACTGGTTCTATATGATTCCGACCCGGCCCAGTAATGAGTCCATGCAGGAAAATTCCAATATCCCTTATCAATTTATATGAAAATAATATTTTATATATTCTAAAAGATCCTAGATTAGATTTTTGCTGAACCGGCGTAGATAAAATAATCATCAAAACTCAAAGTGAACCACCAGCCAAGCAAATATCGTGCATAAAATTCGGTTTGGTGCCCATTATGGACACTAGCTGGGTAAGCGGGGTAGTTCTTCTTGTACATTGACGAGCTAGAAACCATCAATTCCAAATTTCCAAGTTCGTTCTAGCTTCTTCTTCTTCTTTGATAAATATGCGTATTCAATTCATAAAACAAAAATGAATACAACCAATAAAATTAGACAAAACAAGATCCCTAAGCTGTGCAGGTGAAGTATGCTAGTCAGACCATAATACAAAAACTGAGTGACAAGCCACATAAAAGACGATCCAGTCAGCAACAGAGTTTGCCTCCCTATAGATATGGCAGATCGAGGTAAAGACACAGCCCTAAAGAAAATGGCCGATATCACGGATGATGGGGTGAGGAGAAGAATCTCGGGTCGACCCCTTGATCCACGAGATGACAGTGGCCGAGTCCCCCTCAATAAAAAGGCGATCGAGATAAAGGATATGACGAGCATATATAATCCCTGCCCAGGCTGCATACAACTCCGCACCAGGGACAGAGGTATCAAGAACAGGGAAACCCCCAGCCACCAGGAATCCCAGACTGGAATCCCGGATGATGAGGGCCATCGCGCCTCTTCCCTGATGAAGACTGCTGTCAAAGCTAACAGTGAAGAAAGACAGAGGAGGGGGTTCCCAAGAAACACACATCCGAACGGTTGCTCGAGGAGCAGAAAGGGAATCCCGGGACTCCGAAGTCGACACCGTCGATCTACAGAACTCAATAGCAGCAACCCTGGCTCTCTCCACCACCATCCTGAGGGAGCATCTAGTAGAGGAGAAAACCCTGTCATTCCTAGATAACCAGATCTGATAAGAGAGGTACGCTCTAAAGGAAACCCGGAGGCTATCACCGGATCTCAACAAGAGAAGAAAGTGATCCTCAATATCACCAATCAGAGAGAAAAGATCAATGAAACCAGTCAACTGCCAAACCCTCTCTGCCCGTATATAAGTAAAGATGGCATGAGCCTGAGTCTCGCTCCCAGAACCACATAAAGGGTAGGTCAAGGGGATAGACAGCCCTCTCGACGAAAGGAACTCCCAGGTCGAGAGTCGGGGCCAAGCGAGTTTCCATATGAATAGAAAAATCCTGGGATGCACCAAAAGAGACCAAATCCATCCAAGAGTACGAAGAGTAGGAGGCTCCGAGCTGAAAATCGACACCAAGTCAGAAATTGGTGCACGCGAGGAGGTAGAATGCCTCCAGACTCTGATGTCCAGACAGGGATGACTGGGCAAGATGATGGAGAGGACCCGAAGACCAAGAATCTCCCCGAAGATGGAGAGAACTGCATTCCGATCCCAGCAAGTCTGACCCAGTATAATAATGTCGGAGATCGATATGGTCATCGACGTGTGCACCAAGATGAAAGTAGGCCACCAAATCAACGAGATATCCAAGATCTAGGGGTCTAACATAAATCTGATAGACAAACCATCTCCAATCTCCTAGGACAAGTGAGGAATGATACACGGGGCCCTGGTAATCGTCTCTCTCCAAATAATAGAACATCTCCTAGGAGGCTTGATCTGGGAATTGAAGTAAGCATGAATAGGACCATACTTGGCCCTCATAAGAGAAGACCAAAGACTATCAGGGCAGAGAAAATATATAGTAGCATGTCTAGATAGAAAAGCCTCTCGTCGTGTCAGAAGGGATGAAATACCCAGGCCTCCCACATCAGTCAGCTGGCAGACCATCTCCCATCTCATCAAATGGATCCTCCTGTGAGAAGACGAAGACCCCCAGAGAAGCCTGAATGGATTGCTCGAGGTCATGGATAACCTTCTTCGGGATGACTGCATTAGATAGCAAATAAATGAAAAGGGAAGAAAGGACCGAACGGATGAGAGTGATCCAGCCCATAGAGGAAAGAGTCCTGCCCTACCACCCATTAATCCTCTCCCGAACAGTCGACAGGAGCGGAGCACACTTTGCAGTGGTAAGTTTGGCACTAGAAATGGGAACACCCAAGTAGTGCAATGGACCCTGGCGTTCAGAGATACCCAGAATATCACCAACTTTGCGGTGAAGAGAGATGGAGGTCTTGAGGCTGAAATAGATACCAGATTTCTGGAGATTAACCCTCTGACCTGAAGCGAGGCAGTAATCCTCCATAACTCTCCGAAGATCACGGGCATTTATAAGGGAAGCCCGACCAAGGAGAAGGCAGTCATCGACAAATAATAAATGAGAGATTGGATAAGCACCTCGGGAGGGGATGTATGGCTGAATAACCCCATTCCTTATAGTTGCAGAGAGAGATGTGGAGAGAAAGTCAGCAGAAATAATAAAGAGATAGGGAGAGAGGGGGCAACCTTGCCGAAGGCCCATAGTAGATTGAAAAAAATCCGTTGGAGAGCCATTGACCGGAATAGAGAATGATGGGTGAATAATGCAAGACTTGATTTTAGCAATCCAAAGAGGATGAAAACCAAAGTCTTCCATGGCTCTGAAGAGGAAATCCCAATTAACACAATCATAGGCTCCCTCAATATCCAACTTGACAGCCATCAAGTTACGGCACTGGGAAGCTCGATGAAGATCATGCATAAACTCATGTGCAATAAGGACATTATCAGATATACTGCGAGCAGCAACAAAAGCACCCTACTCTGAGCTGATGAGCTACGGAAGAATAACCTTCATCCTATTGGCCAATAACTTAGTACAGACTTTGTAGAAAGTGTTACATAAGCTGATCGGCCGGAAGTGGCAAGGTTCGGCAACATCGGAGCGTTTGGAAATGAGAGCAATATAAGTTTGCTTCCAAGAAAGAGGCATCCTCCCAGTTCAAAGAAATATGAATAGCAGCAACCATATCAACATGAAAAATGTCCCAGAATGTCCGGAAGAAAAAAGGGGGAAAGCTGTCGGATCCCGGAGCTTTATCTTCTCCCAGAGACCAAAGAGCATATTTGACTCATCCTCCAAGACCTATGTCAGAGCAAAGAATTTTGGAAAGGAGACACCAAAACAATAGGAGGATAAGAAGAGGATGAGTGGGGAGTAGTGGTGGAAGCCGACCACCTGGAGGAGAAATACTAGAGCTGTTCCCTTCTAATATCAGCTTCTTCCTCCACCAAACCTTTTTTATTAGTATCGAGAGCCCGAATTCTATTAGCATGTTTTCTGATAATAGTGGCCTGATGAAAGAATCGGGTGTTCCTGTCACCCTCCTGTAGTCATTGGACTCTAGATTTCTACCTCCAAAAGATCTCCTGTTTCCTTAACAGATCATGATGAAGAGAGAGATGCGACCGGAGAGTCTGCATATCATCATCCAAAAAAGAACCATTGGAGTTCTCCTTGATCTGCAAGGAATCAATAGAGGCTACAACAGACTTAAGTTGGTTCTGTAGATTCCCAACCTCCACCTTGTTCCACCAAAGAAGGCATCTCCTTAGAAGGTCCAACCTCCTGGAAATCCTATAGGCCACATCACCCCTTATCGGTGTCCGCCAGACCTCTTAAACAATGTCCTTAAACTTGGGATAAGATAACCAGAATTTTTCAAATCTGAAAGAAAATGGTCCCCGAACATGATGATCTATAGATAGGAGAATAGGGTAATGATCAGAAGCAAAACATCGAAGATGATGCACCACATAATTAGGATAGAGAGAGAGCCAAGTCGGAGTGGTGTAATACCTATCCAATCTCTCCCAGACTCTAGCCGTACTCGCACGGTTATTACACCATGTGTACCAAGGCCCCACAAAGTGAAGGTGAAAACACCTACACCTAGCATACAATATGCAAGAAAAAATAGGACAGAAGAAATGCATTTTAAAATAATTTTAAATCTTGCACAGCGGAAGGCTTGGTAGATAGATCTAAATCTATCGATATGCCCGCAACAGGACCTAGCATAATAATGTAGCATGCATATAACATCAAAAATAACAGAAGAACATAAATATAAAGGTCATACCTTTATACCTCTGAGAGTGCTGGAGAGAAGCTGTGAAGGGCTGTGAGGAGGAGGAAGGCGCTCGAGCCACACATGCATTTGGCCTCTACAGGATGTCCACACCTGGGTTCGACTCTGATCAACTCCCTCGGAGTGCTAGCTCTACAAGATCCTTGGTCGATCTTCTTCTTCCAGGAAGACTAGGAGGAGAGCAAGAACCCTTTCCCAAAATCTCACTCCCAAGACCTAGTTAAAGTGCTAGGTAGCACACACCCAATCCCAAGATCTCTCACAAAGCCCTTCTTCTTTCTCTCTCAAATCCTTTCTCAAAAGACTTCTGATTAACCATTGGCAGCCTCTGAAATGACTCTCATTTGTAGAGGCAGCAGAGAGAGAGAAAGAGGAAGGAGGAAAGATGAGGGGAGAGAATGGGGGAGAGGATCAAGGTCATTCTAAATGGGTCCAACCCAAAGAGAAAAGTATGACCTTTATACCATAAGACCTTAGAGCCAAATCTGGTTTGAATTCGAAATTCAAACCATGTCAAAAGTTGTCGAAAAATCTTCCACGAAATCCTCCCAGAATTCTGCTCGTCGCAGGAAGTGTCGACACTCACAAAAAGCCAAGTGTGGACACTTCACTAAGTGTCGACACCTGCAAAATTCTAAGTGTCAACACTTAGAACCTGGTCAATCAAATTGACCTCCGGTGACGTCAAATGATTCTCAATCATCGATTAGCCAAAATATCATATAGAAATCCTCTATGGTGTGTCACCCCATAGGTTCGAACACTAAGCCAGTAGCACTGGAACATTTCCAGTACCAGTCAAAGTCCTCATCTAGCAATGATACCCGACGTCCGGATAGGTCGAAGATGTAGAGCACCTTATAAGAACCTCTGGCATATGGTTGCCGTATATTCATCCCTTTGACCTTACAATGCTTAGGATGACCTAAGGTTAGATTGCCAACCCTAATTTAGTTTATCCAGATCATGTCTTAACCTCACAAGTTCTGTGACTCCTCACAAGAACTACCCTGGCCAAGGTTTTGTTGAATTGAGACATAGTGAGTCATTCACTCCAAACTATTTGGAGAGGACAATTTCATCTTGATCCACCACCGCTCCACAAGTACTTGACTATACCCATAAACCTTCTGTCACTGGATTAGAAATCCAGGTAGTCCGGCACCAAAGTATAGTGAGTTGCTTTTAAGCTGCCATGGTAACCTCAGGTCTGAGGGACACATATACCCATATCCCTTCGCGAACAACCCTTTGGCAGAAGGGAGCTCTGCAGATGGTCACGTTCAGTGAAATGTCATACATTTCACTTGCATGTCATACCAGTGTCTTCACATACCTTGGTTAAGAGGACAACCAACAAATGTGACATACAATAACCTATACTTGATACATCGTCATCCTATAACAATGTATCCTTTGGTTGTGAACCGGTTTAAGAACTACTTGATATATTCTCTCTATATCAAATAATGCAGTTCTAAGGACTCCATCACACAAGAGTTCTTTACAAAAAAAATAAAAATGATGGACAGCCAAAATAAATAACTTTTATTTATTAAAGAAAAATTCATATACAAAATACAAAATAGCACAACCATCTACAGCCTAGACGATTGGCTTTGGGACACAATTCCCAACAACTTCCACTTGGACTAAAGCCAATCAGTACAGAATCTCATTCCCATTTTCCTTTTACAATAGCCGAACTCTTGAACTCCGACGGCTTTAATGAAGGGGTCAGCCTGGTTCTCCTTTCCATCGATATTCTGAAGGTTAATATCACCTCGTTCCATGATCTCTCGTACAAGGTGATAACACCGCAGAATATGCTTTGTGCAGTGATAAGACTTCGGCTCTTTGGCTTGAGCAATGGCTTCAGTGTTGTCACAGTACACCAGAACAGGACCATCCAGGAAAAGTGCCACTCCCAGCTCGCCAAGGAACTTCCACAACCACACAGCTTCCTTCGCTGCATCAGATGCTGCAATGTACTCTGCTTCGCATACTGAGTCCGCCATAGTAGGCTGCTTGGAACTTTTCCAGTAGACAGCTCCTCTATTCAGGGTAAAGACAAAACCTGACACACTCTTACTATTATCTTTATCTGACTGGAAACTGGAGTCAGTATACCCCACAAGTTTCAAGTCAGATTTTTCATGGATAAGCCATTGGTCCTTAGTATTTTGTAAATACTTAAGGATGGTTTTAACCACTTTCCTATAAGCTTCACCTGGGTTAGACTGGTATCTACTCACTACACTTAGTGAGTATGCCATGTCTAGTCTAGTACATATCATGGCATACATGATAGAGCCCACTGTCGAAGCATATGGGATTATACTCATACGCTCTCTCTCCTCAGGAGTTGTCGCACATTTCCTTTTGGAAAGATCAATTCCAGTGCCTATCGGGAGATAGCCATTCTTGGAATTCTCCATGCTGAACCGTTCCAGCACGGTGTCGATGTACGTAGACCGGAACAGTCCCAGAAGCCTTTTAGATCTATCTCTATAGATCTTTATATCTAGTATGTAAGAGGCTTCACCCAAGTCCTTCATAGAGAACTGAGATGATAACCAGACCTTTATTCCTTGCAGTGCTGCGATGTCATTTTCGATTAAGAGAATATCATCGACATACAACACAAGGAATACAATCACAGAACCGTTAGCCCATTTGTAAATGTAAGGTTCTTCTCCGTTCCTAACGAAGTCATACGACTTGATACACTTATCAAATCGCATGTTCCAACTCCTTGATGCTTGCTTCAGTCCATAGATGGACTTTTGAAGCTTGCACATCTTTGACTCATCTATGGATATGAACCCTTTATGTTATATCATATACACCTCCTCTTCCAGCTCACCATTCAGGAAAGCTATTCGGACATCCATCTATTAGATTTCATAGTCAAAGTGCGCTGCTAAAGCAAGCATAATCTGAATGGATTTGAGCATTGCTACAGGAGAGAACATCTCATCATAGTCAATACCATAACGTTGACGATACCCCTTGGCAACTAGACGGGCTTTATAGGTCTCCTCCTTTCTGTCTGCACCCCTTTTCCTTTTGAAAATCCATTTGCACCCAATGGGTTTTATCCCTTCAGGTGGATCAACCAATGTCCATACATTGTTGATCTCCATGGACTCCATTTCGGATTTCATGGCTCCTAGCCATGATTTAGAGTCAGACATTTGCAATGCATCCATATAGATGATCGGATCCTCATTGTTCTTATCGAGTTCAATAGGATCACTATCCCGGACCAGGAAACCGTAGTATCTGTCTGGTCGGCTCGGTACTCTACCAGATCTTCTTAATGGTTCCTGAGTGGGCTCTGGGTGTGATATAATCACAGTCGGTTCTATGTTGTTCCTTAAATGTATCGGTTCTTCTACTTGTTGAACTTCACTAAGTTCAATCTTAGCGGCTACAGTTCCTTCACCAAGAAACTCCTTTTCCAAAAAGATAGCCCTAAGATTGACGAACAACTTTTGTTCCTCAGCTAAGTAGAAGTAATACCCCTTAGACTCCTTTGGATACCCAACAAATAGGCACCGGTCAGACCTAGGTCCAAGTTTGTTCGTTTCCAAACGTTTTACATAAGCCGGGGACCCATAGACCCGAAGGTGTGAAAGTATTGGCTTACGTCCAGTCCACATCTCATATGGTGTTTTACTAACGGACTTACTTGGAGCCCTATTCAGAATGTAACAGGCAGATTCTAAAGCATATCCCCAAAAGGATATCGGCAGAGAAGCAAAGCCCATCATGGACCGAACCATGTCTAATGGGATTCGATTCCTCCTTTCAGACACTCCATTTAACTGGGGTGTCCATAGAGATGTCTACTGAGAGAGAATCCCATTCTCCTCAAGATATATCAGAAACTCACTGGAAAGGTATTCACCACCTCGATCGGATCGAAGGGTTTTGATGCACTTTCCAATTTATTTTTCTACTTCATTATGATATCGTTTGAATATTTCAAACAATTCAGATTTATGTCTCATCAAGAAGACAACCATATCTCAATAGGTCATCTATAAAAGTAATGAAATAACTATACCCTCCCCTGGCACTAACATTCATGGATCTGCATACATCAGTATGTATCAGACTTACAATTTCATTGGCTCGTTCACCTTTTCCAGTAAAAGGCGACTTTGTCATTTTTCCAAGAAGACAGGACTCACAGGTTGGAAGTGAACTATCTTCACTAAAATCGAGAAAACCCTCGATTTTCAACCTGTTTATCATGTTCCTGTTTATATGACCTAGCTTACAATGCCATAGGTACGCATCGCCAACATTATCTATCCTAGGGCGTTTGCTAGACGTGTACATTACATTAACAGGTTACGATAGTACATAGATGCCATCACGCATTTGTCCATTTAAAACAATAGAATCATTCAAAATGATTTTACAAATATCATTCTTTATTAATAGTTCATAACCATACATGGCCAACTGGCCTATAGAAATGACATTCAAAATAAAAGAAGGACAAAAATGACACTCGTTCCAAATAATAGTACAGGACTCGAAAACAAGTTTAAGGACTCCCAATGCCAGAACTGGAACTCGGCTTCCATTTCTCATATTCAAGAACCTCTCGCCGTGCTCAAATCTTCTACTAACTTGAAGTCCCTGCAAAGAATTGCAAATATGAATTGGACTTCCTGTATCCAATACCCAGTTAGTAGTATCGCAAACAGAGAAACTACAAGGTGTTATCATATAAATACCTTGTCCAGGGCCATCCTGCAGCTTTCTCTTCTGGACCTGTTCGAATCAAGGGATGCAATGTAAAGAGGACAGTTCCTCTTTCAGTGTCCCTGCTTCTTGCAGAAGAAGCACTCTACATGACTCTGATCAGCCTTCACTTTCTTGGCCTGACTGGGCCCAGAAGCACTGAGCACCATTTTTCCTTTATTATTTTTCTTCTTCCCTTTCTTAAAGGGACGACACCCTCCCAAAGAACCTCCCACTAGATTCACCACCCCTTTATTCAACTGGTGGTCTTTCTCATAAGTCTGCAGCAACCCCAACAGACCATGATAGTAGACTGCAGGCTTATTCATTCTGTAATGATCGAGAAAGTGTAAATAGGAGGAGGGGAGAGAATTCAAAATTGCATCTTTCCCAAGCTATTCATGCAAGGGACATCCAAGCTTGCCCAGGCGCTCAATCATTTCGATCATGTACAATACATGATCAGTGACCGAGGCCCCATCACACATCCACGCGTTATAGATAGCACAGGAGACCCTGTACCTCTCAACGTCTCTGGTGTCCCGAAAGACTCCTTCAACTTTTGAAGGATTTCTTCCGGTTGGGCTTCCTCGAATTTGCGACTGAACTCGTCATTTATCGTAGCCAACATAATATATCGGACAGTGATCCAATTAGAGAGCCACTTCTGATAAGTGTCTCTGACCGAACCCCGAGCATTGGTAGCAGGGAACTCAGGTGCCAGATCTGATATTACATATAGGATCCGTTCATGCTCCAGGACAATCCTGAGCCTTCGATACCAGCTATCGAAGTTGGATCCATTGAGCTTCTTGTTGTTGAGAAGAGACCGGAGTGACAGGTTGGAAGACATCTGAAAGGAAAACCAAAACTAATTAGTGTATATGAATTATTAACCTAAAGACATAGACTTTAGTCTTAAGGTCCCTCCCACTATTTTGCACAGATTGGTAGCCTCTACCTCCAATCCGAGGAATTACTTTAATTTCTTAGTGGGTACTAGAGTCCAATAGACACCACATGAGCCCAACTTTGGCTGGCCCACCCATGCATGTCTAAAGGTAGGTTCTTTAACCGATTACTTCTCCAAGTAACCTCTAGCAATTGGGTTTTACCCCAATGAGCACTTCAATCGGCCTTTGGATCTCTTATTGAAGGTCCTGGTTAGGTCCAACCATTAACATGACAAAATTCAATGCATCTAACTAATGAATAGTCAAGCCCGACTTTGGCCGGCCCACCTGACCACGTCAAGAGAGTCGCACTAAGCCATCATATTAGGCACAGCAATATCAATAGCCCGATGAACACTCGATCTTTGGATCTACCGATGAACATCGAACTAATGGATATATTACTATCCCACTTAATGGGAGGCTAGGACTTGGTTATCTCTATAACTTTGTCCTTTTAAGGACCTAATAATTTAGAGGGTTTTAACTTTAATGTGATAGATGAAGAGAAGACATGGATCAACCTCCCACTGACCACATCAGCAATCTAGGAGGGTTACACATAACTAATGATCCATGGGTACCTAAAATCAGTCAAGACTGATTAACCTTGGGTGACAAGGGTTAACACGAGTCAATGAGCTATCTGATCAATCCTGATTGACCACATTGGCCAGGTAGGTGAGATCATGGATTGGGTTCCGTCATTAACCATCTTGCCTAGACACCAACAGAGTTGGCCAAGTAAAAGGTAGCCCCAAAGAACCATGATCACAATGCCAAACTTACCTCGACACCAATCGATTCATTAGACTCGATTAGACTAGCCTAAAGACTTGGACTTTCCACTAAGCCACAAATTAGATCCATTTAGATTATGGACTAATCAACTAACTATTAGATAGATCTAGAGAAGAAATCCTACTAATTCAACATTTGATTAGATTAGTTCTCTAAAAGTCCAATGCATCTAAACTTAGGTCTAACCCAATTAAGGACCTAATAGAAGCTAACCCATAACCCTTAAGGCTTATTGAAATTACTTAAGATCTTTGAATCATATTCCTAGAGTTCTTAGTCAATCTTAATTCAAAATTAAGTTCAATAACCTTAAATAAATTAAAACAATTTTAATTTATCGGTGTAAAACAATTTTATAACAAAACAAATTTTAAATTCACTATTTTCAGCATTTTCTGCAGCCAAGTGTCGACACTTCAAGAGCAAGTGTCGACTCAAGGCCTGAGATAGGGAACAGAAAATAGAACAGCATGTTTTCTGGCACGCCTCAAGTGTCGACACTTCAGGATCAAGTGTCGACACTACAGCCTGTCTCAGAACAAAAACAGAAACCAGATCTCAGGAAAAATTTTCATGAGTCAACACTTCAAAGACCAAATGTCGACTCATAGCTTGAGACAATGAAAAACAGTGATTTCAAATCTAATGTTTCTCCAAACATTCAAACAAAATCGATCAAAATAACTCTTAGATCTTATCTAAAATCGTTTTATGATCATGTCATTAGATCAAAACATTTTTAACCTACAAATTACTTTCTTCTTATTTTTTTTTCATGAGCCTATCACCATGACACCTTTACACGCCATAGGAGATCACATTGAATGAGAAGAGAGGGTCTTGCAGCCCTACTTCTCTCCTATGACCAGATGGCCTAGTGAAGCACTCAATCCAAGTACTTAAGAAGAAA
Source organism: Areca catechu (assembly GCA_021397845.1). Taxonomy (NCBI): domain Eukaryota; kingdom Viridiplantae; phylum Streptophyta; class Magnoliopsida; order Arecales; family Arecaceae; genus Areca; species Areca catechu. Next base: position 164,974,604 of record CM038043.1, read on the forward strand.
GGAGATGTTATTATAAGCATGCTAGCATCATTATACAACAAAATGAACTTGGCTCTGATACCATTGAAGGTGAAAACACCTACACCTAGCATACAATATGCAAGAAAAAATAGGGTAGAAGAAATGTATTTTAAAATAATTTTAAATCTTGCACAGCGGAAGGCTCGGTAGATAGATCTAAACGATCTACCGATCTACCCGCAATAGGACTTAGCATAATAATGTAGCATGCATATAACATCAAAAACAACAGAAGAACATAAATATAAAGGTCATACCTCTATACCTCTGAGAGTGCTGGAGAGAAGCTGTGAAGGACTGTGAGGAGGAGGAGGGCGCTCGAGCCATACATGTGTCTGGCCTCTACAGGATGTCTACACCTGGGTTCGACTCTGATCAACTCCCTCAGAGTGCTAGCTCTTCGGGATCCTTGGCCGATCTTCTTCTTCCAGGAAGACGAGGAGGAGAGCAGGAACCCTTTCCTAAAACCTCACTCCCAAGACCTAGCTAGAGTGCTAGGTAGCACACACCCAATCCCAAGATCTCTCACAAAGCCCTTCTTCTTCCTCTCTCAAATCCTTTCTCAAAAAACTTCTGATTAACCATTGGCAGCCTCTAAAATGACTCTCATTTGTAGAGGCAGCAGAGAGAGAGAAAGAGGAAAGAGGAGAGATGTGGGGAGAGAATGGGGGAGAGGATCAAGGTCATTCTAAATGGGTCCAACCCAAAGAGGAAAGTATGACCTTCATACCATAAGACCTTGAAGCCAAATCTGGTTTGAGTTCGAAATTCAAACCAGGTCAAAACTTGTCTAAAACTTCTCCATGAAATCCTTCGAGAATTTTGCTCGTCATAGGAAGTGTCGACACTCGAAAAAAGCCAAGTGTCGACACTTCACTAAGTGCTGACACCTGCAAATTTTCAAGTGTCGACACTTGGAACCTGGTCAATTAAATTGACCTCCGGTGACATCAAATGATTCTCAATCGTCGATTAGCCAAAAGATCAGATAGAAATCCTCTATGGTGTGTGACCCCATAGGTTCGAACACTAAGCCGGTAGCACTGGAACATTTCCAGTACCAGTCAAAGTCCTCATCTAGCAATGATACCTGATGTGTGGATAGGTCGAAGATGCAGAGCACCTTACAAGAACCTCTGGCATATGGTTGCCGCATAATTCATCCCTTTGACCTTACAATGCTCAGGATGACCTAGGGTTAAACTGCCAACCCTAATTTGGTTTATCCAGATCATGTCTTAACCTCACAAATTCCGTGACTCCTTACAAGAACTACCCTGGTCAAGGTTTTGTTGAATTGAGACATAGTGAGTCATTCACTCCAAACTATTTGGAGAGGTCAATTCTATCTTGATCCACCACCGCTCCACAAGTACTTGACTATACCCATAAACCTTCCATCACTGGATTAGAAATCCAGGTAGTCCGGCACCAAAGTATAGTGAGTTGCTTGTAAACTGCCATGGTGACCTCAGGTCTGAGGGACACATATACCCATATCCCTTCGCGAGCAAACCTTTGGCAGAAAGGAGCTCTGCAGATGATCATGTTCAGTGAAATGTCATACATTTCACTTGCATGTCACCCCAGTGTCTCCACACTCATTTGTTAAGAGGACAACCAACAAATGTGATATACAACAACCTACACTTGATACATTGTCGTCCTATAACAATGTATCCTTTGGTTGTGAACCGGTTTAAGAACTTGATATATCCTCTCTTTATCAAATAATGTAGTTCTAAGGACTCCATCACACAAGAGTTCTTTACAGAAAAAATAAAAATGATGGTCAGCCAAAATAAATAACTTTTATTTATTAAAGAAGAATTCATATACAAAATATAAAATAGCATAACCATCTACAGCCTAGACGATTGGCTTTGGGACACAATTCCCAATACAAAGTCCATATCAACCAGTCCATTGTGCTGGATTAAATTGGTGAATTCTTTGGATCCGGTGTCCTGGACAAAGGGTCTGCCACCTCGCTTGTCCTCAACCCGGTTAATAGAGTTAAAATCACCAGCCACGACCATAGGAATCCCCTGACTAATCAAAACTGAGGACTCTTCCCAGGCCATCCTTCTTTCCCTATAGGACATGCTAGCATAGATGCCGCACAAGAGCCAAGATAGAAAGTTGGGTTCCGAGACCATAATGGCAACAAGCTGGGAAGAACGATGAAAAACACTGACTTTCGCTACAGCCCTATTCCAGGTTATAATAATACCCCCAGCCAGGCCCTGGGACAGCATAACATAGCACCCCTAATCACGGGGAACACGATGCTTCAGAGCATCTAAAACTAGGCCCCGACAGACTAGTCTCCAGCAGCACACAAATATAAGGGTTATACAGTTGCAGAAATCTAAGATAAGTAGATATAACGGAGGGCTTATTAGCCCCCCTAACATTCTATACAAAAAGCTTCATTAAAGAAAAGTTAAGACAAAGGAGCAGCAGACCCCTATTCAACCTCTGCAACACTTCTTGCCTTCTTAGTTACTACATTAACTAAACCTTTTGCCCGAACACCCTCCTCAGCAGATGACATCCCCTCCTTCTCAGAGAGTTGCCCCATAGAACAGAGAGCCAATTTGATTTTCTCATAGATTACTTCATGCCCCTCTACAGCTACCTTAGGAGGAACAGAGGCCAGAGAGCTAGACTTCTCCTTAACTTCAGCAAGCTTGGAAAGGCCACCCCCCACTCCCCAAACCAGGATGAGCCTCCAACAAGGACGAAGCCGGCTTCCCAGTAATATCGGGAATGTGCAGAGAGGAGTTGGCAAGGTTCCCCAGAGCAATAGAAATATCTCCCAGACCCACCCTCCCAGCCCTCACATTAGGAAGAAGAGGAGAAGGCCCAGCAACCCCAAGGAACCCCTCACCCCCTACGAACCAACCACCCTTGGATCACCTCCTGGACTCCCAACCACCCCTCCATCAAAACTCTGAACCCCTACACCACCGGGAAGGCCCAACACACCTCCCTGCTGCCCCTCAACCCCCCTCTTGCTGGTCGAGAGCTGAACCGAGCTAGCCAAGACCACTGCCTTCCCCAAGCACCATCCCCATTAGGCTTAGAACCCACCAAAACCACTGCCTTCCCCCCAGCACCACCCTCATCTGGCCCATAACCCACCAACCCCATTCCATCCCCTGAGGAAGGGGCTAGCAACACCCTGTGTTTTGCCACAACCATCCTGACCTCAGCACCCTTCCCCTCCACCCTCCTCCATTCCTTTTTCAATTCACCCTTCTTCTCTTTAAGCTCAAGAGAAATAGACAACATCGGCGTAGACAGGATACCACCCTTATCAACAATCGCAGAGGGTGCAGTGGGACTAACCTGATCCAGCTGAGAAGGATTAGATTTGGAAGAAGAAGGGTAAGAAGATCTCGACGGACTTCTGCTCCGCTTCAGGGAGATCGAGCCATAATCGACCATTTACAGCTCCTTCTGGCCAGCATCTAATGGGATCACCTCCATGCAGTCGACAATTGGAGCAAAGAACCCTCCCTTCTGAGCATCGCCACCCTCCAAGAGGTCAGACATGGAAGCCTCTGGAGACTGTCTTTTGGCCACCTTAGTAGGCTTTTGCCAACCCTCCGAGTCAGGCGGCGAGCTGGGAGAGGAGGATGGAATAGTGGGAGATGCACAAGAGGGGGTGGAGGAGGGAGGTTCAGAGGAGGATACTGGAGCCTTCCCCTTATCTGAGGCAGAACCACCCGTCACAGGGGCTCCCACTGGCAGTTGCTGACAGATTCTGGCTGTCACTAGCCATGGCCCAAAGGTGAGTTTCCTTCCAGTAGCAAAGGGCCCTGACCCAGCTCCATTAGGACCCTGCTTCCGCTCCCCCGCCTCCACTTGTTCCTCCACGATGTTCTGTTGAGTAAGGCCAGAGGACGATGAGGCACTAATGAGGTTGTCTTCTAGAAACCGGCATTCTTCCACCGTATGGCCAATTCTTCCACACTGAGAATAAACGGAGGGGAGGCTTTAGTAGACAAATTGTTGCCAAAATATAGTCTCCCTTCCTTAGATAAGAACTCTAGGCAGGAGCGGCTTAGAGGCGTCGATCTTCGCCCGAACACGAGCAAAGCCGGTCTTCTTCATCATATCGGTGAAATTATCTAGGGAGAGAGGAGTCCCCGCTTCCCCTGCAACCGCCATGATCGCCGAGGGCTCCCAATACTCCAATGGGAGCTCCGGCAAGCGCATCCAGACTACCGTCCAGCTGACTATCATTCTTCCCGGAAGAAAATTAGATCACCAAGGAGCCCAGGCCATCAGCTGCCCCGTCACGAGCCACGATCATCCCGCTAAGACCCGATCGCACTCATCCTTGGAACCCACCCGGAGAACGAAGTGGTCCTCCCCTACGAGAAACACCTCCGGTTCGGAAGGCAACTGCAGCCTCAACCAGACATCCCTAGCCACCCTCGCAGCCTGTACATGACGGCCAAGACTCTTGAAAATGATAGCCAAACCTTCCCATTTCCGGCGAGCCTCGTCGAGGACAGAACCGGGCATCACTAACACCTTAGAAAATCTCTGTTGGAGGCGATCGATCTCGTCCTCCGAGAAGACCATATCGGAGCTCGCGGATGGCCGAGAACAACCTCTGCCCATGAACGATCCGAACAACCCTTACCTTCAAAATTAGACACTCTAGCATGTCGATCAGCACCTTACTTAGCCATTTGAGATACCAACACCCAGGAACTGAAACCCTAAAGAACCCTCAAACCCATAACTCGCAAAGTAAGGAAGGAGACGGCACGACTTCCAAGCCACTCCGACAGCACTAGTGAACTAACCAAAGAGGAAGGCAAAATAGTCCGTTCTAGCTTTAACAAAATGGCCTTGTAGCCTCATCAGGTAATGGATGAAAACAATGTTCTTGTGACCATCACGGCTCTGGTAGCTGGCTTGAAAGTTATCATCTGTCTGGCTAACATATCCTTTGGCCTGGTTACTTCAATTTCTATTTCAGCTTGCATACCATGTCGGATGCCAACCAAAAAGTGTCCAACTTCTCTTTTTTGTTCTTGTTTCAAACATACATGAACGGCATGCAAAAAAACCAAGCATGGTTGCTGAGCAGTTTATACAGGAAAACTTACAATATAATCTCCATGCCATCAAGATTTTTGACTTCAATCCTTTACTTACTGTAGTCACTTTTTGCATTTGGTTTATTGATATGATCCATATCTAAAGCTGTATCCATTGTATCCTGTTGGTGCAAAATACAATAATTGAAGCAAAAATACAAGAGAACAAGAATTCTCTTCAAAGATTATGACACCAATTAGGCTGAGGCATAAACGTCTCGTTCTATTTAAAGAGATTTAATCTCTCTACAGTCGGTAAAATCCACAAACCAGTTCAGCTGGCTTATTTGACTTATCCCCTTCAGAATACAATGCCCAACTAACTCACCGTATGGCTCGAGAACAACTCTGTACAAGAGGTTGAGCCCAAAGCTCCACCATAGTTTTCTTTGGCTTGAAAACCCTCAAGTATTGTTTGTCAGGTAGAATAAGGATGACTTGTATGATGTGTTAGAAGTTGGAGGTAAGGGCCATTTTATGTCCTTGCGAAGTTAATATGGCCCATTATCGACCAAAGTAATCGGTTAGAAGAGAGATGGGATGATAATTTTTTATGTTACGAAAAATAATAATAATAAGGCCTTTAACACATGAGAAGAGAATAATGAGAAAGTAAATATTCTATTACAAAAATAATTGATGTAAATGACTTTATTAGCACATGAATAATATAGTTAATGCATAAAACTTCTTGGCTTTTACATTCTTCCTCCATGCCCGTGGCTCATCTCATAGTTAAGGATATTAGATTTATGTTGCAGGGATGCAATTCTCTGACTATTAGGCATATTTACAGGGAGGCCAACTCAGCTGCAAACTGGGTAGCCTCCTATATAGCTCAGCATATGGGATTTGTTATTTGGTCTGATTGGCACTCCGTCCTTGTACAGCTTAGAGATATTATATTTGCTGACTTTTTAGATTATATTCATCTTCGTTTCAGTGCAATGAATACACCATTTTATAAAAAAAAAAAAAAAAAGAAACTTCGATATACATGAGTAATGGTTTCAAAACAAGAAACTTCCAACCATTCATATTTCCCACTAATCCAAAATATATTAAGAAGTTATTTTTATTTTAATAATTAAATGTACCAACACACCGTTGGTAGAGCCTACATAGATTTTAAATAAATAAAATTTTCATATTGTTAGGATAATCTTCATGCTCCAGCAAGTCTCAAAATCATTCAATAAGATTGCAATTTTTTTCAACATTGGTCTTACTTGTTTTTTTTAATTGCATTTACGATCCTCCACTTCAAAAAGCTTCAACACCAATTGTAAGTCAACAAATAAATAAATAAATAACTATTTTGGTGATTGAAAATGTTGCAGCACCTTTTTGATGATTGATTAGCAGCTTGGATCTCTTGCCGAGTTAGAATAGAAAAGCTATCGATGTGGATTTCCTCGATGTTCAACACCTATAAGAAAGTCCACTCATGCTGGAGAAGAAGGTGGGGATTTTTCAGCGGGAACCCTTCGATACTTTAAATTAGTCGGAGAGAGAGAATAATGGAAGGAAAGAAGATTGAGAGTTAGCGTAAAACTTGAACGTCCTACTTTTTCTTTTTATAGGGGATCTTATTAGATACTTTCTAACCACCTGATTGGTTATAATATGAAGAATCTTATTTGTTAAAGATAGTGGGCCATTGGTGATTAATTAGAGTAGAAAGTTTCCATCTTGTTATAATAGAATCATCGATCTTAATTAGTTATTAATTAAGTGAAGTGTAATCTACATGCTAATGACATCGTATAGTTTCTCGGTCTCACATCAGACCTAGGTTGGCCATGAAAAATGCTTGGTGGCATCTATGTCATCATGCTACGATTGGTATTTATCTGATGTAGACATTGACTAGAGACCGATCTTTATGATCGGTCAATAGCTAATGTTATTCCTTTGTAGTCATCGGCTATCTCATGTGTCTTCTTAAGTGACCATACTGGCCTCCCTTCATGTCTTCGATTGGATCTCGACCTTTAGTGGCTTACATTATGCTTGCCATGTATCCACCGTACTCTTCAAGATTGGACAAGTAATTTCTTTCATAACACTTGCCATGTACTTTCTTTCGAGTCCAAAGTAATTTATTCATTTTAGCTAAGAAAGTAAGTTAGTGAACTTAGATTCCAATTTTGATTTTCGGGATTTGCTCTGGCACAGTTTCCAGAATTTATTTAATACATCGTATTTTTATTATAGTGCATTAATTATGGGACAAGATGTACGAGGGGACATGCTATTTGAAATTTGAAAGGTCCTAATTAGATATTCTTTGTGATAATTATGGAGTGGTGCTCGAGGTGTAATGATTTCAAAGAGTTAATCCCAGAGAAATGCTTTGACTTGTTGCATACTGCCATGTGGCGATGAAATGTTGGTCATCGATTGCCCTATATGGATCCGACTATCATGGCAAATCAAGTGTGCAATATACTAAAAGATCTTTGATCTAAGTTGTCGGGCAGTAGTATAAATAGGCTTGCCTTGACTAACTTTTTATTGTTTTGTTATTTAAAGCTTCATCCTTCTCCCTTGCTATTGCAGCTATTTCTAGGAGATCGTATATCTTATTTATATCTTTGGTGATCTCCTCTAGTTTCGACGATGGTCATCATTCCCAGTTTTGCTTAGTAGATCTTTGGCTGAGAAGAGAACAATCCAACCAGAGCCTCTTGAGAAAAAATCCAATCAAAACCTAAAGAACCCTTTTAATGTCCCTTAGGGGCTCTCCTTCACCGTATATAATCGAGAAAGAGAATAAAATGAGAAGACCAAAAATTAAAAAAAAAAATCAAAGTTTGAGGAAAAAGGCCTTACCTTTTAAATCGATGATTTTTCCTATGTTTTTCCTAGTTTTTCCTTTGTTTTCCCTATCCTCAAGGATTCTAAATCGAATGGGGAGGCTTAAATCGAATGAATGAGGAAGCTAGCGGTCAAATAGAGAAGCTTAGACGATGGACAAGGGAAAGATTAGACGATGAACCCCGGGGGGGAGAGAGGAGGAATGATGAGAGTTTCAAGGGGGCACGAGGAAGAACGATCGGCCGAATAGAGAAGCTAGTGATCAAAGAGAGAGGAAGATGAAGGTCGAGGAAAGCTTAGACGATGGCTAGCAGGGAGAGAGGATGAACGGCTATAGTTTCAAGGGGGGCTGAGAGGAAGAACGATCGGTTCAATAAAGAAGCTAGTGACCAAATAGAGAGGAAGACGAAGGCCAGAGGGAAGCTTAGACAATGGCCGGCAAGGGGTAGAGGATGAATGGCTAGGGTTTCAGGAGGGAAAGCGAATGAATGGCTAAGGATTCAAGAAAAAAGAAAGATTAGGCAGGAGAGGAAGATTGGCCATGAGGATTTTATATACCTCAAATTACGTTTGATATATTGGTCAAAAAAATCCAAAATTATTTTTTTTAAAAATACTTTATGCATTTTTATAAATTTAAAATGTTATTTAAATATATTTTTATATTTTTTCTTGAAAAAGGCGCAAAATTATTTTTTAGAATTTAAAATTGAAACTTATTTTTAGGTTACAAAATTATTTAATATTTTTAATGTAGTTTTCCCCTAAAAAGGCACAAAATTAATTTTCAAAATTCAAAATTTAAACTGATTTTTAGTTGCAAAATTATTTAATATTTTACGAACTGAGAATTCGATTGCTAATTTATTAGTACAATAAAAACTATTTTCTAAAAAGATTATAATCAATTTTTTGGTTGTAAAATATTAAAAAAATTATGGTCAAAAAATAATCATAAAAAATTTTAAAATTATTAAATTAAGTTGAAAACTTGCAACAATTTTGCAACCAAAATATTGTTTGCTAATTTATCAATCAAATTAAAATTAATTTCTTAAAAAAAATATGATCAATTTATTGGTTGCAAATAAATAAAAAAAATTACACCCAAAAAATCAATGGCAAAAAAATTTAAAACTTAAAAAATAAATTTAAAATTCAAAAAAATTAAAAAAATTTATTTAAGTGAGACCGATTTATCGATTAAGAATTTGATTGAAAACTTATTTTAAAAAATTAAAATAAATTAGAATATTTATTTTTTTATATTATTTTTTTTTAACATATCGGTCACTAAGTCAATCACATAAATCGATCACAAAAAATCTTACAACTGATTTTGTAATCGATTAATAATCGGTCATTATATTAATACTTCTTTAAAAATTGGTCACAAATTTAGTTGCAAATTTGATAAAAAAAATTGATTGCAAAATCAATCACTAAAACTATGTTTTCTTATAGTAAAACAACTAATTAATCAACAAGAAATTAATTAATTAATTATCTAATCAATTATATAAACAACTAAGTAATTAATCAAATAAATAACTAATTAATTAATTAATTAAACAACAAATAAATTAAACAAGCAACTAATTAATTAATTAAACATCTAATTAATTAAATAAACAACTAATTAACAAATAATATTTAATTACAACTAATTAATATCATTAATTTATTGATTAAATAGCTAATTATATTTAGTTATTATATTTAAATAAATAAATGTCTTTTAATAACCACTCTGTTGTCATCATCACCTTTGTCGCTAATACTCACCAAAACAAATAACAGTGGGCCTCATACATAGTAGATTCAATTAGTAGATCCAAGCATATCCAACTAGCAGATCTCAATAGATCCAATGCATATAGACTTAGGGATGGCAGTGGGCCGGGTTCAGGTTGAGTATATAACTATCCAAATTCAAACCTGAATACTCAATAACTACCTAAACTCGGCCCAAACACTATCGGGACTGGATTTTTTTATCCAAACCCATCTTAATCGAGTATCGTGTAATTCGGGTTTATCCGGCTCGAGCCCAATTGAGTCATATTAAATATTTTTTTCATTTTATCAACTTTAAAAACATCCACCATTTTATATATTATACATATATTAAACAAATAAAATTTAACTACATTTTTAGTTCAACGGTATTTAATTTCATATTCAAAATAAAATTTAAATTATCTTAAACAAATAAAATTTTACAGGACTTAATTCAATACTTTTGAAGTAAATAAAAATATAATATATATTAATTATATATATTTAAATATAAAATAATTTGGACCGGATTCGGGTCGGATATATATCTATCTAGTCCCGATCCAAATCCAAAGTTAAGCATTCGGGTTTTACCAAATTCGGTCCAAATACAGTCAAAACATTGACTACCCGATCCAATCAGGTCGGGCTGGATCAAGTACCCATAGGTTTGGATTTTGTTGCCATCCCTATATAGACTGGACCCTTTGAATAACAAATCCAGTACATATGGACTAAGGCGCTAAGATGCAAGAACAAACAACAACACGAGTACTAGATGACAATGACAGGGACACGGGAACCGCGAGGCTGCAAGGAGGGTGGCGAAGGGATGCAGGGAGGGTAAATGGCCACGAGAACGGTAGTGTAGGGCCGCGGGGAGGGCAAACTATCATAAAAATAGTGACACAGGACCACAAGGAGGGTGAATGACCATGAGAATAGTGGCACAGGGCTGTAGAAAGAGTGACAATTGAAGGAAGAAGAATGGCCATGGGATGAAGAATGGTTGCTAGAAAAAGAATGGCCATGGGAGGAAGAACGGCTATGGTAACAATAGTGCAGGGCCGTGGGGGGGTGCAAACTACCATGGGAGAAAGAATGGCTATCGGAATAATGGTGCAAGGCCGTCGAAAGGAACAACGGCTGTGAAAACACTAGCACAGGGCCACGGGGAGGAAGAATGACTATGGTGAGGCCGGATCTAAGCAAGGGGAGGGTGAATGACCGCGAGAGAAAGAATGCCTACAAGAACAGCGAGGAGAGGGAGCTGGATGGAGAGGGGGAGTTGACGGGAGAGAAGGAGTTGGCGAGGGAGGGGAGCTAGTGGGTGGCGGGGAAATGGGGGGGAGGGGGCGGGGGAGTGTTGCGGCCGACAGGGATGGGCAAAAACCGGCAGGGAGGGGAGCACTTGTGAGAGAGGAGGAGCACTGGCAAGGGAGGGAGCATCGATGGGGCATCGATGAGGGAGCACCAGTGGGGGAGTGGAGGAACAGGGAAAGAGGGAAAAATTTTTAGGAGAAATGGGAAAATTTTTTTTCCAGCTCGGGCTCCTAGAGGGGTTAAATGAGATCCCTATATTACCGTCGCTAATAGTTATGGCTAATTAATTAATTTTAGTACAACTATTAGCAATGGTAATATGCCATCGCTAATTTCATCATCAATAATTAAATATTTTTAGCAATAAAAAATACCATCATAAAAAAATATTTTTGTCGCTAATAAAAATTTTGAAAAATTCAAAAAAATAGAATTTCAAACATTTTAGTGATGTGTTTTCCATCACTAATAAAAAAATTTTAGAAAATTTTAAAAATTTAGAATTTCAAACATTTTTGCGATGACTTTTTTGTTGCTAATAAAAAATTTAAAATTTCAAACATTTTAGTAATAGTTTTGCCTGCCGCTAATAAAAAAATTTAGAAAATAAAAAAATAAAATTTCAAACATTTTAATGATAGTTTTGTCGTTGCTAATAAAAAAATTAGAAAATATTTTAAAAAATGGAATTTCAAATTGTTTAGCGACAGCAAAATCATCCATCACTAATATTATTAGCGATGAAATTTTTTTTTATTAATTTTGTGGTTGTTAAAATTAATAACTGTTACTAATACTTAAATTTCTTATAGTACAAGGTTGTTATTAGCAATGGCAGTTAGCCATCACTAATAGTCAATTTCTTATAATAATACAATATCTATTTAATTATGTATAGTATTTATTTAACTAAAATTATCGACAAACATTGAAGAGTTGTCGACAAAACTAATATACAGATACAAAATTGTTGACAAAGTTATCAGCCATACTAAAGCCTGGGACTTGAGACAAAATACAGATGCAAAATTATTGATAATCGTACTGCTGGAAACTATAATTGTTAGTTTTTTACACATGCTTGAATATTAAATGCTTCCCAGCTACCTCCGAATGATTTATAATAGTTAGTAAACCCTCTCTAAGCTCGATTGAAGCTATAAAGACATCAATAAAAAGGGTAATTTAAAAAAAAAGGGGGAGAAACTCAAGTTTTAACAACTTCCAAGCATTCAAGTTAGCACCGCTATCCTTCAATCATAGTCTATTGATGTAATTTCTCCCTCCACCACCCTTGATGGTGCCGCCCTCCCCGAGCGGGCTCAGCGTAAGTGCCATCGCTAGATCTACCACAATCGTCTTCATTGGTAGCCACGGTAGAGGCAGAGGCATACGTAGCACCATGACAACTACTATCATGACCTCGCTCCTATTGACTTCAACCCTCCTACATGACCACTTGCTCGTCCGTCAACTCCGAGTTTGACTCGTTAATGTTAATGAAATTGGAGGCTAGGGGGAGTGGAACAGAAACAGGGCCAGTGACGAGGGAGGCGGGGCGGTGGTGGTAGCGACCACTTCAGAGGCACGGTGATGGTGTTGGAGAGTGGAGTTCTAGTGATTTTTGATGGCATTGTTAGTACAGCTAGGAAGAAGGTCGATGATGGTAGCCCACTTATTACCGTACCTGGCATGGATGATAATGATGACGGCATCCTCAATTGAAGTAAATAGCCAGTGGTGGACAACACGGCTGAGATAGTTACATCAATGAAGACGGGATGACTTGCTACACTGGTCAAGAATTCTAAGCTAACTAAAGTCCAATTACGAGATTTGTAATGCTCCACCAACTACATTAACTGGATATCCTCTTTCGGGGCCATTGATCTGCTGCTCTCTATCCACTCTCCCCCCTTCCCCGTTCTCAGAGGTCCAATCAATCTCAAAGCAAGGAAACGGAGAGAGAAAGAAAGTTCTTGGTGATGGAGAGAGAAGAAAGAGGGGAGAGAGAGAAAGAAAGAACCTAGTATTTTTTTTTTCACGGGAGGTTATGTCTCTTTTATTTTTTTGGACTCTTTCTTCGAAATAGTCTTTTCTTTGGATTTTCCATCACTTTTTTTTCATGCTTTGAAAATTTTATTTTCCTTGTATTTTATTTTCAAAATAACATCAACCACAGAGAATTTTTTTAAAAAAAAATATTTTTTGATCGAGGATTTACAAGAAACATGTAAAAAAAGTTTAAACCTTTGTTTACAAAACTTGGGCAAAGGCATAAGAAAGATAGAAAAAGAAGAAAAAAGGGAAAAAAAATGAACATGATGAGAAATGATAGTTTTGATATTTGTTAAATTAAAATTATGGTGTTAAAGAGGGATCTGGAGTTCTAGTTTTATCGATAGATTTTTTTTTTTTTTTTTTTGTTGCAGCAGTGTCAAATGGAAGGTCGATAATTAAATACCAAAAAAATACATACGTCAGCCCCTTCTAATTTTATAGACCCGTCCCTCCACTGAGGAGAAAAAAAAAAGTCAACTCAAGTGAAAGAAAAGTATCAAAATTCACTGAAGAAAATATAGTTGCGGCTATCAAAAGGATTAAAAAAAAAAGGAAAACACTTTTTCCCTCTAAAAATATCTTTCATCTCATCCATTTATTTAGATGTCATTGATCATCCAGTAAGTACCCAAAATATAATTTTAACGAGCACAAAAGATCCAGTATCACATGGGAAACGGAGGTGCCTATTGAATTTTAATTGCTATCTTTGTAGGTCTTTAAACAAAAATGGTGGCATGCTTAGAGATAGAAAAAAAAAAATATATATATATATATAGAAAAAAGAGCTAAAAAGGTAAATCCAGCATTGCTTCCGAAGGTTCTTATTATCCTAACAAAAAATGTTCAAATCAAGATACTAAATTTTTATAATTTTTTTTCATCCGAAGATAAGCATGTCAATTCGACATGTCCAATATACTAATTAGATAGTACAGAAAATAAGAAGAGACATTAGCTTCTCACTCACTTATCTCGCTTGACATGGGCTCCAAGAATTAAACATGAATTTAATCAAATCAACCACGGTATCCTTTCTTGAATCCATGCTGTATAGATGTAGGATAAGGCTCTATCCAAGAAAATATAAACTTCAAAATATGGTCGCATGCATCACTCCATGTTACGTGCACAATCCGACACAAAAAAACCTAGGGATCCTTCTGAGCATCATACGACATATTGAATTATTACTATAAAAAAAAAAAAAACTTTGTACATCATCAAAAATTAAAATAATATATTATAATCACTGGATTTGCCAATAACTTTTCAATTTTCTGTAAAATGTAAAAAAGGCAGATGCTCCTTGTTCTAATGCCCAGTAAAGTAAAACAATATGATATGTGCAGCATGTAAAGAATGCATCAAATTTATAGTGCTGGCAATCAAAACTTCGGCAATGATCAATAGCGGTGCATGCATCCATACAATTACGTTTGTGTTTCTCCGAACCGCTACCTTGTATTCTTTCCCTCTAGCAAGCCATAAATGGGTTCGGAAAGATGGCGACACGTCAGAGATCCATTGATCAATTGGTCCGTACCATCAAGCCCTAGTCTAAAAATTTAAAAATAAATAGAAATACGGCGTCAAGTACTTTTTTATTCTTCAATCTCCTAGAAAAAAAAAAAAAATCTTTGGTACATGGATCGTCCGACGGATGAACAGCTGATCCACTCTAATAAATGAGGCAAATGAATCCCCCTTCCCACTTTTTAAGCTTTATAAACGGAGTCGGATGATCCGTATCACGTTTTTTTTTTATTCCTTTTAATTTCTAGACAAGGCCTTAGCGATATGGACCGCTTGATCAATGAGCTTTTGGAGACCGAGTTTCTGATTTCAAGCGCAGCATCTCGGGAAAACGCCGTCACTCTCGGTTCATTGAAAGGTGTTATTAATTATCAAATATCGACGAAATAAACGTAATTATAAATTAATTGCATTTAATTATTTTAATTATATCCATCCCCCTTTACTTTGCTAAAAAAATTGCGGCTCCCGGACCACAGCTGTAACTCAGTTTGTCAGTGGCAATAACTTACCATATATATATATATATATAATATTTATTTGTTACTTTGTATTGCCATAAAGAACAGCACCGGAATCGTCCCTCCCCACCGCAGCGACCCAAAAAGAACAAGTGGCATTCGCACCCAGCTCCGGTAATGCAACAGCGCATGCAGAAGCGGTGTCAAAGTTGCGTTGCAGGAACCCAAATCCCAGTCATTATTCGAGTCTAAGAATGGTGTCCTGGGTTAGCTAAATGAGGAGAGCAATAGTGCCTTGGGTTTGTTAAATGAAGAGCGGAGGCCCATCCATCTTATCCGTCCATTCTACGCTTCCCCATCTTTTCTGATTTCATCGCGATCCGGGGTCTTTTTCGTCCTTTTACTAACTATAATTTATTAATTTAAATTATATTACTAAGATGTGATTAAGGAAATGGTGGAGACACTGACAAAAAAGGCCGTGGTAGAAGAAAGAGGGGTGCGTTACACGCCACCTCGTGCTCGACAAGAGAGAGCACCTTGGCGCGGTGGGAGCTAATCACAGCCATTGGTTCCTGGTGCCGTCGTTGCCGTGGGCGTTTCAGATGGGCTCTCATCGTTTTTAATAACCCCACTAGCTGTAGCTGCTTTCGGCCTCTGCCTGGGGTTTTAGGAGCCGAGAGGGAGGGAGAGAGGAAGGGCGACCGAGCGAGCGAGCGAACGGCATCGTCGAAGAAGAGAGAAGAGAGCAAAGGATTTATGTCGTCTAGTTCCCTCGGCTCAGCGTTCCCCTCCCCGTCGCTGCTCCCAGAAAGCCAGATCTCTTCTCTCCCTTGTTCTTCGTCGGTTGGCCTCGCTGTTCTTCTCTCCTTCTCCTCTCCCTCTCGTATGCGACGGAGGCCGCAGGGATCGAAGACGGCTTCGATGCGATTGCGATCTCCTCGGTATCGATCTACTTTCCGTTTCCGTTTTCGTTTGTTTTTCCCTCCAATCTAATGCCTCGATATGGTCATCGGTAAAACTCTTCTAAAATCTCTTTCTCCTTTCCCGTGCTCGCAGGGTTGGGTTTGGAGTGAAATACCTTGGATTCCAACATTTAGAGAATTTTCTCTTCATCTTCATAAGAGGCGCCCTTACCTGACAGAGTTGGTCCTGTTTTTGTTGCCGCTTTTTAGTTTTCTTTTTGATTCGATTTTGTCTTCTTTACGGAGAGATAAGGATTCCCGGGCATCGAAGTTATCTATTGAGTCAAGAAAGAATGTTGAATAGAAAAGGGAGGAAGAAGAGGATTTATCTCAGTAGTCTCAAATATGAAGCGAAACCACCGACGATGGTGAAAAAAATTCGGATCCATTTCGACGATCCGGAGGCGACCGAGTCCAGCGAGGACGAGGAAGAGAGGGCGATGAATTGGAGGGGAAGGAGACGGGTGATCCAGGAATTATCCGTCTACCCGTTGGCCTCCTTTTCCTCCCTGGCCCACGCCTCGTCCCTAGAAAGCGGCGATGGGAACCCCAAAACGCCCAAATATTCGCACAAGAAGGCCAAGGCCCCCGGCTCGTCGTCCACCACCTCCCCACCGAGGCACAAGGGCGTCCGGCAGCGGCCGTGGGGGAAATGGGCGGCGGAGATCCGTGACCCCATCCGCAGGGTCCGCATCTGGCTCGGCACCTACAAAACCGCCGAGGAGGCCGCCCGCGCCTACGACTCCGCCGCCAGGCGCTTTCAGGCCGAGAAGCGTGGCCTCTCCGCCGCCACCGCCGCTTCCGCCTCCACTTCCATCTCGTCTACTTCCTGTCTCTCCGTGGGCTGCTCCGAGGCGGCGGCGTCCTTCTCCGTCCCGTCGGCCTCCTCCGTCCTCGACGTCTCCGCCGCCGCGTCGGACGGCCAGGGCCCGCCGCCGAAGGAGGCGATCGAGGAGGGGCGGTCCATCGCGGATCTCTTCGCAGAGCAACCGCTGCCGTTAACGGAGACGAACTTCGATTTCGGATCCGACCCGTTCTTCCCGGTAACCGACTTCGGCTCGGTCGACGACTTTCTGGGACTCGGAGACCTACCGCACCAAATCGACGGCGGTGATTTCGCAAGCATCGACGTTTGGATGGACCTGGACCTCTGAGAGCGCAAATATTTGCGGTTTAATCAATAATCTATATTATTGTTATTGTTATTGTTATTGTTTCTTTAAGAAAGTATTCTCAGTAGTTTGTGATGTGGTGAGAGGAATAAGGTCTGGAAGGGTATAAGGAGAGTGGTTTTCACTTTCGGCGAGACGTAGAAAGGTTTTGATGGGTTTTGTTTTGTAATGGGCGTGGGATAAAATTTCTTGGGTTTTTCGGAGCTAAGAGAGCCGCCCCCAAGGAACTTTTTGGTCTACACTTCAACGCCTAAACAATGCTATCAACTTCTCCCTTTTTTTTATTGTCTTTTTTTTTTTTTAAGGGGGTTATCTTTCTTGCCTTTAGTACTTCATTTACTGTTATGCACCATCCTTTGGGACGGTATAATGGAAGAGGGTCGCGTCGTTATATCGTGATGCTTGTGATTTTGTGATGCATGTTTTCCTTTCTTTGGGTTATGATGGCTACAGTTATGGTTACAGTTTTGGTTCTGAAAAAAATGTGGGGTAAAGCCTCGCTGCGTGTTCTTCGTTTCTCTGGTTCCTGATGGTTGGATCAGTCTTTTGTTCTGGGTGGGTTGGGTTTTACCGGGTCTCTATCTGAGACTAATCAAAAGCCTGAGTTGGTGGTTCCTCCATTAGGAAGGAGAGATCTATTTTAAGTCAATGACAGTGAGCTCATGGCGTGAGATGGTGGCAGGCAATCGGGGAGTATTGTTCAATTCTGGCCATGAGCGGCTGGTCAAGTCTTTTTTCTTTATTGAAGGCCAGTATCTTGTAACATCTAAGGGGATCCCTAATTTTTAATTTTGACAAGCGCTGCAATTAGGTTTGGAATTGATCGGCTTGGGGACTGGGGTTTATTGAGGTGAAGCTTAATTTAGTGGAAACAGTTGCCTCGAGGTGTATGAAATTACTTGCCAACGGTAAAAGAAGAATAATACCGACCGGGGCATGGCTCAGGCTTTTAATGTTCCTTCTGAAATTTTTAGATGCATCTTGTTTTGGATATGTGTACATGGGTGCTCCATTAATCAACATATAATATCATTACCGAGAGAAATGGAAGGAGATGTTTTATACTGTCAGCCAGTATTTTTTATGATATATCAGACCGACAATGGGTTTTGTAAGAGAAAGGGAAGAAGATTTCCTATACTATCATTACCGAGATTCAGATTCTTGAAATGCACCATCTAAGAATCAAATTTTAATCCATATTTTAGTTCGGAGTTTTGAAATGTACCATCCAAGAATCCGATTCAGAATCTCTGTTTGCTTAGAAGAGGGTTAAGATCTCCCGAACCAGTTCCAGCTCAATAAGTTGAGGTTTGTGACAACTAAGACAAGTTCGTGCTCAATAGATTTATTAAAACTAAGCTCTTGACAATCAAAAGGAGAGCATATAAGATTGAAGGCATTGATAGAAGATTGTTACAATTCTAAGGGGGGACTGAATGGGGCTATGATTATTAAGAAATCAAACATGAAGAGAATAATAATACTTGACCAGAACTTGATTTTATTTATTTATTTATTTATTTTTCATATATAGCCTCATACTTTTTCTTGAAAAGTACACTACGCTGATTAAGTAACATTAATGGTAGCAAGGTTTACAATGTCAATATATATGAAGAAAATAATTAAATTACAAGAAAATCAGTATACATCTTATTGGCCATCTTCTCGTGTCATGCCATTCTCAAGTTAAGATTAATAAGGAAGCATCTTACCGCATGTACAAGGGAATGCAATGTGACAAGAAAGAATTTATATTTTAAGCAACTCCTCACGAAAATATTTCTTTGCCTCCAACTATCTCAGGCCTGATCTAAAATTGGTCGAACCTTGCCGCGCGTGCGCAAATATTCCATCATGAAATTTTCTTAAACCACCTCATCCGAAAAAAAAAAAAAAAAAAAAAAACTAAATGAAGCTTGTTCTTGATATCAGCTTTGGGCCCCAAAGCTTTTTCGTCAACTTGATCCGTGCATGTCTCTTTCAAACCCCGCAGAATCTTTTTCGTCACCTTGATCCGTGCATGTCTCTTTCAAACCCTGCAGAAGAAATTAAATGCCAACTACTTGGAATACAAGACCGAGATGAACGTTGTAGGAAGGTAAGACTAATGTGAAGGCTCAGTTTAGGTTTGACCGGATCAAGTTAGCTCCCAAACGAGAAGCTTTGCATCCAACTTTTTTTCTTCCTTTCTTTTAATATTATATATATATATCGAATCTATTCTATAATCGAATAGCTGAAGTGCTACCTAACCTGGTCATAGAAACTTGGAGGGACGGATAGAGAGAGGACTCATACTTGCAAACTCCTAAGATGAGAAGCCTTGTTTTCGACAGGTACGTACTAGCCTTTGTTATCCCTGGGTAGAGTGAGTCCTTAGCGAACTAGCATATATGTGCGTGTATTGTCATCAAATTTGATTTGAAGATTCGAGGAACTACATGGAAAGAGCAAATGCCAATATGTACAATAAAAGAAGACTAGAGTTTGCTGAAGCTATTTCGGCCAAAGGCCCCATCCATCGATGTTTAAGTTAGCAAAAGAGCTTTGGAAAACAGTAAAAGAAAATTTGATTTGGAATAAAAAGAGTACAGAGTACTGTATTGTATGGTACAATATAATATAACATGTATACATGGTATGTTTAAGTCTATTTTTATCGACAAGAAGTTCTTATCTTGTCGGTGTTGGACTCTCCAGTCATAATTAAAGTGAAAAACAAACTCTCAGTCCCCTGTCTTGAGAAGACCGGTCCAACGGGCCACATCAAGGGTTTCATGTGAGGACCGGTCTTTTTGGGCTGGATTTGGGCTGAAGTCGGCAGCCCTTGCCGACTTCAGTTCAAAGTTCCTATGGTTCGGAAGATCGGATTTTCCGGCGAGAAATCCGGATAAATCCGACGACGCCGTCGGAGAGGGGGGAGATAAGGTTTCTTCCTCGGGTTTAAAGGCACTGGGGATTACCTCTGTTGATCCGGGAGTACCTTCCTGTGGTGGAGCGACGACGGTTCTTCGAGTGCCCCTGCCCTCGCTGGAACGCCCTTCGCCGGAGGTCGTGCGATCGGAGTCGCCCTCGCCGGTAAGTCCTCTCTCCCTGGTATGGACGTTGAGTGTTCGTGCGGCTCGACGGAGGGGAGAATCCGGTTGATTTTCCTCTCCGTTGAAGCCTTGGGCTGTGGCCGGCAGTGAGGAAGCCACCGCCGGACTCCTCCTCTCCGGCAACCGTCTTTGGGCGGCCGATCGCGGGGATTGCCGCCGTCCCATCGCTTGCTTGGGGGGGGGGAGAGTGGAGGAGGGAAAGATGGATTTTGGTCGGCCGTGAGGTACTGTTGCAGGCGACAGTCTCCGGCTCGGTGCTCGCCGGCTGTCGGTCGGACGGCCACCGTAAGGGTCGCCGGACTCTCTTCCTTCTCCGGCGTGAACACCGTGGTGGTCGGACGGGAGGATCGCCGTCGATCCTCCCTGCTTCTCTCATGGGGTCGGGCAAATGCCTGGCCGATGGGGCGGGGGCTCGGTTTGATCAGGCTTGGCTGGGCCAAGCTTGTTATGGGCCAGGCCGGGCTTGGCTGGGCCGGGCTGGGCCGGGCCGGGCTGGACTTGGCTGGGCCGGGCCTCGTTGGGTCGGACTTGTTTGAGCTATGCCCTGTTGGGCTAGGCCTTTTATCTTGAATGGGCCAACCCAGTACCAGCAAGAAGGAAGGTATTGTTTGGGGTTGCCCCAAGGAATTTATTTTATTTTTAAAATTAATGATATTAAATAATAAACAAAATAAATGGTGATGCAGGATCGTCATCCTCCTTGGGAAATCAGGATTAGTGCTGAGTTGGTGAAACTGTAAGTTATCACTCACCGATAAAATTTTGCCATGCACGTTGTGAACCCATTATTTGACATGTTATGAATTTTATTGTTAAATTCATGCTACATACACATATCTTGATGCATTATGAAATTTAACCATAAACTAAGATGTAACGAGTCATGGGGTGAGTTGGTTGTAATTGCTCCCTAGTCCGACTATGATCACACGAGGATCTAGACTCCTTTTGGGCCTCCAGCGGGGCTATCGCTGGCACATGACCGATGTGCGGTATGTGACACAGGAGTTGTTGTTTTATTCTAGCACATGCTGGGAAGCATGTTTCTCGTATGATACTCAGAGCTAGACTCCTTTTGGGCCTCCAGCGGGGCTATCGCTGGCACATGACCGATGTGCGATATGTGACACAGGGTCTAGACTCTTTTGGGGCGAGCCACGGGCCGATCGTGGCCATAGTATGAGGGACTAAGTGAGTGTGTTTGGATGGCCATCCTAAAAATTTGTATTTTGTCAGAAAAATAAATAAAAGGTTAATAATAGGAATGGCTTATAAATTTTGGTTGCTCCTATGTATGGAATTATTCTAGATTCATGGTAAAATATATATTTGTGACATGTGATGACTTACTGAGCTTAAGGGAAACTCATTCTTTTCTCTTGCATTTTTTTTTCAGGATCAGAGGAACATATGGGCCAGGGATTCAATCAGTGAGGCATAGGATCTAGTGGACACTATCATTATTTTTTTTTTTTATTTCATGAAATTAGATTATGATAAATGTATGATGGTTGGTTTTATGACAGTTGAATCTACTTGTCTACTTTTGCTTAATTAATATAATGCCTGGTACTCATTTTTTGTAAGAAATGGTTGGTACAGGCCTGGTATGTTCTTGGGAAATATTGAATTCCCAGAACATACGGCCGTCTGTTGCACTTCTGGCCCTGGTCTTGGGTTTGGGGCATGACAGATTTAGTGGTATCAGAGCCAGGTTGTCTCAGAAACTAAAATGTTTTAGATAGTGAGAGCGGGGTAGAGATAATTAGGGCAAGTTTAAATTAATAAAGTACAAGTAAGGTCATATTATTTAACTAACTAACATTTGTGCTATAGGTTTAATGGCTCGGACCCGATCCATGAGGACATCGAATCAAAATGATCATGCATCTCGAGCTCATGATACTTCGCAGGCAGCGGGTCCATCTCGGGCGGCCGGCGCTTACATGGCTCGTAGCCTATCACCTGATCAGGGCGAGAGTCGAGCAGTTAGTCCTCCTCCTCTGCAGCATGATATGAGGACAGCCAATTCTGATGGACAAGTGGTAGGTCTTATCCAGGCTCTAACAAGACTTGTGCAGGAATTGAGGCAGCAGGGGAATAGGGGTGGTCAGTCATCTAAAATGGATCGGGGGATCACTGAATTTAAGAAGTTGGCGCCTCCTACATTTGAGGGTTCTACTGAACCTACTGAATCCTTGAAGTGGCTGAAAGAAATGGAGAAGGTCTTTGTCAGCATGGACTGCACGGATCGGGAAAAAGTTTGCTTTGCAGCTTATCAACTGCAAGGCGAAGCTTCGGAATGGTGGGATGCTGTCAGAAGACAATATGGAAATGAAGAGCCGATAACTTGGGATATTTTTCGCCAAGAGTTTTTGGATATGTATTTTCCTGAAAGTCTCAGATTTGAGAAGGAAAGTGAATTTACCAGATTAATACAAGGAGGCTTGACCGTGACACAATATGAAGCCAAGTTTATTGAACTGTCCCGCTTTGCTCCGGAGTTGGTGGCCACGGACTATATCAAGGCACGGAGATTTGAGAAAGGACTTAAACCCAGGATTCGTGCTGGAGTAAGACCCATGCAGCTGGCCTCATACCGGGACGTCGTTAGTAAAGCAAAAATTGTAGAGCAAGAGGTTGATAATATGCAACAGGAGAGGGAACGACAGCTGAGGAAGAGATCCAGACCTGATGGGCAGCGAGGAAACCAACACTCTGGCAAACAACCTAGACAGAGGGGAAATCAAAGACAAGATCCAGGCTCTCAGCAGGGTAATGGTCCTCGTTGCAGGAGATGTCAAGGTTTTCATCTAGAGCAGGATTGTCGTTGGTTTTCTGGGGCTTGTTTTAATTGTGGTCAGCAGGGCCACAAAGCTATGAATTGCCCACGTTCTCAGAATCCTGGAAATCAGTATACCTTTCAGAATGCACCGCGACCGCCAGCACCTCCTCCTTCAAATGTACCAGCTTTTATCCAAGGACAACCTATAGCTTATGGATCTGGTGAGCGCCAGAAGCAGAAGACCCAGGCTCGTGTGTATGCTCTAACTCAGCAAGATGCTCAGGCATCGAATGCTGTGGTGATAGGTAATTTCGCAAGTTTTTATTTATTTATTTATTTATTGATTTAATTGAGTGCAAATAATTATAAGTAAGAATTATCTGGTAGGTACTATCAAAGTAGTCTCTTCATATGCCCGTGTTTTATTTGATTCCGGAGCAACACACTCTTTTATCTCAACCGGATTTGCTAAGAAGGCTGGTATGGAACCAGTACCTCTAAATTTCGAGATCGGAGTATCCATTCCAAATGGGGGCATTATCATGGTCAACATGATTTGTCCATCCTGCACTCTAAGCATTGGCAACCATGAATTTTCATCCGATCTAATGGTATTGGAAATGGAAGAGTTTGATATTATTTTGGGAATGGATTGGCTAGCTTCTTATCATGCCACAGTAGATTGTTTCGGGAAGAGAGTAGTTTTCTACCCTCCAGGTCTGGAACCTTTTGGTTTCTTTGGCGGTGAAGGGAAGACCCCTACGAGAATGATTACAGCTATGCAAGCTAAACGGATGCTGAGACAAGGTTGTGCAGGATATTTGGCCAATGTTATGGATCTCCAGCAAGAAGGAGAAGGGTTGGAAAATATTCCTATTGTGAAAGAATTTCCGGATGTATTTCCAGATGAATTGCCGGGATTACCTCCTGACAGAGAGATGGAATTTTCTATTGATCTCTTACCTAATGCAGAACCTGTGTCTAAAGCTCCCTATAGAATGGCACCAGCTGAATTGAAAGAACTCAAGGAACAACTCCAGGATCTGCTCGATAAGGGATTCGTCAGGTCGAGTGTTTCACCATGGGGTGCTCCGGTACTGTTTGTCAGGAAGAAGGATGGGAGTCTGAGGTTGTGTATTGATTATCGAGAATTGAACAAGTTGACAATTCGAAATAAGTATCCCCTTCCCAGAATTGATGATCTTTTTGACCAGTTGCAAGGTGCTCAGGTGTTCTCAAAAATCGACTTGCGGTCCGGATATTATCAGTTGAAAATTAAGAATGAAGACATATCCAAAACGGCCTTTCGGACTAGATATGGGCATTATGAATTTCTGGTGATGCCTTTTGGACTGATGAATGCCCCGGCAGCTTTCATGGACATGATGAACAGGATATTCAAATCATATTTGGATCAGTGTGTAGTAGTTTTTATTGATGACATTCTGGTTTATTCCAAGAATCTGGAGGAGCATGAAAAACATTTAAGAAAAATCTTACAAATACTAAGGGAGCAGAGATTGTATGCAAAGCTGAAGAAATGTCAATTCTGGCTTGATAATATTTCTTTTCTTGGCCACACAGTCTCTAAGGAAGGGATATCTGTTGATCCAGCAAAGATTGAAGCAATTGTTGAATGGAATAGACCAACTAATGTGACAGAAGTCCGTAGTTTCCTGGGTCTAGCTGGTTATTACCGAAGGTTTGTGGAGGGATTTTCCCGTATAGCCTTGCCACTGACCCAGCTAACCCATAAAGGGATTAAATTTGTTTGGTCTGATGATTGTGAGAAAAGCTTCCAAGAGTTAAAGAAGCGCTTGGTATCAGCTCCTATTCTTACCTTACCAACTGGAAGTGAGGGTTTTTCTATTTACAGTGATGCCTCCAGAAAAGGGTTAGGATGTGTTCTTATGCAAAGGGAGAAGGTGGTGGCCTACGCATCTAGGCAGCTTAAAACACATGAATTAAACTACCCTACTCATGATTTGGAGCTAGCTGCTGTAGTCTTTGCCCTGAAAATTTGGAGACATTACCTGTATGGTGTATCATGTGAAATTTTTACTGATCATAAAAGTCTTAAGTATTTATTTACTCAGAAAGAGTTAAACTTGAGGCAAAGGAGATGGTTGGAGCTGATCAAAGACTATGATTTGAAAATAAGTTATCATCCGGGAAAAGCAAATGTAGTGGCTGATGCGTTGAGCAGAAAGGCCGGAGGTAGCTTGGCAACCTTAATCACTTCTCAAGGAGAAATTCTTCAAGATCTTGGAAAGCTGAGTTTGAAGATCCAGATGCATAACTCTACATTCTCACTTGCTACTCTTAAGATACAATCTACCCTGATCGATAGAATTAAGGCATCACAGATGAGTGATTCAGAATTTCAAAAGATTAGAGAGAAAATACAATCTGGGATAATCTCAGAATTCCGAATTCATGAGGATGGATCCTTAAGATTTGGAAACAGGTTGTGCGTTCCAGGAGATGCAAGTCTATAGAAGGAAATCTTGATTGATGCCCACAATGCTATTTACACTATTCACCCTGGAAGCACAAAAATGTATAGAGATCTTAAGGAAAATTTCTGGTGGAAAGGTATGAAAAGGGAAATAGCCATGTTTGTGGCTCAATGCTTAACTTGTCAGCAAATAAAGGCTGAGCATCAGAGACCAGCAGGACCTCTACAACCCCTCGCTATTCCTGTATGGAAATGGGAGAATGTCACAATGGACTTTGTTTCAGGATTGCCAAGGACTCTCAGAGGATTTGATGCTATTTGGGTTGTTGTAGATCGATTGACAAAGTCAGCTCATTTTCTACCTATCAAGGTCAATTTCTCCATGGAAAGGCTAGCAAAATTATATATCGATGAAATTGTTAGATTGCATGGTATTCCTGTATCAATTGTATCTGATAGGGACACTAGATTTGTTTCTCAATTTTGGAGGAGTTTGCATCAAGCTATGAAAACCAAGCTGGAGTTTAGTACAGCCTTTCATCCTCAAACAGATGGGCAGTCAGAGAGGACGATTCAGATACTAGAAGATATGTTGAGAGCACGTGTTCTTGATTTAAAAGGGTCTTGGGATGATCATCTGTCACTGATAGAATTTGCATATAACAACAGTTATCAAGCAACCATTAAGATGGCACCTTTTGAAGCTCTCTATGGGAGGAGATGTAGGACCCCGGTATGTTGGGATGATGTTGGCGAGAGGAAACTTTTGGGACCAGATATTGTGCTGCAAACCATAGATAAAATCCAACTTATTAGGAAGCGACTGTTTACAGCTCAGAGTCGACAAAAGAGTTATGCAGATAATCGGAGAAGAGAACTGAAATTTATGGTGGGGGACCATGTGTTACTTAAAGTGTCCCCTACTAAAGGAGTTATGAGATTTGGGGTGCGAGGGAAGCTAAGCCCTCGGTTTGTGGGTCCTTTTGAAATCTTGGAGAAAATTGGAGCTGTGGCTTATCGGCTTGCTTTACCACCATCTCTTGCTGGTATACATAATGTTTTTCATGTTTCTATGCTGAGGAAGTATGTACCTGATCCAAATCATGTAATCGAATTGGGACCACTTCAATTCAAGGAAAATTTGTCTTATGAGGAACAACCAGTGAAGGTGGTAGATAGAAAGGAACAAGTCTTGAGGCGACACGTCATTCCTTATGTTAAAGTCCAGTGGAGTAATTATTCAGAACGAGAAGCCACTTGGGAGTTAGAAGAAATCATGAAAGTTAAATTCCTCAACTTTTCCAGAACCCAGGTATGTAAATTTCGAGGGCGAAATTATTTTTTTTTAGTGGGGAGAAATGTGAGGACCGGTCCTTTTGGGCTGGATTTGGGCTGAAGTCGGCGGCCCTTGCCGACTTCAGTTCAAAGTTCCTATGGTTCGGAAGATCAGATTTTCCGGCGAGAAATCCGGACAAATCCGACGACGCCGCCGGAGAGGGGGGGGAGATAAGGTTTCTTCCTCGGGTTTAAAGGCACTGGGGATTACCTCTGTTGATCCAGGAGTACCTTCCTGTGGTGGAGCGACGACGGTTCTTCGAGTGCCCCTGCCCTCGCCGGAACGCCCTTCGCCGGAGGTCGTGCGATCGGAGTCACCCTCGCCGGTAAGTCCTCTCTCCCTGGTATGGACGTTGAGTGTTCGTGCGGCTCGACGGAGGGGAGAATCCGGTTGATTTTCCTCTCCGTTGAAGCCTTGGGCTGTGGCCGACAGTGAGGAAGCCACCGCCGGACTCCTCCTCTCCGGCAACCATCTTTGGGTGGCCGATCGCGGGGATTGCCGCCGTCCCATCGCTTGCTTGGGGGGGGAGAGTGGAGGAGGGAAAGATGGATTTTGGTCGGCCGTGAGGTACTGTTGCAGGCGACAGTCTCCGGCTCGGTGCTCGCCGGCTGTCGGTCGGACGGCCACCGTAAGGGTCGCCGGACTCTCTTCCTTCTCCGGCGTGAACACCGTGGTGGTCGGACGGGAGGATCGCCGTCGATCCTCCCTGCTTCTCTCATGGGGTCGGGCAAATGCCTGGCCGATGGGGCGGGGGCTCGGTTTGATCAGGCTTGGCTGGGCCAAGCCTGTTATGGGCCGGGCTGGGCCGGGCTTGGCTGGGCCGGGCCGGGTCGGGCTGGACTTGGCTGGGCCGGGCCTCGTTGGGCCGGACTTGTTTGAGCCATGCCCTGTTGGGCTAGGCCTTTTATCTTGAATGGGCCAACCCAGTACCAGCAAGAAGGAAGATATTGTTTGGGGTTGCCCCAAGGGATTTATTTTATTTTTAAAATTAATGATATTAAATAATAAATAAAATAAATGGTGATGCAGGATCGTCATCCTCCTTGGGAAATCAGGATTAGTGCTGAGTTGGTGAAACTGTAAGTTATCACTCACCGATAAAATTTTGCCATGCACGTTGTGAACCCATTATTTGACATGTTATGAATTTTATTGTTATATTCATGCTACATACACATATCTTGATGCATTATGAAATTTAACCATAAACTAAGATGTAACGAGTCATGGGGTGAGTTGGTTGTAATTGCTCCCTAGTCCGACTATGATCACACGAGGATCTAGACTCCTTTTGGGCCTCCAGCGGGGCTATCGCTGGCACATGACCGATGTGCGGTATGTGATACAGGAGTTGTTGTTTTATTCTAGCACATGCTGGGAAGCATGTTCCTCGTGTGATACTCAGAGCTAGACTCCTTTTGGGCCTCCAGCGGGACTATTGCTGGCACATGACCGATGTGCGGTATGTGATACAGGGTCTAGACTCTTTTGGGGCGAGCCACGTGCCGATCGTGGCCATAGTATGAGGGACTAAGTGAGTGTGTTTGGATGGCCATCCTAAAAATTTGTATTCTGTCAGAAAAATAAATAAAAGGTTAATAATAGGAATGGCTTATAAATTTTGGTTGCTCCTATGTATGGAATTATTCTAGATTCATGGTAAAATATATATTTGTGACATGTGATGACTTACTGAGTTTAAGGGAAACTCATTCTTTTCCCTTCCATTTTTTTTTTAGGATCAGAGGAACATATGGGCCAGGGATTCAATCAGTGAGGCATAGGATCTAGTGGACACTATCATCATTATTATTATTTTTTATTTCATGAAATTAGATTATGATAAATGTATGACGGTTGGTTTTATGACAATTGAATCTACTTGTCTACTTTTGCTTAATTAATATAATGCCTGGTACTCATTTTTTGTAAGAAATGGTTGGTACAGGCCTGGTATGTTCTTGAAAAATATTGAATTTCCAGAACATACGGCCGTCTGTTGTACTTCTGGCCCTGGTCTTGGATTTGGGGCGCGACATTTCATGTTATGTGTGTGGTGAGGATACAGGAGCACTCCCCATATTAGATTAGCTCACAGCTTTCCATTACATTCGCTTGAAAAAATCACGCTAAAGTTATCTGCAACAGCAAGGACATGTAAAGTGACTCACTCCGAAGTGAGCAGTCCAAATGGAAGGGAGTACAAGGCCAGCAATATTAGCAAGCTTAACATGCTATATATATATATATATATATATATATATATATATATATATATATATATATATATATATATATATATATAAATGAAATTGGTACCCCGGCATACATGAGTGCATGCATGTAGACACCATCCAGGGAGTCCACCAGATCCCACAAATGACTCAAGCATGCATGGGTGGGCGTATCTGCTGACCTGGTGGTGATCCAATCTCCCACTACAGAAGTAACCTCCAGCATTCTCGAATTATTATCGACAACTTGTGCTTACCTGACAATTTCCATCTACCGTGCATAATGCTTCCAAAGATTCTTGCAGATAAGACAGGCCAGTGTTGGATCCATTAAAGTAAATCAAAAAATCCACAAGCCTCTGGATGGATGAATGAGGTCCCACATGAGGGATGAACCGATCACATACATATACCGTGTGGCCGTACGCATCATGTGATGTTGGTAAATGTTTTCTACAAGACGATAGAAGAAATTTGGCGACAGTTACGCCATGCAAACCGAGCCAAGCCAACGAAGCTCTGTATTGTTATGATTCAGCTTTGTCTAGAAGACAGTGTTTTAAGCCTTGGCTTGTTGAACTTGTTCCAAATACCTTTATACTTGTTCATGCTTGGCTCATCAGCCACTTGAATAGCTGATTCATGAACCAAACACCATAAATATAATTGTTTACGTTGAAGAGAGCATTCTGGCTCGGTTTGTTTGTAGTCCAAGCCTAATAATACGGGTCCAAGCTCGGCATGTTTTCTAGCTAATTCAGCAATCTAGAATGAGCTGATTAGTGAGCGGAGCTTTAGCTGTAAATGAGTACGGGTCAGTTCATCTGCTGCCTTGAAATAGGGGCGTCATGTGTTTCAATGTTGTAGGCGAGCATGTTGCTGGAATAAAATTGATCATCTTCCGCCCATTCTCATGTGTACTTTGCCTCTAAGATAACATAACTTTTGCTGTGAGGCCCGATTTTTATTGGGCTGTTTTTGGGCTGAAGTCGGCAGCCCTTGCCGGCTTCGGTTCAAATTCAATTTGGCTCGGAAGCTCGGATTTTCCGACGAAGATTTCGGAAAAGCAGGTCGACGCCGTCAGAGATGGGGGGGATAAGGGTCTTCCACGGGTTTAAGGAGGGGAGGGGACTTCGTGAGTCTTCGTTGGATCGAGTTCTCTTTCCTTCGGAGGACGTCGACGTCTCCTTCGCGCGTCTCGGCCCTCTTCGGAGCACTTCCTCCTCCGGTGGTCGCTGCGACCCGAGAACCCACCTCGTCGGTAAGTCCTTCTTCCTCATTTTTCCTTGGGGTATGTTTGGTGCAAGGATGTTTGGCAGGGAGGAGGGGAGAATCTGGCCGGTTCATTTCTTTTCCTTTGAAATCGTGAGAAATGGTCGGGCGGTGGTTGATCGCCGCCGATTTTTCTCTTCTTCCCTCCGGTCGTCTTCCCGACGGGTGTTGGCGATGATCACTGCCGATCTATCCGGCGATCGTCGTGGAAGCTTTGTTGGCTCTGTTGTCTGAGGAGCCGGCTCTGTTTCTGAGGGAAAAAAAATATTTTTGTGCTCTCCGGCAGGCGGTCGGACGGCCGTCGAAGTGGCCGCCGGTCCCTTCCTTTCTTTCCGACGACTCTCCCTGGCGATCGGTCGAGAGGATCGCCGCCGATCCTTCTTGGTTCTTCTCGTGGAACCACGTCTGGGCATTGTGTCCATGTCCTGGATGCGGTTGGGTCGGGCTTAGTTGAGCCAGGCTCTGTTGGGCCGGGCCTATTTCCTGGATGGGCCGACCCAGTAAAGGCACAATTAGAAAAATAAATAATAATAATAATAATAATAATAATAATAATAATATTATTATTATTATTATTATAAGTGAAAGAAAAAGGAAGGTGGAGGAAGAGAGGAAAGGAACTGTCTGGGGATGTTCCAAGGAATTTAATTTCTATTTAATTTTTTTTTATAGGAATTAATTATATAATTAATAAATAAAATAATTTGTGATACAGGATGGTCATCGTCCTTGGAAAACCAGATTTAGTGCTTAGTTGGTGGAACTGTAAGTTATCACTCACCGATATAATTTTTGCCATGAATGATTATTTGACTTATTATTGAATTTCGCAGCTTATATTTTTACTGCATACATGTATCTCGATGTGTTATGAAATTAAAACACAGACTAAGATGTAAGAGTCATGGGTTGAGTTGATTTTAGCTGCTCTCTAGTCCGACTATGATCACACGATGATCTACACTCCTTTTGGGTCTCCAGCGAGGCTATCGCTGGCACATGACCGATGAACGGTATGTGACCGATGAGCGGTATGTCGCACATCTAGCCCAGGTCTTGGGGTTGGGGCGTGACACCTACCATGGACGTTGCATCAATATTGGTGAGAGGAGAATATGGTTCTCCTTCCCTCTCCCAGTAGAGACCTCGTTGCTTAGTAATGAATGGTAGAAATCCTTGTTGATAGGGACATGGTTTTCATGGGTCCGGGGAACTTTGAACTATTTCAACCCAGGGGCTGGGTGAGGATTACATGGATCCAGCTTGAAGTGGTTCTACTCGGAGTTGGGCTTCGAACAAGTTGAGTCAGGTCCCGGTTATCAGCCTTTACATCGGAAAATCTCAGCTCCGGTCTTGCCCAGGTTCTCAGTTTGGACTCAACAGCCCTGTGTCGAGTTGGGTCCCGAGCCTGGTGGTAAACTTTTAACCGTTAGCTCTTATCCTGTGAATGAATTGGGAGGCGAGAGAATAAGGGGGGCAGATGACAAGGGTTTATAGAGACAAATTGGCTATGAGTTGCCTCGGACTTGGTGACGAATATATGTCCTTTTCTTTGATGGACCACCTGCATCACAATTTTTTCTGACCAAAGGGAGAAACATCAATGTATATCAGATCAAGATCCCAATTATGATAAGTGTAAATGGCACCGTGCACATCCAAAACCCGCTAAATGATGTGCCTTCAACTTTAAAAAAAGAAAAAGAAAAAGAAAAAGAAAAAGAAAAAGAGAGAGAGCATCTTACCTCCGAGTCTGATGGTTGATTTAGAGTTCTAGCTTATCCCCATTATTTCTTTTATTTATTTCAGCTTTTATAATTTCCACTAGCAATTTAAAATTAGCAAAGCCATTCCCTGAACTTGGGATAACTTCGACGTCATTGCATCGCTGTCAAACCATATTACCAGATCTAATAGACCTGCCGGGACCAAAGGATGCATTGAACCTTCCTCAGGAACAGGGAGTGAGGCCTGTTGTTTATGTTTTTATATTTAATGGTTCTGATTGCTACCTGACATATTTGATCATTTTCCATGACATATACGCATTAATTATGTCAAATTATGTTAGCCCATATCATAAAATATAGGGGGCAGAATCATTTTACCTATTAAAAATAAAGGAGAGAAGAAACAGATGGGTGCATGGCCAAGATGCATCATCCACAGTAGCTATATTATATTTCAGGTTAAGTCATAATATTATTCAATACCAGATGGTGAAGTTTCCAACCCTATAGACGTGGCAAAGCTAGCGAGTACCGCTTGTCTTCATCGTTCTAATTGTCGTGCCATTACTCCCAGGGCACGAGGACAAAAGCTAACAAGTAGAAAAGGACAGAAGGATCGGATAAGATGGAGATAAGAACAACAATACACGAGGGCGGGCGTGGTCGAGGCAAAACCAAGGTTCTCGTGATCAGAAGGAAGAATGTTTCAGAAGAGACCGATACATGTATCAAAATTTTTCACATGAAACGCTCTTCCAATGTGATCACCATCAACCCAACCTAGCTTAGCTAGTGATTCACGACCAATACTATTATTAATTTCTTACGACCGACCTGTACGTTATCAACCGGCGTTCCAACGGCTAATGTTAAGGCATGCTATTCAGCAGTTTGGTCTCTCAATCTGTGAAAAATAAATAAATGATCGAGTGAATCAGCGATTAAAAGATCAAGATCGGAAATTTAATTATTATTAGATAGAATTTTAAGCAGATCACGAAATGGCCCGTATTCGGTACCTTGAAAGTTGCACCACA
This sequence comes from Areca catechu, assembly GCA_021397845.1. NCBI lineage: Eukaryota > Viridiplantae > Streptophyta > Magnoliopsida > Arecales > Arecaceae > Areca > Areca catechu. The sequence continues at coordinate 165,007,821 of CM038043.1, forward strand.
AATCTCCTCCTCCGCTGCCAGTTCTGCAGTGACCTTGTTCTTTGGATGCTCATAGCTTCGAAGACCAGTATTTGTCGAGAAAAAGCACCCTTTTTGTGAATTCCAATATTAAGAAAATTTTGGTTAGAAATTATGACCTTTCCCAATTAAATTAATCATCTTAATAATAATCGATCACAGGTAAGATTACAAAATCTACCTAATTGTTCACCTCTGTCAACACAAATCATGACACGGAACACCAACGTATAGAAAGTAGTCATGTTTTCTCTGTGTGTGAGAGAGAGAAGAATCACCTGGAGGAAATGATGCCAATGATTTCCCACATGAATCTCTAAGCGTCTCAGCATCGTTGGAGAAAGATAGACATCCATCGGCCGTTATCCCTAAGAACAAGGGAATCTTGCCATCTTGGTCCTATCCAATATACTTGAAATAGATTAGTGGTGCTTCAAGAAAACATATACATGGCTGTGTCGTGTTCTCGATCTCATATATCTCATCAAGCTTACCGATGCGACGAAAACGCTGGACGTAGACCTGTCGAAGATGATGAAGGCAAAGTTGCCAACAAGGTGCGAGAGCATGTGGTTAGTCGAATAAGGAGCTCGGTCCCTTAGAGCACGATATGCCTCCATGGCCAAAACTACCTCGTTCGCATTCTTTCCCAGTCCATATTGTTGCCTTAGGCTCGCAAGGTTCTCCAAAGCCCCCTCGAACGTGCAAAATATATCATCCTTCACAGCAAATGACCTGTGCCAGCGATCGCAGGATCTTACTATTTAATTTCCTTGGGAAAAAATTTGTACTTTTGTGACCGCGAGAGATACGCATGAATCAAAGAACAGGATCGATAACACTTGCCTTGGTTGCATCAAGGATTCGGTCTCGTGGGTGTAGGAAATTCGCGCGAGTGGATCGATGTTGATGGCAACAGAGGAAGGGAATTTTCGGGCGAAGGTGTCGAAAAGTCTGTGCGCCGATTTCTTCGGTGTGGGGGTGCGGTTGCCGGCTTGGACGAGCTCTTCGGGAGCCCTTACGACTACACCACTGAAGATGGCAAGCATCTTTGCTTTGGGAGGAGGGGAACAAGGAGGAATTGATGGCACCTTCTCTCGAAATATAAAGATGAATCACACAACCAGCTGGGAGCTCCAAGGATGGGCATCAAATTAAGCATATATATATATAAGCGTTGATGGTGGTCATATATATATTATTTCATATCTTTCCTCTCTTCGAACCGGAGACAGCGACGAAGAGCTAAATGGATCAAAAGGGAATCATCTGGGGGCAATTCTAATGGGAGATCAGGGGTGGCTGGGCATCTGTTGTGGCGTTCCAGTCGATGCTGTCAGTGGGGTACCTTTTTTTTTTTTTTTTTTTTTTTTTTTTTTTGGTAGGACTCTGTCACAACGTGACGCTGGAGGGGCGACTTTGGTATAGCCGACGACGGGAGCGAGTCCAAGCGATCAGTGACAGAAGACACGTGTCAAGTGCCGAGCGAGTCATGATGCAAGGAGAGAGAAAAAAACTATTAGTTAGACTTGGACCGGGTGCAGGATTAATAATTCAATTATTTTTTTAAAAAAAAAATTTTATGCATGATAGCAGCTATGGTGGTATTTCATTTAATTTTCCTTCTTCCGCCTAATAAATTATTAGTAGTCCACAGCCCAACTAATAATTTTTCAAGACCGGTATGATCTTGAAAGGTAAGCGGCCGGGCAATGCTCGATCCATATCTTGGCTTGGGTCTAACTTGAAATGGCTTTGGATCCGTAATTATCTTATATCAGATTCTATTGGTTTGGTCGGATCTACATCTAGATGGACTCAACCTCGATCCCGGTTGATGTGATCCCACATCCTAGACCTTTGATAGAGAGAAAGAAGCAGGAGTGAAACCCAACCGTACCATGCAAAAATGGAATCAAGTTTTAGCACTCAACTACCACATCGGTATTTCAATCTACTAAGAAAAATAGATTCACTCTAAAAATACGCAAACTTTTAATTTGTATACAGATTTATTTTACTAATGGCAATTAGTGGATCGGGCCAGATCGAGTTTGGATTGGGCTAAGCTTACATATGAATGCCCATTTAACTTGAGCCAAGACTGATCGGATCTACCGGTGTGCTAAAAATGCCGGACTCCAAATCCAGCTCGCAATTAACTTGCTAATGCATAGCTGGCTTGCTGAACTATTTAAGGTCCAAGCTCATTCAATTTTGGACTTTATATTAAATAGGCATTCTGATTTAGTTAAAAATCGGATCTCTTTCTAGCGGCATGTTCCATTGCCAGTGTTGGATATTTGGAATTTGGAAAGCAATTCAAAAATCCTGTCCTTCCGTCTCGATTAGACCTATCGGGAGGGCAGTCAAAAGTCCTGAATTTATTGGTAAATTATGCTGCACAACTGAAACATCGTGACTATTTGGATCATGGATTTCCTACGTGAGTGGATGGAGAACCGCCGCCCGCATCTCTAACAAGAACAGGTGTATCGAGTACAAGTTGGACAAGGATGGAAACGAGCGAAGCCGAAATAGATCGTCAAACTACTCATACTTGGTCTCATAAAAGGCGGACGAAGAAATATTGGGTCGTTTATTAATTGAACGATCTTGTATCAAGCCAGAAGCAAGCAGCTCTTTTCCCCCCTTTTTGAAGCCCAAAGTATGCTACCTGGCTTGCTCATGAGTTGACCAAATCTAAATGAAGTTTTTAGCTTAACTAGCCTTTTAATTTAAAAAGCCCATCCAAGCCGGGTCCACTCTGCTACAATTTTCTGGGCAAGTCAATGTACACGATTCTTAACAATCCACCCGCAATAAATGGAGGTTGCAATTGTAGCCGGCCCATGCGATATCCAATCGATTGACAAATTTTAGATGATCCAATTAAAATTTAAGATGGATATAAATTCTAGATAAAATATTTGAAATAAAATTGGACCGGTAATAGTCCGAAACCAATCTAATATATCTTATTCTAAAATTTTTTCTTTAAAAAATATAATTATTTTATAATATTTATAGGATAATTTTTTTATCCGACCTGGTTTAAACAAATCTAACCTATCTTATATCCGATCCATTCTGATCCACAGCACTATTGGCCGAGGTGGATATCAAGCGGACGTGGATACAAAATTCGTAATTACATGGACATGGATAGATGCTGGCCAATTCGATTGCCACCCCTGGCTAGAATTTTCCGCGCGGGGTTCGGACTGTCTCCAGTATTTTATTTGCACCGGAGAGTCCGGTACCAAGTTCGATCGGTGCCACGTAATTCAGCGGTGAATCTGAAGGTTCTCATCAGCCCAACTTGACTGGGGCGTCACGGGCCGTCAAAAGAAATTTATCCTCTCCCTTGGTCCCTCCCGTTCCGTTACCCCGTCCCCATCTTCCTCCCGTCCTCGCCACGTCTAATTATTATTACTTGGACCAGGTCTAAATGGACCACGCCAAATCCCACGGTGGATAACACGCCACATCACACCTTGTATGTCACCAATTCCAGATTGCGCGTTATCCACCGTGCATAAGCTCCGAGATTTGCGCTGGTCAACTTGAACCTGGTCCATGCTGTAAATTTTCTTCCCCCCCCCCAAAGGTGCGCGCCGTAGCTCTGAAGAGGGTCGTATCGGAGGCGCCTGTCTCTGTCTCTCTGCTTTCTTTCTATTTTTTTTTTTCTTTCTAACATCAAAGGGGAAGGGGGTGAGAAAGAGAGATGCATTCGTTCGTCTACCGGTTGAACACCCTGGTCACCTTCGCCACCGTCCTCCTCGTGGTGCTGTGCGCCGCCGCCTCCTTCCTCGACGCCTTCAACTCCCCCTCCGTCCACGCCCATGCCGAGGTCACTCATCCAATCCTCTATCTTTGATCCTTTCCTTTTTCTTTTTGTTTTTCTTTTTTAGCTACAACCCTAGACCTTGATTCCAATTGTCGTAGTGGAAAGAGAAGTGCCGTTCTGTTGCCGTTCATTTAGAATCGCGCTTTAATTATCTTTGGCAAGGTTTTCTGAGTCTATGATGAGTTGTGAAATTGCTACCTTTTTCCATTCATTTAGAATGGCTTCATATGTATTAAATTATCAGAATATCCTGTTGTTATATATATTTTTTGAATTGAAATACATGTTTTTCTACAATAACTTGTTTTTGGTTAGATAATGAGAATTCCTAAAATCCAAGAAATCATGGAATTGGAGCTCTAATTTCTCCCCCATTACTCAAACTGTCATTTTTCGTTTTTTTCTTTTCCTTTTGTATCTTTGAGCTATCTCAAATTAACAAAAACACATCTCCTCAGAACTCCCAAAACATAAATATGTGAATTTAAGAAAATGGTGGAAGCATGGAATTGAAATTAAAATCATTCAAATATAGCCACCAGTACGGTTATAGAATTTTATATTTTTTTCTCACAGTGGTGGGGTGTGAATTTGCTCTGTTACGAAGCTGAAAGGAGAGTTTTCCGGTGAATCTTAACCCAATACTCACTGGACTTTAAGATTGGAGGCATCAATTCAATTCACGCTGGAGAGAATCAATGAAGAATTCCCCCTCAACTCAAGCTGCTATCATTATCCTAATAATTAGCTGTTTTGCATCCATGCCCACAGGAAGAATACCAATCTCACCAGCCTTTTTTAGCTAACATGAATTATCATAGGGATGATTAGCTTGGTTGCGTGGAGTTTGTTCTAGACTATGGGTTTTATTTTGGATGCCCAGGAATGCATATTTTGTGTTTTCCTCTTGGGTGCTGTTGATGCTGAATCTCATCGACCGGATGGAGTAGCTCGCCCGTCGGTTCGCCGTCGATGGGAGCCTGCAAAACAACTTCTCTGACTGAAATTTTTCCGGTGGAGACACTCCGATGCCAAAGTTAACAAGAATTCAGGCAGTAGAATGGAGAACTCGAGAGTAGAGAATGGTGAGAAGAAGGAAGAAGATGCTCAAGTTTGCTCAAAATTAGCTTAGCTTAGGCTCGCTTAGCTTACCTGAGTACCCCCTCTTACCGGTATTTATCGGCATAAGTGAACTACTTACAGTTATGGGAGTTAGTTAGGAAAACCTCTTCATAACAGTAAGTAGTGGTCGTTAGAAAATCAGTTATTTGATCATGTGGGTAGTTACAACAACCAGAACAACCTTTAACCGTTTCAGGTTGAATGATTGCTTTGAAGCTGTAAATACGTTTAGGGAAAGTCCGAAGTGAAGCTATCAACCTCTTCGGATGACCTTCCTTGGAAGGGCATGAGGAAATATTAGCTGTATGCTTCGGACATCCCTTCTAGGAATGAATAATGAAAATAAATAACTACTTACTGTAGTGTCAAAGAGATGAAAATATTTCAAAGATAGTCTTCGGATCAAGCTGAAGATATGAAGCCGAAAAAATATAATCAATAGGTTTACTTCTTCGGACCAGGCTGAATATACGAAATCGAAAGAATAATCAATAGGCTTACTTTTTCGGACCAAATTCTTCGGACCAAGTTAGTCGAACCAGGCTGAAGATACGAAGCCGAAAGAATAATCAATAGGCTTACTTCTTCGAACCAAGTTCTTCGGATCAGGCTGAAGATACGAAGCCGAAAGAATAATCAATAGGCTTACTTCTTTTGACCAAGTTCTTCGGACTAAGCTGAAGATACGAAGCCGAAGGAATATAGTCAATTGGCTTGCTTTTTCGGACCAGGCTGAACATACGAAGCCGAAGGATAAAGTAACATATTAGACATATTCTTTGGACCAGGCCCAGGCGTACTCTTCGGACCATGTTTAAAGAGATTTTTTTTAGTGCATTGGTTCAGCTTATAGACCGAAAAATTTGAAATTGGCTCGACTGATGGACCAGTAATCATTTTATATTGAGTCGGATTATCATAACAGATGCCCCCCACTACCAAGTTCGAAATAATTTTATTTCGAAAATGGGAGTACCAGAATTTGTCGTTTATACTCCAAAGGCATATTTCAAACCTTTAGGCTGAAGATGTGAAGCCGAAGGAAAGAATAATATATTCCAGACTTAAAGTAACACTAAGTCCTTGGACTTAGAATAAAATTCTAAATGATTCTGAGATCTTGAGACTTCAGATTTAAAATATCACTAAGTCTTCGGACTTAGATGATTCTAAATAATTCCGAGATCTTGAGATTTCAGATTTAAAATAACATTAAGTCTTCGTACTTAGGATAATTCCGAACAATTCTGAGATCTTGAGAAGAATATATCAAGTCTCTAGATTTTAAATAACACTAAATCTTCGGACTTAGAATAATTCTAAATGATTCTGAGATCTTAAGATTTCAGATTTAAAATAACACTAAGTCTTTTGAACTTAGGATGATTTCGAACAATTATGAGATCTTGAAAATAATATAACAAGTCTTCAGATTTTAAATAACACTAAGTCTTCGGACTTATAATAATTCTGAATGATTCTGAGATCTTGAGATTTCAGATTTAAAATAACACTAAGTCTTTCGGACTTAAGATGATTCCGAACAATTCTGAGATCTTGAGAAGAATATATCAAGTCTTCAGATTTTAAATAATACTAAGTCTTCGGACTTAGGATAACTGAATAATTCTGAGATCAATTCTTCAGATTCAATATAATATCAAGTCTTCGGACATGAAAATATATTAAGTCTTCGAACTTAGAATAATTCTGAGATCTTGAGATTTCAGATTCAAAATAATACTAAGTCTTCGGACTTAGGATAAATGAATAATCTTGATTTTGAGAAATCAAGTTTACAAATAATAACATCAAGTCTTTGGACTTGAAAATAATACTAAGTCTCCGGACTCATGATAAATGAATAATATTGATTTTGAGAAATCAAGCTTCCAAATAACAATACCAAGTCTTTGGACTTGAAATAATACTAAGTCTTCGGACTTAGAATAAATGAATAATCTCGATTTTGAGAAATCAAGTTTTCAGATAATAACACAAAGTCTTCGGACTTGAAAATAATACTAAGTCTTCAGACTTAGGATAAATGAGTAATCCTGATCTTGAGAAATCAGGTTTCCAAATAATAATATCAAGTCTTTGAACTTGAAAATAATATTAAGTCTTCAGACTTAGGATAAATAAGATCCTGATCTTGAGAAATCAGATTTCCAAATAATAATACCAAGTCTTCGGACTTGGAAATATACTAAGTTTTCGGACTTAGGATAGCTGAGAATAACCGAGACTGAAGAAATACCAAGTCTTCAGATAATAATACCAAGTCTTTGGACTTAGGTTAGTTCTGATATGAAACAAGATAGACCACGTGGGTCATCCCTGTTTTTATAAGAAATGAAACAGGCTGATTAAATCTTGGCAATTTTCATAATAGATCGTATGGATCATTCTTATGTCCTTTAGTTAAAAATTAAGATAGGCTGATCAGGCCCATCTCGGCATTTTGTAGAGTAGATCATGGAGATCATCCTCATGTCTTTTAGAAAAAGAATTAAGACAGGCTAATCATGCCCACCTCGGCACTTCGTAAGGTAGATCACCGAGATTATCTTTATGCCTTTTTGGTTAAAATAGGCTAGTTAGTTCCAACTTGGCACTTCGTAAGGTAGATCACAGAGATCATCCTTATGCCTTCAAAGAAAAAAAGATTAAGACAGGCTGGTCAAGCCCACCTCGGCACTTCGTAAGGTAGATCACGGAGATCATCCTTATGCCTTCAAAGAAAAAAGATTAAGACAGGCTGGTCAAGCCCACCTCGGCATTTCGTAAGGTAGATCACGGAGATCATCCTTATGCCTTTTATAATAAGATAGGCTTCAGTGAGCCTTCCCTCGGACTTCAGTGGGCCTCTTAAGCGTTTGATCAAATTTTAAAAAGTCATCAGCCTTCAAGAATATATCGGTCTTTAAGAAGTCACCGGCCTTTGAGAATACATTGTACTTTAAAAAGTCATCGGCCTTCAAGAGTATATCGGCCTTTAAAAAGTCATCGATCTTTGAGAGTACATTGGACTTTAAGAAGTCATTGGCCTTTAGAGTTCCTTTAAAACAAAAATCATAACCGGAAATCCTCCAGTGGGAGACACTCCCACGCCCAAGTCAATAGAGTTGGGACAATAAAATAGAGAACTCAATGAAAGAGGTCAGAGTGACATGATGGCTTATCTCGAAGGTCTCCTCTTACCTTTTCTCAAGGTTGTCTAGTCATCGAATTTCTTGATACCAGCAAATACTTACAGATTTGTTGGATGAGCCAGGCCAAAATTCTAGCTAAATGGCAAGTCTGATAGTCCTTGGATCAATTTACTTGTTCCAGGTACAGAATCTCTGGAAGAAACAGAGGGAGAATGCTTGGTTCTCTTCTTCTCATTGTGATCATCCATGCATTATTCTAACAGTGAAGCATTTTGACTTTGAGATGGTTGGATCCATGAATCACTTGGAGTGAGTTTCCGATGTCGATCTTCCCTCCCTTCAGTTTGATGGCTGGGTTGTGAGATGGGTGGAGGGCACTGCCTTTGAACAACAGTCTCCATCAACATTGGAGATGGCATGCTATCATCCACCGGTGGGTTATTTGGCTGAGAAACAGGTTGATCTTTGCTTGTAGAAGCATTCTGGATCTTCCCTTTCACCATTTTTGCTTTGCAGAAATTCTCTTTCAACTAGAAGAAACAAATCTTTCTTTTCTTGCAGAAATTTTCTTTCAACTAAAGGAAACAGATCTTCCTCGTCACCATTTTTGCTTTGCAGAAATTCTTTTTAAACTAGAGGAAACATATTTTCTTCTTCACCATTTTTGCTTTGCAGAAATTCTCTTTTAACTAGAAGAAACAGATCTTCCTCTTCACCTTTTCTGCTTTGGCGAAGTTCTCCTTTAACCAGAGGAAACAGATCTTCCCCTACCTGGCGTGCTAATCTGTTGACGTTGAATCCTCGCCGATTGGATGGAATAGCTCGCCCGCCGGTTCGCCGTCGATGGAACCTGCAAAACAACTTCTCTGACCAGAATTTTTCCGGTGGGGGACACTCCGATGCCAAAGTTAGCAATAATTCAGGCAATAGAATGGAAAACTCGAGAGTAAAGAATGGTGAGAAAAAGAAAGAAGATGGCTCAAGTTTGCTCAGAGTTAGCTTAGCTTAGGCTTGCCTAGCTTACTTGAATGTCCCCTCTTATCAGTATTTATAGGCATAAATGTAACTACTTACGGTTATGGGAGTTAATTAGGAAAATCTCCTCATAACAATAAGTAATGGTTATCAGAAAATCAGTTATTTGATCATGTGGGTGGTTACAATAACCAGAACAATCTTTAACCGTTTCAGGTTGAAAAATTGCTCTGAAGCTGTAAATGCGTTTAGGAAAAGTTCGAAGTGAAGCTATCAACCTCTTCATATGGCCTTTCTTGGAAGGGCCCGAGGGAATGTTAGCTGTATGCTTCGGACATCTCTCTTAGGAATGAATAATGAAAACAATTAACTACTTACTGTAGTGTCAAAGAGATGAAAATATTCCAAAGGCATAGTCTTCGGATCAAGCTGAAAATATGAAGCCGAAAGAATATAATCAATAGGTTTACTTCTTCGGACCAGGTTCTTCGGACCAAGTTCTTCGGATAGGCTGAAGATACGAAGTCGAAAGAATAATCAATAGGCTTACTTCTTCGGACCAAATTCTTCGGACCAAGTTCTTCGGACCAGACTAAAGATACAAAGTCGAAATAATAATCAATAGGTTTACTTCTTCGGACCAAGTTTTTCGGACCAGGCTGAAGATACGAAGCCGAAAGAATAATCAATAGGCTTACTTCTTCGGACCAAGTTCATCGGACCGGGCTGAAGATACGAAGCCGAAGGAACATAGTCAATAGGCTTGCTTTTTCGGACCAGGCTGAAGATACGAAGCCGAAGGACAGAGTAACATATCAGACGTATTCTTCGGACTAGGTCCAGGCGTACTCTTCGGACTAGGTCCAGGCGTACTCTTCGGACCATGCTTAAAGTGATTTCTTTTAGTGCATTGGTTCAGCCTATAGACTGAAAAATTTGAAATTGGCTCGACTGATGGACCAGTAATAAATTTCTATTGAGTCGGATTATCATAACAGATGCCCCCCCACTTCCAAGTTCGAAATAATTTTATTTCGAAAATGGGAGTACCAGAATTTGTCGTTTATACTCCAAAGGCATATTTCAAATTTTTCAATGACATATTTCAAACCTTTAGGCCGAAGATGTGAAGTCGAAGGAAAATAATATATTTTAAAGACATATTCTTCGGATCAAGCCGAAGATGTGAAGCCGAAGGAAAGAATAATATATTACAGACTTAAAGTAACACTAAGTTCTTGGACTTAGAATAATTCTGAATGATTCTGAGATCTTGAGACTTCAGATTTAAAATATCACTAAGTCTTTGGACTTGGGATGATTCTAAATGATTCTGAGATCTTGAAATTTCAGATTTAAAATAACACTAAGTCTTTGAATTTAAAATAATTTCAAACAATTCTGAGATCTTGAAAAGAATATATCAAGTCTTCAGATTTTAAATAACACTAAGTCTTCGGACTTAGAATAATTCTGAATGATTATGAGATCTTAAAATTTCATATTTACAATAATACAGTCTTTCGAACTTAGGATGATTCCGAACAATTCTGAGATTTTGATAATAATATATCAAGCCTTCAGATTTTAAATAATACTAAGTCCTTGGACTTAGGATAACTGAATAATTCTGAGATCAATTTTTCAGATTCAATATAATATCAAGTTTCGGACTTGAAAATACATTAAATCTTCGGACTTAGAATAATTCTGAATGATTCTGAGATCTTGAGATTTCATATTTAAAATAATACTAAGTCTTCGGACTTAGGATAATTCCGAATAATTCTGAGATCTTGAGAAGAATATATCAAGTCTTCAAATTTTAAATAACACTAAGTCTTTGGATTTAGAATAATTCTGAATAATTCTTAGATCTTAAGATTTCAGATTTAAAATAACACTAAGTCTTTCGGACTTAGGATGATTCCGAACAATTCTGAGATCTTGAGAATAATATATCAAGTCTTCAAATTTTAAATAATACTAAGTCTTCGAATTTAGAATAATTGAATAATTCTGAGATCAATTCTTCAGATTCAATATAATATCAAGTCTTCGGACTTAAAAATACATTAAGTCTTCGGACTTAGAATAATTCTGAATGGTTCTGAGATCTTGAGATTTCAGGTTTAGAATAACACCAAGTCTTTCGGATTTAGGATGATTCCGAACAATTCTGAGATCTTAAGAAGAATATATCAAGTCTTCAGATTTTAAATAACACTAAGTCTTCGGACTTAGGATAACTGAATAATTCTGAGATCAATTCTTCATATTTAATATAATATCAAGTCTTCGGACTTGAAAATACATTAAGTCTTCGGACTTAGAATAATTCTGAATGATTCTGAGATCTTGAGATTTCAGATTTAAAAGAATACTAAGTCTTCGAATTTAGGATAAATGAATAATCTTGATTTTAAGAAATCAAGTTTACAGATAATAACACTAAGTCTTTGGATTTGAAAATAATACTAAGTCTTCGGACTCAGGATAAATGAATAATCTTGATCCTAATAAATGAATAATCTTGATTTTGGAAAATCAAGTTTCCAGGTAATAACACCAAGTCTTCGAACTTGAAAATAATACTAAGTCTTTAGACTTAGGATAAATAAGTAATCATAATCTTGAGAAATCAGGTTTCCAAATAATAATAAGTCTTTGAACTTGAAAATAATACTAAGTCTTCAGACTTAGGATAAATGAGATCCTGATTTTGAGGAATCAGGTTTCCAAATAATAATACCAGGTCTTCGGACTTCGAAATATACTAAGTATTCGGGCTTAGGACAGCTGAGAATAATCGAGACTGAAGAAATACCAAGTCTTCAGATAATAATACCAAGTCTTCGAACTTGAAAATACACTAAATCTTCGGATTTAAGATAAATAAATAATTTTGATCTTGAGAAATCAAGTTTCCATAGAATTCCTAGTCTTCGAACTTGAAAATAATACTAAGTCTTCGGACTTAGGATAAATGAATAATCTTGATCTTAAAAAATCAAGTTTCCAAATAATAATACCAAGTCTTCGGACTTGTAATAATACTAAATTTTCGAACTTAGGATAAATGAATAATCTTGATTTTGAGAAATCAAGTTTCCAAATAATAACACCAAGTCTTCGGACTTGAAAATAATACTAAGTCTTCAGACTTAGGATAAATGAGTAATCCTGATATTGAGAAATCAGATTCTCAAATAATAATACCAAATCTTTGAACTTAAAAATAATATCAAGTCTTCAGACTTAGGATAAATGAGATCCTGATCTTAAGAAATCAGGTTTCCAAATAATAATACCAAGTCTTCCGACTTGGAAATACACTAAGTCTTCGGATATAGGACAACTGAGAATAACCGAGACTGAAGAAATACCAAGTCTTCAGATAATAATACCAAGTCTTCGGACTTAGGTTAGTTTTGATCTGAAACAAGATAGACCACGTGGGTCATCCCTGTTTTTATAAGAAATGAAGCAGGCTGATTAAACCTTGGCATTTTTCAAGATGGATAGCATGGATCATCCTTATGCCCTTTAGTTAAAGATTAAGATAGGCTGATTAGGCCCACCTCGGTATTTTGTAGAGTAGATCACAGAGATCATTCTCATGCTTTTTAAAAAATGAATTAAGACAGGCTGATCATGCCCACCTCGGCACTTCGTAAGATAGATCACGGAGATCATCCTTATGTCTTTTTGGTTAAGATAGGCTAGTTAGGCCCAACTCGGCACTTCGTAAGGTAGATCACGGAGATCATCCTTATGCCTTCAAAGAAAAAAGATTAAGGCAGGCTGGTCAAGTCCACCTCGGTACTTTGTAAGGTAGATCACGGAGATCATCTTTATACTTTTTATAATAAGATAGGGTTCAGTGAGCCTTCTCTCGGACTTCGGTGGGCCTCTTGGACGTTTGATCGATCTTTAAAAAGTCATCAGCCTTCAAGAATACATCGGTCTGTAAGAAGTCACCGGTCTTTGAGAATACATCGTACTTTAAGAAGTCATCGGCCTTCAAGAGTATATCGGCCTTTAAAAAATCATCAGCCTTTGAGAGTACATCGCACTTTAAGAAGTCATCGGCCTTTAGAGTTCCTTCAAAACAAAAATCCTGATTGGAAATCCTCCGGTGGGAGACACTCTCATGTCCAAGTCAGTAGAGTTCGGATAATAAAATGGAGAACTCAATGAAAGAGGTTAGAGTGACATGATGGCTTACCCGGAGATCTTCTCTTACCTTTTCTCAAGGTTGACCGGTCATCGAATTTCTTGATACCAGCAAATACTTACAAATTTGTTGGATGAGCCAGGCCGAAATTCTAGCTAAATGGCAAGTCTGATAGTCCTTGGATCAATTTACTTGTTCCAGGTACAGAATCTCTGGAAAAAACAAAGGGAGAATGCTTGGTTCTCTTCTTCCCGTTGTGATCATCCATGCATTATTCTGGGAGTGAAGCATTTTGACTTTGAGATGATTGGATCCGTGAATCACTTGGAGTGAGTTCCCGATGTCGATCCTCCCTTCCTTCAATTTGATGGCTGGGTTGTGAGATGGGTTGAGGGCATTGCCTTTGAACAGCAGTCTCCAAAAGATGGCATGCTATCATCTATCGGTGGGTAATTTGGCTGAGAAACAGGTTGATCCTTGCTTGTAGAAGCATTCTGGATCTTCCCTTTCACCATTTTTGCTTTGTAGAAATTCTCTTTCAACTAGAAGAAATAGATCTTCCTCTTCACCGTTTTTGCTTTGCAGAAATTCTCTTTCAACTAGAGGAAACAGATCTTTCTCTTCACCGTTTTTGCTTTGCAGAAATTCTCTTTCAACTAGAGGAAACAGATCTTCCTCTTTACCATTTCTGCTTTGGCGAAGTTCTCCTTTAACCAGAGGAAACAAATCTCCCCCTACCTGGCGCGCCAATCTATTGACGTTGAATCCCCGTCGACCGGATGGAGTAGCTCGCCCGCCGGTTCGCCGTCGATGGGAGCCTACAAAACAATTCCCCTGACCGGAATTTTTCCGGTGGGGGACACTTCGATGCCAAAGTTAGCAAGAATTCAGGCAGCATAATGGAGAACTCGAGAGCAGAGAATGGTGAGAAGAAGGAAGAAGATGGTTCAAGTTTGCTCAGAGTTAGCTTAGCTTAGGCTCACTTAGCTTACCTGAGTGTCCTATCTTACCAGTATTTATAGGCATAAGTGTAACTACTTACGGTTATGGGAGTTAGTTAGAAAAATCTCCTTGTAACAGTAAGTAGTGGTTGTCAGAAAATCAATTATTTGACAATGTGGGTGGTTACAACAACCAGAACAACCTTTAACCGTTTCAGGTTGAAGGATTGCTCTGAAGCTGTAAATGCGTTTAGGGAAAGTCCGAAGTGAAACTATCAACCTCTTCAGATGGCCTTCCTTGGAAGGGCCTGAGGGAATGTTAGCCGTATGCTTCGGACATCCCTCTTAGGAATGAATAATGAAAACAAGTAACTACTTACTGTAGTGTCGAAGGGATAAAAATATTCCAAAGGCATAGTCTTCGGATCAAGCTGAAGATACGAAGCCGAAAGAATATAATCAATAGGTTTACTTCTTTGGACCAGGTTCTTCGGACCAAGTTCTTCGGATCAGGCTGAAGATACGAAGCCGAAAGAATAATCAATGGGCTTACTTCTTCGGACCTAGTTCTTTAGACCAGGTTGAAGATACGAAACCGAAAGAATAATCAATAGGTTTGCTTCTTGGACCAGACTGAAGATACGAAGCCGAAAGAATAATCAATAGGCTTACTTCTTCGGACCAAGTTCTTCGGACCAAGTTCTTTGGACCAGGCTGAAGATACGAAGCCGGAAGAATAATCAATAGGCTTACTTCTTCGGACCAAGCTGAAGATACAAAGCCGAAGGAGCATAGTCAATTGGCTTATTTTTTCGGACCAGGCTGAAGATACGAAGCCGAAGGATAGAGTAATATATCAGACGTATTCTTCGGGCCAGGCCCAGGCGTACTCTTCGGACCATGCTTAAAGAGATTTTTTTTAGTGCATTGGTTCAGCCTATAGACCGAAAAACTTGAAATTGGCTCGACTGATGGACCAGTAATCATTTTATATTGAGTTGGATTATCATAACAGGTGCAAACTTTGATCGTTTGGTTTAATCGACGGATGGTTGCATAGGAAATGAACAGCATAGAGGACTAGGGATGCCATTGATTCTGCAACCTCAAGATTTTTTCCAATACTACTAGCAACCTTTTTAATTGGATTTTCATATCTTGCATGGTGATTTTACCTGGCAGAGAGAAGAGATTGCATGACAGAGACAAGATACATGGGAGCAAAAGAGTGGATTTTGCTTGCATTGCATGTACTTATGCAATCCCTCTTATTTTATAGAATTGGTGATCACTAATTAAGGGGTCAGAAGGAACTAGATGCCCTTATATCTTGATCAGTTACTAGGCAGACCTCATATTTAAGTGCACCGATCATACCCGATCACAACAAGCCCTCATATCCTCAAGCCTTAATCACAATTAGCAAGTTTATGCCTGGATCTGCCAAACCTCTGCTATTATGGTTCTTATATTGCAATGGTTTTTGTCATTTTTCTCTTTAATAACAATTATCTCCCTAAAGGATAAGTACCGTTCAGTGTAGATTATAAAGATGCTAATTCTTATCATTCATAAATACATAATCATCTCTTGTTTCTCTTTCAGGTCATCAAGATTAATCGATTTCGAAAACAGTTGAGTGGAAATGATGAGGTTAGGCTTTTTTCCATTTGATGTGCTATTGCTATCCCTATCATAGAAATAAGTGAGAACATATCTTTCATCTGAAATTACAATCTTTTCAATTGGTCAATTGCATATTTTGTCTGCACTTTTTGTCATTAGATGGACATAGAAGATCATAGTATCTGTTGCCCATTTATCTAGTAGATGCTGTTATCTATTTTTATTTGTCTAACATGCTCTCACAAAAATACATTTGCTCATTTGGGAACTTATGCTGTGTGTTTCTACAGCTAATGCTCATAATGCTTATGATTCCAAAATTGAAAATATGTTGAGCTTGATTTCTAGTCTGCATTTTTGGAGCTTTCAGTTTTCATCCTCCAAAACTTTTGCTAGAAAGTTCAAGAAAATCTAACTGCTATCAACAGCAAAAGACATGCACAAATCATATTATTGTGACATCTAAATACAAACATAATAAACAAGATAAAAAAATATAAACAATAATTGTTATTAAATTTATTCTCATTGTTGATCAAAGAAGTATATTTAGAATCATGGCCTTTTTTCCCAGTAAAGGGGAAACATCTTTTGTTTGTGATTTGCAAAAAAAAAAAGGTTCTACAAAACAATTGTTTCCCCTTATGCCATGTGTTTAGACTGTATTTGGCAACTTCAGATGTCATCTCTTGGGCTTTGAAGAGATCATCCAAATGCATTGATCTCATGCTTCCTGTGATTAAGTGCCAACCCACCATTACATTCCAGCATGGAAACATTTAATATCATGGAGCGTGCCCTTGGGAGTGTATTGTCCCTATGCTAATTTACACATTCTTGCATGTGTCATGAATGCAAGCGAACCGTCTACCATTGGCAAGCTTGTCTATAATAAGTTTCTTCGCCGCCTTCATGCAAAGTGCTACACCCATGGGTATTAGATGATGGTGAAACTTGATATTTATGTCTTTCAATAGGTACACTTAAAATTATTGGACCAAGGCATAGCACTATAGCTTAACAAGATATCAAATACATAACAAAAATAAATAATGTCATAATCGAAAACTAAAAACTATGCCATCATTATCTTAATTTCTGTCAGAAGGAAGAAACACATATAAACAGGTTCACCCCCTGATCTCTACTTATGTTCCTCTCTTGAATTGTATGTGGTCATGTAGAGTTTTATTTGTAGAGTCTAAGGCCACCATTGACTCAATATGTGATTCCATGACTTCCTTGTGTGGTTGACCTTATTGTATGTTCTGTCCTTTTGGAAATGCTGAGATTATTTGATTAATTAGCTTGACCTTGAACTTTCATTTGGGATTGCTCTCTTTCTCTCTCTCTCTCTCTCTCTCTCTCTCTCTCTCACTATATGTGTATATATATATATATATATATATATATATATATATTATCTGTGTGCATGTATACTTTTAGTTTCATATTGCCTTAACTTGTGCCTTATCTTCTCAATTATTCGGATACATATAAATATGAGATGCACAGGGAGTGGTATTCTGAAAAGGTTACTGTCTGGCAGGCAAGCTTGACCTTGAACATTTCTATGGACTTGCGATCACTGTTTACATGGAACACAAAGCAGGTATTTTTTGCAAGTTGTTCTTGTAGTTTCACTGTTTACATATAAGGTATTCAAGATTCATGATCTAATATTTTAATATTTATAGCTAGTACTATAAGCATGTTTTATAATGCTCTTCTGCTGGTCTGCACCATTGTTGTGTATAGATAGATTGCAAAGAATTCTGGGTGGCTCCTTTATGGGTAAATTTTCATGACCATAAGCATAATGCATCCCTCCATTCTTCAAATCATTTTCTTCATAGTTTTAATTATGGGGTACAAAGTTTGCTTATGTTCTATAATTTTATGCCCATTGCAAAGAATTCTGAGTGGCTCCTTTATGGGTAAATTATGACCATAAGCACATTCTTCAAATCATTTACTTTGTAGTTTTAGTTATGGTACAAAGTTTTATATTCTATAATTTTATGCCTATCGTAGTCAACTATTTGCAAGATGACTTTGAACTCATATCTTTATGCTTTTGCTTGATGCTAACATTTATTCAGTCTTTAGCTCTGAAATCAACATACAACTAGAATTGTCAATCAGGTCATGCCTATAACACATTATGTTCGAGTCTGTGGCATACTTGGACAAATATAGATGTTTCATGCAGTTCATGTTTGTTAAATAGAAGTCATAGTAGATATTAGAAATATGAGGTATGTTGGTCTTCATGATAAAGAGTACAAGCAATAGTTTGTATATAAGGAAGCAATCAAGTGTTTTGACTGTTATGGTAAACACATAGCAGCTGATCCTTATGTGCTTTGCTTATTTGCTAAGCACATGGGAGAGCGATAGGAGTCACATATATGATACATGTGAAGATAAAGAGGCTTATGATATGAGAAGAAATGTGGTTTGCAGTACTTGTTCAGTTGACAGGGATGGTAGCCCTAAGGTGCATTCACTATAATGGTAAGAATACCATTTATGTTGTACAAGTTGAAATATTGAATAGTGAATATATTTGAGAAAATTGATTTTAATAATACTCAATCATACATAGTCATGATTTAATCTTATTTTAAGGTAATACTGCTGATCTTTCAGACTAATTTTAAGTGGTAAAGCATATTGTCATGTTTGGGAAAACCTTAGGGTATCCTGGTCATTCGGCCATCTGTTAGTGTTGAACCTAGCAAGACATGAATAGAATGGAAAACTGCATCAGATCAGACCAGACATCTGTTTTCTTTTCTTTCTTGTTCTTTCTTCTAGGTCATTTCCTCTTCATTCTTCTAATTCATACTTCATGTTTTTGTTCTTTCAGTTTTTTAAGAGGGGTATTTTCTTGCTTATTTCTCCATGGTTGTGGATGTTAGTCTGTTTAATCTGTCCCAAGGTGTCGATCATATGGTTCTTATACAGTTTTGTGGTAGGCTGCTTTGACCACCTATTTATTTTGATTTATATGCAGGTTTTTATCTTTCTGGCTGCTGAGTATGAAACTTCTAAGAATTCGCTGAATCAGGTAGGCTGTTAATTACTGCTCTTGCAGCAATTGCTGTCAACATTAATATTGTTGTTGAGCTCACTTTTATGGTTTGGTTTGCTTGTCAGTCTATATGTTGTAGGAAATTTGTGACCATTCCAGATATTGATAAATATACATGAAGATCATAATATTGTAAATATCTTTTTTATAAGCTCTTTTTGGACTCAACACATGCATACTGGTTTGCTACCATCCCCATTAATAATTTCGGACTGCTACCTTCCCTTCATTTTTCAGTTAATATGGTAGAAGGGCTTTTTAGACTTGTGATTGGAATTTTAGAATTATTCTTGGGTTGCTTACTAAAATCCATGGAGTCACTGGGTAACTTTATTGTCAACTTGCCGTGTTTTCATTGAATTAGCCACTGCTTTCTGTTTGTTCTTTACTGATTAATAAAGAACCATTTTGGTGACGATCAACCTTGCGAAAAATCCAGAAATTGTATAGCTCCTGCTCTCTTCTTTGAATCAATTACTAGAATAATAATATTCAGTGTTTTAAGGTATATTTGGTAAACAGCACCAAAATGTTACCATTTTCCTTGAATCTCAGCTACCAAAGCAGGGGTCTGAATTTGTGTTTGTTTCTAATAGTCTTTTTGAAAGTTAATGCTGACATATGAGCTAGCAGCTTAATCGGTGTGACTTCTCAGAGTCCTCATCGTCCTCAAATTTTAGCATGATTTAAATTGGGAGAAATCTATTTAAGATTATCACGAGGATTAAAAAGTTGGGATATATAACCTCTATATTATCATTTTGTGTTCTTGTATAAACCATGATTTTTATGCGGGGGAGGGGGTGTTCTCGCTGAAGAGCATTTCATATTGATTTTTCTGTTGTCCATTGTTCAGATTTCACTGTGGGATCATATAGTCCCTGATAAGGACCGCTCAAAGTTCCAAGCACAGGTTGCCAACAAATATCCCCTCATTGATCAGGCAAGTTTTCGTAGAATCTGCACCTCCGTCGGTACTCACAGTGAAAAATATATATAAAATATATATATATATATATATATATATTTCAAACTTGGAGTACTCAGTTTGATTAATATCAAAGAGGGGTCTCTTTTGATTTAAATGAAAAATATGAAAATGCAATGGCCAGATTTCTTTAACTACTTCATGGTACTTTGTATCATAAGATTGTATATCAAGAACCTAATGGTTTACATTTATTTTTTCCAGGGAAGCAACCTTCGTGGCAAGAAATTTGAACTTGTTCTCCACTGGCATGTTATGCCCAGGACGGGTAGAATGATTCAAGATAAGATGGCCGTGTCCAATTTCTATCTACCTGAGGCGTATACATAGTTTATAGCATGTCCCATTGATCACTGGTTGTCTGCGATAGCTCATGGGTTCCATAGTCAAATCTAAGGTGAACTTATATTTAAATGTAATTTTTCCTATTGCCTATTGTTTTCTTTCTCAAAATCAATTTTGTTGCATCCCTTGAATAGAAACATTAATAATTATCAATGGGTTCACAAATTACATCAAAGATGGGTGCTCGAATTCTTTTTTAATGGATCTTAGCATATGTTCATGCCATAGACTCGTTTCACCTAATGCTCATAATTTCTGCTGAGGCTTTCTTGGGTGCTAAATTCCTATGTGTCAGTAAATTGCATGCGGTACTCGCCACTCTGCCGAGGGGAAAGACTTTTTATACATTATACACACGCACATATAGATCGTTACAACTTAAATAAACTGATCTTACTCTTAGAAGTTTGTTTCAAATACTGCAACTATGTATTTATTTGTGGTACCATTAACGAGTGAAAAGCAGCTCTCGGGCTGGAAGAGCTGATGGCCTAAAATTGTTGATTGTCTATCGAAGTCAATCCTCTTTCTACCTGAAAAAATAATGAAAAATAAAAGCTTGATGCTTTCCCAGGAGATTGAGATTGTGTTTGATATACCCAATGTATAGGAATAGAACTTGCGTGTTTTGAATCAGAGTTTTTTCTTGCTTCTTCTGATTTTTTTTTTTTTTTGTGACCCGATAATTGATGCATTCTCCTGAACCTGTTAATATTGTATAGTGTGGCCGAACCGAAGTGACCCTTCTATGCCTTCTTGGTTGGCCGGACCGGGTTCCTTGCGGTCCTGCAAAATAAGTCCACTCATCGAAGCATTTCCAGTGGGGGATACTCTGATATTTAAGTCAGCAAAGTTCGGGTAAACATATGTGGAATCTCAGAGAATATAGGCAAAAGAATGAGAGAATATTCCAACTAATAGATCTTACTTATTTTCAGAAATTTTTCTTTATCGATATTTATAGGTGTGGATCTTAACAGAATTCAGTTGAAAGGGTCTTTGGCGGTTAGATCTGTTAGAAACTGACCCGTGCCTATCATAACGTTAATTGGTTATTTTGGTAAAACAACTACCTTTTCTTGAAGTTGGTCGGACTTTATATGCTGATCGAATTTTATATGTTGGTCAGACTTTATATGCTGGTCAGCTATTTACTGTCTCATCAGTTTTCGGGCCTAATCTTGGCCTTTTATTTCTTCTCTGAACCTAATCTGGCCTTTCATGTGTCGTGTCGTTTAACTTGTCCCAATATTTGTTTCCCACTCTCAATTTCAAGGTATGTCTGATACCTTGAGATACCTTGAAAATGGGAGTAGATAATGATAAGTTTTTTTAAAAAAAGAGAGAGAAGATATTCTTTTAATAAAAAGAAAGAGAAGATATTCTCCAATGATGACAAATCTCGAATTCAGCTGGTAGCTTTGATTCGCCATTATTGGGGTGCAATGCCCTTGCCAGGTATCAGATTTTCATTGGCAAGAAAGCTATCACTCGGATCTCGGGATCGTGTCGATCGGGATCATTAAAGTTGCACGACTTCGAAATCATATTGGTCGTCATCCTTTCACCTCCTCCAGCCGGCTTCTCATGGATCGATATTATTGTATTAGCTTCAGTCGGTTGGGATCTGCATACGTGGTATGATTAGAGGGGGCTTTCGCAGCTCGAGGAAGAGATCAAAATCATCGGTGCCTTCTATATGAGAGGTCTTCCTTCCCGAGGGTCAAATCTTTTCCACCATTTTCGTCTTCATCCTTTGGAGAGTTTTCGTCTTTGGTCTAGCCTTCTTCTTCTCCGAGTTCTTCCACTTCTTCCAGGTCAGACCATGTTCCTCTCTTATAAAAATGGTTAGGTCTTTAGAGGTTCCGGCTATCGGTAAATCTTCCACTGATACGGGCGGAGGCAAGTCCTCCGGCACCCAAGGTCCTCCCAGGACAGTAGGTCCCCATTATAGGGAAGAGTTAAAACCAGATTCCATTAGGAGTGTCATGATTGAGTCTAGATTGGCCTCATTGCAGAAGTACTCAAGATTCTATAGGATTTACCCGCCTTCATCCCTCACTCCGGTGAGAGGATAAATCGACCTTCTCGTGGGTCTATAACTGTATATGAGAATAGCTGAAGGCTGGTCTTTATTTTTCTCTTCATCTCTTTTTTGTCTGACTTTTTAACCTTTATCATATAGTTCCGGTGCAGCTGACTCCTAATAGTATTCGGATAGTTTGCGTTTTCCTTATTCTTTGTCATGACTTAGGCAAAGCACCTAGGACGTCTTTATTCAGTTCCTTCTTTGTCCTGAAGAAGGACTTCTATGGTCAAGGATGGTAGGTCATCGGCCCCCGCCTGGTCGGAAATTCATAACAGGGCTTCCATCTGCTATTCACGGATGGAGGTCTTGCTTTTTCTTCCTTCTGTCCATATAACTATGACGGTTCAACACCGAATGGAAGGAGCCTCGTCTGATCCCAACAATGGAAAGAAGGTCATCATGGCTGATAAGGAGGACTTCGACACACTTTTCCAAGTTGAAGTCCCTCAGATGAAAGAATTGTTGAGCAAGGAGGGCTTTTTCCTCGCTCAAATCTGTACCTCTTCCTTAGGTATGTCTCCTTAATCATATTGTTGCCTTCTCTTATATTTTCTTTTCATCCTTTACTGATCCATTTTTGTTGTTCTTCTTTTTGCAGACAAAAAAATGAAGTTAGATGCCTGTAAGCTTTGACAAGCTATCACAAAGAGGGTGACGATAGTTTCCTCAAACGAGCAGGAGGTTCGCAAGAAGGCTCGTGCAGACATAGCTGCTCCTTCGGGTACTCCCCCAGAAGCTTCGATCAGGAGAAGTACACCGATGATAATTCAGTCGGTATCTGATAATGATGACATTCCTTTGTCAGAACGTATACCGAGGGTGATCCCAGTTGAACAGCCAACGGAGTTGTCGATAGCACCTCCAGAGGCTGAACCTTCGTCCATGTCAGATTGTCGAAATAAGAGTAAGGCCCCGGCAACTGACTTGACCCCCGGGCCACAAGCTAGACCTTAGGAACAGGCGGACAAAGATTTTATTTATTTTTCCATCTTCATCAACGACACGAGGTTCAACAACCCCAACTTAGCTAGGCTGATGCTGAAGGTCACCATTCTACCTCGAGATTGGGAGGTCACCAAAGCTCGCTGTCTTGAAGATATCTTCACTGCCATCTATCCAAATACTCTCAAGGTATACGAGATCTCCTTTCCATGTCTTCTTTTTATAAACCGTTATATTCTTACTAACTTTGTTTGTTTTTTGTTGGCATTTCATATACGAAATTTCTTTGATAGAAGAGAGTGTCAAGGGTTTCTTCGAAAAAAGCTTAAGCAAAGGCCTCCGCGGTCAACTGGAGTTGGCAAGGGTGGATAAAGAAGTGGTTGAAGAACTTAAGGCAGCCACGGAATGGAAGCTAAATAATACTGTTGCTACCACCCTTTCACTGGAAAAAGGGTTGAAGATGGCCTAAGAAAAAATTGTCGAGCTAGAGACCAAGCTCAAAAAGAAAAAGAAAAAGCTGCGCTCGACGGAAATGTTAATTAAAGAAGGCCTTCAAAAATTCGATGAAGCAAAATTTCTTTGATAGAAGAGAGTGTCAAGGGTTTCACCGAAAAAATACTTGAGCAAAGGCCTCCGTGATCAACTGGAGTTGGCAAGGGTGGATAAAAAAGTGGTTGAAGAACTTAAGGCAGCCACGGAATGGAAGCTAAATAATACCGTTGCTACCACCCTTTCACTGGAAAAAGGGTTGAAGATGGCCCAAGAAAAAAATGTTGAGCTAGAGACCAAGCTCAAAATGAAAAAGAAAAAGATGCGCTCGGCAGAAATGTTAATTAAAGAAGGCTTTCAAAAATCCGATGAAGCCATAGCACAGAAGGCTGATATGGAGAAGAGAGCCGAATTAGTCGAACAAAGGGCAGAGTCGGCTAAGCAGAAGGTAAAACAGGCCAAATAACAATCTCTTCGAGCCATATAAGAGTATTAGAAGTCCGCTGCTTTTGAAGATAAGATGAATGAAGTTGGAGTAGAAAGCTATAACATAGGCTTCAAGGACTGCCTGGAGAAGGTACAGAAGTTATATCCCAACTTTGATGTCTCCAAGATAACTTTGAATTGGGCCGATGAAAAGGACGGGGGGAATGAACAGGCCGAGGATACACCCGTCCTAGATGTAGTCACTCCTGCTCTAATTTCTGATCAAGCCGAAGAAGATTGACGAGCCTCTTTCTTTCTTTTCTTTTTCTTTTATGTAAAAACAAACTTCTTTCCGAAGTATGTAGCAACTCTTTATATATGAATGAAATCATCTTTTTCTTTTACAATGGTATTTCCGATCGTGTGCATCTTAAAAATTTTCTAAGTATGGATTCGTCAGCTTTTCCCATACCTTGCACTAATTTTAGGATAGCTTTCGCCAAGTATTATGCCATCAGAATAATGGTTCTGTGATACAAAAATTATTTTAGGGGGCGTTTAATGTTCTCTTTGTGGAATATTATGGCCTAGCTAGTTTGGCTAGCTCTTTTCAGATATACCGATGAGGTGGTGGGCTAGACCAGCTCTGTTCGTCAGATGCGAGTCAACGGATTAGGCCAATCTTTCGTTTGTCAGATATACTGATTGAGTCGGCTGATTAGGTCTACTCATCATTTATCGGATACACCGATTGAGTCAACTGATTAGGCCTACTCTTCATTTATCGGATTGATCATGACAAAAAATATAAAGAGGAAGAAGAGATCACTTTATTGATAGTACTTGCGTAGGTTCTCTACATTCCAGGGTCGGGCCATCCGGTAGTCATCTAGGCTTTCGATCTGATAGGTTCCGGGTCGTATCATTTCAGTGATCCGGTAAGGGCCTTCCTAATTGAAAGCAAGTTTGCCTTGTTCTGTAGGTCGAGATACCTTCGCCTTTTATAGTATAAGATCTATGGGTCGAAAAGTTCTAACTTCACCCTTGCATTGTAGTATCGAGCGATTCTTTGTTGGCATGCTGCCATTCTTAGCTATGCTTGGAGTCTTGTGCCCTCAAATAGATCCAAGTTGGCTCTTCTTTGGCCTGAATTATATGGCTCTTCAAAGTAATCGATCCTTCTGGATCGGAGAACAATTTTTACCGGTATCATGGCTTCGCTCCCATAAGTTAAGTTGAATGGTGATTGTCCTATTATAGATCGGGAAGTCGTACGGTATGCCCAGAAAACTGAGTTAAGCTCTTTAGCCCAGAGCCCTTTTGCTTCATTTAGCCGAGTCTTCAGGCCACGAAAAATCGTCCGATTGGTCACCTCAGCTTCACTGTTGGTTTGAGGATGTCCAATGGAAGTTAACTTATGAAGAATGTGGTATTGAGCATAGAAGTCTTTAAATTTTTTATTATCAAATTGCCTTCCGTTGTCGGTAATGATAGCATAAGGAATTCCGAATCGGTAGATTATGAAGTTTCTGACAAAGCTTTCAACTTTTTCTTCAATAATTTGGGCTAAAGCTTCAACTTCAATCCATTTGATGGAATAGTCGATAGCCACAATCATGAACTTCCGTTGTCCGGAAGTGAGAGGAAAAGGTTCAAGGATATTTATTCTCCATTGAGAGAATGGCCAAGGGGCAACTAGCTAGGTCAGTTGACTGGCTGGACGCCTTTGAATATTGGCGTATCTTTGGCACTGGTCGCATCTTGCAACTAGCTGGGTCAGTTGACTAGCTGGACATTTTTGAATATTAGTGTATCTTTGGTACTGGTCGCATCTTCGCACGAATTCAGATGCATCCTTCTCAATGGTTGGTCAGTAATATTCCTGACATATAATTTTATAAGCCAGAGATCTGTCTTCCAGATGATCACCACATATGCCTTCATGAACTTCCTTCAGAGCGTAATCAGCATCTGAAGGTCCTAGGCACTTTAGTAGAGGCTGCATGAAGGACGTCTTATAGAAAGATCCCTCCAAGATGACGTACTAAGAGGCCGTCCATCAAAGTCGCTTGGCTTCAATGGTGTCTTCTGGCAGAATTCCTTCGATCAAATATATGGTAATTGGGTCCATCCAGCTGGCTCTCGTTCGATCTGGTGTACTTCTTCTCCTCTTTCAGCCATAAGACTAGAGATCTCTAGATATTCAATGAAAGTCCGATCTAGAACATCGGGCACCATTGTGGCCAGACGAGATAGTGAGTCGGCTCAGGAATTCTTTGTTTGAGGACCATGAGTGATGTCAAGAGAGTCGAATTGAGTTATAAGGTCCCAGACTTTTTTCAAATATTTTGCTATAGTTGTATATCGGGCTTCAAAATCTTCTTTAACTTGGTTTACCACCAATTGGGAGTCTAAGAATACCTTCATCTTCCGAATGCCCAACTCTTTGGCAATTTTGAGTCCTGCTAGAAGGGCTTCATATTCGGCTTAATTGTTAGATGCCCGGAAAGAAAATCGAAGAGCGTACTCTATATCTCCATCGAGGTTGGCTATGAGCAAGCCGGCTCCATAGCCAAAAGAGTTA
Organism: Areca catechu; assembly: GCA_021397845.1. Lineage (NCBI taxonomy): Eukaryota > Viridiplantae > Streptophyta > Magnoliopsida > Arecales > Arecaceae > Areca > Areca catechu. Next base: position 165,034,645 of record CM038043.1, read on the forward strand.
GATGCTCCATCCATATAAAGAATCCACGTGGAGTCAGAGGCGTCGGCAGAATCAACGGGCGTTTCTCTAATATGTGCCTCTTTGTCACCCCAAGTGCATTCGGTGATAAAGTCAGCTAATACTTGGACCTTCATTGCTGATCGGGATTGATATGTGATATGGAATTCTCCTAACTTGATGGTCCATTTAGCCTTTCTGTCTGAGGTATCAAGGCATTGCAAGATAGTTCTTAATGGTTGGTTCGTTAACACGATGACGGGGTGAGATTGAAAGTATGGTCTTAAGCGCTTTGCTGATATCACCAAGGCATACATTAATTTTTGAGTTTTTGGATATCTCACATCAGCATCGTGAAGCACCTTGCTAGTATAGTAGATTAGTTTGTGGGCACCATCAGATCCCTTCCTGACCATCACCGAGCTGACGCTTCATCGAAGTAGTGAGGTAGAGATATAAAGTCTCCTTTTTCAGGTTTTGAGAGTAGGGTCGGATTAACTAAGTATTTTTTCAGCTCCTTGAAGGCTTGTTGGTAACTTTCTGATCACTCAAAATCCCTCGATTGTCGTAAGGTTTTAAAGAAAGGAAGGCACCTTTCAGTCGACCGAGAGATGAATCGGCTTAATGATGCGATCCATTCAGTCAGCTATTGGATCTCCTTGTTGGAGAGATATCTTATGTCAAGGATAGCTTGGGTTTTCTCTGGATTGGTTTTTATTCCTCAATTGGTAACAATGAAACTAAGAAATTTTTTCGACGTGACTTCGAAGACACATTTAGTTGGATTCAATTTCATCTAATATCTTCGTAGTACATCGAAGGCTTTCTAGAGATCCTTTATGTGGTCATCAACCCAGATACTTTTGACGATCATGTCATCGATGTACGCCTCCATGGTTTTATTGATCTATCTTTCAAAAATTTTGTTGACCAGCCTTTGGTAAGTTGCTCCAGCATTTTTTAAGCCAAAGGGCATTACCTTGTAACAATATAGCCCTCTGTCAATGATAAAGGCCGTCTTTTCTTCGTTTTCAGGATTTATTCGAATTTGGTTATAGCCGACAAAGGCATTCATGAAATTTAGGAGCTTGTGTCTCACGGTGGCGTCAACAAGTTGGTCAATCTTGGACAGAGGGAAGCTATCCTTCGGGCAAGCTTTGTTGAGGTCGGTATAGTCAATGCATATTCTCCACTTGTCATTCGTCTTTTCATCATTACCACATTAGCAAGCCAATCTGGGTAATGGACTTCCCTTATGAACCCTGCATCAAGGAGCTTGGTTACTTCCTCATTGATGACCTTCTATCTTTCCAGAGCAAAATTTCTTTTCTTCTGTCGAATTGGCTGACTCCTAGGATCAACTTTGAGTTTATAAGTGATGACTTTGGATGGAATCCCTAACATGTCGTTAGCTGATCAGGCGAAGATATCAGCATTTTCCTACAAGAAGTCAATCAATTTTGTCCTCATGTCATCATCGAGCAAGCTCTTAATTTGTACGACCTTAATCGAGTCATCTTTTGTAAGAAGTATGGAGATGATTCTTTCGACCGGTACTCCAATATCTTCTGTCCGATCTCGGGGATCCATCTGCTCTGGTGTCATCTTATCGACTGGCTATCAATCTTGAATCATCAAACATTGTTGGGCTACTCGTTGATCTCTCTTCATTTCTCCGACTCCATTCCTGGTTGGGAATCGAGTTAGTAAATGGTAAGTAGAGACAATGGCTTGAGATTTATTTAAAGTAGGTCGTCCCAAAATGGTGTTGTATGCTGAAGATGTCTGGACGACCATAAATGTGATCGGAAGCGTTCTTTATCTTGGTTCTGTTTTGAGAGTTACGGGAAGAGTTATCTCCCCTTCTACTCCTACTAGATTTTCTCCAAATCCAGTAAGGAGTGCTAAGGTTCTTTGTAATTTGTCTCTTGATAAGTTCATTTTGAGAAAAACATTATAAAGTAAGATCTCAGTTGAGTTTTCATTATCCACTAAAATTTTTCTTACATTATAGTTTGCTATGATAGTAGAGACTATAACAGGACATCATGGGATACTTGGATCCCTCGCAAGTCATCGTCAGAAAAATTGATGACATTATTTGTTCGTGGTCTCCTCGGAGTATTATTTTCTTCGTAGTTAGATCGACGATGTAACATGCCAACCATTCCATCGGTGGGTCGTTGGTTGGGAAATTCCGTGCTGTCAATGATTTATCTCGGGACAGCCACCTCAGCTGGGCGATCTTGATCGTGGACGTACTTTTTCAAGTACCCATGTTTGATCAGATCTTTAATCTCATCTTTTATCTGGATGCATTCTTTTGTGGTGTATCCGTGGTCCCTATGGAACCGACAATACTTGGCCGTATTGTGCGAGGTTGGAGGTGTTCGCATCGGCCGGGGTCTCTAGAGAAAGCTTTCTTTCTCAATCTCCATCAGTATCTTTTTTCTTGGGAGGGAGAGAGGAGTGTAAGCATCAAACTTGCCGACCAGATTCTTCAACTTCGGCCTACATCATTGAGTCAAAGTATTCTCATTGCCAGATGGTTGTGGCTCGTTGTTCTTTGAGTTTATCTTTTTTGGGGCAAGTCTCCCTTCGGCTTGGCACCAATGGTGACTTGTTCCTTAGCTTGTGTGTATTTTTGCACATGTGCTAGAAGTTTGGAGTAGCTAGTGAAGAATTTCTTGTTCAAAGAGAAGGTGAATCTGGATGATCGGAGACCTTTTTTCATAACGGACATGGCCACATGTTCATTGAGATCAGGGATTTCAAGAGTGAAAAAATTGAATCTGGCCACATAATCCCATAGACTTTCTCCTTCACTTTGTTATAGAAGGAAGAGGCTATCTGCATTGCGGGGCATCCTTCAACATGTCCTGAAATGGGACATGAAAAGTTTTTCCAACTAATCAAAAGAATGAGTGGTACCTGGCCGAAGGCTCAAATACCACATCCTCGCAGCTTTCTTGAAGGTTGCTGGAAAAGCGAGACAGTGGAGGGCATCAGTTGTCCCCTGAATCATCATATGGGCTTTAAAGCTGCCTAAATGATCAAGTGGATTAGTCATTCCGTCGTAGGGCTCCAATTAGGGAATCTTGAAATGGGACGAAATTTTCTCCTCCATGATTATTCCGGAGAAGGGTGGTCATGTGTCGTAGGCCATTAGTCTTTCATCATTTCTTCTTTGGTCGTCGAGTTTGACGACTTATAATTCCAACTTGCAGAATTTCTTCTCAAAGTTATCTCGTCGTCCTAGACTTGCTGCAGGGGTGATGTCCTCACCGTCCAAGGGTAGATCATTCTTCTTGGATAGTGGACAGGCTCTTCTAGCCGAATTATTCTATATTTTTCTTTTCACCATTTCTCTCTTCAAGATTCTTTTCAAGATTCAATTTCTAGTTCTCTTCCTGGCACGCCAATCTGCTATGGTCAAACCAAAATGACCATTCTGCACCTTCTTGGTTGGCCGGGCTAGGCTCCTTGCGATCTTGTAAAACAAGCCCACGCACCGAGCATTTCCGGTAGGGGACACTCCGATGCTTAAGTCAGCAAGGATTCGGATAAACAAATGTAGAATCTCAGAGAATATGGACAGAAGAATGAGAGAATACTCCAGCTAATAGATCTTACTTACCTCCGGAAGTCTTCCTTTATCGATATTTATAGGTGTAAGCCTTAACAGAATTCAGTTGAAAGAATTTCTGGCGGTTAGATCTGTTAGAAATTAACACGTGCTTGTCATAACGGTAATTGATTATTTTGGTAAAATAACTATCTTTTCTTGAAGTTGGTCGAACTTTATATGCTGGTCAGACTTTATATGCTAGTCGAACTTTATATGCTGGTTAGACTTTATATGCTGATCAGCCATTTATTATCTCATCGGTTCTCGGGCCAAATCAGGCTCTTTTTATTTCTTTCTTTCGGGCCATTTAGCTTGTCCCAACATTGCACATGTTTTATACCGAGTTCATGGTAAAGGATTTGGCCTATTAGTTTGATCATGTTAAATAGTATACTGATATTAAAACAATTGATGATCCTTTTCATTTATTGCTACAAGCGTTTCGATGTCCAATTATGTAACTTTATATGTTCAGGAAAATTGATTTGCAATGACTTGTGGACCAGATCATACCCTAGTCTTTTGGCTTTGGTAGTAAAATAAATTGTAGCTATATCATTTTCCTCTGATGCGGAAGCACTACCTACCTGATGGGCTTATCGGGAGCCAATTTTGAGTGGAATCGTCATTCTTTGAAATCAAGGTACAGGGAATAAAGTTCTCGTACCGAGCCACGGAGGTCTCAGATGTGACTTGATATCAGACTTTTACGTAATGCTGAATCTTTCTCGAGATTATCTTGTTTAGTCTTGTTTAAAATCACTATAAAACTACTTGTCGAAGAGGGTTCATAAAATATTATGTAAGGAGACGTCATGCGTTCAAGTTGACTGTAGTGCAAAGGCCCAAACTTTTGACTGAGTACCAAATTTTGTCAGAATAACAGATACCGGTTGCAATTTCTCCCACAGAAACTGGATAGATATGAAAGCTACCTCAAGTTTTGATCCTTCTTTTACCCCAAAAAAAACTTCTGATCCTCAAGTTGGAAATAGATAATTCTGACGCCAATTTTCAACGCAGCTCTATGCCTAAAAGCGTTGCAGATGTATTGCAAAACTGGTAAGCTGAAAAGGTGTTGGCAAGGTCGAGCAAAGAAATGGATAATGCAATGCTGTGTCATATAGGGAGATACCATGAAGTATATTGGCTATCAGTCCCCCAGATTTTTTTTTTTTTTTCCCGTCTTTTGTTGTTGTTGTTCATCAAAGAAATTAATTATTATCCTTTATCAAAAAAAAAAAAAGAAATTATTATCACTATCCTAAATCTACTGATGTTCTCTTCGAGTTTTAAAGATCGATGCTTTTTTTACCCAAAAAAGATCCAAGTCAATTACGCTGTATGTTTTTTCTATTATTTTGTAGTAGTAGTAGCCATTGTTGTTGTTTTTGTATTAGCATGTATGTTATCCAGTTTCACTTTTTGTCAGAGATTACCGTTACGCAGCTTACGCTAAACCTACGAATGCTCTCTTCCACTTTCACTTCTCCTCAAAGATCCAAGATATTTTAGTTCCAAAAAACGATCCGAGAGATATTTTTTCCACAAAAGGATCAAAGACATATACTTTGTTTTCTTTTTTATTATTTTAAAAAGACGAAGTTTCTTCTACTTTGGAAATGTCCATAATATGGGGATTTGGTCTAAAGCACGAATTTGGTTTTCCAAAATAAAAAGCGAACCATGAATCGAGATCATAAGTTCCCACCAAACCTTCGTTGTCCGACCATCGGAACTCTTCATTAAAGGACGGTAAATTTTCTATCAAAAAAAAAAAAAAAGGACGGTAAATTTTGCAGACAAATCCATCTTTAATCAGAGAAAATTCATGACCCTGATGGAGTAAATCAAAACACCCAAAACATCTTAAATTGATATAGATGCAGCATACGCCGCTGTTCTCAAGTGCCGGATGGCTTTCAACAATGAAGAGCTTCACAAAAATCCCTTCTCCTGGAGATTCTTGATGAAGTCATCAAACATCCGGGGGATAGTTTTGAAAGGTGGCATCCCCAGGTCCCTGATCTTTGTGGTATCCGTGCTGTGAAGGTCCTCTCCTCGATAATCGCCACACCTAATTTATCCACATGGATCCAGCAATGCCATGTCAGAAAAGCAGAATCTAGCAACACGCAAGAGAGAGAAACTCAAAAAAAGGCAGAAAAGAAAAGGAATTCTTACTTGTTGGGGATTGGATAGGATGGATACTCGTCTCTCAGCATCTCCATAACCTCGGACCATTTAGCTACGCTACCCGAACAAATGAGCCTTCCTGAGGCTCTGCTCTCCTCCATTGCCAAAATGTGGCCGAGGACCACATCATCAATATGCACAAATCCCCCAATCCTGTTAGGATAAGTAAGGTGCTCTCCTGCTCGTGGATTTTTGATGAACAAGAGCAAACGTGACGTTTACGATTTCATTTGATCAATATATATATATATATATATATATATATATATATATATATATATATATATAGAGAGAGAGAGAGAGAGAGAGAGAGAGAGAGAGAGCCTTGGATTTGGACTATATGCTTAACCTTTTATGATGGATAGTAGCACCCGGAGAGTGCTTCTGGGCTCTGGCGTCAGGAATGTCCCCACAGCGAAGGATGGGAGCACGACCACGAGATCAATGGCATATTCCTTGGCCAGTTGCCACGCCTCTTTCTCAGCCAGCGTCTTAGCGTAAGCATACCATAACTGCCATTCAGCTCAAAATCCAAATCAAATCTACCATGCTGCTCAATCTCCAAATTGCTACACATCAAATAGTCCAGAGAACAAGTGATTCCTACTCTACCGATGACAGAAAATACCAGAGGCAGGTACAAGTACAAAGATCTTCCTTCACCTACCCATTTTCGATCTTCACCTCAACTTCAAGAATTGTTCTTGAATCGAAGCATATTCATCGACAAAAAGAACTTCTACAGTCTAGAGGTCTTCTGAACTCATCAAAAAGAAATGAAAGGTAGATAGATTGAGAGGATTACGCTGTATCTTTTGCAGTATTCGGGGTCACTCCAGTGAGACTCGTTGAGCGGGGAGACTGCAGTCTCATCGTCTCGATACCTGACCGCAGCGCAGGAGGAGGTGAGCACGACACGCCGGACCGAGCTTGCTTTAGAGCAGGACTTCAGCACATTTGCTGTGCCTCTAATGGCTGGATCGATCAGAGCTTCCTGCAAGACATTTCAATATAATGAATAACTAAGTATATATATATATGTATCGCATCTATTATTTAGTGATTTTTTGAGATAAGTTCATGCATGGTTCAGGAAATATTATTATCATGATGCAGAGGACACTGCAAAGTGAACTCAACTTCATCACGTGAAGATCAAGAACTAATTAAAGATATTTGGCCTATGATGTGAGTAATTCTGATCATGGATAGGAAATTATACAACAGCTATTGGATCTTGCCCGTCTGCAGGAACCTGCTACCTGAATGTTTTGGCCAGGAGGAGCATAGACTGGGCACGCCGTGTGGAAGACGCCATCAGCACCGTCCACGGCATCATCGAAGCTTCCTTCAACCAATAGATCAGCCTTCGCCAACCTTAGCCTCTCCTTGGCTCCATCAAAGCTCCATAAGAAGCCAACCTTGGCCTCATCCCCTTGAGAAGAAACCAAAGAAGGGCGGCCTTCAGTTAAGCCTTTAATCAGTCCAGTTGAGATATAGCGAGGCCTTTTAAGTACCTGGATCTCTGACGGTGGCCCGAACGGTGTGGCCTTCGGCCAGCAGTGCTCTGACGAGGTGAGAGGCTATGAAGCCCGTTCCCCCGGTAACGCAATACTCCGGCATCTTCTCACCGCTTCCTTCTTCGAGCTTTTGTCGCGTTACCCTTCGTACGCCCTTCCACTCTGCTGGCCTTTTTCTGGTGGAGGGCTCCGTGATCTCTCCAGACAGGTGCCGGCTATCGCGAAGCTTCTTATCTGTTAATTTGGATGCACTTTTTTATCACGGGGCTATGCGGTGGAGCTGGTCATGTCACTGTAATATTGGAATCTTTCTCTGAATTTTTTTATCAATTTTTCTTCCAGTTTTTTTCTTTGTAAAACACCACACAAATATATTAAATATATATTTAACTTAAAAAAATAATATTTAATAAAAATAAAATAAAATAAAAATTTTTATTTTATTTATTTATTTAATTAAAAAATTATTTCAATTTTAGAAAAAAAAAATATTTAATTTTTAAAAATTTAATCACTATTTTTTAATATTAAAATTTATTCTAATTTCTTTCGTAAAACATCTCTATTACAATTTATATTATTAATTTCAATTTCGATTTAATTTTAAATAGAATGCATCCTAAATATATCAATTATTATAAATGCTATAATTTCACTTGAAACTTGCTAATATGGCTAGAGGTAGCTACTGAGTGGGACGATTCTAAATTTTTTCTATCGAGTCAAGCTTTACGAACCTGCAAAATAAAGAATACACAAAAATACGACTATGATTGGATGCTTTTTCATGATGGATCCTTCAATATCTAAATTAATCTTTCATGGAAATAAACAGAAGGGAGGCGTCTATAACTTTTAGCTGAACAATATGGTGATAAAATGAGAGCAAGATGGCATAGAGTGAGCAAAATAGTAAAAATGGTCAAGGCAGTGGCGATGGACATATGCAAGGCATAGAAGAGAGTGAGCAAACAAGATAATGTAATCCTAGCCTTCACCTGAATAGCGATATGAAGCTTTCAAGTGACTTTGAGAGAACTGTTGAGACTCTCAGAGGACTTAGGACCTTCCAAGAAACTTACCTGAAAAAAATCTTGTAAAAAAAGGACTTATCTAGAAAGTCTGAGAAATAAATTTTATAGATGAGGTATATAGAGTACATGACATCTAAGAAATGTTATGTGGTATAGGGAATAGTAGTCGACATGTCATTGCAAAGTGCATGCTCTAGAGAAGTGGTTGGACATGGCATGGAGATCATTTTCATGATAGGCATACTTCTGCAAGGTACTTGCATTAATAGATAATGCCGATATCAAAGAGTCATGTATAAGGTTACCTGTCCTCCTTCAGGAGAAGGGTATGTCGGATTTTTTTGCATGATCCCTAGAATCACGTATTCGGATCTGAAAGATATGTTTCATGTGCTAAGCTAGCGGATGCAGTAGCAAGCCATGCAAGGATCCATGTGGACTTGGTCATTTTTGGATGTATCAATAAACTTTATAAGTTAATTAATATAAAATCTTCCTTGAAGTTGAGATTAGATGAAGATGAGCATCTACAATAGCAACATTGTTGTGGAAAAAGTACTTCCTCGAAAACTCCATTCATATGATAAATGGATGGTTTCACATGTGTATATATAAGTGCCTAAGATTTGCCAAAATAAATCTCTAGATAACATGATGGTTTGGTTTAGCTCCAATAAGCTGAGACATTAGATGAGAGTAGAAGAGACCAGCTTAACATGTAAAATAGCCTGTTGCCTTCAAGATCATCATGGCCTGCAGCTGAGGTCGAGGTCGGGATGCGCTCCTATCGCTCGGGATCCTGCTCGGGTGCCCGATCCTGCAAAATAGAGTTAGTGACCTGGGTTGGGGATTCCGGCGGGGGCACTCCAACAGTCAAGTCAGTAACGATCCAGGAGAACAAATCCTCCTCGTCGAGCCCCGAAGGTGGACTCCACACTAGGAGGAGAATTTGTGATGTGAGAGAGTGCGAGTGGGCCGAGCACAGATTGCGGGAGTGACAGCAGAGGAGAGCTCGAGCTGGGTGGCTGTGTCCGTCTAGACCCCTCCTGGGGGTTTCGCGGTATCCTCGAGCATTGTCTTCCTGTGCGCTGCTCCATTCTCGCTCGTTGGACCTCACTCGACTGAATCTCAGCTTGAGTAAAAACTTGAAAACTCACCTTGCTTGAATCTGAGAGACCCCTTTTAGCTGGGGGCGTTGCGCGCCGCTTACCTCAGGGTCTTCCCCAAACTCATGGGCACATGCGGCGATGTTTCGTGCCGTGGACGGGTTGTCTTTCCATTTTGGTGGTGCGGAAGCTACCGTTCATGTTGACATTACTTCTAGTTGCTCCCTTTTGGGTAATTTGGCAGGGCCTCGATCGACAGGACGCCACCTCCTGGATCTGGATCTACTGGTTGACTTCCAATTTTGGATGGTGCAGACGATTGGTAGAAGATGCAGGGCCTCGATCGGAGGATTCCTTCCATTTTGGCGTAAGTGGCAGCTGGGATCATCATCAAGGCCTGGTAGATGTCTTTTTGCGGTCCTCGGGCATCGGGCCGCCATCTAGGGAGAGCGGCGACTTCCTTTGATTGCAGATCTCTTCGTCCAAGGTGGAGACAATCTTGAGAGGAGGAGCTCGACTTCGGCCTCGGCGTCTCGACCCGAAGGGAGCGCAGCCGGGCGAAGGACGGAGCTCGACTTCAGCCACAGTGTCTCAACCCGAAGGGAGCGTAGCCGGGCGAAGGAGGACGGAGCTCGACTTCGGCCTCGGCGTCTTGACCCGAAGGGAGCACGGCCGGGCAAAGAAGTGTGAAGCTCGACTTCGACTATGGCATCTCGACCCGAAGGGAGCGCAGCCGAGCGAAGGAGGGCGGAGCTCGACTTCGGCCACGACGTCTCGACCGGAAGGGAGCACAGTCGGGCGAAGGAGTCCAAGTAGAGGCATCCCATGTGGCAGCTTCGTCCGACACGGCATCTGACAGGGGTCCCACATCAGTGATCCGGCCACATCATTTGTCCCCCACTCCCGAGGCTCGTTGGTGCACGACGTTCAGGGCAAAGGGAGTTGTTGCCGATCTCGTCGCCGTGCCCGTGCCTCGGATCCGTCGATCCTACCTGACCGCCTGGCTTCCGGAGCCTCCCTAGCTGGAGCGGACCTGCAAGAGAGGGTTAGGAGACCCTGGCCGGGGATCCCGGCGAGGGAGCTCCGAAGGTCAAGTCAGTAGACGATGAGAAGGAACAGATTCTCCAAGACGGGCCCCCGAAGGAGTCCCAGACTCAGAGAATTTACTAGCAAGAAAGGTGCTATAGGGACCAAAAACTCGGCCGGGCCTCCTTGCCGAGCTCACGCCAGGCGATCCCCTCTCGGGACCCTGGATCTCACTCTCGGAGCGGGGCTTTTGGCCTCTGTTTCTCGCTTGTCCCTTGCTCTTTTTTTTGCTTACCTTGTCATCCCCAGCTTCCTTCCTTTTATCTCCTCCCCCTGTTCGCCTGTCTTCTCCTCCTGGGAGGCTCCCCTTCCCATCCTTTTCTCTCTCCCCCTTTTGGTGTTGAGGGCCAGGCGGCTTCCCGACCTCGTTCACCGAGCCCAGCGGGGAAAGGGCAAAGGCAGAAAGGGGTGGCGTTAGTAAGGCGGTCGGTCAGACCTCGGGCCCCGTGAGAGCACTCTCCTTTCCAGGTATAGGCGCCATCCGTTTATGGGCCCTGTTTTGTCAGAACCGCGCCTCTCGACTGCGGGACCTGTCGGGCCGATGTAAGCGGTGTTTCGCGTGCCGCCGCCATCCGTACGGAGCGCTGCCTGTGATGCGCACGGCTCGAGGGCGGACCTCGGAACCTGCGCCTCTTTCTTTGGGATCTTCTCCGTACGGGCGTCCTGACCTCGCCCGAGGTGGACCCCTCCTGGGTGGACACCTGGCGAGGTGGCAGGAGATCGCCTGGCTTCGACCGAGGTGGACCCGTCTCCGGGGGCCACCTGGCGAAGGAGCGAAGGATCGGCCGACCTCGGCCTAGATGGACCCCTCCCGGGTGGACACCTGGCGAGGTGGCAGGAGATCGCCTGGCTTCGGCCGAAGTGGACCCGTCTCTGGGGGCCACCTGGCGAAGGAGCGAAAGATCGGCCGACCTCGGCCTAGGTGGACCTCTCCCGGGTGGACACCTGGCGAGGTGGCAGAGGTCGCCCGGCTTCGGCCGAGGTGGGGCCACCTGGCGAAGGAGCGAAAGATCGGCCGACCTCGGCCTAGGTGGACCCCTCCCGGGTGGACACCTGGCAAGGTGGCAGAGGTCGCCCGGCTTCGGCCGAGGTGGGGCCACCTGGCGAAGGAGCGAAAGATCGGCCGACCTCGGCCTAGGTGGACCCCTCCCGAGTGGACACCTGGCGAGGTGGCAGAGGTCGCCTGGCTTCGGCCGAGGTGGGGCCACCTGGCGAAGGAGCGAAGAATCGGCCGACCTTGGCCAAGGCGGACCCCTCCTGGGTGGACGCCTGGCGAGGTGGCAGGAGGAGCCCCGAACCGAGCTCGACTTCGGTGAGGGTGGTATTGTCTCGGGAAGTCATCTGGCGAAGTAGCCTTGCCGAGCTCGATCTTGGCAATGTAGCGCTGACTCGGTCGAAGAAAGCTCCACGTGGCTCGACCATATCTGATGGTATCTGAGCCCGGCCACGTCATCATTAAGGCCGTAACAGTTGCCCCCCAGCCCGCCGTTCCGTTGGGGCGTCGTAGAACGGAATGTCGGGATTAAATGCAGATATGACGTGGGGAGGCGAAGATCTTGCATCATAATTGCCATGATCCTCGTTGCCGCTTCTCGATGCGCCCATAGCCCTATAGGAAGCCGCCACGCGTCGCCCACTTGCCCACAATGAATGCGTCGCTTCGAGGCAGATGCCGTTACCCTGCTAACGAGGCGTCGGTGTCGGGCGTGCGTCCACGCGACGATCATTCAGTGGCTCAGGGCGGAATGACGGGTACGGCCGCTGTCGACTGAGTTTGAAAAGGAGGGGACTTTCCGGAATGAGGCCTTTCCCCTTACTCCGTGGGTGGTTTGCTGCAGGCTAACTTCCGTTGCCCCGCGTTCGCTTGGCATATTTTCGGTGAGTGCCTCCATCCTTCTCTCTAGTTCCCCTCTCCCCTTTCTTCTCTGAATCCTTGTTCTCTTCTTTGCCATGGCGCGTCGTCGCTATGTTTCTTCTAATCCGGACGAGGCCGGTCCGTCCCGGCCGAGGACTCCATCTTCTTCCTCCTCAGAGGAGGAAACGATTCCGGAGGAGATCCGCAGGCGTCTGCAACCTGGGGGTGTCACCATCGGCATCCCTAGGGGGGTCCGGTCTCCTCCGGTTGCTCCCGCTCTTCCCCTTCTTTCTCTTCCTGCTCCGCCTCTTCTTCCCATCGGTCCCTCCGGTCATGCTTCCACCATGACCGAGAGCGATCTTTCTTCGCTCCGGGAGGCCTACGGCATCCCGGGATCAATCCGTCTATTCGTTCCGCGGCCCGGGGAACGCGTCACCATGAGTGGCCCCGGCTGCATAGCCTTCTATGAAGACTTCTTCCTCGGGGGTCTTCGATTTCCTCTACACCCCTTCTTCCTTTCTTTTCTTAGCCATTTCTGACTTGTTCCGGCCCAGTTGGCTCCCAATGCCATCCGGGTCATCTTCTCCTTCATAGTTTTTTGTCACTTTCACGGGTTCGTTGCCTGTTTCTCCCTCTTCAGGACCATGTTCACCCTGAAGAGGTACTCCATCGATGATGGCTGGTGGTACATTTCGTCCCGGCCCAGATGTCTCCGGTTCGACTTCCCTTCTTCTGTCAAGGGCTGGAAGAGCCGGTTTTTCTTTGCCTCGGTCGAAGATGTCGACTGGGCCTGGAGTGAACCAGACCGGTCTCCGAACCGGAACTCCCAGGTCGAGTCGGCGGACCAGGAGGCCTACTCCCTGCTCCTGAGCGACGTGGTCCCGGTGCTCGAGGTTCTGCTCTCAGAGCAGAATCTTTTTGAGGCCGGGATCAGTCCCATCCGTGAGTCGGGTGAGATTCGGTCCTCCCTTGACTCTTGCATTCTTTTTCCTTCATAACCGAGTTGGCTGACCTTCTACTCTTTTGCATTGCAGGTATGAAGTTCTCACTGGAGAGCCTCCTGGAGGGCGCGGCCCAAAGAGACGTCTCGGAGGTAGATGAGCCCGCGGCCAAGAGGGCTCGCACCGAGGCGAGCCAGGAGGCTGCGCCGGCGACTGCGCTTAGCCCAGCAGCCACTGCTCCCCCGCCCAGGTTGCCTCGGGGCGGGGCCGTTGATTCCTCGGCTGCCAGATCCGGTGGTGCTGCCGTCGAGGGGGCTCCACCGCCCGAAGCTCCGTCCAGCGCCGGCCCTATCATCGTCGCGGCTCCGACAGCGCAGCCCGTGTCCTCCGCCGGCCCGTCGACTGCGATCCCTGCTGGAGGGACGGCCGCCGCCGGAGCCGACCTGACGTCCCCGCCACCAGTGATCACCCACCGGTGTTCAGTCATCCGTGACAAGGGGCTCGCGGAGAAGGTGATGGAGTACGCCTCCACGGCCCGGGACCGCCGAGCTCGGGGCGGCCGGGACTACGCTGATGCTTTGCTCGGGATCCTCCCGCAGCTCTTTACGGTAAGCCCGAACTCGCTTTCTTCTGTCTTTCATGACTTCGGGTGGTCTTTCTTCTAACCCGGTTGCTTCACTTGTGCAGATTGGGAATGACGTTCTCCTACTGAGGAACTTCCTCGTAAGGAATGCGAAGAGGGACGCCGAGAAGGAGAAGAAGCTCGGCAAGCTCGTGGCCGACGTCAAGGACCTCATGGAAAAGGGGGTCGAGCTGCGAGCAAGCAATCAAGCCCTTCAGACTGACCTGGCACGCACCGAGGGGCGGAACAAGGAGCTGGAGTCTTCTCTGTCGGAGGAGAGGATCTCCCACCAGCGTCGCGCGGAGGAGGACGCAGCGGAAAGGGCTCGTCTTCAGGCCCACTCCCAGTGGCTGGAGCGCCAGCTGGAGGAGGCTAGGCGAGATGCAAACGTGGCGAAGGAGCGGAGTGCGTACGTCAACGGACTCCTGGAGGCCGCGAAGCGGGAGGTGCAGGAGGCCGTCCCGAAGTTCCGGGCTTCCGACGAGTACATGTCGGAGGTCCGGGAGGCCGCCGTGGACTCCTTCCTGAAGGGGTTCCGGATGTGCCGGGAGAAGGTAGGGGCCTTCTACCCCGAGCTCGATCTCAGTGGGGTGGTGCTCGGAGGTAGGAGGCAAGGACCTGAGAGTAGAGCCTCCGGTGCGGCCGACGCCACGCCTGCGGCCCCGGCGACCGACGAAGCCGTGGCTCCGGAGCAGCCGCCTGAGCCGGCCGCCGCTGAAGAAGAGGATGCGGAGCGCGCGACCCAAGTGGAGGGCTCCGACCCCGCACCAAACTGAGCCACCATCTTCTCGCCCTTCTCTGTTGTCGTAGTTGCACTTTCTCTTTTTTTTTTTTTTTTTTTTTTTTTTTTTTTTTTTTTTTTTCTTTTTCTTCTGGGGACTCCCGGCCTGTCGGGATTCCCAGCTTTGTATCTTTCCTTGGATTAATGAAATCATCCTTTGACTAAGTCTCGAGTTCACTTTCTTCCCCACTCTTCCATCTCCTCTTTTTCTTTCTTGAGATGTTGATGTGGAGTGCCGAAACGAACGTAGACCTGGTCCCGTCCGCCGCTCAAGTCGAAGGTTGGGACATTCCGGAATGCGTGGCGTCAGGGTAGGCCTTGAGCGGGTCCGTCTTTGGGATCGCCTTCATATTCGCATGGGCGAAGTGGTTTCTGCCCCGCCTTCCAGGTCAAAGCCCGGGACCTCCGGACTGAACCCCGGGGGCCGCAGGCTTTCTCAAGCCTTGCGCGGCTTGTCGGGCTATTCTCCGGGCTTGCGTGGGCAAACTGGGTTCTGTCCCACCTTCCAGGCCGAAGCCCAGGATCTCCGGACTGAACCCCGGGGCCGCAGGCTTTCTCAAGCCTTGCGCGGCTTGCCGAGCTGTTCTCCGGGCTTGCGTGGGCGAACTGGGTTCTGTCCCACCTTCCAGGCCGAAGCCCAGGATCTCTGGACTGAACCCCGGGGCCGCAGGCTTTCTCAAGCCTTGCGTGGCTTGCCGAGCTGTTCTCCGGGCTTGCGTGGGCGAACTGGGTTCTGTCCCACCTTCCAGGCCGACGCCCAGGATCTCCGGACTGAACCCCGGGGCCGCAGGCTTTCTCAAGCCTTGCGCGGCTTGCCGAGCTGTTCTCCGGGCTTGCGTGGGCGAACTGGGTTCTGTCCCACCTTCCAGGCCGAAGCCCAGGATCTTCGAACTGAACCCCGGGGCCGCAGGCTTTCTCAAGCCTTGCGCGGCTTGCCGAGCTGTTCTCCGGGCTTGCATGGGCGAACTGGGTTCTGTCCCACCTTCCAGGCCGAAGCCCAGGATCTCCCGCTTCCTTCGGCCGTCGGCCATGATCGGGCATGCCGAACTCAGGGCCATGCGCCGGTTTTCCTACAAAGTGAGAAGAGAGCGTTTGAAGCAAGGAAACTTTATTGCAGGAGTGGGAAACCTTACATTACTGATAATGCATTCTTAGGTTCGAGGCGTTCCACGTCCGGGGGAACCTGGCACCTCCCAACTCCTCCAGGTAGTAGGCGCCGTGAGGGAGGGCTTCTGCTACCTGGTATGGGCCCTCCCAGTTGGGCGAGAGCTTGCCGCATTCCCGTGGCTGAGAAGCTTCAGCGCGCCGGAGGACCAAATCTCCGGGATGAAAAATCTTCGGCCGCACTCGGGAGTTGTAATACCTGGCCACACGCTACCTATACGCCGCCATTCGAACTCGGGCCTTATCCCTCGTCTCCTCAAGAAGGTCAAGGTTGAGCATCATCCTGGCGGGGTTTTCTGTCTCGTCATATTGCTCTACACGTAGCATGGGTAGGCTGAGCTCGATCGGGATGACCGCCTCGGCTCCGAAGACGAGGTTGAACAGGGTCTCGTCGGTAGCCGTCCTTGGGGTGGTGTGGTATGCCCAGAGGACGCTGGGGAGCTCGTCGGCCCACCTGCCTTTGGCCTGGTCCAGCCGCGTGCGGAGGCCCTGCAAAATGGTCCTGTTCGTGACTTCGGCCTCTCCGTTGGTCTGAGGATGCGCCACCGAGGTGAAGCGATGCCTGATGCCGAGGTCGCTGCAGAACTCTTCGAACTCCCGGCAGTCGAACTGGCGCCCGTTGTCAGTAACCACGGTGTGGGGGAGGCCGAAGCGGCAAACGATCGACTTCCAAAAGAACTTGGCGACATTTTCTTCGGTGATCCTCGCCAAGGGTTCGGCATCGACCCACTTTGTGAAGTAGTCGATGGCCACTATCAAGAACTTCCGCTGTCCAGACGCCGGCGGGAATGGGCCCAGAAGGTCCATCCCCCACTAGGCGAATGGCCAGGGAGCCGAGAGCTGGGAGATTGGGTTGGAGGGCTGCCGTTGCACCGTGGCGTGACGCTGGCACCGGTCGCACTTCTTCACGAAGTCAGCGGCGTCTTCCTTCATCGTCTCCCAGAAGTAGCCCTGACGGAGGGCCTTGTACGCCAATGCCCTGCCCCCCACGTGGTTCCCGCAGATGCCTTCGTGAATCTCCTGGAGCACGAGCTTGGCTTCTGCGGGTCCTACACACTTGAGGAGGGGGTAGGAGTAGGATCTTCAATACAATTGCCCATCCATCAGGACGAACCGCACGGCTTTCTTTCTGATAAGGCGAGCCGCCTCGCGGTCCTCCAGCAGGGTACCGCTGGTGATATATTCGGCGTACTTGTCCATCCAGCTGGGTTCATGGCTGACCTGATGAACCTCCACCGGGGCCTCGAGGCTTGGGATCTCAAGGTGCTCCACATGAGCGCGGCCCAGCATCGAGTCCGGCAGGGTCGCCAGCCGGGAGAGAGTATCCGCGCGGGCGTTCTCCCTGCGGGGGATGTGGAAGATGTTGAAGCGTCGGAATCTGGTCGCGCCCGCCTTGACGAGCTCCAAGTATTTCGCCATTTGGGGGTCATGTGCGGCATACTCCCCGGAGACCTGTCCCGCCACGAGCTGGGAATCAGTGAAAGCTTTGAGGTTGGTTACGCCCAGCTCACGGGAAACACTCAGCCTGGCAAGAAGTGCCTCGTACTCCGCCTGATTATTGGTCGCGGCGAATTGGAAACGGAGCGCGCATTCGGCGATGACCCCGTCGCTGTTGGCAAGGATGAGTCCGGCTCCGCTCCCGCCAGAGTTCGAGGCTCCATCCACATGGAGGATCCAGGCATCCTCTCCGGGCTCATCGGGGCCCGTCTTCAGCGGCTGGCCTGAGGGGCCTTCCTCGGGCTCTTTGCCCAAGCCTGCGCATTCGACCAAGAAGTCGGCCAGCACCTGCGCCTTCATGGCCGACCTTGGCCTGTACGCGATGTCGAACTCGCTGAGCTTCAGTGCCCACTTTGCCAATCGTTCCGAAGTATCGGGTCGGCTGAGCACCGCTTTCAGTGGTTGATCATCAGGACAGCGATGAGATGCGCTTGGAAATAGGGCCTGAGGTGCTGAGCAGACACTATTAGCGCAAAAACGAGTTTCTCGGGCCGAGAATACCTGAGCTCCGTGTCGCAGAGAAGTTTGCTGGTATAGTACACCGGCCGCTGGACTCCTTGGTCGTCGGTCCGAACCAGGACCGAGCTGACAGCTTCCGGGGTGACCGCCAGGTAGAGGATGAGTTCCTCCCCCTCCTCGGGCCTGGACAGCAACGGTGGCGATGCGAGCGTCTTCTTCAGCTCTTCGAAGGCCTTCTGGCATTCCTCGGTCCAAGCGAAGTCGTTCATCTTTCTCAGCACCTTGAAAAAGGGACGGCAGCGATCTGCCGACCTGGAGATAAAGCGGCTGAGGGCCGCAACTCGGCCGGTGAGTTGCTGCACTTGCTTCTTGGAGGCGGGCTGCTCCATGTCCAGGATGGCCTGGACATTCTCCGGGTTAGCTTCAATTCCTCTTTGGGTCACCATGAATCCTAGGAACTTCCCGGCGGAGACGCCGAAGGCGCACTTCGCCGGGTTTAGCTTCATCTGATGACGTCGGAGGTTACCGAATGTCTCCGCCAAGTCAGCTACGTGGTCCGAATCGGGTTTGCTCATTACCAGCATGTCGTCCATGTACACCTGCATGTTGCGGCGGATCTGGTCCTTGAAAACCCTGTTGACCAGATGCTGGTACGTGGCTCCAGCGTTCTTGAGGCCGAATGGCATCATTCTGTAGCAAAAGGTTCCGCGGTCGGTTATGAAGGCGGTATGCTCTTCGTCCTCCGGGCTCATTCGGATCTGGTTGTATCCGGAGAAGGCATCCATGAATGACAGGAGGCGATGTCCCGAGGTGGTGTCGACCAGCTGGTCGATCTTTGGAAGAGGGAAGCTATCCTTTGGGCAAGCTCGGTTGAGGTCGGTGTAGTCCACACAGATCCTCCACTTACCACTACTTTTTCTTACCATGACCATGTTTGCTAGCCAGCTGGGATACTGGACTTCTCGCACCAAGCCGGCGGCGAGGAGTTTCTCCACCTCCTCATTGATGGTCTTCTGTCTTTCCATGGCAAAGCTCCTTTTCTTCTGGCGGACTGGGCGGCAGCTTGGGTCCACGTTCAACCTGTGCGTGATGGCCTCGGGCGGAATGCCCGGCATGTCGGCCGCCGACCAGGCGAACACATCTGTGTTCGTGCGAAGGAACTCTAGCAGGCGGGTCCGTTCCTCATCAGGGAGTTGGGCCCCGACCTGCACCGTCTTTAGTGGGTCGAAACCGAGGGGATAAGTCAACAGACGTTCTACGGGCCCTCCCCTGGGTTCCGTCTCCCTTAGGTCGAGGTCGTCGACATCGGGGGCGAGCTCCGTGCCCCGGGTGCCCGGGACCGTTTGGAGGCAAAGCGGGACCGGCTAGGTCGTCCCCTTCATCTCCCCGAGCCCGGAAGGCGTGGGGAACTGCACCAACAATCTTTTCGTGGAGATCACGGCGTCCAGTTGGTTGAGCCCGAGACGCCCGAGAATGGCGTTGTAAGGCGAAGGGAGCCTGACGACGGTAAACATCATCAGGATGGTCGTCTGCCGAGGTGGGGATCCGGCGGTGACCGAGAGAGTGATCTCCCCTTCGACCCCCATGGAATCCCCTGTGAAACCTACCTAAGGGGTATGAACCGGTCTCAGCTGACCGTGGGACAAATTCATCCGAGAGAAAGCATCGTAAAAAAGTACGTCAACCGAGCTTCCACTATCCACCATGATTCGATGTACAGGATGCTTCGCGATGGTCATCTCGACCACCACGGCATCATTGTTTACATTATCATTATCCTTCCCCTCCTCGGGAGGGATGACATTCTCCGGGTTTCCGACTTCCCGGGCTCTCTTCGCCGCTCGTCCGACCCCGCGTGAGATCATGCCCACGGGCTTCTCCGTTGGGCGGTTATCGATTGCAGGAACTGGCGGTAAGGTTGCGAGCGGCTGCCCCTCCGGGGGGACCTCGTTCCTGACGAACTTC
Organism: Areca catechu; assembly: GCA_021397845.1. Taxonomy (NCBI): domain Eukaryota; kingdom Viridiplantae; phylum Streptophyta; class Magnoliopsida; order Arecales; family Arecaceae; genus Areca; species Areca catechu. Next base: position 165,054,496 of record CM038043.1, read on the forward strand.
CTGAGGTAGCCCCTCTTAATCAGCTCCTCGATCTCCCGCTTCAGGTTGCGACACTCCTCCGTGTCGTGACCATGCTCGCGGTGGAACTGGCAGTACTTCGATTTGTCCCGGATGGCCCTCGGGTTCTGAGGAGGAGGTCGGCGGAGGTAACGCTCACCCTCGATTTCCATAAGGATCTTCGTTCGAGGTGCGAGGAGAGGGGTGAACCTCCACTCCGGAGCGGCCTCGCCCCTCGGCCTTGGATTCGGGCGAGGGTCGGCAGATGGCCCGGGTTTCCGAGCTCCCGGGGTATCTATCGGGGGCGGCCTCTTTAGAGTTTTCCCATCCAACTCTCGACCGGTGCGGTCGGCCTCCTCCGCCCGGATGTACTTGTGGGCGCGGAGGAGGAGCTCGGAGTACGTCCTAGGCGGCTTCATGTCCAGGGAGTAGGTCAGGCGGGACGTCTTGAGCCCGCGCTTCAAAGCCAGCATGGCGATGGGCTCGTCCAGGCTGTAGATTTCCAGGGCTGCGGTCTTGAACCGGGTGATGTAGTCCCGGAGCAGCTCCTAGTCCTGCTGGCGGATGGAGAAGAGGCTGTCCACCTCTCTCGGCACCTTTCGACAAGCGTCGAAGTGCGCCACAAACTTTCCTTCTAGCTGGTGGAAGGAGCAAATGGATCCGGGCTCGAGGCGGATGAACCAGACTCGAGCGGCCTTCCGGAGGGTGCCCGGGAAGGCGATGCACAAAAGAGCGTCGGTGGCCCCCTGGACTCTCATGAGAGCTTTGTAGCTCTCCAGATGGTCCAGAGGGTCGGTGGTCCCGTCGTAGGGATCCACCTGCGGCATGCGGAACCGTTTTGGGATTGGCTCCGCCTGGATTTCTTCAGAGAAGGGGGGACGGGAGTCATAGCCCGCCGGGTCCGTCGACGAGTTATGCAGGTCGGCAAATCGGCAGGCGAACTCCGCTAACTTGCACTCGTGCTCCTCCAGGCGCCTCTCGGCCTGGCACCTGATGGCTTCGTCGGTGGAGTCTTCCACCGAGGCCGCCGGTGAAGGGGGCGCCGATCGGTCTCGGCGCGAAGTCAGGCCTCAGCATCGCTTGCCGCGATGCGCCGTTTCGGCTTCATTGACCAGGGATCGACTCTCATGATCCTCCGAACCGAAGTAGTTTCTTTTTGCGGGAGCTTGTTGGCTACCGCGGGGGTTGGAGACTGCCCTCGGGTGGGATGGCCTGCCCTGGATGGAGCGCAGGCTCCCACGCTGTCCCGCGACTCGGGCCACGGGGGTCCCTGGTTGCGGCTGCGTGGCCAGGGACCACTGCTGATGCTGGAGCTGCCGGACCGCCGAGGTCAAGGTCTGCAGCTGTTGGATGACGGCCGCAAGGGGCCCGTCTGTTGAGGTCGGTTATGGTGGAAGAGGAGGGGGAGCTGGAAGCTCCCTCTCCGAGCTATGGGCCCCCTGAGGGGAGGGAACCTCCCCCACACGGCTGGTGGACGCCTCGCGCCCACGAGTGACCACCATTGTCAGGGAGCGCGATACCTGCAGAAAGCTGGCTCCCGCTAGGGGGTGTTGTCCTGCCCCCCTACCTGGCGCGCCAATCTGTTGCCGATCTCGTCGCCGCGCCCGTGCCTCGGATCCGTCGATCCTACCTGACCGCCTGGCTTCCGGAGCCTCCCTGGCTGGAGCGGACCTGCAAGAGAGGGTTAGGAGACCCTGGCCGGGGATCCCGGCGAGGGAGCTCCGACGGTCAATTCAGTAGACGACGAGAAGGAACAGATTCTCCAAGACGGGCCCCCGAAGGAGTCCCAGACTCAGAGAATTTACTAGCAAGAAAGGTGCTATAGGGACCAAAAACTCGGCCGGGCCTCCTTGTCGAGCTCACGCCAAGCGATCCCCTCTCGGGACCCTGGATCTCACTCTCGGAGCGGGGCTTTTGGCCTCTGTTTCTAGCTTGTCCCTTGCTCTTTTTTTTGCTTACCTTGTCGTCCCCAGTTTCCTTCCTTTTATCTCCTCCCGTTGTTCGCCTGTCTTCTCCTCCTGGGAGGCTCCCCTTCCCATCCTTTTCTCTCTCCCCCTTTTGGTGTTGAGGGCCAGGCGGCTTCCCAACCTCGTTCGCCGAGCCCAGCGGGGAAAGGGCAAAGGCAGAAGGGGGGTGGCGTCAGTAAGGCGGCCGGTCAGACCTCGGGCCCCGTGAGAGCACTCTCCTTCCCAGGTGTAGGCGCCATCCGTTTACGGGCCCTGTTTTGTCAGAACCGCGCCTCTCGACTGCGGGACCTGTCGGGCCGATGTAAGCGGTGTTTCGTGTGCCGCCGCCATCCGTACGGAGTGCCGCCTGTGATGCGCACGGCTCGAGGGCAGACCTCGAAACCTGTGCCTCTTTCTTTGGGATCTTCTCCGTACGGACGTCCTGACCTCGGCCGAGGTGGACCCCTCTTGGCTGGACACCTGGCGAGGTGGCAGGAGATCGCCTGGCTTCGACCGAGGTGGACCCGTCTCCGGGGGCCACCTGGCGAAGGAGCGAAGGATCGGCCGACCTCGGCCTAGGTGGACCCCTCCCGGGTGGACACCTGGCGAGGTGGCAGGAGATCGCCTGGCTTCGACCGAAGTGGACCCGTCTCCGGGGGCCACCTGGCGAAGGAGCGAAAGATCGGCCGACCTCGGCCTAGGTGGACCCCTCCCGGGTGGACACCTGGCGAGGTGGCAGAGGTCGCCCGGCTTCGGCCGAGGTGGGGCCACCTGGCGAAGGAGTGAAAGATCGGCCGACCTCGGCCTAGGTGGACCCCTCCCGGGTGGACACCTGGCGAGGTGGCAGAGGTCCCCCGGCTTCGGCCAAGGTGGGGCCACCTGGCGAAGGAGCGAAAGATCGGCCGACCTCGGCCTAGGTGGACCCCTCCCGGGTGGACACCTGGCGAGGTGGCAGAGATCGCCTGGCTTCGGCCGAGGTGGGGCCACCTGACGAAGGAGCGAAGAATCGGCCGACCTCGGCCAAGGCAGACCCCTCCTGGGTGGATGCCTGGAGAGGTGGCAGGAGGAGCCCCGAACCGAGCTCGACTTCGGTGAGGGCGGTATTGTCTCGGGAAGTCGTCTGGCGAAGTAGCCTTGCCAAGCTCGATCTTGGCAATGTAGCGCTGACTCGGCCGAAGAAAGCTCCATGTGGCTCGACCATATCTGACGGTATCTGAGCCCGGCCACGTCATCGTTACGGCCGTAACAGGAGTAATTACGGTGCTGTCGTGGAAAGACAGAAATTTAGCACAATAATGACCATGATCATCGGTACTTCGTGAGGCGATTCTCCAAGCCAGTGCGGATGAGCCACGTGGACACATCTAAGGAGCAGTTATTGCTGGCATGGAATTCAGAGCGGCCATGGTAAAAGCGAGGCATCCCCTTCATTGATGGTCGACACGTGGTGCAGATCCGTCGGTGGAGATGCTGTAACGGTACGGTTAGGCATTCGATCACTTCGAAATGAAAGGCAGATTTTTCCAAAACGCCTCATCTTTCAAATCTCACGTGCCCGCCATCGTACCAAAGTTTCTTGTTCTCTCCCGGCCATCTTAGACTCCCCCAATTAACCAAGTTCGTCTCTTTCTTCCCCCGTCTCCCAGCAGGGTAGGATTTTCCTCTAAGCTTAGGGTCTTCTCGGACGTAGACCGTCTTCCTCTTCTTCTTCAGCCTTCATCTTTCTCATCCTTTTAGATGTCTCGTTTCGACCCCCACTTCCGTCCCTCAACCAACCAGAATGAGACGGGGCCTTCTAGGCCGAGGCCACCTTCTTCCTTCGATGAGGAAGAGGAAGAGATGCGCTTCGAGTTTAGCAGAAGGCGCCCCCCCACCGGAATAGTCATTAGGGAGCCCAGAGCTAACCCCCCTCCTCCTCCTCCACCTGAATTCACCCCCGAACCTCCTCGATCAACAGGTATTGGCGGGGTTGTTTCGACAATCTCTGCTGAGGAACTGGTGACCATCCGAGATGTCTATGGCATCCTGCACTCTGTCCGACTCTCGGTCCCTCGACCGGGGGAACGAGTCACCTCCAGTGGCCCGGGCTGGATCGCCCTCTACGAAGTGACCTTCGCAGTGGGACTTCGATTTCCCTTCCATCCTTTCTTTCTTTCAGTGCTGAGCAATTACCGTCTCGTCCTTGCTCAACTTGTCCCGAATGCTGTAAAGACCATCTTTTGCTTCATAGTACTCTATCACTTTCACGGGATTGTAGTCCATTTTTCCTTGTTCAGGATGTTTTTTACCTTGAAGCGTCACCCTTCTGAGAAGGGGTGGTGGTCCATTTCTTCTCGCCCAAGGGGTATTAAATTCGAACTTCCTTCTTCCATCAAAGGATGGAAGAACAAGTACTTTTTTGCATCGATCGAGGGAGTCGACTGGGTTTGGAGTGACCTAGACCGGTCCCCTAACTGAGACTCCGTGGTCGAAGCAGCTGACCGAGAGGTCTTTGAGCACCTCCGCACCATCCAGATTCCTTCCTCGAGGTTCTGCTATCAGAGCAGAACCTCTCTGAGGTCGGGGTCGACCCAACGAGAGAGTTGGGTGAGTTCGGCTCGAACTTTTCTCCTTGGGCTTTTCCTTTTGTCTTTCTGAGCTTGGAGCTAACTTTCTTCCTTCTGTATGCAGGTATGAAGTTCTTATTGGATGACCTGCTCTTGATCACCAAGAAGAGGGGTCCTTTAGCGGTGGTAAGCGAGTCCCCCTCGAAGAGGGCTCGCGACAAAAGTGGCGCGGTGACCGCTCCCGCCGCTCTGATTGAGCCGAGCAGGAGGGAAGCCGAGATTGTCCCTGAACAAGGAAGGAGGGCGATCGAGGTGAAGCCTGAGCTGGGCCAAAGGGCTACTGAGCCCGTGCTAGAGCGGCCGAGGTGGCGAGAGCCCATCCCGGCCCTGGAGCCTGAGGTGGTCGTCCGGGCTAGGGCCGCTGCCGTAGCCGCCACAGTGTTGTCTCCTCCTCCCCCAGAGATCATTGTCATTGAGGAAGAGGAAGAGCAAGGGGGAATAGAGCCGATGCCGGGGGCACCGTCCGAGGAGGTGCCGAGCTCCCATCATGCCCCTGAAGCTTCTTCTGCTGGTAGAGTGGGCGACTCCGCATCTGGGGAGAGCAGGAGGGAGAGGGACTACTGCCGAGTCCCTTTCAAACTGGCGCCAAATGTCTCCCTGGTCCGGGACTAGGGTCAGGTGGAGCGCATGATGGATTTTGCAATCCAGTCATGCGACGGAGGGAGAAGACTGGAAAACTTCTGGGGGATGCAATCGGCAGCACATTCCTCCAGCTCTTCTCGGTAAGCAACTTCATCTGCTTCATTTCTTCCTTCTCTCTTCTACATTGGTTGCTAAGACTTTCTTTGATGCAGCTCGGTGCTGAGCTCCTTCTAATCAGAGATTGCTGCAATAACTGGTTGAAGAAGGACCGGTAGCGAGAGGCGGAGCTCGAGTCTTTGAAGACCGAGCTAAGGCAGAAGACTGACGATGCCTGGAAGGCAAGTCAGAAGAATAAGGAGCTTCGAGGGGAGCTCGCAAGTGCCGAGAGGCACTTAAAGAAACTTCAGGAGGGCCTTGACCAGGAACGGAGCCGTTCGAAGAGCAAGGCAGAGGAACTCAAGGCCACCGAGTCGAGGCTGGCCGAGTTTAATGCCGAAGCTCTTCGGTAGAAGGGGCGTGCTTAATCTTTCCAGGCCAAGCTGGAGGCGGCAAGGGAGAGATTGATCACCGCCAAGAAGAGGGTCATCGCTGCTGAGAAGGAGGCGGCGGCCGAGGCGACGGAGGCAGCAAAGGAGGCTACCAAGATGGTCGGCCAAGCCGAAGCCACCAAGAAGGGAGCCGCGGAGGCCGTGGCGAGGTACAAGGCTTCGGAGGATGACACGTGTTCGGCAAGCATACCAGTCGTGCAAGTAATACAGGATAGTAATCCAATGCCGTTCTCTAGGATCAGAGACAATCATCCAAATTATAATACCTACTTATATTATTTGAAAAATTGATTTCGAGTAAAAAATTAATTAATTAATTAATTAAATTAAAAATTTAAACATACTATCAAACTATGGTGGTCGCAAAGTTTTAGAAGAAGAAAAAATCTAGAATAGCTAAGGCATCGAGAATTTAACCAAATTGATGTGATAATTAATTCTGAATATGCTAATTTGATTTTCTGGTTTTACAAGGCAGCAGGTTTTCTTAATTGATTAATGCACTTTCGTTCAAATTGCACTAATCCTATCCAAAATTATTAACCACGATGGTTAAGACGTGATTAAATAATTCAGATGCATTAAATTTTTATATTCCTAATTACTGTATAGATCAGTCCTAGTATTCATATAGGATTTAAATCTATGGATTTCTTTTACTTTTCAACCTAGAAATTTAATAGATCAATTAAACTCTAGATAAAATTCATTAAGAAATTAATCAAATCACCCAAAGCATTACGATCACAAAAGAAACCTTAAGTAAAAACAGAAAATTAAATTAGCCATTGAAATCCATAATCACCACATCAGTTAAATTCCTAAGCCTTAGCAGAAATAATTAGTTGCACATATTTGGATTGAAAATAAAATAAAGACAAGAAGAATATAAATCAAATAAATTCATGACTAATTAATTTTTTCTTGTCTTTAATTAATTTTCTACGTTGATGTTCTTTCTCTCTTCTCTTTTTCTTCTCGCACTGTCTTTTTCTTTTCTTTTCTAAGTTGCGTCTGTCCTTTTTTTTTTTTTTTTTTTTTCTTTCCTGCAGACCGCCGCCTCTTTCTCCTTCCGTGCATGCTATCTCTTTCCCTCTATGTGATCTCTCTCTCTTTTTTCCCATGCACATCACTTCTTCTCCCCCGTCACATCTTTTTCTTGATTTTCCACACGTTTTTCCATTTTGCCCTTCACGTTGCTATTCCTTCTTATCTCCAACACCACCTGACATTTTTTTTTTTTATGTGTTACATTTTTTTTTTCACGCGATTTCTTTCCTCCACGCCATTGGCTTCCTAATCTCTTTCTCTGGTTCTCGATTTTAGGCTGGGCCTCCTTTCTTCTTGATCCATTTTACTTTTAATACTCTTCTAGCATTCATACCTAAAATAAATAAAATAATTACATACAAATAGGCTGCAAATATTATTAAATTAATAATAATTAAATCAAATTTTTATATAATTAAGATCCAAATATTTTTATATAAATCGCATTCATCAGAAAAATTCATCACCGAGTTCCATGAGATAGCATCGGACTCCTTCTACAAGGGCTTCATGTACCTCCACTCCAGGGTGGGGGGCTTCATCTCAGATAAGGGCCGGAGACTCCTCAAGTACCCTGGGGCTCTGGACGAGGAGCCGACCCTAGACTTGGGCATGGCTGAGGAGCTGGCTGCAGCCTCCAAGCCCGCTCCGCCAGTGGTGGTCACCGAAGCTGAAGCCGCGCAGCCTGAGGCCCCGGAAGGTGACGTTCCGCCGGCACACCATTCCGGGAAGGGACCGGCCGCATAGAGTAGGAACCCTTGTAGTTACTTTTCTTTTCTTTGTTTTTAGTCTGGGCTATCCGACATATCGAGACCCAGAAACACTTGTATTGAGCTTTTTGCTATCAACGAAGTACTTTTTCAGTCATCTCTGGCCTGGAACTTCTTCTTTCTTTTCTTCTCCCATCTCTTTTTTTTTTGTCCCGAACATGCAATGAATTTAGAGAGTTCTTCAACTTGCCAAGTTGTTCCCACCCCATGGGTGAGGCAGCCGGAAGATTCTGAGTGCTTGGATGGATGAGATCCGCCTGGTTCTGGCCGGAACCAGCTTCGAGTGTGCACGGCAAGGTCGAGCTCGGAGATTGCACTTGTTGAGTATGTCGGGTGATTGCAGGGCTCCGATCTTCAGGAGTTTCTGGGCCTGAGGTGTTGGGTTGTCCGATCTTTGATGCCAAAGAGCTGGACTCCAAGATTTGGTGCCAACCTGACCGGTCTTTGGTGCCAGAGAGCGTGGTGGTGTCGGAGAGCGTGGGATCCGGGCTTGAGTGCCGGAGAGTTGGACTCCGGGCTTTGGTGCCGGAGAGCTGGACTCCGAGCTTTGGTGCCGGAGAGCATGGGATCCGGGCTTTGGTGCCGGAGAGCATGGGATCCGGGCTTTGGTGCCGGAGAGCGTGGGATTCGGGCTTTGGTGCCGGAGAGCGTGGGATCCGGGCTTGAGTGCCAGAGAGCTGGACTCCGGGCTTTGGTGCCGAAGAGCTGTGCTCCAGGCTTTGGTGCCGGAGAGCTAGGCTCCGGGCTTTGGTGCCGGAGGACTGGACTCCAGTGCCGGGGGACTAGACTCCGGGCTTCGGTGCTGGAGAGCTGGACTCCGGGCTCTGGTGCCGGAGAGCTGGACTTCGGGCTTTGGTTAAGAAGGGCTGGACTCCGGGCTTTGGTGCCGGAAAGTTGACTCCGAGCTTTGGTGTTGGAGGATTGGACTCCAGGCTTGAGCATGCCAGACCTCGAGCCGAGCAGCAACATCCCTGCAAGGTAGAAATATTTTGCATAAAAGGGGATCTTTATCATTATTAGGAAAAGGCCTTACATTACTGATAGTATATTCTCAAGTTGCAGGCATTCCATGTCCACGGGAATCTGGCACCGTCCATACTCGTAAGATAGTAAGCTCCATGTGGAAGAGCTTTGACCACCTTATAGAGGCTTTCCTAGTTCGGTAAGAGCTTGCCACACTTTCGGGGTTGAGACGCTTCAGCTCGGCGTAGTACCAGGTTGCCGGGGTGGAAGACCTTCGGCTTTACCCACACATTGTAGTACCGGGCCACATGCTATCGGTAAGCCGCCATCCGGAGTTGGGCCTTGTCCTTGGTTTCCTCAAGGAGGTCCAGGTTGAGAAGGCGTGCTGGATTCTCTGCTTCATTGTACTCTGTGTCCATAGTGTGGGCACGTCGAGTTTTACTGGAACAATGGCTTCTGAGCCAAAAGTGAGGTTGAAAGGCATTTCGTCCATTGCCATCTTGGGTGTTGTGTGGTAGGCCCAGAGAATGCTGGGAAGTTCTTCTGCCCACCTGCCCTTGGCTTGGTCTAGTCTAGTTCTGAGCCCTTGAAGAATGGTTCGATTGGTCACTTTGGCTTCTCCATTGGTTTGGGGATGAGCCACTGAGGTGAAACGATGCTGGATGCCGAGCTTGGCACAAAATTCTTCAAACTCCTGGTTGTCGAACTGCTGCCCGTTATCAGTGATGACACTGTGGGGAAGCCCAAAGCGGCAGATAATCGACTTCCAGAAGAATTGATGGACCTTGGCTTCCGTGATCCGTGCTAGTGGCTCTGCTTCTACCCACTTGGTGAAGTAGTCAATGGCCACTATCAAAAACTTTCGTTGCCCGGAGGCAGGGGGAAATGGATCTAAGATGTCCATTCCCCACTAGGCGAACGACCATGGAGAGGAGAGCTGGGAGAGTGGTGCCACTAGTTGACGTTGTATGTGGGCGTGGCACTGGCACCGGTCACACCTCTTCATGAAGTCAGCGGCATCCTCCCTTATAGTCTCTCAGTAGTATCCTTGTCGGAGGGCCTTGTACACAAGAGTCCTCCCCCCCGACATGGTTTCCGTAAAGGCTTTCGTGTATCTCTTGGAGCATGAAGGTTTCCTCTGAAGGTCTCGGGCATTTTTGGAGTGGATAGGAATAGGATCGGCGGTAGAGCTGTCCTTCCATGAGAATGAACCGCAAAGCCTTCTTGTTAATAAGGCCGGCCTCTGCTCGATCTTCTGGCAGAGTGCCATCGGTGATGTATCTGATATACCTATCCATCCAGCTCGGCTCCGGGGTGACTTGTTGCACCTCTACAGGAGCGTCATTGCTTGGATTTTCTAGGTACTCGATGTAAGCGCGCCCCAGTGACGAGTCCGATAAGGTTGCAAGTCTAGATAGTGTATCGGCACAATCATTCTCACCTCGGGGGATATGAGAGATGCTAAAGCATCGGAAACCTGTTGTGCTTGAGTGGACCTGCTCCAAGTACTTCATCATCTGGGGATCTCTGGCTTCATACTCTAAGGAGACTTGTCCGCCACCAGTTAGGAGTCGGTGAAGACCTTCAGGCTTCGTACACCCAGCTCATGGAAGACCCTGAGGACCGCGAGGAGTGCCTCGTACTCCGCCTGGTTGTTTGTTGCGGCGAACTTGAAACGGGGGTACATTCAGCTACAACTCCATCACTGTTGGCGAGGATGAGACCTGCATCGCTTCTACCCGCATTGGACGCACCGTTGACATTGAGGATCCAGGACTCCTCCTCGACTCCGGGCTCCACTTGGTGCTTCGGGGCAGTCTGCTCTAGCTCTTCGGCAAGTCCCGCACACTCGACCAGGAAGTCGGCCAGCACCTTGGCCTTCTGAGATGACCTTGGTCAGTATGCAATGTCAAACTCACTGAGCTTTAGTGCCCACTTGGCCAAACATCCTGATGTGTTGGGATGACTGAGCACAGCCCTCAGGGACTGGTCCGTCAAGATCGTGATTGGATACGCTTGGAAGTATGGCCTGAAACGCTGAGCAGACATGATAAGAGCAAAAATGAGTTTTTCAGATTGGGTGTACCTGATCTCAGCATCCCGGAGGATCTTGTTGGTGTAGTACACCAGCTTTTGGGACACATCCTGATCTGTGCAGACGAGGACCGAACTGACAGCTCCAAGGGTGACCGTCAGGTATGGCAGGAGCTCCTCTCCTATCTCCGGCCTGGAGATCTGTGGTCGAAGGCCATCTTGCACTCCTCTATCCAGGTGAAGTCGTTCATCTTACACAGCACCTTAAAGAAAGGAAGGTGTCTGCCGACCTCGAGATGAACCGGCTCAGTGCGGCGATCCGATCCATCAGGCGTTGCACTTGCTTCTTTGAGGTCGGGTGCTCCATGTCGATGATCGCTTGAACCTTCTCTGGGTTCACCTCGATTCCTCTTTGGGTCATCATGAAGCCAAGAAACTTTCTGGCTGCTACTCCGAAAGCATATTTTGCTGGGTTTAGCTTCATCTTATGCTCCCGGAGGTTTTGGAAAGCCTCCGTAAGGTCGACAACGTGGTCTGACCTCGGCTTGCTCATGACGAGCATGTCGTCCACATAGACTTGCATGTTCCTGCCGATCTGGTCCATGAAGACCCGATTGACCAGGCGCTGGTATGTGGCACCAGTATTCTTCAAGTTAAATGGCATCATCTGGTAGCAGTACATCCCTCGGTCAGTGACAAAGGCAGTGTGCTCCTTGTCATCTGGATACATCCAGATCTAGTTATATCCAGAGAATGCATCCATAAAGGAGAGCAAGCGGTGCCTCGAGGTGGCATCCACTAACTAGTCGATCTTCGCCAGAGGGAAGCTATCCTTCGGAAAAGCTCGGTTGAGGTCAGTGTAGTCCACACAGATCCTCCACTTCCTATTATTCTTCTTTACCATAACCATATTTGCCACCAGCTCGGATAATGCACTTCTCGAACAAAGCCAGCTGCAAGGAGTTTGTCCACCTCCTCGTTGATCACCCTTTGCCTCTCTGGTGCAAAACTTCTTTTCTTTTGTCGTACAAGACGATACTTTGGGTCGTTGCTCGGCTTGTGGGTTAAGATCTCAGGTGGGATCCCAGGCATGTCGGCCACCGTCCAAGCGAACACATCGGTGTTCACCCGGAGAAAATCTAGTAGGTGGGCTCGCTCATCATCTTGCAGCTGCACCCCAATCTGCACTATCTTCGCTGGGTCGGTTCCAAGAGGATACGACAGCAGGCGCTCGACCGGGCCTCCTCTGGGGTCCTGCGCCCTTTGGTCGAGGTCATCTGCACTAGGGTTGTCCTCGGCAACCTTGGCCCCGGGAATGGTTTTGAGGCAATGTTGGATTGGCTGAGGTGCCCCCCTCATCTCCTCGACGCCGTAGGGAGTTGGAAACTGTACCAACAGTCACTTTATGGAGATGACCGCATCGAGCAGATTGAGCCCGGGTCGGTCAAGGATCACGTTGTAGGCTGAGGGGAGGCTAACAACTGGAAAGGTCATCATTACAGTACTCTATCGAGGTGGTGTCCCGGCAATAACAGGGAGAGTGATATCCCCCTCGACTCCTACAGAGTCACCTATGAAACCAACGAGGGGTGTATACACTGGTCTGAGCTGAGTAAATGATAGATTCATCCTGGAGAAAGCATCGTAAAAAAGCACATCCATGGAGCTCCCACTATCAACCATGATGCATTTTACAGGATGCTTTGCGATCGTCATCTCGACGACCACATCATCATTATTTATCCTTTTATTTTCATCCCCACCTTCCCTCACAAATGGAAGTACATTCTCAAAATTTTCCCCACCCAGGGCCTTCTTGGAAGCGCGCTCGACTTCCCAGTATATCATCCCCACCAGCTTCTCGGTAGGGTGGTTATCAACTGTAAGGACTGAAGGGAGAGCGGCGAGCGCCTGAGGTTCTACTGGGGGTCTGTCCCCCACAAACCTTTCGAGGTAGCCCCTCTTTACGAATTCTTCAATCTCCTTTTTGAGATGCCGGCATTCCTCGGTGTCGTGGCCATGGTCGCAATGGAACTGGCAGTACTTTGTCCTGTCGCGACCGGTAGATTGCTTCAGCGAAGGTGGGGCCTCAGATAGCGTTCACCCTCGATCTTCATGAGGATCTTCGTCCTTGGGGCGGGAAGAGACGTGAAACTCTCTTCCGGGATGGGATCTCTCCTCAGATTCGGCCTCTGGCGGAAGTTCGGTGCGGACGAATGGCTTCCACGTCCCGAGGGCCTCCTCGAAAGCTGGCTTCTTCAGAGGCCTTCCATCCAGCTCCCTCCTCATGCGATTCACCTTCTCGGCGCAGATGTACTTCTGGACTCGAAGGAGGAGCTCGGAGTAAGTTTTGGGGGATTTCTTGTCGAGAGAGTAGGTCAGGTGGGAGGTCCTGAGCCCTCTCTTCAGTGCCAACATAGCAACTGGCTCGTCAAGGTTGTAGATCTCCAATGCGGCAACCTTGAAACGGGCCACGTAGTCCCGTAGGAGCTCATGATCCTGCTGCCTGATGGAAAAAAGGCTTCCGCCTCCCGTGGCACCTTCTAGCAAGCATCGAAGTGAGCCACGAACTTTCACTCTAGCTGAGCGAAGCAACTGATGCTCTCCAGCTCTAGGCGGGTGAACCACACCCGGGCTACTTTCCGGAGAGTAACAGGAAAGGCGATGTAGAGGAGAGCATCGGTCGTGCCCTGGACTCTCATGAGGGCCTTGTAGCTCTCAAGATGATCCAGGGGGTTGGTGGTCCCGTTGTAGGGATCCACCTGCGGCATGCGGAACCGGCTCGGAACCGGCTCCTCTTGGACTTCTTGGGAGAAAGGGGGACGGGTGTCATAGCCCGCTAGCTCGCTGGTGGAGCCTTGCAAATTTGCAAACTGGCGAGATAGCTCCGCCAGCTTATGCTCCTGCTCCTCCATGCGCTTCTTTGCCTTGCACCTGATGGCCTCATCGATTGAACCCTCCGTGGAGGCCAACTGGAGCGAAGAAGGTGACATGTGAGGGGTGTCACGACGGAGAATCTTGCCTCTTCGAACACAGCGATGTTTAGCAGCGACCCGTTCCAAGGTCGAGGACCGGCTTTCTCGATCGGTAGATCCGATCCGTTGCCTCTTCGCCGGTGTCTGGTGGCTTTCCCGGTGGTCAGTGGTGGCCCGCAGCTGCGAAGGCCTTCCTTGAAAGGAGTGCAGGCTATCACGGGTGCTGCGGCATGGGTCGCGGGAGTCCCTGGCTGCTAGTGGGTGGCCAAGGACCGGTGCTGATGCTGGAGCTGGCGCACTGCTGCAGTGAGAATCTGCTTTTGCTGGGCGAGTGCGGCCAGTTGAGTGTCCGTCGGAGATAGTTGAGCTGGAGTGGAGGGCTCCCCTTCTAGACTGTGCGGGTCCCCATGGGAAGGGGAATCCCCTGCACGGCTGGTGGAGGCTTCTCTCAATCGCGTCGTCACCATCCTCCCGGTGTGCTGGGTTGGATCAAGATGTGTCCTGCCCCCCTTCCTGGCATGCCAATCTATTGCCGCCAAGATCATCGTGGCCTGTAGCTGAGGTCGAGGTCGGGACGCGCTCCTGTCGCTCGGGATCCTGCTCGAGCACCCGGTCCTACAAAATAAAGTCAGTGATCCGAGCCGGGGATTCCGGCGAGGGCACTCAATGGTCAAGTCAGTAACGATCCAGAGGAACAGATCCTCCTGATCGAGCTCCGAAGGTGGACTCCATGCTAGGAAAATTTGTGATGTGAGAGAGTGCGAGTGGGCTTTCGAAGACGAAAATGTGTTGCATGAATGTAATTAAATCAAGACCTTTTTATATTCCATTTAAGATAAAAAGAATATTACCAAGGTGGTAACCCAATTGGTAGAGGCATTACCTCACTATCAACGAGTCATAGATTTGAAGCATAATTTTATGGATGACTCGATTAAATTCAAAATTTTTTTTAGAGCGTGCATTATCCTGAATGTCTCGAATCTATCCCCGTAACCATTAAATTAAAAAAAAAAAAAAAAAAAAAAAAAAAAAAAAAAGAAGGGGGTCCAGGGTGACCGTATTTCATTCTAGTTGAATAGATGCAGAATTTTCAACTGCCGGGACCTATCCAAGAAAACATTTAATTTTGCCCTTAAGTCAACTCACACATTAATGGTGAAATAAATCAGAGTGCTATTAAATTTTTAATGAGATGTAGCCTGCAATGCTCTTTTCATAGACCACTGTCATGGGGGATTTCAAACTTTTCGCTTTTAGAAACTTTTGGTACATTCGTCAAACGCCTGGGAAATAATTTTGAAGGATGGCAACCCTAGCTTACTAATCTCACTCGTGTTGAAATTATATAAGTTGCTATATTGGACCTTACTAAAAAAAAAAAAATAGCAGGAAGATATTATTTAGCTTTCTTGATTTTAGATAAGTGTGTGAGATATATGTAATGTATAGTTGATATAGGATTAAATAGGTACATGCATAAGTCCTCGTATACCGTTCAAACCTTAGCATCCATGTTAGACTAATAGTCTAAATCTATTTAAATCCAATAACAGATACTAAAAATCTAATCACAAATATTATGATCAAGTCTTGACCAATCAAAATGGGCTTATGATGCAGTATTCCCAATCCATAGAAATTCTCACATACTATTCGCATTTAAGCATTTACATCCTTACCCAACTAATTAAGGATCCAAATCCAATCAAATTTAATCATAAGTACAAAAAAATCCTATCATAAATACTATACTCAATCTTTTAGTCGGTCTATATGGGCCTGTGTTGTAGCTTTCCCTATTCCAAATGGCCATGGATCAAATTTGATTTGATATAATCGGTAACAATTCAGGATTTTATCTAAAAGAGACTAACTAGATGATATTATTTTAATTCTTATATAAATAATTAAGATCTATCTAGTATATATCCAAGATTTTTTTTTACTTTTCTTCTTTCGTTTACCCATTTTCTTTGCAGTGGGCTTTGTAGACTATTGTTATTTTAGTGAAACAGTTCATGATTTTGATGATTTCTAATGGTCTTTTCACTTTTTTACCGTCATTTTCGTAAAGAAGGATAAAAGATTAAATATAGACCATTTAAGCTCAAATTAGTGTTTAAGCTCCAATTAATGTTATAGCTTTAAAGCATTGAAAATTTTATTTTTTTTAAAAAAAATAATTATTTTAAATTTAAAAAATTGTAAATAAATTATTGTGAATCAAGAAATACTATAAAATATACTATTGTGGTATAAAATAGCTAAATATGATTTTTTTTATTATCTTTTTTTCTCCAAATGTGTTAATGCCTTCCCATTTTATATAACTATAGTTGAGCTTTCCTCCATTTTTATATAATAGCCATATTAGTATATTACTTTTCTAGAATAATGACTAGGCTGGGATATTGTAAGTATTTATTAGCCAATTCAAGCAAAAAATCCTATGCAAGCTAGTATTTTCTATAAAAAAAATTATAAATTTTGATAACTATAGTGTTCATGATTGAAAAGTCTACTATAAATTTTAAATGAAAATAAGCAATAAATTATTGTAAATCCTTCTTGATGTGACGGGACCACTGACATAGAGCGACCGTTGACATGGAGCCCCTCTCGGACCTTGCTGGCGGCCACATTAGCAGCCGGTGCCAAATGAACGGAGAATTTCATGCGGCCCCCTCTAGTCTGCGCCCCTTGAGCCAGAGCGGTTCCCTAAGTCGAACCCTGGCCGAGGTCGCGCCCTCGTTCCTCGCGCCCCTTGCACTGGTGCGATTCCCCAAGTCAAACCCTGACTGAGGTCGCGCCCTCGTTCTTCACGCCCCTTGCATCGATGCAATTTCCAAGTCGAACCTCGGTCGAGGTCGTGGCCTCGTTCTTCGCACCCCTTGCACTAGTGCGGTTCCCAAGTTGAACCCCGACCGAGGTTGTACCCTCATTCTTCGTGCCCATTATGCTGGTGCGGTTCCCAAGTCGAACCCCGGCCAAGGTCGCACCTACGGTAGGAGTCAGTCTTCTCCACTCGACGCCGACCCCGAGGTCCAAGTCAACCTCTTCCCGGGGGACAGGTGTCAACATTTTGATGGACGCAAACGTTCCTACGACTACTGCGAGGCAGGCGGGCAACGGTGCTGGCATGCGCCACCACCACCCTCTCCCTATCCCGATTTCGAGAAACTGGCATGCCTGGCGGGTGACAGCACGCCGCTTGAGACGTCTGAAGGAATGGCTTCCCCTTCAAAGCACGCCGACCGCGCCCCTGCGAGGTGTCATTCCGCCAAGGCACGCCGATCCATGGGAGAGCATCCCCCCAGAACAATTGATCTCTCGAACCACTGTCGGTGCCACCTGAGAAAAGAAGCTCTGCTGCCCACTACCTGTACCATCCGAAAAAGGAAGGGCTCACCAGAGGTTCATATATTCAAGAACAAGACTGCATTCCTATGCCCATGAAACACAATGAACAAAGCATAATGCTTAGCTTTATAGAATTTGGAAATGGTGATCCTTCATGATGTTATTTGTGGCATGTAAAACATATGGTTAGTTTTCTGCTATAAGTTGGCAAGAAAGGCAGAAGTGATTGATCGTATTACTTGAAAACTTCTTGAGATGATTTTATGCAATCAACCTAGCTTAATTAGTTAGATCACCAGTTCTTCAAGTACAGGAAACAGAAATAATCTACTAAAGAAAAGAACAATAAATAAAGAAAAAGAACAAGGAGACTTATATCTACTATTTAATCTGCAACTAAATCATAATGACTACAATTGATTGCCTACACAAGAAGGCCATCTAAGATTGCTGCCATTAGAAATAGTTGAATCAGCAAAACATACATCCCAAAATCATCATAGCCTCCATATACAAACCTTAAACCAATTTCAAAATAGGTTAGAAAGCTTCTTTACCCTCTAAGCAGTCAAGCACCTGATAACAAAAAGACAACAAAACAGGTAGAGCATATTTTTCTTAGCGGTATGCAATTACCAAGTTATTTAAGCCTAAACCCTGGCTCCTATACTTGGACTAATATAACATATAACTTTGGATAATTAACTACTTGACCAGAATGGTAACAATAAGCAATTGAAAACAACATTTGCTAGAATCCAAAAGGCAAAAGTACAGCTCATGCTTTGTATAGAATTGAAAGAGTCCAAAATTGTTACCAAGTGATGCATGAACCTCTACTCTCCTGTTGGTTCGCCAACATGCAGGGCTCCCCCAACAAGCCAGTGGGCTATAATGCCCGACCCCCCTTTTCCCAGAAAATCCAAGAGGAATCGATTCCAAGTCGGTTTCGTATGTCGCAGGTGGATCCCTACGACGAGACCACCGACCCCCTGGACCACCTGGAGAGCTATAAAGCTCTCATGAGAGTCCAGGGGGCGACGGACGCCCTCCTATGCATCGCCTTTCCGGCCACCCTCCAGAAGGCCGCTCGAGTCTGGTTCACCCACCTCGAGCCTGAAGCATCAACTCCTTCCAGCAGCCAGAGAGGAGGTTTGTGGCCCACTTCGATGCTTGTCGAAAGGTGCCACGGGAGGTGGATAGCCTCTTCTCCATCTGGCAGCAAGACCATGAGCTCCTGCGGAACTATATAACCCGCTTCAAAACTACTGCCCTGGAAATCTATAATTTGGATGAGCCTGTCGCCATGCTGACATTGAAGCGAGGGCTTAGGACCTCCCATTTAACATATTCTTTAGATAAGAAGTCACTCAAGATGTACTCTGAACTCCTCCTCCGCATCCATAAGTACATCCGTGCTGAGAAGGCTGACCGCACCAGAAGAAAACTGGATGGGAAGCCTTCGAAGAAGCCTAACCTAAGGGATGTGCCTAGAATGCGGAAGCCCAGGCTGCATGCAGACTTCTGGTCGGGACCGAAGCCGAAGAATGGTCCCGTCCCCGAGCAGACCTTCACTCCCTTCCTAACTCCGAGGACAAAGATTCTTATGGAGATCGAGGACGAGCGCTACCTTTGCCGACCTCCCCCTCAAAAGCTGTCAAGCAGTCATGACAAGACGAAGTACTGCCAGTTCCATCGCGACCATGGCCACGACACTGAAGAGTGCCGCAACTTGAAGAGGGAGATCAAAGACCTGATCAGGAGGGGCTATCTCTGGAAGTTCATGAGAAGTGAGGCTCCGACGAAGGATCAATCACTTGCGACCCTTCCCCTTGTTCCTATAGTCGACAACCGTCCCATGGAGAAGCCTGTGGGTATGATCTCTTAGGAAATAGGGCATGCACATCGAAGAGAGCCCGGGAGGGAGGAGATCTAGAAAATGTACTCCCCTTTGCGAAGGGGAAGGGAGGTGAATAAGAAAATATAAATAATGATGCTGTCGTGGTCGAGATGATCATCGCCAAGCATCCTGTAACCGTATTATGGTTGATAGTAGGAGCTCCATGGACATACTTTTTTACGATGCTTTCTCTCGGATGAACTTGTCTCATGATCGGCTAAGGCCAGTACACACCCCTCTCATGGGCTTCACTGGAGATTCTGTGGGAGTCGAGGAAGAAATCACACTCCCTGTCACTGCCGGGACTCCACCCCGGCAGAGCACAGTCATGATGACTTTCACTGTCGTCAAACTTCCGTCACTATACAATGCTATCTTGGGCCGCCCTGGGCTCAACCAGCTCGACGCGGTCATTTCCACCAAAAGATTATTGGTACAGTTCTCTACCCCTTACGGGGTGGGAAAGATGAGGGGGTAGCTCAGCCCATCCCACATTACTTACAGGCTGTCCTAGGAGCCTGGAGTGCCGAGCTCGACTCTAACGTCGACAACCTCGACCAAAGGGTGCAGGACCCTAGGGGTGGCCCCGTTAAGCGCCTGTTGACGTACCCTCTTGGCTCGAACCCACTAAAGATGGTGCAAATAGGAGCCTAACTACCGGAAGATGAGCAGACTCGCCTGCTGAGCTTCCTTCGGGTGAATGCAGATGTGTTCGCTTGGTCTACGGTGAATATGCCAGGTATCCCCCAAGATGTCATCACCCATCAGTTGAAGATTGATCTGAAGTGCCATCCAGTTCAGTAGAAGAAAAGGAGCTTTACCGCAGAGAGTCAGAGGGTGATCAACGACGAGGTGGAGAAGCTCCTCATCGCTGGCTTTGTCCGCGAAGTGCAGTACCCTAGCTGGCTAGCCAACGTAGTCATGGTCAAGAAAAATAACGAAAAGTGAAGGATCTGTGTGGACTACACCGACCTCAACCATGCTTGCCCAAAAGATAGCTTCCCTCTTTCGAAGATCGACCAGCTCGTGGACTTCACTTCGGGGCACCGCCTGCTCTCCTTCATGGATGCGTTCTTCGGGTACAATCAGATCCGGATGCACCTGGAGGACGAGGAGCATACTGCCTTCATCACGAACTGCGGGACATACTGCTACAAAATGATGCCCTTTGTTATAAAGAACGCGGGCACCACGTACCAGTGTTTGCTAAACAAGGTCTTCAAAGACCAAATCGACCGCAACATGCAGGTGTACGTGGATGATATGCTTATTATGAGCAAGCCGACCTCGGACCATGTTGATAACCTGACGAAGACCTTCCGCAACCTTCGTCTCCACCAAATGAAGTTGAACCCGACGAAGTGCACTTTTGGTGTGGCGGTAAGGAAGTTTCTTGGCTTCATAGTAACCCAAAGAGGGATTGAAGCCAACCCAGAGAAAGTCCAAGCAATCCTTGACATGGAGCAGCCCACTTCCAAGAAGCAAGTCCAGCAACTCACCGGCCGGATAGTAGCCCTGAGCCGGACATCTCACGATCTGCCGATCATTGCTGACCCTTCTTCAAGGTACTAAGAAAGATGCATGACTTTGCCTGGATGAAGGAGTGCCAGGAGGTGTTCGATGAGCTAAAGAAGACCCTGGCATCACCACCACTGCTGGTGCGGGCACCAGACTCAGAAGAAGACTTCAGAGCTCCATTTGGATCTCTGATTGACATTGCCCGAGAAATTAGGGTTTGTAATAAAGGTTGACATGGTCAACCAGTTTATTTATTTTATTTATTTCTTGAGTCACCATTTAAATTTTGTTGAGTCATGTTGACTCGGTGCAAGTCCCAATGTGGTTTCAATTTGGTCCAAAATGGTGCCACATTTCTCTTCCAATCAACTCAAGGTTCAAGCAAGTGGAGGCCACACTCCAAGCCACACGCCCAGCCACACTCCGAGCACACGCCAGAGTCCAGGAGGCGCCATAGAGGCATCCCAGTGTCATGGTCCCCACATCCAAAGAAGAAAAAATCAAATTGGAGGCTAAATTAAAGGAGGCGCCCACACCTGCCTAATTTACCTAAGCAAAGAAGGAAGAAAACTTCTCTTGGAGAAGAAATCAAAGAAGGACATCCAACCTACTCCTAATTGAAGTTCAAATCAAAATCAAAGAGCTTAACTTGGAGTGGAAGAAAAGAAGAAATACCATAAGAAGAAGAGGACTCCAAATCCAAATCCAACTCCAAAGGAGGTGCCATAAAAGTTCCAAAACAATTCCTTTATGGCCGTCCCAATTTTTTTTGGACTCTTGGTCGGCCAAGGGAGAGGATTTTCTACCTAATCTAGGGGTTGGAAGAGTTTAGTCCCACATGGGAATTTGTACAAGCTTGAAGAAAATTTTAGGTCTATATAATAGACCCCTCTTTGTAACTTTAGAAATCAATGAAGAAAAATTATTTTTGCTATTCTCTTGTGTTGAGTAACCTAGGTTTCTCTTCTTCCGCACTATTCTAAGTGTTGAGCTCCGTGAGGGGGTAATCCGGGTTCCATTGGAGCCTTGAGGAGGTGAGAGATCTCCATCTTTATCCAAAACCCTAGGTTAGCCACTTGAAATTCCAAAACCCTAGCCACCCTCCATTATTTTCATTCCATCAAACCCTAGATCCATCCATCTCCCACGGCCTCCCTCTCTCTACAAGTCCAGGCTGTCCACCTTCATCCAGATCCAGTCCGGCTACTTCAGATCCAGAGCAAGTTCCAAGGAAAATCACATCAGCATCTAGGAGAATCCAGTTTTCAGCAATTTCGATCTTCAAGTTCATCAACCTGGTAAATCTTTTCCTTGACTCTCTGATTCCATCAATTGTTTTTCTTCTCTTCCAGATCTTGAGTTCAGGAGAAGCCAACCCGCCAAAGGACCAGTATTGGAGGATCCATTACGAAGATATCCGACTCCGAGGATCCAACAATCTGCTCGGGAGAGTTCTTCCACCAAAATCTGTGAAGATCATTGTCTGGTTAGATAAACCTTCCCTTCTCTTTATTTCTGTTCTGTTGAAAGCTCGGAGTGAAACCCTAGGTCTGGGAGTTTCTCAACCCCCAGCGATCCGTTGCTTCTAAACTACTCTGATAATTTAGTTTCCTTAAAATTGTGCTTTCAATTATCATATTAGTATCTTTCAATGTTAGGTTAACTTTTCTTTGATTTGAAGCCAACTTCTACAAACCTATAAAACAACAAAAAAATTAGTTAATCTTAATTTACTTCCGCATCGCATCCCTTTATTTGTTCTGCATCAACTGCTTTCCCGGCCAGAGGAGAGAGAAGAGCTCCTCCTATATATGGTGGTCACTGTAGAGGCCATCAGCTTCCTGGTCCGAATGGATGATGGAGGGATCAAAGACCTGCATACTATACAAACAAGCTTCTCCACGATGCCGAGCTCAAGTATTCTCGATCCGAGAAATTAATTTTTATGCTCATTGTGTCTGCCCAGTATCTCAGGCCTTACTTCCAAGCACACCCAATCATGGTCCTGATGGATCAATCGCTAAAGGCCGTACTTAGCCGACCCGACACGTCCGGACGACTAGCGAAGTGGATGCTAAAGCTCAGCGAGTTTGACATCACCTACCGGCCGAGGTCATCCATGAAGGCACAGGTACTGGCTGACTTTTTAGTTGAGTGTGCAGGCCTGGGCGAGGGATCAAAAGAGAGCCCCCAAAATCAACAACAAGGACTTGAACTGAAGGAGAAAATCTGGGTCCTATATGTAGACGGAGCCTCCACCTCCAGCGGAAGTGGGGCCGAGCTCATCCTCGCTAATAGCGAGGGAGTTGTCACCGAGTGCATGCTTCGCCTCCAGTTTACCACCACCAATAATCAGGCAGAGTATGAAGCGCTCCTCGTGGGACTAAGAGTCTCCCGCGAACTGGGCATGACCAGCTTGAGGGTCTTCACCAATTCACAGTTGGTGGCCGGGTAGGTCTCAGGCGAGTTAGAGACCCGAAACCCTCAAATGTCAAAGTACCTAGAGTTGGTACGTACAAGGGTGGCAGGTTTTAAGTACTTCAGCATCTCCCATATTCCATGCGGAGAAAATGCTCGTGCTGATGCCCTTTCCCGGCTAGTAACCCTGCCGGACTCATCCCTGGGTCACGCCTACATCGAACATCTTCAAGTCCCGAGCTATGAAGCCCCCAGAGAGGTCCAGCAGGTTACCTCAAAGCCTAGCTGGATGGACAAGTACATCAAATACATCACCAACGGTACCTTGTCTAAAGATTTGATAGAGGTCGGCCTCATCAAAAGGAAGGTCGCACGCTTTGTGCTGATTGATGGATTGCTCTACCGGAGGTCCTACTCCTACCCACTTCTCAAATGTTTGAGACCCACGAAGGCAGCAGTCATTCTCCAAGAAGTACACGAAGGCCTCTGTCAAAATCATGTGGGGGGCAGAACTCTGGCATACAAGGCCCTCCGCCAAGGATACTTCTGGGAAACGATGAGGGAGGACGCAGCCAACTTTGTCAAGAGGTATGATCGCTGTCAATGTCATGCCATTGTGCAATGCCAGCCAGTTGTGCTGCTCTCCCAGCTCTCTGCCCCCTGGCTGTTTGCCCGATGGGGCATGGACATCCTTGGTCCCTTTCCTCCTGCATCCGGGCAGCGTAAGTTCTTGATAGTCGCCATCAACTACTTCACGAAGTGGGTCGAGGATGAGCCATTAGCCCGGATCACGAAAGCAAATGTCAGAAGATTCTTCTGGAAATCAATCATATGCCGCTTCAGACTCCCTCACACCATCATCACAGACAACGGACGGTAGTTTGATAATTGGGAGTTCGAGGAATTCTGCAATGACCTCAGCATTCGTCATTGCTTCACCTTGGTAGCACACCCTTAAACCAATGGAGAGGCCGAGGTGACCAACCAGACCATCCTTTAAGGGCTCCGGACCAGGTTAGATCAGGCCAAGGATAGATGGGCCGAAGAACTTCCTAGTGTCCTATGGGCGTACCACACAACGCGAAGGACGGCGATAGATGAAAATCCATTCAACCTCATCTTCGGAGCAGAAGCAGTGATTCTGGTGGAACTCAGTCTACCGACATTGCGTGTAGAGCAATACGACGAAGCCGAGAACCCAGCACGGCTCCTGCTTAATCTATATCTGCTTGAAGAAATGAGGGACAAGGCTCGAGTTCGAATGGCAGCCTACCGGCAATGGGTGACCAGAAATTACAACTCTAGGATGAGACCGAAGTCCTTTCGCTCAGGAGACATGGTGTTGCGATGTGCCGAAGCCTCCCAACCTCGAGAGTGCGGTAAACTCTCTCCAAACTGGGAAGGCCCTTACAAGGTGGTCGAAGCCCTCCCTCATGGTGCCTACTATCTTGCTGAGCTCAGTGGAGCATGATTTTTGCGAACGTGGAAAGCCGCAAACTTGAGAATGTATTACCAATGATGTAAGACTTCCTGAACATTAATAATAAAATTCTCTTTAGTGCAATACTTGTCTCTGTCTCGTAGGACTATCATTGCCCGGCCTTAGGTCTGATGAACAAAGGCAAGGCAAAAGTCCCGCAAAGCAATTTATGGGAAACACAAAGTCTGGAGTTCAGTCCGCAAGATGGCACGGAACCTAGTTCCAGCATGAAAGCCCGGAGTTTAGTCTGGAAGATGGCACGGAACCCAGTTCCGACATGAAAGCCTGGAGTTCAATCCGGAAGATGGCATGGAACCTAATTCCAGCATGAAAGCTCAAAGTTCAGTCTGGAAGATGGCATGGAACCCAGTTCCAACATGAAAGCCCAGACTCCAGTATGGATGAAAGCATGGAGCTCAGTTTGGAAGATGACCGCATGGAACCCAGTTCCGGCAACCAAACTCTCGGCACCAAAGACTCATGAAGTACAAGCCGGAAGCTCCAGGAATCCCATGCCGAAGCCTGGAGGCCTTCTAAACTTGATTTCTGGCCAAGAGGCAGAGTCGAACTTCAAATTAGAGTCGCAGACTTGGCTCCGACATAAAACCAGGGGATTCAGACCCGCCATCAACAAAGGAGTAAAGCAAAGAGTCGAAGACAAGAACACTAAGCTATGAAAAGGGAAAAGAGCTTCATTCCTGAGTATAGAGGTTTCATACAAATGAAAGGGACTCAACAGATCGGGCGATCCAAAAGAACAAAATAAAAACCCTACACTAGAATACGAAATGAAGAACCTGAGGTCACTCCATCGCTGGCTCCGTCCCAGGTTGGGAAGCCTCTGCGTCACCGATTGCCTCCCCAACTGGTCACCAGGCGATCCCCTCATCGGCTGCTCCCGACGTCGCTGACTCTTCGGGCTGCTCCCTGGGGCTACCAAGGATGACTCCGGCCAAATCGAGTTTCAGGAAGAGGGAGGCCACCTTCTTCCGACAGACCTCAAAGTCCTTGAAGAAGGAGTCCACGGCAGCCTCGTGGACCTCATCCTTGAACTCTTAGAAAGTCCAAAACTTAGGAACGGACTCCTGGGCATCCCTCTGCGTGGCCCCCAGCAGCCCTGAGACGTAAGAAGTTTTTTTTTTGGCCACCGTCAGTTCAGCCAAGACCTCATCGACCCGGCTCTCCAATGACCGGGATCGCCCCTCCAAACAGGAGATCTCCGCCGCGTCCTCATCAGCACGGCACTGATTCGAGATCCTCTCCTTAGATTCGGAGGTCTCGAGGTCCCTGATACGCCCTTCAGCTCGGGCTAGGTCTCCTCGGAGAGCTTGGTTGCTCTCCCTTAGCTCCTGCCCCTTCTCTACCAGATCCATCATGTCGATCGCGAGCTTGACCAGCTTCTTCTCCCTTCCAGCCTCTTTCCTCGTAGAAGTAGTGAGGAAGTCACGGAGAAGGAGCACGTCAATCTCGATCTACATCAAAGATGAGTTCAGAACTCTTTAAAAATCCAACTGAAACATTAAGAGGAGGTGCTGGATACTCACCATGAAGAGCTAGAGAAGGATCCCAAGCAGTGCGGCCGTGTAGTCCCGGCCACCCCTCAAGCGGCGATCCTGAGGCTGGGTCGCATACTTCATCATCCTTTCTGCTAAACCTTGGTCCCAGATGACAGAAGCATTACCTAGAATCCCTGCCGGTGCAAGGTGGGGCTCAGAGGAGGGCTGAGCGGGAGTCCCTTCGGCATGCAAAGCCATGGTCTGCGAGGTCGCCACCACCATCATGGCCACCGTCGGAGCACTAGTCGCCACGACCATCGGAGGAGGCACCGGTCGCTCCTCCTCCTCGCCCCCATCGATGTCAACGATCTTTGGGGCAGAGTTTGCTGCTGAGGTGGCCGAGGGGTCGTATCCACTGCCCTCTGCTCCGAGGTCGGAGTGGGCCTAGGCCCGTGATCCATCTCCACACGGGCCCTCTTCGGTGCAGTGTCCAGGGCCCCGACCGAAGCGCTTCTCTTCCGGGCTGACTCCATCAGGCTATCCATGAAGAACTTCATCCCTGGAAAAAAGAAAAAGGTCAAAAGAGATCACAAAGAAAAGGAGAGAAGAAAGAAAAGAAAAGGAAGGAGGCCTGGAGCCTCACCAATCGTCCAGATCGGGCTAACCCCTGCCTCGAACAAATTCTGCTCCGAAAGAAGAACTTTGAGGGAGGGAACCACGTCACCTAACGCTGGGAATAGACCTCTCGGTCAGCCGACTCAACCTAGGAGTTTCGGTTCGGGGACCGATTTAGCTCACTCCAGATCCAATCAACGTCCTCGATCGAGACGAAGAAGAATCGGTTCTTCCACCTCTTGATGGATGTGGGGAGGTCGAACCAGAGGCTCTTAGGCCGGGGGGAGAGGTACCACCAACCATCATCGGTAGAGTAGCGCTTCAGGATAAAGAGGGCCCTAAACAGCGAGAAATGGGCAACGAACCCATGGAAGTGACAAAAGATGATGAAGGCGAAGATGACCATGGTGGCATTATGAGCCAACTAGGCCCGAACAAGGTGGAAATGGCTCAAAAAGGAAAGGAAGAAAGGGTGGAGTGGAAAACGAAGACCCCCGGCAAGGAAGTCCTCATAAAAAGCAACCAAGCCAAGGCCGCTCGAAGTAACTCGCTCCCCCGGGCTCGGGAGCGAGAGCTGGATAGAATCCAGAACCCCAACATGTCCCGGATCCAGGAAAGATCTTCTCCGATCATAGTCGAAGCGAAACTAGAGGGGCCGGAAGAAGCCTTTGCCACCGAAGGGGCGACAGCAGAGATGGGAGGAACCCTAGGGACCCTAGGGCTTCCGATGGTTATTCCACCCGGATGAAATCACCTCCGGACGTCGAGGGGAACGTCGTCCTCCGACGAGGAGGACGATGGAGTCCTTAGCCTGGAGGGACCGGCCTCGTCCGAGTTAGAAGAGAAGTGAGGGCAATGACTCGAAGGATGAAGTTTGAGAAAGGAAGGAGGAGGACAGGAGCCTAGAGAAAGGGCCGGTTCACCCGAGACAGGGAGAGGATTGGGGTTTGAGAAGAAACAGGAGAGAAAATGAGGATCACCGGGCAGTCGCCATATTGTTTTAGTGAAGAAAGGCTACTCGAGAGATGAAGAAGGACCGCTGCAACCGTCGACGAGGTGTAAGAAAGCCAAAAAATCTCGTTTCTGGAAAGTCCCCTATCTTTTCAAAGCCAATCGACAACAACCGTACAACTTCTTTTTGTCCATACCATCGGATGAGCACCACGTGTGAAGATGCCTGACAACGATGTTTCGATTTGCTGGAAACCGCCTCAAGTCTGGCATGGTGCAATTATGGTCCGTCGAACTCATAAATGTAGCACCTGCACATTGGGCCTTGGGCGCGATAAGTGGAGCGGCGACAATCATGGTAATTATTGCACAAGATTTTTGTCCTCCCACATCATCTCTGCATTAACTCCCAACGTCCTAACCGCGGTGCTTTGATAGGACTTGGAAGTAGGGGATAACTGATATGGCAAGATCGCTGACATGGAGCGCGCGTCGGACCCGGCTGGCAGCCAAACAGGCAAATAGCGCCATGCCATGTTCCTTTCCGAGCTCCCCTGCTAGGTGGCTTGATCGACAGTCACACCCACCTCGAGTCGAGCTCGACACCCCTGCTCCTTCGCCAGGTGGCGCCCCCAGGTGGGATCCACCTCGATCGAAGTTGAGCTCGGCACCTCTGCTCTTTCGCCAGGTGGTGCCCCCAAGTGGGGTCCGCCTTGGTCAAAGTTGAACCTACTCCTTCGCTAGGTGGCGCCCCTAGGTGGGGTCCACCTTGGTCGAAGTGGAGCCTGCCTCTGCTACTTTGCCAGGTGGCATCCCCAGGTAGGGTCCACCTCGATCGAAGTTAAGCCTGCTCCTGCTCCTTCGCCAGGTGGTGCCCCCAGGATGGGTCCACCTTGGCCGAAGTCGAGCTCGCCTTTGCTCCTTTGCCAGGTGGCACCCCCAGATGGGTCCACCTCGGCTGAAGTCAAGCTTGCCTCTGCTCCTTCATCAGGTGGCATCTCCAGGTGGGGTCTGCCTCGGCTGAAGTTGAGCTTGCTCCTTCGCCAGGTGGCGCCCCCAGGTGGGGTCTACCTCGATCAAAGTCAAGCCTGTCTCTGCTCCTTCGCCAGGTGGCGCCCCTAGGTGAGGTCCACCTCGATCGAAGTTTAGCCTGCTCCTGCTCCTTCGCCAGGTGGTGCCCACAAGATGGGTCCACCTCGATCGAAGTCAAGCTCACCTCTACTCCTTTGCCAGGTGGCGCCCCCAGGTGGGATCCGCCTCAATCGAAGTCAAGCCTGCTCCTGCTACTTCACCAAATGGCGCCCCCAGGTGGGGTCCACCTCGATCAAAGTCGAGCCTGCCTCTGCTCCTTCGCCAGGTGGCACCCCTATGTGGGATCCACCTCGGTCGAAGTCGAGCCTACCTCTGCTTTTTCGCCAGGTAGCGCCCCCAGGTGGGGTCCACCTCAATCGAAGTTGAGCCTGCTCCTTCGCCAGGTGGCACCCCCAGGTTGGGTCTACCTCGGTCGAAGTCGAGCTCGACTCTACTCCTTCGCCAAGTAGCGCTCCCAGGTGGGGTTCGTCTCTGTCGAAGTTGAGCCTGCTCTTGCTCCTTCACCAGGTGGAACCCCCAAGTAGGGTCCACCTCGGTAGAAGTCGAGCCTGCCTCTGCTTCGAGCCTGCCTCTGCTTTTTTGCCAGGTGGCACCCCAGGTGGGGTCCACCTCGGTCGAAGTTGAGCATGCTCCTGCTCCTTCGCCAGGTGGTGCCCCCAAGATGGGTCCACCTCGGTCGAAGTCAAGCTCGCCTCTGCTCCTTCGCCAGGTGGCACCCCAGATGGGTCCACCTCGATCGAAACCGAGCTTACCTCTGCTCCTTCACCAGGTGGTACCCCCAGATGGGTCCACCTTGATCGAAGTCGAGCTCGGCACCTCTGCTCCTTCGCCAGGTGGCGCCCCCCAATGGGGTCCACCTTGGTCGAAGTCGAGCCTTCTCCATGGAAGAGTAGGGAGGATCGAGGGTGCCAACCCCGAGGACGTTGCTAAGGCCAGCACGCGGTGCGGCATGCCTAGTACGGCGCCCCCATATCTATAACGGTGCGCGTAACCTCGTTTGCACCAGTTTAGAATGGACTCCCTGATTGAGATATCAAATCCTGCGACCGAACACCTAGAACCCCCCGAAGGGGAGGGCCGCGTTCAACATCTCAAACCCAAGGGCGGCTGTGCCTGGATCAAGGTCCCGCCTAATTATTCCCTTCATGACAGCATGACGGACGAGACAAGCTCGCAACTTAACTCCTAACTATAGGAGGAAGCAATCTTGGGAGGGTGGCCAAGGAACACTGTTGACCTCTAAGCCCCCAGAGGGGGAGAATCGAGGCACCGAAGCAACTAACAATCTAAAAGGCACCCACAGGCGAGGAGCAAGGTAAGCGATCAAGAGGGCAGACATATGAAGAAAGGAGACGGGAGACTCAAAGGCGAAGGCTCCCCAAAGGACTCCCAAGATTGAGTCCTGCGAGCCCAATCGCAGCAACTTGAGCACCAATCCTCTCTCATTCTCTCTCACTTTTTCCTTCATCTAGGATTTCTCTAAGCACGGAGACCCGATTGGGATCCGTCTTAGTGGATCTGTTCCACTTTACCGCTCGCTGACTTGATCATCGGAGTGCCCTCACCGGGAACCCCAGCCCGGGTTTCTAACCTTATTTTGCAGATCCGAGGATGCCAGGATTCCGGAGTAAAGGGGGCAGACGTCCGGTGCCAACCTACAGCTACAGGCCACAGCAGTAAGGTCGGCAACACTTAAAATCATGACGAGCTTTGAGACTATCTTTTATTTTTTCTTCAATGTCTAAGAGTGTACCAACCATACTATCACATATATTCTTTTTAATATGTATGACATCTAAATTATGATGCAAGAGAAGGTCCTTTCAATATGGTAATTCAAAGAAAATACTTTTCTTTTTCCAATTATAGCTTTGTATGAAATCTCCACGTTTTTTCTTTTTATCAATCTTACCAAATATAATATGTTTAAGCCCATGCAATTGATCAAGCATATTATATCCTGACAACTGCTTAGGAGGTGGCCTTAGCTCTTTCTCACCATTAAATTCCTTTTCATAATTTCGCCATTTGTGGTTAAGGGCTAAGAAACGACGACTACCAATATAGCAGAACTTACAACAATGCTTCAGCCAATATGAATATGCATCTTTATTATAGCAAGGACATGCTAGCTTCCCTTTAGTACTCTATCCAGATAAATTGCCTTATGCAGGAAAGCTATTTATAGTCCATAAGACTACTGCATGCATTCAAAAGTTTTGTTTCATTGAGGCATTGTAAGTATTGACTCATTTTTCTCATAACTCCTTTAACTCCTCAATTAATGGTTGTAGATATATATCAATATCATTGCCTGGAGCTTTTGGACCAGGAATGAGCAATGCCAAAATAAAGGAAGGTTGTTTCATACATAACCATGGTGGTAAATTATAAGGAACAAGCACCATAGGCCATTACTATGTACAGTACTCATATTTCCAAATGGATTGAATCCATCACTTACTAATCCAAGTCTCACATTACGAGGCTCTATAGCAAATGATGGATACAACTCATCTAAATGTTTCCACGCTTAAGAATCTGTTGGATGCCTTAAAGCCCTATCCTTAAGGCGTTTGTCATGATGCCATTTCATGTTTGAAGCAATTTTCGAAGATATATATAACCTATGAAGCCTCGGAATCAATGGAAAGTGCCATAAAGTCTTAATAGAAATTTTTTTACCACTTTTTAAAGATGAAGATTTCACAAAATTTGCTTTGCCTCTATTTGATTTCCTTCGATATGCCCCATATATAACATAGTGATTCTCATTAGCATACTCTTTTTAAAACAACATATAATCATTAACGCATGCATCAATTTTCTCATAATAAAAGCCTAGATTTCGAATCATCTTTATAGCTTCATAAAATGAATTTGGTAATGTCTCACCCTCGGGAAGTGCCTCCTTAAATAATTTAAGCAAAGCATCAAAAGCCTTGTTACTCAATCCATGAAGACATTTTAGTTGCCATAGCTTTAAAATAAAAGATAGCTTTGAGAACTTCTTGCAATTCGAATATAAATATGTCTCGATCTCACTTAGTAGTCTATGAAATTTTGAAGGGGTCCATGAGGCTCATCTTGGTCATTTGCATTTAAATTTGTATAGTCATCACCCTTTAAATAAGGGACTCCACATACATTATGTATCAACTCTTGCATATTATCAATCTCCTTATCTTCCATATCAATTTCTTCATGGACATCAATATTATCACTTTCAATATTACCTACACCTTCACCATGTAATGACCACTGAGTATAAGATGGGACTATTCCATGAATTACAAAATCAGCCTCGACATCATCTCGATATTTATATTGAGTATTATTACATTAAGGGCACCAAATTTTATTCCCTAGATCTGTGTGCTCGAATGCAAAGTCAAAAAAATCTTTCACTCCATTTCTATACTTAAGAGATAGTCTATTAGTAATCCGCATCCAGTTTTTACTTATTCCAGCCATACCATCCTATCAATTAAGAAAAAAAATAGGAAAACATTAACAAGTTGCAAAAGAATATTATCAATAAAACAATGAAATGGTTATTACTCATCCATGCCAAATAGAAACATATATACAAGAATACTAAAAAGAACACTTCAAGGCCTATCAAAGTAAATTTGCCAATAAAGCCCAACAAACACTTGAAGTTTAATTTATAATACTATATTATGGTCTTATAATTAATATAAACATAATAATAATTCTTAGGCTTTTTAAAACATCGACTATAGCTCATTGTAGGCCAAAATATCAACAAATCTGCATATATTGAATCAGGTTTTATGAAGTGCATTTTGCCTAAGCAAGAGGGTATTGATCCTGAAAGACTGTTTTGTTAAAGATCCAGAATGTGTAAAGATTGTAACTTGCACGACTCAATTGGTATTGGGCATTCAAATGAATTTCCACCAAGAACTAGAATCTCCAAAGACATTTTCTCTTCTATTAGTCTTGGCAGTTTACCAGAAACTAGTTATTGCTAATATCCAATGCTGTGAGATATGAAATATTGAAATAACTACTTGGAATTGTGTCTATTAAATCATTCCCAGCAAGCTTAAGATGTACTGGTTTGGATGATTGGAAGCAATGAGGCAATGACCCGGAGAGGCTATCATCGGATAAGTCTAACACATGAAGCATTGTTAGATTACATAAATGTTGTGGTATTTGGCCATGGAAATGATTTCCTGCAAGGTTAAGTGTAGTCAGTGTGGAAACAAATCCTATACTCTCTGGAATTTTATCCGATAATAGGTTATTGTGGACATCCAATGTATTTAATAGCTGATAGTCTGATAGGTTGATCGGCAGTGTTACAGTAAACTTGTTTCCATCTAGATGAAGAAATGAAAGCCAACCATGATTTATACCAAACATCTTTTCTAGGGATGGCAATGGGCTGGGTTCGGGCCGGATGCATAACTTCCCAAACCCAAACCCAAATATTCAATACACTATCCAAACCCGGCCCAAACACTATCGGGACTGGATTTTTTTTACCCAAACCCATCTTAATTGGGTATCGGGTAATCGGGTTTACCCGGCCCGAATCCAACTGAGTCATATTAAATATTTTTTATTTTTATCAACTTTAAAATCATCTACAATTTTATAAATTATACATACATTAAACAAATAAAATTTAGCTATATTTTTAGTTCAACAGCATTTAATTTCATATTCAATCAATTTATATTATGAAGTTGGTAAACTATTAATTATGATCTTGTTTTAAATTCACCTGAATAGAATTGGATGAAAAAAAAAAAAAAACTCCAAAATATATATATATATATATATATATATATATATATATATATATATATATATATATATATGTTGCCGTCAAGATCGCCGTGGCCCGTAGCTCCTGCCGGTGCCGAAGGGCGCTCCCTTCGCTACCTGACGGTCCTCTGCTCCTGGACCTGCGAAACAAGGATTAGTGACCCGGGCTGGGGATTCTAGCGGGGGCACTCCGACGGTCAAGTCAGTGACGATCCAGGGGAACAGATCCTCCTGGTCGGGCCCCTCTTGATGGACTCCGCACTAGGAGGAGTAAAAGATGTGTGTGAAGATGGAAACGTTGCAGGGGGAGAATGATAGCGGGGATAGAGGGGTTCCCTGTTCCTCCACTTCTCCTTGTTTCCCTCGTTTCCCGTCGGCTATGGTGGTGGTGACGCTTCACCCTCTTGGTCGAGCTTGCACTTGTGTTGGTGGTGCCATGCCCCTCTTCCTGGTGGGGGTTGCACCTCTCTTCTTTTTTTTTATTCTGGCTTGTGTTTTTTCCTATGTGTCGGGGTTGTTGTGTTACCTCCGAGTTTGTTGCAACTAGGTTACCGTTGGGTGCTTGTCTCGGGATCCCCGCTGGGCTATCAAGCATATGCGGCGTGTCCCAAGGAGTCTTTCCTGATTCATGATAAGGGGAGTTGTCAGGCACTCCGACACTCCTCTTGGTCGCCTCATTCCGGGAAACCTGGCAGTGCCTTGAATGGTGGTCCGCCGCTGATGCGGACATCGAGATGAATATTGAACCTGATCAGCTGACTCATATATCAGGACAGCCTAGTGATAGTTCGGCGAAGCCCAACCCAGACGTTTCCGTTCAGCTTCCGGCCCATGACGATTTG
Source organism: Areca catechu (assembly GCA_021397845.1). NCBI lineage: Eukaryota > Viridiplantae > Streptophyta > Magnoliopsida > Arecales > Arecaceae > Areca > Areca catechu. The sequence continues at coordinate 165,088,445 of CM038043.1, forward strand.
GGGGCGCCAGCCTCGCCAGCAGGAAACGTGCGCAGGTCCAGACGCCTTCAAGGGAAGCAAGTTTCAAATCTGACCCGTTTTTGGGATGAAAACAATTAATTGAGAATTGGGCCGAAGGCCCAATACACTAATTGCGTCCGTGAAATTTTGGATCCGGGAAAACACCGGAGTCTTTAGTCTTATTATTATTATTATAATTTTATTAGTGGCGTGATCTCTTGATTTTTTTAAAAAAAAAAAAGAAAAAAAAATCTGTTTGAAGAGTTTCACGCAAGAGTCAGCGTTTGGATTTGTTTACATTAGTGTTTTGTTTTTTTTCCCCTCCCTGTTAGTCACGTGGAGGAGAATTCTTCTTTGCATTGTTTTTTTTTTAAAACCCGTACCAAGGAAACAAAAGGAGGTGTTGATTATTTTTTTTGTTTGGAATAACAATTACACGGTGAGCTTTTGTTTTGGACGTGTTTTGTTTTGAGATTTTGTTTGGGGAATCTCCATTGCACAGTGGTCATTTGGACGGTTTCCGTGGAAGGCAGCGAGCGCTTCTTTGTTTTGAAAAAAACATTTGCTCGGTGTTTTTTGTTTGGGGCGTCATCTTTCCGTGGAAGGCCGCCGGCTTCCTTCTTTTCCCCCTTGCGCGAACCAGGTTGAACGCCTGGTTGGGAGAAGACAATTCCGTGAGGAATCTCTTCCTTCCATTCCAAGTTTCTGATAAAAAAAAAAAAAGAAACAGGGACTTACGGTGAGAAACCCATCGTTCGTCCCTTCCAATTGTGAAGACCCGGATTGAAATCCGGTTGAGGGCTGGCAACGTGAGGAATCACGCGGCCCTTCCAGCGCTTGATCGTTGCAGGTTTCAAAGGATCTTCCCCATCTTGCTCAATCCTAGCATCCAAGAATTCCCAGAACCTGTTCTCCCTGAATCGGGGTTTTGGTCGCTGCAGGCGTTTGACAAACCGCCCTGCACCAGCCGCCAACGGGATTCGAATCTCCCAGTTGGCTTCCTCTCTTGGGTGATCCGGGTGGTTGGTGAGGAGTGTGGCACCTCGATCAGCGTGCTTCTTTCCTTTCTAGTATAACTGGCGGTTGCAGGTGGTCGGTACGGCCTGGAAGGCGCTCCAGTGCAGTCCTCGGGCAGCTCGCCGGCGTTCTGGGCTGGTGAGGACTTCGTCCGAGCTGGGGCTGAGCTGGAACGGCAGGGCTCGCTCCGACCTAGATGCTCCGAGCTTGCGGGGGCATCTTGGTGGAGGAGGGCAAAGTGCGGCCCGGTCCGGAGGGCGCGCGCTCGGAGAGGCTCTATGTTGGCGGGTGAGCGCTGAGCTCGACCTCGACCATAGGGCTCTAACCTCCAAGGGTCTCGCTCCGGAAGGCAGGAGGCGGACCCAGTCCAGAGGGCGCGCGCTCGGAGAGGCTCCATGTTGGCGGGTGAGCGCTGAGCTCGACCTCGACCACATGGCACTAACCTTCAAGGGTCTCGCTTTGGAGGGCAGAAGGCGGACCCGATTCAGAGGGCATGCGCTCGGAGAGGCTCCACGTTAGTGGGTGAGTGCTGAGCTCGACCTCGACCACAGGGAACTAACCTCCGAGGGTCTTGCTCTGGAGGGCAGGAGGCGGACCCGGTCCAGAGGGCGCATGCTCGGAGAGGCTCCATGTTGGCTGCTGAGTGCTGAGCTCGACCTCGACCACAGGGCACTACCTCCGAGGGTCTCGTTCTGGAGGGCAGGGGGCGGACCCGGTCCAGAGGGCGCGCGCTCGGAGAGGCTCCACGTTGGCGGGTGAGCGCTGAGCTCGACCTCAACCACAGGGCACTAACCTCCGAGGGTCTCGCTCTGGAGGACAGGAGGCGGACCCGGTCCAGAAGGCGCGTGCTCGGAGAGGCTCCACGTTGGTGAGTGAGCGCTGAACTCGACCTCGACCACATGGCACTAACCTCCGAAGGTCTCGCTCTAGAGGGCAGGATGCGGCTCCGACCTAGGTGTCCCGAGCTCGCGAGCCCGACCTGGCAGAGGACAGAACTCAGCTCGCTGTCTTGAAGGAGCTCAGCTCAGCTCGATAGTGGAGTCCGGGCTGGAGAGTTGACGCGATGTCCGACGCGGCATCTTTTCTTGTCGTGGCGCCTGCCGGTTCCTCCATGTCAGCGATCTCACCACATCAATATATATATATATATAATGATTATGGTATAGGGTTCAAGTATTTTAAAATTTAATAATTAATAATTATAATTAATAAAATATATATTGATTATATATATATATATTTAAATATTAAAATAATTCGGGTCGGGTTCGGGTCGGGTGTATATCTATCCAGTCCCGGCCCAAACCCAAAGTTAAGCATTCGGGTTTTATCCAAACCCGGTCCAAACCCAGTCAAAGCATTGACTACCCGGTCCAATTGGGTTGGGTCGGGTATCCATGGATTTGGATTTTATTGCCATCCCTCATCTTTCCATGCAAATTGTTGTTGGAAAGCTTCAAGATAGAAACAACTCAGAGCAATCAATCATCAGGCGAGTTGGGAGTTCACCGGATACATGATTATTGGACAAATCCAAGAATTTCCAAATGACTTGTATTACCCAACGAAGAAGGGATATTTCCAGTAAGATGATTTGAGGATAAATTCAATGCTGCTATATGTGGAAATGTTGTGCCAATATTTATAGGAATTGATCCATTGAGGAAATTGATAGAGATATCAAGTGCATACATGCTTGTATTCAGACTCTTTGGTAATTGAAATTCCCCCATTATTGAGTTATTTCTCAAAATTAGAAAAGCTAGGCTAGTTAGATTTTCGAACAACCATTCAGGAAATTTTCCTATCAAGTTACTATGGGAAAGATCAAGAACTTCTAACTTGTATTGAGAAGAGAGAAAAGCTGGTGCGGCAAGGGTGACAAGATCACATCAAGGTTGCAGTGTGACAAGATGAGGAATCGTAGCTGGAAGGACGGAATAAACTTTTCATTGTTAAGAACTTAAGATGTATAAATAATTCCTCATTGTTTGAAAAGTTGATAATTTCTAGCTTTGAAAGATTAGCAAAGGATAAAAATGTGAAATTCCCATCAAATTGGTTGTAAGAAAGATCTAGATGCCGAAGCAAAAAAAAGACTTGCAAAGATGCGTGGCCCAATGTTCCCTCCATTATGTTATAAGAAATATCTAAATATTGAAGAGAAACTTGTTTCTCCAAAGATAAGGGAAGAATTTCATTGAGTATTACAAAAACAAGTAGCTTCTGCAATCCACTGAGCATTACAAAAACAAAGAAAAATAAAAAATAAAATTCCTTCTCTGGTGGCCCCCCGCGGACCCGCCCCTTTCACTGCCGACGTCGAACCCTCCATCTGTTTCTTTCTCCCTAACCATCATGATCGACCTCGACCCTTCCTCTATTTTTCTAAGTTATTCCCTCTCTCTATTTTGGACCACCAGCCCCCTCCCCCGCAGCCCCCCCATGGCCTCGCCCCTCCCCGTTGCCGATGTCGAACTGCTCTGTTTCTCTCCCTAACCATCACGACCGACCTCGACCCTCTCTCTCTCTCTCTCTCTCTCTCTCTTGGACCACCAGCCCTCCCTCCCCCAGTGACCTCCACGTAGCCTCGCCCGTCACCACTACCAACGGTGACCCCCCCCTTTGTTTCTCTCTTCCTTCTTTCCCATTTCTCTATTTTGGTCCCCCGGCCCCCCTCCCCTGGCAGCCCTCCCGCGGCCCCGCCCCTCCCCACTGCAGACCTCGACCCCCTCCCCCGGCGGCTCTCCCGTGGCCCCGCCCCTCCCCACTGCCGACATCGATGGCAGTTCTCGAGTCGAGTCCGAGGAGAAGGTCCCCTCGTGGTTACCTCCGTCGACCAGCACCCGCCCCCCTGCATCGTGATGATCTTTCTCTTACCTCACCGGATCCATCAAAGAAATCAAAAAACAAAACCTATCAACCAAAGGAAATGAACTCACCTTCGCCGCCGCCATTGATAATGATCTCCTCCACCTTTGCCACCATCGACGAATTGCTGACATCGTACTAGGGTTGGAAACGGAGAGGCATGCGGGGCTTAACCAAAAAGAAAAAAAAAAAAAAAAAGCTCAAATAGAGGGTTACGGGAGTTTACGGGCCGCGCCAAACGAAAAAAAAATTCGACCCATTTCCTATGCCCAATCCAGACGGCTCATTGGGAATAAAACTATTCCCGATGATTATCCCTCATCCATCGAAAAAAATTATACATAATAACATATTCCCAACAAATAAAAATATTTATCAAAAAAAAAAATACTTTTACCTGCATATAATTTATTATCTGTGGGAAATAATTTTGCAAATACCCTTGTTTTTTTTCTTTTCTTTTCTTCTGTTTTCTAGTGGTGGAATAACGGAGGATTCCAATAATCATGAAAATCTTTCATGATATTCTCTAATTATAAGGATCTCCTACTTCAATACCCTTTTATTCATCACTAATCCAACATTAAACATTAATATCAGGTCATCTAAAGAGGAGGAGCGTCTGGTTGGCTGCATTCCCTAGTTCCGATGGTGCCTCCAACTCTGCTGAAACTTTCTTCCATTCCGTAAATGTAGTAGATGGAGAAGGAACGGACATGGTGACATCAAGGTTCAAGTCGGGCAACACGTAGGCATTGTCCTCCAGGCAGCTCGCAGTATCTTTTTTCGATGGGAGGCAGCTCGCAGTATCAGACACCCGATCATTGTCCGTCGTCGAGATTGAGTGCTGCCATTCCTTACGTTCATGGTTTGCAGGCCCTCCTAACAACGTTGCACTCCCGGAGCTTCGATGCCGGTGGAGAGAGAGGCTCTGACTGATATGGTGGTTGTCGGGATCGATCCCCATATTTATGAGCTTCCTCCTCAGATGACAATTCCAATAATTCTTCACCTCATTATCTGTTCGTCCAGGTAGCCTTCCAGCTATTAATGACCACCTAAAAAGGTTTAAAAAAAAAAAAAAAAAGAGTAAGCAAATTAATCACCATAATTAAGCGTACTTCTCATCACTTTTGAACATGGTTATATAAATCCATATATATATATATATATAAGAGTAAAAGACTCTTAATTTCTACAAATTAGTTGATTCTAGTAAGTATATATAATATATGACCGGTTCTTTTTCATTGAAAAATAAGTGTACCGATTGCCAAGAAGAGCATGGAGCTTAATGATGAGGTCCTCTTCGTCATCTGCAAAGTTCCCTCTCTTAATATTGGGCTGTAGGTAGTTCATCCATCGAAGCCTACAACTCTTACCGCACCGAAGTAGCCCTGAGAAAAGAATCTAGAAACAATTATTCAAGGAACCAATGCGATTACTCATAAGAGTCTTCATTTTTTTCTTTTTTTTTTTAATATCAATACCAGTCATGATACCCGAGAATTGAGGTGTGTACCACCTGCAGCCTTGGGAAGCGATCTCCAAGAACCTTCTCCATGAGTGCGGATGTAGTCAACGAGCTTCTCATCCTCCTGCTTCGACCATGCTCCCTTGTTGGTGTCTTGCTTATCACAACAAGGCTTCCTCATTGTTGTGTGTTAGAGAGAGAGAGAGAGAGAGGTATGGAGGAGAGGGCAATGGTGAAGAATATATATATATATATATAGTAGAGATTCTGGGGTTCGAAAGAAATGGAAGGAGTGAGAAGGAGTTGACCATTGGCCAGAGAATGGTGGTTTGGAAGTCGGGAGCGTGAGGGAAAGTGTGGCCTGTTAGTTGCGGTTAGAAAAGTCTGGGTATTGTGTGTTCCAGTTGCTACGACCGCTAGCAAATAGTAGCCAACCCGTCAGGGTTGGATTTCTTCCGGAATCGCGATGGAAAAGCTGGTTGGTCACGCGTTCCCTCTCTGACCGATAGATTTCCATCCCCCATGCACCCGCCTCCCGTACGTCGATCCTTTGTGCGCCCATAGAATAGCTTGAATACTTCAATTAGCTAGGGGTGTTGTTCTACATTAATTATTAGCCGACCTAGTTATAGCTAGGATCTCTAATACTTGTTATACTTTTTTTTTTTTTTTTTTTTTTGAATACTCGTTATACTTCGTATCAATGATGTTGAATAAAATTCATCAGACCTAGTTATAGGATCTCTAATACTTGTTATACCTTTTTTTTTTTTTTTTTGAATACTCGTTATACTTCGTATCAATGATGTTGAATAAAATTCATCAGACCTAGTTATAGGATCTCTAATACTTGTTATACCTTTTTTTTTTTTTTTTTTGAATACTCGTTATACTTCGTATCAATGATGTTGAATAAAATTCATTAGCATTAAAGTGAGCACACAAACATATACAGTGCTATAAATTGAGATTATTATATTATACAAATTTTGCATGCAGCAGCTAGGACAAGTTACAACCCCTTGGACCTACCTATTAGATCAGATAAGCCTCCTTCGGAGTGAGCTACATGGTACGAGCTTAGACCCACCCTTGGTCCGGAGTGAGCTACATGGTACAAGCTTAGATAATAAGCATGGGATAGGCCACCCTTAGTCCGGAGCGAGCTAATCGGTACAGGCATAGACCCACCAGAGCCAAAGACTTGTATCATCTCCTGGACATAAGGCTGCAAATAGGTCGGATTACGGGTTGACCCATAACTCGACTCGATCCGATCCATTTAGACCCGATCCAATCCATTTTTATGGACCTAAAATTAGACCCGTTCTATTTTTCAGGTTGGATCTGGGTTTACTAAATTTAGATCCGATTCGAACATACTGATACTGTTAGAATTATATCTATTTAGATCTTTAAATTATAATTTAAAACTTGTATGGAACTTAGTTTTAGCATAAAGATAGAGTTATAATTATTTTTGTATCTTAATTTATTTTAAAAATAATATTATTTATTATCTATTTTTATGGTTAATAATAGTTAGTTATGTAATAATTGAAATATAGTTATCTATATTTTATTCGTATCATATTCAGATCCAAACTTTTTAAATTAGAACCGGATTATATATATATATATAGATCCGATCTAATTCGAATGGTCCATTGAATTGAAAATTCTGGTGGACTCGATCCGATTTTTTAGTGGATTGGATCTGAATCTAATATTAGAACCGGATCAAAGAATCGGATTGGAATCACTCATGACCCGATCCGATCGACCTGTCCCATTTGTATCCTACTTGGACGAGTAACAAGCCGGAGTTCTTTTAAAAAAAGACCGATTAACCATGCTGAAGTTGAATGCCGACCATTGATTGGGATGATTGGCACTCGATAACCGCAAGATTTTTTTTTTAGATAGATGGGCTGGCACGTTGCGAACCAACCGTCCTCACCCCGTACGACATGAAGCGTTGGCCATTCAAGGAAATCCAGTTGGCATATCGCTGCTTCCAGAAGAAGCAAATAAGTACGCCGTGGTAGGCAATATGTATTAACCTTTTAAAGGAACCAAGACTAGTTTTTTTTTCTTTATTTATTTATTTATTTATTTATTTATTTATTTATTTTGGACTAAATTAGATCCTTCTTCGATTGTCATAATGGAAATTTTTGTATAATCTATTGGAATCTTCTAAGCTCATCTTAGTTTTTGAATTATAGAGCATACATGGTTCAACACTTCGGCCACAAATTTTTGCTTAAAAATACTTTTTGTTGGCTTTTTTCATCTATGCCGGATAATTTCTTGGCGCTCTACCTTCCAGTCTACGTACTAGCTAGACTTGAGAGGAAGTTTAATTTTGGGTGAAAAATATCTCAGAACTTTGAGAATATGGCCTTGACATGGACAAATGGAGAGAGGGTTTTATTTTTTCTCACCGAGCATGGGACCTATATAGGGATGGCAATGGGGTAGAATAGGATCCATTTAACCCTCGATTAGAAGTTTGATGTATTGCTGATTTTTACTTAATATTAATTATATTTTAATTATTACACAAAGATCTTTCCCTCCTCTCCATTTTATTTTTTTTTAAAGAAAATTCTGGGTCGAATGTCCAATCCAATTAGCCTGATTTAAATAAAGATTAATTGAGCAAGTTTAGGTATCAAACGGATTTACACTTTTTTTTACATAACATGTTTGAATTCTTAGGCAAGTTTTTTTTATCAAACTTGGGATGAATTTTGGTATGAATAAAGCAAATTCTACGAGTAATAAATAAGCTAGCTATATTCATTATCAATCCTGAACCTATGGTACTGTTAAACTAGCACAAAGGTGGCCAATTATGCTCTCAAGTCCCAAAAATATAGGATAATGCTGGTTGTTGGATGAGGTCATGAGGATGTCAAACCAATATATCTAATCGCTCATTCTCTCTATACGGTACTAGAAGACAGAAGTGAGGTTTGGTGAAACTTCAACACTTAGAAAACCACTGACATAATTGATAAAGAAAGAGGTTGCATATCTCTTGTTCTTATCCAAACCATGCATGAGGTGATTAGGAAACTTTTTTGTCAGACCAAGTTTATCATTAAGTTGATGGATTAGTCCAACCATGAAGCAACATGCACAAATATGTATCCATGGTGCTTCCATCTTTTTCATTCATCATTTTGCGTGTTATTTTGTGGCTATACTGGACCATCAACTGATTAATTGTGAACCTGGTTCAACTCAAAGTGACCCCCTCAAATTGCTTATCAAGGCCAACATCTAGGGCCTACAATAGATAAAGTCTTCTGATATATTACCTGGCATCCTTATCTACTACCAAAGAAAAATATCTGATTGGTTGATGTGTTTGCCTCCAACTTTATTTTTTAAAAAAAAAATGCATGTTACTTAAGGATATTTTTTATATTTTAAGTTATTTTAATGTAATTTATATTTGAAGTTTAAGAGACAGAAATAAAATATGTGTTCCAACCAAGACTAAAGTTTGTGCATGTATTTATAAATAATTGAGATGATCCCTTCGTCTCGGTTAGAAAACTTTCATTGGTAGGACTCATAGCGCGGTGAAAGAGCTCTCTCTCTCTCTCTCTCTCTCTCTCTCTCTCTAATATATATATATATATATATATATATATATATATATATATATATATATATATATCATACCATTTTTATTTAGAATTTGGTGTGGAAAAAGTCCAAGGGATGATATACGTACTTATCCTCACGATGTGTGGATCCAGTGGGTTAGATGGAGCAGAAACATCACACCATAGGGGCCAGATCTTCTATCTAGTTTTGTTTTTAGTGTAGTACATACCATGACAATTATTAACCCCATCGGAGGCTTGCGTGGAAACATCTGTAATGGTGTTTGGATGTAGTCACTGGAATCTTGAATTGTAATACACGAATACCTACGTGCATAACAATTATCTGCATATAGAAAGAACAGTATAATGCCAATAAAACATTACTCTCGTCGTATAGAAAGAACACTGGCTGAATACGTGTATTTATACTTCAATACGAAGTTGACAAGGAAATAATAATTCAATCGGAGCTCCTTTATGCCAGTGGCATTTGTCAATCTTGTACTCCAAAAAAATATCCAATTTCCACAAAACTTGATAAATATAGAGCTGCATTGCTTCCTCTCTCTCTCTCTTTTTTTTTTTAATTGATCAATAAATATATATATTTGGGATGAATAAACAAAATATTTTAGAACGAATAAACTTGTTTGTCAATTAAGAGGGCAAAGCTTTTACAACCATTTGGAGGGCGGATTGAAAGGCATCTAATTAATTAATTAATGTTGTCAATTACTTTGTATTATGATATCCCTATTTTATTTAAATTAATTAACCATTCTTTATTTTATAAGTTATATCAGATGGCAAGAGGAGTCTTCGGCTTCACACTGTTGTCTTCTCGTTATTAATCCTAAGTCTTCGGCTTCGTATCATTATCTCGATCCGAAGACCATGCTCGATTTTCTGGAAAACAAACTATTTATTATCTTCGGTTTCGTGCATCCACATTAATTCGAAGACTATGCCTAAAGTATACGATTTCGTATCTATGGTCCAGGATGCTTTCTCTGTCTTCGGCTTCATATTATTATGTTTGTCCGGAGACCATGCTTATTATCTTTGGCCTATTGTCTAAATGAGATTATACTCTGGGTCTTCGGCTTCGTATTTTTATCTCAGTCCGAAGACGATGTTGAATGTCTTCAGCTTCGTGCAATTATCTTGATCCGAAGACTTGATCTCTCGGGCAAATATCTTCGACTTTATTTCTTCAACCTAAAGATTGTAAGTATTTATTTTTATCACGTCTAAGAAAGATCCGAAGTGTAAAGCTAACATTCCTTTCAGGAGTACTACCAAAGAGAATGTAAAGATCACTTCAGATCTATGCTTAAAGAAGGAGGATTCTGGAGCACGTGGGATTCTTGGACAAATAGTTGAAATCTGTTTGGATTGTTATAACCATCCACGTGGTCTGAAATCTCAGATTAAACAAATCCCGAATGTAATGGCTTTTCCGACAACCACTACTTGCAATTAAGAAGTGGTTGCGCTTGTCAACCTCCATAACCGTAAGTAGTTACGTTGGAGCCTATAAATACTGGTAAGAGGGGACACTCAGGGGATCCGGACTCTTTTCCTAGACATCATTTTGATTTCTTTCTCCCCCATCCTTGCTTCTATAAGCTTTCCATTCTGCTGTTGCTTGGATCTCTTCTGACTTTAGCATCGGAGTGTCCCCCACCGGAAAACCTCTGGTCAGGGATCTATTTTGTAGGTTCTGGTTCGCGGCTGCCCAGCGGAAGGATCACTCCATCCGATCGACGGAGATTCAGCGTCAACAGATTGGCGCGCCAGGTAGGGGAAGGATTTTTTTTCCTTGATCAAAGGAAAGCTTTACTCGAAGCAAAAATGATGAAAGAGAAAGCCCGAAATGCTTCCACAAGTCAGGAGCAACCAGGAAATGACCTTCCAATAGGTAATTTCCTGGCAGATCAAGGAGGGCCTCCTATGATAATGGTGGGCTAGCAACAGTTCGAGGATCTTCAGAACAAAATTGAAGCCCTGACAGCTTTGGTTCAACATCTACATGAGGCTGCAGCTCAAAGGCAGCCACCACCTCCAGCAGTTTCACCCTCCGGCCATCAATCTTTGAAAGAAGGTCGACATCAGGAAATCACTCCCAGCTTTTCACAAGTCCGATCATCCCATGGTCGCCATGCTTCTCCATCAGATCGACAAGCCTGGGATCACAATGGGAAGAAAAGAGTTCAGCGATCTCCTTATGTTTCTTCTAGAAATCTTGCTTTGAAGGAGGATAGGCAGAAGGAGATCAATTACGAATTTGAGGAGAGGTTTAAATCCATGCAAACACAGATTGCAAGAGTCGTAGATCTAAGAAGAAGCGATGAGGTCACATCTTTCAACTCACAACCCCCTTTTTCTGATCATATAATGGCAGAAGTTATCCCGAGGCACTTTAAGATTCCACATTTGGAAGCTTACGATAGGACCTTAGATCCTCTTCACCATTTGGGGAGCTATAAGGTTCATATGATGGTCCAAGGAGCTACGGATGCTCTTTATTGCCTTGCCTTTCCTGCTACTTTAAAGAGGTCTGCTCGAATGTGGTACTCAAGCCTCCCGCCGAAGATAATTCATTCCTTCTCTGAGTTAGAACGGCAGTTCATCTCGCACTTCAAGACGTGCCAGAAAATGCCGCGGAATACCAACAGCTTGTTTCTTCTACAGCAGCAGGAGGGAGAAAATTTGAAGGACTTTGTTCGTCATTTCAACTCAGCCACATTAGAAATCCCTAATCTGAATGAGCATGTGGCAATGTCTGCCTTGAAAAAAGACTTGAAATCGTCCAGGTTTACTTTCTCCCTAGATAAGAGGTTTCCACAGAGCTATGCCGAATTGTTGGCAAGAGTTCAGAAGTATGCAGCCGCTGAAGAGCAGGTGGCGTGCCAAAGAATGGCAGAAGGGAGATTCCCTTCTAAAAAGAAGAATACTAAAGGACCAAATATGCCCAATTCCTCTAACAACTCTTCGGCTCCTAGGCATAGTCCTAGGTCCAGGCAGCAGAACAATCGCTTTGATACTTATACTCCCCTTAACTTATCTAGAAATAAGATTCTGCTTAAAATAAAAAAAGAAAAGTATTTCCAGAGGCCACGTCCCTTGAAGACACCAGCAAAAATGATGGACAAAAGCAAATCTGTAGATTCCACCGGGATCATAGCCATAACACTGAGGATTGCTTTCAGCTTCGGGATGCCATTGAAGATCTCATAAAGAGGGGCTATTTGCGAAAGTATGTCAACCGCCCTGAGCCTCAAGCTGAAGCCATTACTATTCCTAGAATATCCCGATGAAGCCGACCTGCCATATTAGAAGCCAACTGGTAGAGATGTTAGAATGCTCCATCGGCCATCAACCTGGAGTTCCGAAGCTGAAGAGAATATTCCGAAGAGATTGAAGGGAAAGAACTCCATCACATTTTCTAATGAGGATATTCAGGAAGTTCAACTCCTCTATGATGATCCTGTAGTAGTCTCGGCAGTCATTGCCAACTTTGATGTAAAACGAATTTTGATTGATAATGGAAGCTCGGTTGATGTTTTGTTGTATGATGCATTTGTTCGAATGGGGTTATCTGGGCATAGATTGCAAAACTCTCTTATTCCAATTACGGGCTTCGGCGAAAATCAAGTTGGGGTGGAAGGAGAAACAATTTTACCTGTGACTTTTGGGTCTGAACCACACCAAAGAACCCTTCCCATCAATTTTATTGTGGCTAGAACCTCTTTGGCCTATAATGCAATATTGGGGCATCCGGCACTAAACAAATTCCGAGCTATTGTTTCCACATACCATCTCTTGGTACGATTTCCTACCAGAACGGGCATCGGGGAAGCAAGAGGAGATCAAAGTGTTGCTCATCAATGTTTGACCATTCAATACAAACAACTGGCCAAATCGCTAACATTTGATCAGCTAGATCCTCAAAATGAGTCCAAAGATGGCGGAGAACCGGTGGAAAAAACACTCTTCATACCTTTATCCGAAGACGATCCTACCAAACAGCTACAAATCGGCAGTTTGCTCAATGAAGAATCGAAGGTAAAATTAATTGCCTTTCTTCGAGATAATGCTGATATTTTTGCTTGGACAGCTTCGGATATGCCCGGAATCCCATCCAATGTAATTACACATTGCCTAGAAGTCTCTCCTAATTATAAACCCATTCGACAGAAGAAGAGAAATTTTGCTCTAGAAAGGCAGAGTGTTATTGATGAAGCGGTTGACAAATTATTAAAAGCTAACTTTATAAGAGAAGTTCAGTACCCAAGTTGGCTTGCTAATGTAGTCATAGTAAAGAAGTCAAACGGTAAGTGAAGAATTTGCATAGATTACACTGATCTCAACAAAGCATGCCCAAAGGACAGTTTTCTATTGCCAAAAATTGATCAGCTGGTTGACGCTACTGCCGGTCATCAATTATTGAGTTTCATGGATGCTTTCTCAGGTTATAATCAGATCCAAATGAACCTTGAAGATGAAGAGAAGACAGCTTTTATCACTGAAAAGGGACTTTACTGTTATAAGGTAATGCCATTCGGTTTGAAGAATACTAGGGCAGCTTTTCAAAGGCTCATCAATAAAGTTTTCAAGAACCAGATTGGAAGAAATATGGAAGCTTATGTTGATGATATGATTGTGAAAAGTCTTCACGAGTCCGATCATATCTCAGATCTAAAAGAGTCATTCGATGCTCTCAGACGCCATCAAATGGGACTAAACCCAACCAAATGCATCTTCGGTGTGACCTCAGGGAAGTTCCTGGGATACTTAGTTACCAAGCGAGGAATAGAGGCTAACCCAGAAAAGATACAGGCTCTTCGGACTATGAGGCATCCTATTTACAAGAAAGAAGTTCAAAGGCTAACAGGAAGAACTGCCTCTTTGAGTCATTTTATTTCTCGCTCTGCAGAAAGGTGTTTACCCTTCTTCAAATTTCTATGCCAGACTCAGAATTTTGAGTGGACAGAAGATAGCAGAGTCGTCTTTGATAAATTGAAGGAATATTTGGAAAGCCCGCCGTTGCTTTCTAAGTCCTGTGAAGGAGAAACACTCTACTTATATCTATCCGCCATTGATGAGGTAGTTAGTTCAGTTTTGGTGTGGAAAGACACCAAGCATGTGCAAAAACCAATATACTACACTAGTAAAGTGTTACATGAGGCAGAGGTCCGATACCCTAGAGTGCAAAAGATTATCTTTTTATTTGTGGTAGCAGCAAAGCATCTTCGGCCATATTTTCAAGCTCATTCTATCGTGGTCTTGACGGATCAACCTTTGAAGGACATTCTTCGTTGTCCTAATACTTATGGGAGGATAGCCAAGTGGGCCGTTAAATTGGGAGAGTTTGATATTGATTATCAACCTAGATCAGCAATGAAAGCACAAGTTTTGGCTGATTTTATAGCTGAGTGCACATGGAGATCTGAAGAGGATCAATCAAAGGCCGAAGAGGAAAAAGCTGAAGACAGTCCAGAGTTCATTTGGATGTTACATGTTGATGGTGCCTCAAACGCCGATGGTTATGGTGCAGGTTTAATTATTGCTGGTCCGAATGGGCAGGTTATTGAATATGCTCTTCGGTTTTCTTTCCAAGCATCGAATAATCAGGCAGAGTATGAAGCACTCATTGCTGGGCTTAGAATCTCCAAAAAATTGGAGATCAAAAGAATCAAAGTTTTTTTCGATTCACAACTGGTAGTGAATCAAGTGAAAGGTGATTTTGAAGCCCGAAATCCAAATATGATTCAATACCTAGAAAAGGTCCGAAGCCTGATATCTGAATTGGAGCACTTTGAAATTGTTCATATGCCAAAAATAGAGAATTCTCGGGCAAATGCTCTTTCAAGACTTGCAACCACCGCACTGGATTCTCTTGAGAGAACCTATGTGGAATATCTTGAAGATCCCAGTATATCGAAATCCCCAGCTGAAGTTTGTCAAGTTGAACATGAACCTTCATGGATGGATCCGATCCTCAAATTCTTAAAGGACGGCATCTTGCCTGAAGACAAGTTAGAAGCTAAATGGCTTCGGTGGACAGCCTCTCAATATGTCATCCTGAATGAAGCATTGTATAAAAGGTCTTTTACACAACCTTTGCTAAAATGCTTAGGCCCATCCGATGCGGACTCAGGGAAGTGCATGAAGGAATATGTAGAGATCATCTGGGGGTAGGTCTTTGGCGTACAAAATAATCCGTCAAGGTTATTATTGGCCAATTATCCAGAAGGATTCTGCAGAATTTGTACAAATATATGATCATTGCTAGAGATATGCCAATGTACAAAGATGGCCTGCTAGTCAATTGACTCTGTTGACAGCTCCTTGGCCTTTTGCACAGTAGAGAATGGACATTCTTGGTCCATTTCCTCCAACCTCCGGGCAGCGGAAGTTTCTCATTGTGGCTATTGATTATTTCACAAAATGGGTCGAGGCCGAAGCATTAGCACAAATTACAGAGGCAAAAGTTGAAAATTTTGTAAGGAACTTCATTATCTTCCATTTCGGAATTTCATATTCTATCATAACTGACAATGAAAGGCAGTTTGATAATCCGAAGTTCAAAGATTTTTGCACTCAGTATCATATTTATTATAAACTTACTTCGGTGGGGCATCCTCAGTGCAACGGAGAGGCTGAAGTAACAAACATGACTATCCTTCATGGTATGAAGACCAGACTAAATGATACTAAGGGATCCTGGGCTGATGAGTTGAACTCAGTTCTCTGGGCGTATCAGACCACTCCTCGAACAGCCATTGGTGAATCTCCCTTTCACCTGTCCTATGGCACCGAAGTGGTTCTTCCCTTAGAGGTTTCTTTACATTCTCTTCGGATTGATCAATTTAAAGAGCCCGAAAATTTTGAACGTCGAAGAATTGACCTGGATTTATTGCAAGGCACACGGCTTCGGGCATAGTTAAAAATGGCTATGTACCAACAAAAAGTTGCAGGATACTACAATTCTCGTGTAAAAGAACGGGTCTTTCTCCCATAAGATTTAGTTCTATAAAAGTCTGAAGTGTCATAGCCAACAGAACAAGGTAAGCTTTCTCCTACCGGGAAGGGCCATACCGGATCAAAGAGGTCGTTAGACCTGGGACATATCGGCTTGAAACTTTAGAAGGGACTTTATCACCTCGACCATGGAATATACAGAACCTTCAAAAGTATTATCAATAAAGGTTTCGTTCAAGTTCGTTAATACAGATTCAATCTGTTTCTCTTCACTCTATTTTTCTTAAAGGCATGAGGATGGTCTCCGGATCTACCTCATGAAGTACCGAGTTGGGCTCAAAATGGTCCATCTTAATATAAAAGGCATGAAGATGATCTCCGGATCTACTTCACAAAGTACCGAGTTGGGCTCAAAATAGTCCATCTTAAAAAAAGGCATAAAGATGATCTCCGGATCTACTTCCCAAAATGCCGATGTGGGCATGATCAGCCTGTCTTAACTCTAATACAAAATGGCATAAAGATGATCTCCGAATCTACCTTACAAATTGCCGAGATAGGTCCGATCAGCCTATCTTAACCTCCAAATGATTCAAGGGAATCTTATATCCTAAGTTCGAAGACTTAGTGTAAATTCAAATCCAAGAGACTTGATCATTCTTTGGATTTCTTATATCCTAAGTCCGAAGACTTAGTGTAAATTCAAGTCCAAGAGACATGATCATTTTTTGGATTTCTTATATCCTAAGTCCGAAGACTTAGTATAAATTAAAGTCCAAGAGACTTGATTATTCTTTGGATTTCTTATATCCTAAGTCCGAAGACTTAGTGTAAATTCAAGTCCAAGAGACTTGATTATTCTTTGGATTTCTTTTATCTTAAGACTGAAGACCTGGTACAGATTCAAGTTCGGGAAAATTATTATCTGGATTTTGCGTACTAAGTTTGAAGACTGTGTAAAGAATAATTTCTCGCATTATGTGCTTCAGGATTCTTATTCGTCTGAAGACTTTGTACTTAAGAAAATTTCTATTCTATCACATGCAAGTGAAAATTCCAAAAAGTTTTCATTGATAACGATTCTCTTACATTCCTAAAAAAAAAAAAAATTACAAATTTCTTGAAGGAGCTTCATCGGCTAAATCTATCGGACCCGTTGTTTCTTCGGCCATTACTGGTGCTTCAGAGTCCGCCTGGAGTTCAGGTGTAGTTGGACTCTCAAGATCAAACAGCTGGTTGCTTGAAATGTCCAAGTCCGGGTAAAGCTTTGTACCTCCTCTACTCTATCATTGAAGCCTCCTAGATAGCCAGGAGTCCTGGCCTCAACCATTTCAGCTTCGAAATCCGGAGATGCTTTATAGTCTTCTACGGCTTTCTCTAATCGATCTTTTAGAGATCGGTTTTCCTCAATGGCTTCTTCTTTTCTTTTGGAAGCTTCTTCGGAACGTTTGTTCGCTTCCTTAAGTGAGGCCTCCAAGGACCAAATCTTGGCCTTCTTCTTCTTGGATCTCACCTCTTGTTCGGCACGTTCTGATTGGAGTTTATCCACTTTGGTTTTCAAACTTTGAACCGAAGCATCATTTCGGACGAGTTTCTCCTCCATAGCTTGTCTTTGCTCCTCGGCTATGGTCTTTTCGGCTTTGGCTGTTTTCATCTCTTCTTTCATCTTCCTGTAAGTTATTCGGAAATCGAAGATGCTCTCCTCCATGTGAGTAATGTCGTGCATCATCTGCAATAACAAAGAGAAAGCTTAGTAATTGTAAACCTAAGTATAACATAGTATGAGTATTTACCTTCAAAGCGGATGAAAACACCGAGTTCGAGATTTCTTCGATGCATCGGGACTTGACGTTATCCCGGTCCTTTAGGAGTAGAGTGCACTTTAATAATTCTCTCACCAGTTCAGGATTTTTTAAACCTTCTCGATCCAAGAAGGTAGTGAAATCTACGTTGCACCCTCCCTCCGAAGTGGCGTTCCACCTAGGATCCTCTTCGGATCAGTATTTTGCCCTTTCTTGACTTCTGTCTTCTGGAAGGGCAATCGCAGATTCTTTATTGAAATTTATGTCTCGCTGGCCCATGGATGGTGCGTGTTGAGGGCTCCTCGGAGAGGATGTCCTCGGAGGCAAGCTTCTGGCGGAACCAGCTAGCACCGGAGAAGCAGAGGGAGTGTCCTCATCTAGTATGGGCCTCATCGGAGACGCGCTAGAACCTTCTTCCGCCCTTCTTTTCTTTCAGACTTTGGTTGTTGTGGGAGCGGCTACCGCCCTTTTTCTAGAAGCCTGCCTAACCTTGTCAAGTTGAGGCTTTATTTTCTTACCTGCAATTGGAAACAAAAAGATTATGATGCATATACGAATAGAGAAGAGAAGCAAGAAAAATCCGAAGACCACTTATTCTATACCTAATATTGGGACTTTGCTGATATGAGCGCGATGAAGATTCTCTTCCCTCAACAGCTCCTTAAAGGAAGGGATCTCCGGTTCTGAGAAGGTTTCAAAATCTTTGGCATCAGCCTTTAATATCCTTTTGCCAGCATTCGTATCCAAACGCGGGGCCGACCACTCAGTATTGAAATCCCAGTGAGTATAATACACGAAAAAGAAGCAAGGCTTCCATCCATGTATCGCACTGGGGGTTCCTTTCAGCAATCTTCGACCTGGCCGAGGACCTATGACCCACTACCCTTTGCCGTGAAAGTCTCTTTTCAACATAAATAGGGAGGTGAACAAGGATGTCTTCGGCTCTACGTTCCTAAGTTTGCAAAGTACTAAGAACCCGCAGATGTTCCTAAAACTATTGGGGGTCAGCTGAGCCGGGACTATCTGATACAAGTTAAAAATTTTTACAAAAAAAGGATGAAGAAAAAGCCGAAGACCCACTTTGAGATGGTCTTCATATATGGCTATGGATCGAATGGGAGGCTTATCTACCCTCTCTTCGAGTTGTGGAAGAATCATGTTGAAGGTGCGTGGAATGTGGTAACACTGTTTTATTTCTTCAATTTTGGCAAGGGTAAAGGAGCTTTGAACGGAATCCGGTAACCGTTCTGAACTTCGTTTCCTACGGAAACTTCTCTCCCTACTGGTTTCGCCCTGAAGGTTCCTACTAACACCACCTCCCGATGGGATCCTAGCAGCCTCTCGTTCGGGTAGAGCCCTACCCACTTCACCTACCGGCGAACCATTGCCGGAAGTGGAGGAAGAATTCTTAGAGGACCCCGACATTGAAAGGAATGAGGAAACAGGAGGGAAGAAGGACTTCTAACCTGTAAAAGAACAAAAATGGTGGACCGGACCACTGGGGAAGACGAAGGACTGTAGAAAGAACTGGAAATCCAAGAGCATGGGTGCGAAAGAAAGTTTCTCTCAAGTTCTCCTCTCTTTTTATAGGTGAAGAAGGGGGGATCTTCGAGATGGTTCGGAAGACTAAACGGTTGTGCACCGTATTGGCGGTTTCGATCCTTGGTACGGTTCATTAATGGGACAAGTTGTGGCGATCCGTGTGAAACCGTGGTATTGGCTGAGATCATACCAACGAAATCTCAACGTTCAGGATGACCACCACGTGTCCAATCCCTGTCAAATTTAAACCCCTCTTCTGAAAATTTTTCGAGATTTTTTCAGAATCAAGGCGTTTTCTTTTGAAGCCGCCTATGGTAGGGTGACGCGTGTCCTTGCCACGTTTTGTTGCGCCACCAGGCAGTTATGGCGAAAAGACGCGTCAAGGTTCTGCCATCATTATTTGACAATTATCGCTAGAAGACAAAACTAAAATACTCTCATTTTTCGAAATATAATCATTTCGAAACTGGGAGTGGGGGACAGCTGTTATGATATCCCTATTTTATTCCAATTAATTAATCATTCTTTATTTTATAAGTTATATCAGATGACAAGAGGAGTCTTCGGCTTTACACTGTTGTCTTCTCGTTATTAACCCTAAGTCTTCGGCTTCATATCATTATCTCTACCCGAAGACCGTGCTTGATTTTCTGGGAAACAAACTATTTATTATCTTCGATTTCGTGCATCCACATTAATCCAAAGACTATGCCTAAAGTATACGGTTTCGTATCTATAGTCCAAGACGCTTTCTCTGTCTTCGGCTTCATATTATTATTTTTGTTCGGAGACCATGCTTATTATCTTTGGCCTATTGTCTAAAAAAGATTATACTCTGGGTCTTCGGCTTCGTATTTTTATCTCAGTTCGAAGACGATGTTGAATGTCTTCAGCTTCGTGCAATTGTCTTGATCCAAAGACTTGATCTCTCGGGTAAATATCTTCGACTTTATTTCTTCAACCTAAAGATTGTAAGTATTTATTTTTATCACGTCTAAGAAAGATCCGAAGTGTAAAGCTAACATTCCCTTCAGGAGTACTACTAAAGAGAATGTAAAGATCACTTCAGATCTATGCTTAAAGAAGGAGGATTCTGGAGCACGTGGGGTTCTTGGATAAACAGTTAAAATCTATTTGGGTTGTTGCAACCACCCACGTGATCTGAAACCTCAGATTAAATAAACCCCGGGTGTAACGGCTTTTCCGACAGCCACTACTTGCAGTTAAGAAATGGTTGCGCTTGTCAACCTCCATAGTCGTAAGTAGTTACGTTGGAGCCTATAAATACTGGTAAGAGAGGACACTCAGGGAATCCGGACTCTTTTCCCGGACATCATTTCGATTTCTTTCTCTGCCATCCTTGCTTCTATAAATTTTTTATTCTATTGTTGCTTGGATTTTTTCTGACTTTAGCATCGGAGGAGTTTACCAAAAAAATTTTGATCAAAAATCTATTTTATAGATTCTGATTCGTGATAGTCTAATAAAAAGATTACTCCATCCAATGACGGAGATACAGCGTCAACATTTTTGTTATGAAAACGTTGCCCTGTGATCAGCTCTTTAGCTTTAGCTTCCCAATAATTGAGAACGTCGACCGTGATAGCCAGCTGGCGCCGACAAGGAAATTTTCAGGTGATGTGAAGAATATCTTGGCGCTTTGCCACATTTTTAACACCTACCAAGGTTCCAATGGCAATTAATATCCATTACAACGGGTATTACTCTACAGACCTCCCACCGAGGACAAAGATGACGAGCAACATCAATGATCTAAATAAATTCTTTACATGGAGGAGGTAACTTTGATGATGTTATTTTTTTTATTATTATTATTTTTTTTTTATAAGAGATGTGTTTTTTTCTTATTTTTGTTTTATAGGAACCTATGATGACATAATAAATGAAATCAAAGATAGATTAGGCATGACAGCTAAGATAGTAGCCCGGTTGATAGAGGCCTTGCCTCGTCACCAACCGGTCATGGATTCAAGACGTGATCCCTGTAGATGACTTGATTAAATCTAGAAATTTTCTGGAACACGTGATCGTGGATGCGAGCAGGATGAGGATCGAAGAGGGTAACTACACCCTATTTTATTTACCAAAAAAAAAAATAAGAGACAGATCAGGCATGCAAAATGGGTCGAGTCCAACAGCTACGCATGTTGGATCCATGTTTCATGGACCATACCTATGTCTAGTTGGACCCAATTAGAGAATTAGGTTCAAAATTACAACCTGAGCCAAGTCTAATGTGTCCTAAGATTCACCACTAAATAAAGGATGAAAATAAGAACAAACTCGCCAGAGATTTTGGTTCATGTGAAGAGGAGGGAGAAAAAAAAATGTGGCCAACAAAAAATGAAGAAATATCTAAAAAAGAGAGAGAGAGAGAGAGAGAGAGAGAGAGAGAGAGAGAGAGAAATATGGGAAAGTTGTTTTTTCCGTTGGAATAAAATTTTTACTTACATTTCATAGAAAAGAAAAATTCATGTGGAATATAGAAAGGTTCAATTCCGTATGATTAAGAATTGAGGTCATTTTTCTTTCAAAAAAAATTTTCAAGTTTTTAGAAAGAATGGATTAAAATATTTTTCTTTACCAAGGACATAACATGCATTTTATATTTTTTTTTATAAAACTAGATACTCAAGCAAATATAAGCTAAAATAGATATTCAATCAAATATAAGTTATTTTAAAATATATCATTTCTCCTGCTAAACCAAACAGGCAAAAGCCAGGCATCATATATCTAGGTATAAGCTTTTCAAAACACCAATAATAAAGAAAAAAAATTCTCTCCGTGGATAAAAAAAACGTAGGGTTACTGGGGACTGGCAGTGTTCCGAGACATGGTTAAGAGAAGAGATCAGAAAGGAATGCATTGGGATGGGACATGAAATGGTTGGTGATGGAGGTGAGGGTTCGGCCGATGGACAACAAGAAGTCCGTGCCCATGTCCATCAGGATGAAGAGCAAATTTGGTTAGAAGAGCCCAAATTAAACAAAAGGGAGGAGGGGAGAGAAGGGGGAATCGAGGTGTTATGTTTAACTTGGGATGGGCAATGGCAGCGGAGCAAGAGAGGCGGAGGTTGGATGAAGAATGGGCTTTGGAGGCAGGTGGAGACGGCAGTGGGGAAGTGCTATTTGGAAATGGTAAATTAGACAGCAAGCATTGCTGATCTTGATATTAACAATGCATCTTAAGAGAAACAATTTATTCTAATGGATGTGTAACCATTCATCTCAAGACGTATTATTAGCGCATGTAACCAAAATCTTGAAGGGGCATACAACGCAGTCCGTTTTTACATGAATAAAGTGGCATCACTGTAAATGTTCCATAAAAAAAATATCGCATTATTTTTTTCTAACAAGAATTACATCATAATCTTTTAAGTTACCTGCTGTAGCATGAATGAAAGAGAAAGTTGTGAACCACAAAGACGTACGTGATGATGATTTTTTTTTTTTTTTTTTTTTTTTTTTTTTTTTTTTTTTGTAAGCAAACTTTGAATCTTGATCTCTAATTTGTCTCCCGGTTCGGTGCCAATTAATATGTTCTATCAGAGAGAGTTGTATATAGGGGTGTGTCGAAGGTTTTATTTTCATCCAAATGATCATTATCATAAAGTCCTCGACATGTAGGAAATTATCTCTCCATGTCTTCTCCTGGCCCAAATTATTCCATCTAGTCTAGCATAAGCTCAATCATGTCCACATAATCTAAGTTGCAAATTGCAATGGAATTAATAGATCCTATATGAATCGCTCTTCTTTGATTATCTATGCGAGAAAGCCAGCATTTACTAACCTCTAACTTTGTATCCAAATATTCCTTAGAGTTGAATTTTAACAGCACTTGTTGGTGGATATATCAGACTAAAGAAAAATGATTTCGGGAGGAAGAGTCTGAAAATCTGAATTTTCCGAAAAGATAATGCGGTCATCCCTTTACCCATATTATGAACCATCTATGTAATGCAAATCACATAAATTCGAGAGAAAAAAAAATATATTTTCTTGTCAGTAAACCAAGGGATGAATCCCAATAATTAAAAGGAAACACCAAACAAATCAATTCCTATGAGATCGATTACATGCCTTGAGGGATTTTTAATTACATCCAAATATGTACATCTAAAAACATAAAAAGACTCTTGTCCACTCTTAGCAGATTTTTGATGGATGGTTCAATCCCTGTATAGCATTCACTTGTGCAACAATATTACATTAATTTTCATATATCTTACTAGATAAGGAACTAAGAGCATACTTGGAGCCATGTAGGATGACCTACCTGCAAGTCAAATTACATACGTAGCTAATTTCAAATATTTGATAGTATTGCAAAGTTGAATTATGGCGGACTTGTAATTGAGATTTAATAAACTAAGAGCATGCTTGGAGCCATGTAGGTCGACCTACCTGCAAGTCATATTATATATGTAGCTAATTTCAAATATTTAATAGTATTGCAAAGTCAAATTATGGTGGACTTGTTATTAAAATTTAATAAATTACATCATGATCCGTGACTAGAATGATTATGAGATGAGCTACATGGCTCAAGTCCATGTGTGTTTCACTCTGCATCTCCACTCCATCTCTTTTGCCACCATTTTTTTTTTTTTTTTTCCTGCTCCCCTTTTCTGTCCACCACTTCCTCTTCATCTTTCTTAAACATGAAATACTGAGTCTTTTATATTTGATTATCATAATTAAACTATAATGTAACTTAAGCCACACTACAACTTAAATTATATAATTTAAACATATTTTAACTGTAAAATAGACTGACGATCTATGCAAACAATGATAAATGTAACACAACACATCCAAGGTAGACCACATGCATGGTATAGTTTGTTAGGTTTTTTTTAAAAAAAAAAAATCCATTTCTCTCAACTTTTATCTTTTTCTGACCATTTCCCAAATCAGATGCAGCACGTTGACTGGTTGGCACCGTACTCTAAAAGGTAGAAGGAACCATTACGTGGCTTTTTTTTTTTCCAATTTTTGGAGTTTGCTGACTGTCGGATGTACCTACTTACACCGTACAAGATCATCTTCCTGCATCGAAAACGACGAAAAGACTCCCCTTCCCCGGCGCCGGGAACGCATCTCGTGGGTCGTTTACATGCGCGCACTGACCGCCGGTCCCTGCATCCACTACGAAAGGAGGAACGAAGCATGACGCGTGATTTTATTTTGACTTTACTTGGCCGTTGGATGTGCCAAATGTGTTGGCAGCACCCTTGCGACGCTTGCGTGCCGCCGGCACGTCCAAACCAGCGCTTTAAATCGGAAAAATTATTTATTAGCTGGACCAGGTCTCACCGATAATTTATTTTTTCTCCTCCCTCTTCGCATCATATGCTACGATATATTTATTTTAAAAAAAATATTTTTTTTTTTATAAAATCGGATGAACGGTCTAGAAAATCAAGAAAAAAAAATAGTTAAAAAATATTTAAATATTATCATCCTGACATCAAGCACAATCATCCAAATAATGAACGACAAAAAAAAAAAACGATATAGGAGATCGAAAAAAAATAAAAAATAAAAAGATACTGAGATACTGTCATCCTGACCCAACCATTTAAATGATATGGTAAGCAATAAAAAAGATAATTTAGTCAACAATATTATTAGTCTCCTCGTAAATATGGTAGATCTAAATATTCAAAAATAATTTAAAAAAAATTAAATATTATAAAAAAGAGGATGAGCATCGAGATACTTTATCCTATCCCGAATTCAGACGGTGACTATGAAAAAATTTATCTGGATAAATTTTTTAAAAAAATAAATTATTAATAATAATCTGGTCCAGCTACTATATATATATATATATATATATTTTTAAATCGTGCTCTTCCTGGTCCTCGCTCCGCCCCAACCGCAAGGCTGCCTCCCCGGTCCCCGCCGCGCTGTGCTCCGATCAAAAGCCCTGCTCCCCCCCCCTCCTCCCCGCACACTGCCTCCAGGTAAAAAAAAAAAAAAAAAAAAAACGAAACCACCGCTTTCCTCCCCTCTCGCTCCTTCGAGGACGCTTACGCCTTTTTGGTAGCCTTTGCGGCTCTCAGAGGAGTTCTTCCTCGTCGCTCGCACGTCGTCGAGGCTTTTCTGTCGAGGAGATCGGCGATGGCGTCTCCTCCGATCCTCTCTCCATCGCCCTCCCGTCCGAGACTGGTGGCGTCCACAGCATCCAGTCCCACATCGTTCAGGTTTTCATCCGGATTCTGTCGTCTTTTCTTCCATGGTTACCCTTTTTTTTTTTTTTTACTCCTCGTGGAATTATATAATCCCTAGTCTTTACGTTGGAAAGTGACGGAAGTTCCGGATAGTGAAAAGATGATCTCCTTTTCTTGGGGAAAGGGGCCAAATAGCTCGAGAACGAAGCTTTTGGACGGAAAGGATATACTTTACGGCCCACCTCGTGAACTCTACGGCGAATATGGATAACGAAGCCCAACCTTTCAAACGTGTATAAGAAATGCCTTCATGTGGAAATTCTAGGTCTCGGGCCCCTATGGATGTGTTGTCTATGTAGGATTGCAAGGATTGCAAGCATCTTAGCCAAATTCAACTTAGGTTTTTATCATTTTCATGTTGGACCCTTCGGCAGGTTGTTGTTTTTGGGAAAAATATAGTTTTACTAAATGGCTATTTTATAAAAGATAATCTTATTATTTTTTAAATATTAAAATGGAGATATTTGGTAGCAAGCAATCTATCCAAATTACTAGCAACTTAAAAGGATCCACCATATTATTTTCTTTGATAAGACTTTTTTTGTGGTAATCCATAATTACAGATTGCCAAAAAATCTGGATTACTTTCTAGGGAATAATCTGAATAGCCTTGGAAATGGATGGCTATCTAGATTATCATTTTTTTCATAATCTTGCAATTAAAATTTTAGACTAAATTATCCTTCCAAAAATTTTATATAAGCCTTCTAAATTATTCTTTCTTCCTCCCTCATCCAACAAATCCTAGCTACAAGGGACTCCGTCTTTCATACCGGTCATAGTCATCTAATCATTACCGGCGATCTCTCTTCTATGGCCAATAATTCATGGATTTATTACTTCTATGATATTTAATTTTTTTTGCTATACTTGTCTTTCTGATAGTTAATATTGCTTTATATAATGATATAAATCATGTAATTGATATTTTCTAATGAGTATATGAATTTTTAATAGATTTGACTTAAGTATATTTTGAAAATTTGATTTCACATTATCAATAATTTGATGGGCAATCAAGATTTTTAGTAATTTTACTGTAACATTACATGCATGTGCCAAACATAGTAATCAACATTATTGGCGATCCAGGATTGCCTGGCGATACACCAAACACAACATTAAGGATATGTTGGCAACAAATCAGCTGTCTTTCCTCTTCAACTTTTTGGCTATGATGTGGATCCAATCAACTCTATGCAGTTCTCCAATCACTCGGGCAAGCTACTTTACATAACTTCTATTGTAACCAAGGCCCTGATAGCTCAACACATGAGGTATTGTTTGCTCTGGCCCCATGGGCTCATCCATAGTTTTGCTTCTCAAAAGGTGGCTCATGTAGGAAGGGATCCCTTTCCAATATAAGCTAAATTACCTTTGACTCATAATCGATGCAAGACTAATGATGCCCTCCTACAACTTCCTTCCAACAGTCTCAGAAATTAGAGGCATGATATATGGTGCAACTTTATCTGCTACTCTACAAGTGCATGGCTGAATGATACATTGTTTGATGCATGATGATCAATGATCTAACTAATAAAGGATTATGCAGGATATCCCATGTTCAGAGGGCAGGTTCTCAATGGCCAACAGCTTTGGAATCTCATTGAGAGCCTAGCAGCAAACAAACTATTATGCTACACTCATTTGTTAACAGGTAACCTATTCGATATTGTGCTTTGTTGCTATAAGTGTGCTATTACCGGACAGTTTATCATTGTTGCCATGCTGTTCTCCAATTGATTACAACTTGAAGGTTCTTGCAAGTATGAGTTGGCATTTTGGTTCTGCTTGCTTAATCATGATTTAAAATGTCCCTGCTCATCAATTTAACCTAGGTTCTCTTCCAGGATTTTTCATGTACCTGTCCATGTTAAAATTGCCTTCAGCCAGGCAACTGAATTTTTAGTGTGCTTGAATAGTTAAAATTAGTTATTATATGAATTGGTTTGCAAACCATCAGTTATGAATGTAGAAACATGATTAAGTGATTCAATAAACTGTCAGTACTCCACTTGTTAATTCACTTGTGGTCACATGCATTATTGCAAGAACAGATTTTGGAAATATTTGCTTTGGGTTTATTTATTAGAGAGTTTTGCAAGTGGGGTTAAATTTATAGTTGAGGGTAAAAGGATTTTTATCTGGATCAATTTTTTAAAGATATGATGGACTAAGGGAATCCTAATTTAAAACTGCAAATCAAGATGTTGTAGTTGCTGGCTGCAACACAGAAGACAGGATTTTAAAGAAGTTTTAAGTAGATAGAATGAGTGAATTAGGAGTTGCTTGAAGCAATTAAAGGCTAGAGGAAAAGGGTTAGATTAAGATAAAAATATAGAAAAATATGAAGCCATTACAGGGATAAGTTCGGTGGATGTTAACTTGCTTGCTTAAATCTTGAAAGAGATAGTTTAGGGAGTAAAAAATGCAAACAAATAATAAATAATAAAACATGTAAAGATTATGATAGTGTTAGCGGGATACATCAGGAAGGGATATTAACAGTTTTTAATGCAATTTCCTGCAAACAAGGGAAAATTTGACAGAATATTTTTGACCCATGGAAAGCTGGTTGAAGGCATTTCATGGAGTTGCCACCATTATTGGGCCCTATGACTTATTGGCTGAGATTCTTGAAGAAGATATTATCCTAGATTACCCCTGTTGTTGAGCTCCCTCACATATCTACTAATAAATAATGGGAAAGACTTTGAAGCCCACTGCTTGAAGCCGGAAGCTTCTATCCGAGAAAAGGTCCCCTCCCTTCTCACTTCCTGCTGTGGGCCCACATTCATAATGTTAGGATCCACTCTTTAAAATCCCCTCCCATGTTTCACACCTTGATCATCTGTATTTGGTCTCTTCCAGTCTTTGTGATGGAGCCTGCAGAGTGTACCATCCATCTGCCCTTCCTTTTTATTTTTTTATTGGATAAACCCACCTAAATCAGATCATCCATTGCATACGACTCTTCTAATCACAGGCATAAATTAATTACTTTTCCTTTTTTTCTCAAAAAAAGATATTTTTAATTGTTTAATCTTGTACATTGCACATGTCGAAGCTGCGCTACTTTGGCTCGCTGAAGAAAAATAAAAGTTCCTCCCACAAACCTGAAATCTCTTGCAAGAGAAAACTGCAATGTTTCCTCATGTGCATCGGTCTCACTGTATCATGGGAAAAAATCTCCTTCCTTGAGTCCCGCCATGTCATGATATTTTTTCCCTTTTATTCTTGGATCCTTTGGCTAACATGCTTTTGATGAAGTCATAATCCTATGAGTGATGCACATACATCACACATGCTGGACACCAGTACATCATAATGCTTTTGATATTTGTTGTTCTTCTGTTATCTGATTCAATGTTTAATTATAGATCATTTTCTTCGAGCCATTTTAGAACAGTATAATGCTTGTTAAGTACTTGATTTGCAGGGGCAGCCTCCTGAACAATTAAGATAGTGATCCCCAAAATTCTGGCATATTTTACAGTATGTATTTTAATGCTGTAAGTGACACTTAGTTGTTTATTGATGTATTTTTCAAATGCATGTGTTTTCTCTAAATTATTTACATATTTTTTTGTTATTTGGCTAGGATGCAAAGTTGGAGTTCTTTATGAAACTTTTGATGCTATCATTTTGCCAATTTAGTTTGTAGTACTTTTCACTAGAAGTCTGCAGCTTCTTTCTTATTTAATTTGATGAACCCTTTTTTGAGATCTGGGATTCGTATGTTAGATTTGTAAGGCTTTTGTTCTCCTTCTCCTTTAGGTATCTTGGGTGTGCTGTATGATGATGGTGATATCCTTTATCTTGCTGGCTTTCACTTTAAACTTGTTTCCTTGAGTGCTTTCAGATTCATTCTCTGTATGCTGGCTGTTTGATATCATCCTATAAAACATCTCATGGCAAACATGTAGTTTTGTTACACAGAACTCCACTTGATAGGTTGTATCATTAAAAGTTCAATGTGGTCGTTCTAGTAAAGGTGTTTTGTCATATCCCATATTTTTCTTGATAGAACGTTGACCGGTAAAATATAAGCTTTTAACAAATTTCTTGCATAACAATGGTCAATTTAAAAAAAATCTCTAGTTTGTCCAGCCTTCATGGCTGAAAAGTTCTGCCGAGGGTGCTGCATACAAGAAATAATCCTCAACTTTTATCACTTCAGGTGTCCTGCTCAAGACATGCCTCCTGGTTAGGGCTGGAAATGGGCCGGCCCAAAGCCCATTGTCTGGAACTGGGCTGGGCCAGCTCAATAAACTTCGGGCCGGCCTGAAATTGGTTCAGGCTTCGAACCAAATTTTAAGCATATCGGGCTAGTCTTTGGACTGTAAAATAGAGTCCATTTAATTTTTGGGTCAAAAGGATGCCCAGATTCGGTCCAAAAATTTTTAAAATATAGTCTTTGGGCCGGCCCAATGGGCTTTGGGCCGGCCCATTTCCAGCCCTACTCCTGGTTGATCTGATGATGATGTTTTATCTGTGTTCATGCCTTAGATTCTGTTTGTTCTGTCACTTTGCATCTTAGTTTGCTGCAATGAATCTATTTCTTTCAAGTAACCACATCTTTTGCCACGTTGGTGTGTTATTGCATGCACTTCAGCTGGCAGAATTAGTTGTTGCATGCTAGATTTTGATAGCAAAGTCTCCTGTTTCTTATTGTAAAGTATATCCATTGTGCTGTTTAATCTTAGTCTTCTATTAAATTTACTGGTACATTACTTGCGGGGCACTGAGGATTTGATGACTGCACTTTTGCTGGGTTTGAGCAATGTAAGGTTTTAATATTTTCAGCATGATAGCACCATATTTTGACAAGAACATGTATTCATATCTTAGAAAGAAGCACCAACTTATTTTGCATTGTGCTGTTTAGAAATATCCAGACAACCTTGACAAGACATTGGAGCTTGCAGTATCAAGTTTGCAGGTGGTTAATATTTGACTCCTATTGTCGTTTTCTAGAATTCACCTTATAAGATTTTATCAGCCAATCCAGCCGAATGAATACTATGCATATGTGGAGCTGGTTGAGTGTTATCTACTTATAGCCTAGCTTAGTATTTAATTATATATTTTTTGTTTTTTATATCTTATATACACTAACACAAAAGCACTATACTACAACCATTCATAACAAATTGGTTAATTAGAAGGCTACTATGATTACTTTTAAACTTGGTGGTCAAACTAAAATTTTCATAGAAAGATATATCTCAATTGACTGAATATACAAGCCGATGGAAAACAAAGTGGAATATGATATTCTATGGTCAATCTGATATGTTTGACATTGGCATATGGAGTTCCACATGTCAAATGAGAGTTTTTCGATGTGTAAAGCTTGTTTGAGAGTATTGAGACTTAGTTATTTACATTATGTTATGTTATTTTATTTCTAAATTGACCTATTTTATCCTTGAGATATCATTATGTTGTACTATTGCAATAGGAAAACTTAGAAATTTGGCTTTGTGCTGATTATATAAAATTCCCTAATCAGCTAGTAGGAACTAGCGACTGATCATCTTTCCTTTTCTTCAATATGGTATCAAAGTAGGTTACCAGACCCTAGCCATCACCTCCTCCCTCACCTCAAACCTTAGCCACCCATTCCCATCATCTTAAGTCATAGCTGCTGCCTCCTCTCTCATCTCAAACCCTAGCCACCATCTCCTCCCTCACCTCAAACCCTAGATATCGCCTCCCTCCCCAACCACCATCCATCTCTCTTCTCTTCTTCTTCTAAATGACATAAGTGTCTTTCCTATATATTATAAAGATTATTTGGCTATCTGATTGTTTCTATCTTTTCTAGTTGCTATGGTGTCCTTAAACAACAAACTCTCATCTTTCTGATCGAGGTCTATAACTGCTATGCATTTGCTCAAATACAATATCTTTTGAAGTGCTTTTGTTCTTGTTCATGAATCTACAGATGTTTTTCCTGATCCCAAGCAGCATTATTAGAGTTCCGATGAATTTGCTACTCATTCATTGATCTATGAGTGGGTTGTTTTCTATGATCTTGTACCTGCTCTATTTGTTGTGTATCCTTAATATAAAAAGTTGTGGGTAACATGGCTGAAGGCAAAACTATACCGAGTGTTACTCAGACGATAATCCAATAGTAAGAGATATCTCAAATTACAACTATAAAGTTTGCTAGGATATCAAACTTTTTTATTATGGTCTAGGATGGTGGAGAAATTTATGAGTACTAAAGGAAGGTAGATTATATCTATGATGATCTTCCAGACAATACTCATCCAAATTTTAAAAAATGGAAGAAAGAGTGATCGGATAATTATCTGGCTTTAGAACAGCATGGAATAAAATATTGTAGCTTTATTTATGTTCCATGACATTGCCAAGTCCTTGTGGCAAGATTTGAAGATAACATGTGCTCAAGAAAAGAATTAAAGCAAAATTTTTCTATAAAAAGATGTTTAGTAATCTGCAAGTAGACATATCCTTAACTGACTGTTTTAGCAGTGTTATAAGTATTACTGATGAACTAAATATTTATCAATCTCTAACCAGTAATATGAAAGTGCTAAAATAACAAAGATCTGAACTCTATATCCATTTTTCTACATGGACTGAATCTAAAGTTACCTTCTATCAGATATCAGATTTTAGTAGAATCTTCCATTCCCTCTATGAATGAAGTCTTTGTCAGATTATAGCAAGTAGCTAAAAGTCAAGGAAAATTATCTTCTATTCTATCCACTCATTCATGAGAAAATTCTACACTTGCTAGATTGACTTTCTCACCTAGTAGGGATGGTAGAGACATAGGCTGAGACAAGTCTAATGGGTCAAATCATGTTTGCTCTCATTGCTATCAAAATAATCGCATGGTGGATAGATGCTAAAAATTACATAAGAAACTCTCTTAGGCAAATTCTATTACTGAGAGAGACCCTTCTTAACTCTTCTGGTGGCTACACTGCTGTAGCTAATAATTCTATAGAGCCCATTCCCACTTATATTACCAAGGAGGAAGTACACAAGATTATTCAGGATCTTCAAACTTAAATATCTACCTTTTAGAATTCTATAGCAATCATTGCCCACTCAGGTACAGCAAGCCTGTATGCCACTCCATCTTCATCACATTGGATTATTAATTTTAGAGTATCTTCATATATGATAAGTCGAAAGAACCTATTTTTCTCTGTCAGTCCTAGTCTTGCTAATCAAAGTATATACCTTGCTGATGGGTTTACATCAATATAGCTGGATGTAGTGATATTTCTTTGTCATCTTTCTTATCCTTATCCTCTATCCTTCTTGTTTCTAAGTTTTCTATTAGTTAATTGTTTAGAAGTCAACTAACTAAATCTCCGACATGTAGCATAGCTTTTTTTCCCGTTTCTTGTATCTTCCAAGATCTCAGGACCATAAGGATGATTGGTGGAGGTTGTGAGAAAGGCGGACTCTACTACTTGGATACTTTCAGAAGTTCTCCATCTTAGTCTATTGCTACCGTTTCCGATTCTGTTCGTGATGTATCCATCTTTCAATGGCACATTTGTCCGAGATACCCTTCACTTTGTATTCTTCGTTAGATGATCCTCTCTGTCCTGTGAGTCTATAGTTGAGTGTGAATGTTGTTAATTAGCTAGGCAAACACACGCGTTAATCTTATCCCAGTAGAGTTGAGTTTAGGAGTTTTGCATTGTTTGATATTGTCCATTTTGATGTCTCGGGATCATTACGGATCTTCTCTATTAATGGTTATCGTTACTTTGTCTTTCATCAATAACTACTTTTAGATTACATGGCTTTATCTTTTGTAGAGTAGATCTGAGATACTCGATGCATTCATTTCCTTTTACAATGATATAAAAACTTAGTTTTGTGTGCCTATCAAAATTTTTAGAACTGACGATGTTCAAACCAAATTGCTTGTCTTCTATTACGATCATGGGATTATCCATCAAACTTCGTTTATTTATATCCCTCACCAAAATAGAATAGTTAAACATAAAAATTGTCACCTTTTAGAAGTTGCAAGAATGATTTTATTTCATATGTCTATTTCCAAAATATTTTGGAGTGATGCTCTTCTTATTGCATGTTTCTCAATCAGAGTATGTTGTCCATTCCATTTATTGTTTTTGGATGTTACTGTTTTGTTCATCTGTATAATGTTCAAGCCAAATTATCCCTTAGATTTGTTAAGTGTCTTTTCATTGGATATTCTAAAACTCAAAAGAGATATAAATGCTATGATCCGGTCAGTAGGAGAATGTTTGTAAGTTCAGATATCATCTTTTTTACCTTATTATTCTTCTAAGGAAGGGTCATCGACCGAGTTTGTCATTCTGGTCATGTTCTTTTGCCTATTATCTCTATAGAGAAAGATGAGCCTACATTGAATGCTACAGATTCATCATGTTAGATTGAAAAATCTTAGAAGATTTACTATTCCAGGCACATGAAAACTGATTATGGTAGAACTAATGGAGCTGAGTTACCCACTCATATGACCAATGATCCTCCTACTAGTCCTATAGATCCGGTTTGGTGCCAAAAAATCATGGTATGAATCATATTGCAGTTTATGCTGCTGCTTTAAATTTTTTTCCACTTCCGTTCCCCGCTTCCCAATACTTCCACCTTTAAATTTTTTTTTCAATGATGTCATCTTTAAAGAAATCCAAACCTGGTTTTGTGTTAGCTCTTAAATATAAGAGCTGTTAGTTCTTATAATCTATCAAACATGTCTGTCCAATTACAGCAACCAAGGACAGGTATTGTTTTAGTATTCATATTATGGAAGTTGTTATCATTTTGAATGTCTTTGTTAATAGACTCTTTCTAAGCCTTAGTTGATCGAGTGTTTCACTTCCCTACTCCAAAATTTGCTTCCAATTCAAGCAGCAAGGTTAAGAAAAAAAAAGGAGAAAATGCATTTAACCCTTGCTGGTTTATAATTTGTTTAATATTACTTTTGGAAGTTCTAATTCTGTTAATCAGTGGTAACGGCAAGCTTCTAAACAAGGTTTTAATGGCAGAAATTGAAGTTTGATTGTGTTGCAAGTTTAATGCAAATTATAAGTATGTTTCCTTTTTTTTCAAATGCATTTGAATTTCAACATAAATTTATCATATAATGTCTTTCTAAGAAAGGGAAGCTAACTTCATGAATTGTAAATTTCCAGATGTTGTGATAAATCATGACTTTGTATATGCTTATTCACTTAAATATATTTGGACCTATTGGTTATTGGAAGCGTGGATTGGAATGTGAGAATGGGGAAGTGGTGCGTTCAAAAGATTAGACTCATTTAAAGATTGGACAGTATTACAAAGAAAAGAGAAAAGGAAGGTATTAAGCCATTATATTGCTGATGACACCATAGCATGGTACATATTGAATAATGTAATCTAGTATAGGCAATACTTGGTAGTTGGAACCATAACCTTGTCGAGGAACTTTTAGTAAACAACTTTAGTGATAATGAGATAGGTGAACAACTTCTTGACCTTGACAATCATAAAAGATTTCACATTTAATTCTGGTATGTACTTTCATTTATCCTCAGACAATCATCTCAGCTGTGTCAACAGTTTCAATTCCACTTTTAAGGAAAGTTGTTCAGAAACTAATAAATTGGGCATTAATAATTATCTGACAATGTGGGGGAAAAAAATCAAAGTTTTAAAAAGAGATGTAAAAACAGATCATATTTCATTCTGAGCCATAATATATTGCTGCTGTCTTTAGTATCAGTTGTTTTAATTCAGAATGATTAAAATATGACAAACTTTGTTATTTTTATCAAGTAGCATGCATGCGCTAGTTTTGTTACATGTCGAATAGATGAATCTCAAAACCAGAATATATATACATATATATATATAGTGGACTGATTCTTTCACAACTTTGCACCCCCCACTCCCTTACCCCCTCCCCTTCAGACCCAGAACATGTGGTTCATTGCGGGCTTCTCTTGGTGTATGTTTTGGCAGCTTTTAATAGGTCTCATTCAAGATGTGCAGGCTGTGCTACAAAGAACAGTAGCAGAATGAAAAAGTGGGTTTTGATCCGCAGTTGAGCAGCGTGGAGATCAGATTAATTCACAGCCAAGATGACATCCGAAGCCCAGAGGTTAAATATAAGGCCGAAAATATACTTAAAATGATCATGGCAAGAAGATCCGGTTGCCTTAAGGCATAGAAAGTAGAGCTGCTGTCATCTTCGTAGTCATGCTTACACCATTTTTTACATCAGCTGTTTCCTCCAAAGGTTTTCTGACCATATGGGTTGAAGATGCTGAAGTAAGGGGACCTTCTCTCTATTTATATTATAAAGATATTGCAGACCTACATTACTCTAATTACAAACAGAGGTACTGGTCGGCGGTCGCTTCTCAATTACCAGCCTTTATTTTTCTTCCCCAGTAGAACAGTTCTTTTTTCTTTCTTTCTTTCTTTTTTTGGTTTGTGTGGTTGGTGGTTGGGGATAGAATGGTTGCCTCTAAATTTAAACAGGTGCATTTGCACTCTGTCTCGATCAGGATAAATGATCAAGTGATCTCATCATCGGTTGGAATTGTAGAGAACAATCGTCAGTCGAATTTACTGTGTTTTGACATCCGAAGGAGAGCTTGCTTTGCTGAGCAGCAGAGTCTGCAGCTGCCAAGTTGTTGCTGTCCTGAAGGGATGATGGGATGGATTTAATGAAAACTTGGCAAACAGCAACTGTACTTGCCCTGAAATCATCTTCTCCATTTGGATGCTGGTAAAGTGAAAGCAAGGAAATCGAGTCTCCTGGCATGATTATTTGATGATTTACCCATGATGAACTATAAATTGTGTTCCAAGGCCACACCATGCGATGTCCCCTGCATTATTGGGAATATAGCGTAGAGATTTTGATTCATGTTAGATTAGACAACTATTTTTCAATCTTGTTATGATCAGTGAGAATTACCCTGTTTTCCATTAAGCTTGCTCGTGTGTGGTCTTGTACATTGTTGGGAAATATAACGACGATATTTTGATTCAAGAGAGAACCATATGTACATGAAGAGTGTTAAATGGCCATCCATACCAAATCCTTGTAAATCAGTAAATTGCATGCTTGCTTTGAAATCCTGAATGGAGGTACCACACCAATAAGACTGGAACTGGGCCGGGCTGGCCCGATGGGCTTCGGGCTGGTCCGAATTCAGGTTGGGCTTCGAGCTAGGTTTTAAGTAATTTGGGTCGGGTTTTGGGTCTTGTAATAGAGTCCATTCAATTCTCGAGCCGGGCTTGGGCATCTCTTTGGCCTGACCCGGTCTGGTCTAAACCTAATCCAAAACAGGTCCATCCGATTGGTTCGAGTCCAATCAATTAAATATCTCACACTCTCTCATGGTCGGGAATCTTCCAAGCCCATCGATCTCAGGCTCTTGTCTCTCGGTCCTGTCGTTATCGATCTTAAGCTCCGTGT
Source organism: Areca catechu (assembly GCA_021397845.1). NCBI lineage: Eukaryota > Viridiplantae > Streptophyta > Magnoliopsida > Arecales > Arecaceae > Areca > Areca catechu. The sequence goes on from CM038043.1 coordinate 165,125,496, forward strand.
GATCCTGTCGCTAGTTTCGTGCGATTCTGCTGCCACTCCCAGCTCCGTGCGATCCCATCGCTGCCCCTGGCTTCGTGCGATCCCCTTTGCTTGCGCACCTCCCTGGCTTCGATCTCCCTTTCCAACTCCGATGTACGCACTCGAGGTCCCAATGCCCCCTCCCCTCCTTCGGTATGACCTCGTAGCCCTTTTGACTTCGATCTCCCTCCCCGGTCTCGGTGCACGCACCCGATGCCCCCTTCACTCCCGCGTGACCTTGCAGCCCTCCCCTCGGCTTCGATCTCCTTCCCTGGCCTCGGCGCCCACATTCAATGCAGGACACCCCTGCCTCCCGTGCAACCTCGAGGCCCCTATTCCGACTCCTTCCAGCTTCGATGACCGCACCCAACGGCCACGCTCAGAGACCAGGTTTTTTTTTTTGTTCGATGATCTAAGGGGCCACTTCGGTTCAGGCCGGTCCATCAGGCTCAAGCCAGGCTCGGGCCTGATATTTGGAAAGTTTTTTGGGCCTAAGCCTGGCTTGAAGCTCGAAATCTTTTTTGGGTTGGGCTCGGGTAGAGGTGTGGCCCGGTCCGGCCCGGCCCACTTCCAGCCCTACACATCAAAGATCTATAAAGAGAGGAACATGTATGATGGGTCATCCAGAAAAAGCATAAAACAAGTAAGTCTAAATTAATTCTAGAACTTCCAATTTTAACGTTATATAAGTGGCAGCAAGTTCGAAAGTGCGGTTCAATGGAACTGAACCCCTTCTCGTGAGTACAATCTAAACGGTCGGAATATAAAATATTTTGTAAGGTCCAAGGGTAGACATCATCCTGTTATCAGGTTCAATTACCAGAATAGTCAGTAATTAAAGGATGGATGATAAAGGAAGCTCTCGATATCTCGGAGAATCAGATAGACTTGGAGATGCTTTGCCCCATCTCTGATCCAGTTGATGACCGTGGTATAATCATCTTCAACAATAATCTTCTTCGTCCATAACTCCTATCTAGCGCAGATAATAATTATCTAAGCAGCTTGAAACTCAGCTTTCGAGACAGACAGCTTAAATGATAAGACCTTGCTGCAGCCAGTAGCCTATTGTCTGGATCATGGATGACAAAGCCAGCACCCTCCTTATCGTCCCTAACATTGCCATCAAAGTTAACCTTAACAAATCCCAGCGATGAGACTCCCAATATATAAAAAGAATCCTCTGGATTGCTGCAAGCATAGCATGGAAGTTCCAGGGAGCTAGGGCATCGACGATCCGACAAGCAATGTCGAAATGGCCGTACTCCATAGCTAAGGACAAAGCTCCATCCAGAATGCGGTGAGTAGGCATAACATTAGCTTCGAACAGCAAACTATTTCTGGATAACAAAATCTGATGGACTTAGACGACATACACCATCCTGCCCCTGCAAATATTAGTCTATCCCTTCACAAAGCTCCTACGAATCGCATCCAAAAATAACTTAGCCACGAGCTAGTACTAGCCCACCAAGGCTGGCCACCTGCTATCCTCTATATCAACCTCACCTTAGGAAATGGAGGAGAGCATGCTTACCGGACTCCTCCTCAAGCCCATAGATCGGGCAAGCCATCGGAATATCCATATCCCTATTTCTAAGAAGCACACTTGTTGGAAGCCAATCCTAAGCAACCTTTTACAAAAATAGCCCTGATCCTGGGATGGACTGCTACTTTCTAGATCCAAGCAGCCTGAATCCTCCTATCTGGCACTGTCTTACTCAACTTGGTAAGATATCTTATAAGGATCTTAGGACAACACGATCGGTCCCAAACCCACAAGTCCTTGCTCCAATGGATATGAATTTAGATAGCAAGAATCCTATCAACCAGCTGACTACCAAAGAAGTGAGAGATATCATGTGTCCTCCAGCTTCTGCCATCCTCCATCATCAAATCACATATATGCATATGGTCATCCACCTCTATGCTAATGTTGGTCAGCCAACGACATAGGAGCAAGCTGGAGATCCAAGTCTCTTGGCTCACATCAATGGATGTCCAATCTCCAACCAAGCATTTGATCCTGGTAGCAACAATAAGGGCATGTATACAAATCTCCTTTCAGATGAAAGAGCACCCACACACACTATGGATCTCCGACCCCTGACTCCATGTCCTATACCGAGCTCTCATCACCTTGCACCATAAGCAATCAGGCTAAGTAAGGAAATGAGTAGCATGCTTATCAAACATGGCCTCCTGCATAACTAGCAAGGATCGAATCTCCAGGCCTCCATCCTGCACAAGTTGACAAACCACATCCCTGGGTAATAGATGAACTCCATGGCTATCATGCCTAAAATCCCATAGGAAGTTTTGGAGCTGTTGCTCTAAATATCAAAGATAAGAAATCAATATAACTATGTTCACCAGGAGTTAAACTAAGATAGAACACAAAACTGGTCTCACCAGGGTCGCCCTATCCATTCTAAAGAGAGTATCAGTTTGCCAGCCCTCAAAGCAGTCCTGGATCCATTGCTCTATAGGTTTATAGTTAAATTTCTGAAGTCTCTGCCCCATGATAGGAACTCCCAGATAGGTTAGGGACCTAATCTACTCCGAGATCCCCAACCTCTCTAGAATAACCTACTTCACTTGGGTCTTCATCTTGGGATTGAAAAGGATAGAAGACTTATGCAGGTTCATCAGTTGGCCAGACACCCAATAATAAGCCTCGATAATAGAATCAAAGTGTCCCGTATTCCAAATAGAGGCCTGATCAATAAGTAAGCAGTCATCTACAAAAAAAGGATGCAAAAAAGCTGTAGCCTCAAGGATAGGCTAGTAACGTTCCATGACCAACCCCTGAACCATCGCTTGCAGAGCATAAGACAACACCAACACACAAAATAAATAGGTAGGGTAAAAGAGGGCATCCTTGGAAAGGCCACCAATTGAATGGAAGAACTATGTCGGGGCACCATTGATTAGGATAACAAAACTCGGGACCTTTACACAATTCATGACCCAATCAATCCACCTATCCTGGAACCTAAAGTCACAGGGCGTTCGACATAAAAAAAATCAACTCATTTGATCGTAAGCTTGCTTTATGTCTAGCTTGATCACCATCAAGCTCTATCGAATGGGTGCATGGCATAAATCATGCATGAACTCCTGGACGAGCAGGAAGTTATCGATGATGCCACAGCTACTAACAAAAGCACCATATTTTGGACTGATCAAGTGAGGGATAATTGGCTTCAGATGCTTAATCAGGACCCTAGCCTTACTTTATAATGGGCCATGCATAGGTTGATCGGTCTGAAGTGCTCAGGGTCAATGCATCAGGTACATTCTAGATGAGGGTGATTAACATCTTCTTTCACTTCTCTAGAAGGCTTCTGGATTCAAAAACCTCTTGAATCACCTCCACCACCTTTCTCCCAACAATAGTCCAATAGCGATGGAAAAAATGAGGGGGAAAACTATCTCCCAAGAGACCAAAAGGCCTTCGAAGCCTTCACAGCAGAAATAGGACAAGTCATAGTCTCATTCTCCTCATCAGAAATATAGCAGTCAACCTAAGGTCCATGGAGTGGACCATTCCCATCTAAATGTATAATACAATGAGATTTGAAAACTGAAAATTCTGCTCGTTGATCTCGGCACTATCCTCGACTACTCTACCATCACTCTTTCGTAGCTGCTTGATGCAGTTAGTCGACCTCTTGATCATCATCGATTGATAAAAGAATTTAGTGTTCCGATCACCCTCCTTAATCCTCTGCACCCTAGACTTTTGCCTCCATAGCATCTCCTACTGTTTCAACAAAGAATGATGCACAAAGAGTTTGTGATAAAGCGATCTCAGGTTCGATTCCTAATGGCCCACTCCTGATCCTCTCTATGCTAGAGCTCATGATGTCAGCCTTTATGCCTTTAATGTACCTGAAGATATCACCAACCTCCTACCTATTCCAACAAAGGAGTTTGTGCCTTGCAAGCTCGAGTCTCCAGGTCACCTAATAACCTTGTGTCACCATGAACCGGCATCCTCCAAACCTTCTTAACTAAATTATATGAATGCCATTAAAAGATCCAAAACTTTTCAAATCTAAATGGCACTCTAGGCAAGCACGGACCATCAGTGGTGATAAAAAATGGGCAATGATCAGAAGCGATCCTTAGAAGGTGCTGAATCTTGTGTCCTAGAAAATGCTGGAATCAATCAATAGTAACAAGTGCCTGATCAATCCTCTCCTAAATCCTAAGTACCCCAATCTAATTGTTGCACCAGGTGAATCTTGGTCTAATACAGACAAGTTCAACCAAGCCCAAATCATCGATGGACCTCCTAAACTCTCTGGAATCAATGCTATCATCATAATATATGCCTCCCATCTTTTCATGAGATCATATAATGTAGTTAAAGTTCCCAGCACCAAGAGAAGGCAAGCCCAACATCATCATCCTAGAGATCTCAAACCAAAGTACACTCTGCTCCCTATTATAGGTGCTTGCATAAATACCTGACAGCAACCAAGAGCCTCCAATCTACTTTGAAACCATTAAAGCCACTTGATGCTCATAATTATGGACTACGTCTACCTTGACTAAGCCCATCGCCATATCACAATGATCTCACCTAATAGATCTCTGGATTTGACTACGTAGGAACACCATACCCATGCAGCTCACTATCTTACCTGGTTAAGGCTCACCCCCAAAAGATAGGTCTCAAGCAAAACATAAATGTCAGGACAATGATGCTGAATAAGTCTACCAAAAATCGTATATAATGAGGGCTTCCCTGCATCCCAAGTGTTTCGCATCAACATCCTCATTGAATTATTTGGTAGGAGGGGAAACTCCTCATTGAATCATTTGGTAAGAGGGAAAACTTATACCAGTATCCCCCTTGGCTTGAATAACCACCCCCATCTCCTTTGTCATCAAGTCCATAGCTACTGGACTCCCCTCCTACCTTTGGATGACCTCCTTTAGTTGATTTGCTGCCTCGTCATGATCAATGACTTGGCCACCTTCTAAAAGATCCAAACATATCGGGTCCTATCCCATAGGAGACAATTGGTCCCCCTTGGCAGCAATTTTGCTCCATGCTTAGATTGCTTCTCTACCTCTAGGACATCAAGAACAGCCCCATATTCCTCCATCTGGGCCATAACCTTTTCCCCCTCACTTGGGGTCCTAACTAAGAAAGTGAAGACCTCAGGCCCTCCAAAAGTAGTCGGCATCTCCATGCAGGCCTCCGAATGGGCTAGGGACTTATCCTTGGCCTTATCAAATACTCTAGGGCTTTTTTTGGAAGCCAAAATCCCTTTTTCTAGCCCTTAGGCCTCAAATCTACTCAGCCTGACATTGATTTAGTTGGTCAAGCCTGTTTGGGCTAGCCCAAACCCAAAGCTACCATGCCCGCTATGCTGGCCCTCGGCCCAGCACACATGCCTACTGGAAGCAGGCTTTCTCCCGTGTCTCGGTCCGAAGCTAATGGGCCAAAGGATTAACGGCACCAATCTCCATTCTCTCCGATTCTAATTTTAAAATATGAGCCTAGGTCAGATGGGTGATCACTGCCATGCGATCTTAGCTGGCTTGATCCAGTTGTTGGATCTAGCTAGTGAGTCGACAAGGCCATAGTCACTATTCCCGAGTCAGCTCGTTGTTGGTTCGACCTTAGGGTCCTGAGCTAACCTGGCTGCCATCTTCTCCATGTTGGCCTACAACCGCTGATGAATGGCCACTAGCTAAGGTCCCATCCGCAGCCCTCGTTCTGTTGCTCCGACCACCCTCCCTTTAGTTTGGGTCCCCAGCTCCAAGCATAGACCAGTTGTTGGGCTCCCTCTATCCACATGAAACCATCTGCATCGAAGGCAGAGCCCATCCATATTCTTGTACATGAATTGCTGCCAGAAGGGTCTCTCCGGCCCCTTGATCAAAATGCCCTATCTCAATGGCTAGGAAAGGTCAATTCCGATGAATGCCTGGGCGAACCCAATGCTCCGCTACTCTATTGTGCAATCATCCACCATCGACAGATCACTGGTCCAACTAAAAATTTTTCGGATCATCATCTCTTCCCAGAATTCTAGCAGTAGCCTTGGTAGACGAACCCACACCATGGCCGACTTGATGGCCCCCTCCATCAGGAAGAAGCCTAGTCATCATGGCTCCACCGCCAAAACTTGTCCAGCCACCACCCATGGCTAACGGAGGATCAAGTCCCTCTCACTGGCTACCTTGAAATAGAATAGGAGATTACCCTGCTCCAAGCTAAAGCCAGCCCTCCTCTTTGAGCCCCTCTCTGAGGTGGAACTCCCTTACTACCACTTCCACAAACACCCTGCCATCGAGACTCCAGACCACAATTACCAAGGTTGCCCACCCCTTCGATTCCACCCTTATGTCCACCTCCAGAAGCCTCACCTTCTTCAAAAATCATTGCACAAGCTCTTCGACCTTCTTTGGTGATGGTTCTGGTGAGACCCACATAGAGCAGCCTCGGACTGCCCTTTTCTAATTCAAATTTGATCGATCACCCTTACGAGGTCACTGGCCAATCTCTGGACACGTTCTCTATCACTATTAGTGCCATCGTTCCCAATAAACGGGCCAATCATCTATGATCAAGGAATTAAGAAATATACTATAAATAGCAAAGTATGAAGTGAAAATACACAATAGTTATGAGGAGTCTCTTGAACACCCTTAGAACATTTAAAATGGTATAATTATTCATATTATATATGCCTTCCCATTTAAAATGGTATGTTTAAAATGCCTTTCCATATAGCTTGCATTCATTATATAATCAATGGTACAATTATTCATGCACAAATGTGTAAATAGATGATTTAACATTTATAATTTAAATAAGAGTGTAATACCCGAAGGAAAAAAGAACTCCTCCCTCTCTTTGCCACACCCGAATAACCTACCACTGGAGGACAAAGTGAGCTCCGATCCCTTTCTCCTCTCCCTATTTCCTTCTTCTTTGGCTTTTGGCCGATGATCGCCGAAGTAACCCATACAAAAAAGGGGAAGGAACTGTACCTAAGAATCAAGCCACCGAAGGACTTCCCCTATTTCGGCCAAACTGAAGAAGGGGGAGGGGAGGAAAGAAAGGAGAAGAAGAGAAGGGAAAAAAAAAGAAAAAAGGGGAGATTCTCCTATTCAGCCGAGTAGAAGAAGAGGAGAGGGAAAGGAAAAAGAGGAAGAAGAGAGAGAAGAAGAGAAGAGGAAGAGAATAGGAAAAAAGAAGGAAAAGAAAAAAAAGAGGAGGAGAAGACCCCTTCGGTGGAGAAGGAGAAGAGGAGAGGGGAAGGAAAAGAGAAAAAGATGAGAGAAGAAAAGAAAAGGAAAAAGAAAAAGAAAGGAAAAAAGAAGAAGAAAAGAGAAAAGGAAAAGAAAAAAAAAGAGGAGAAAGAGGAGATCGAAAAGCTCATCTCTCTGAGAATCTGTGAAGGGTATCAGCAAGTGGATCACTGATAAAACTCGAATAAAAATTTTTAAATTTATAATTACTATAGGATTATTTATTTATATTAAAAATTATTATTATAGAAAATAATCTTATGAGCGGAAGGGCGTTGAGCAAGCTCTGGGTACATACTGATATTAGATATATTTAGATTGTCTCTAGAAAAATAAGAATTTTTGTATATGATCATTGCTTTATATACTTTATACTGCATAGTTTTATTCACGAATATGAATATGGGCATGTGTTGTTATTTATGCACTATTTACATTTGGATTCTTTAAGAGGGATATATGTATTTGCCAGCTTGATACTATTATTTTTATATAATATATTTGGATACTTTGAAACATGATACTGATTTGAAAAATCTTGAATCAAATATGGTGGATAATCATGTAGAGATTTGGTTAAACTAATAATTAAGAAAAAAATATTTTGGACTAGCCATGCTATACCGAGACTAGCTAAGCTATGGACTAATAATACATGGAATAGCCAAGCCACGGACGAATAATACCTTGAATAGCCGACCATGGACGAATAGTCCATGGGGATGCCAAGCCACAAACTGATAATACATGAAATAGCTAAGCCATGGATGGATAGTACATGAATAGTCGAGTCACGAGTAGATAGTACGTGGGTTAGCCTTGCCACGGGCGAATAGTACATGATCGATTTAAGATATGCCATCATGGACTGAGCATGACTATGGTTAGTCCAAACCTTAAAAAAGGTTATTGATCAAATTGGATATGAAATGGTTTATAATAGTATAGCTATTTTGGATGCACGATATGATATTTATGATGCATGGTTTATTATCATTATTTTCCTTATTATTTGTTATCATATAATTACAGGTGAAATTATATGAAAATCTTTACTAGGCTGTAAAGCTTACTCTCCATTTCTTTATTTTTTCAAAGTCACAGGTGCATAGCATGGATAGGGACAAGCATGAAACCGAGTACCAGGATCTTTGTTTATTTAGTTAATTCTCTTTCTGATATCCATGTAATGAATAAGTTGATTATTTAGTGATCATAAGTTGAACGAGTTGATTATTTAGTTATTATTAAATTATTTCAATGGTATTTGGTTAATTAAATTAAAACTTATTTTTGATAAATGATGAGAACCTTATGTACTTAGACCTAGCATAACTTTAGGATGACACCTAGGATTTGTGCGACCGATCGTGTAGTCGATCCCAGTGCTGGATTCGGGCCATGACAGAGTAGTATCAAAGCTTAGGTTGTAGGACCCTAGGATAAAAGTTTATAAAGAAAGTGTGGGTTGATCAATAGGTCAAGATAGAATAATGTAATATATTCACATATACTTAAGTGATATATGAACACTAAAATGATTGGCATAAGACCCTATGGTGCATGGAGGCGAATGTGGGCATACTAGGAGGCCCACAATATTTGCGGATGGTTTAAATGCTTGGGAGTCCTTGGTCAACAAGAAGATACTGAGATCTTACTAGGTAGTGGTGTGCATCGATAGGAACCATTGCACAATCTCATGGACAATATCTCGAAGACTGGGACAATAGAAATGGGAACCTCGGGTGGACCTAGAATTTAGCCTGGGGACCAAGGTGGCCTTTCTCAGTTTATGCAATTACTAGTATAACAAGCCACTGCTAGGACTGATATGATAAAGATAGTAGAAGCACAACAATAGCAATAACAACTCATGCAACAGCAATAGTAGTTTATGCAGTAATTATTGCAGTAGCAACAGCAACAAGGAATTTCTCAGCGACAGTCGGGAGTCGGGGCCTAACAAGAGGTACAAGTAACCTTAATAGATTTCAAGAAGTATGCTCCACCAGTATTCAAAGAAACTTCTAACCCTATGGAGGCCGAGGGTTAGTTGAAAGCGATAGAAAAAGTGTTCAAGGTCTTAAGGTGCCCAATAAAGAAGAAAGTGAATTTTGCTATCTTTATGTTATAAGATGAGATAGCCACTTGGTAGGATATGGAGCTTGGAAAGCTAGGACTAAATGATGCCTCTTTTACTTGGAAAGGTTTCAGAAGAGTCTTTTATGAGAGGTACTTTCTCTAGAGTGTTCAGTTCAAAAATTTTGAGAGTTCGATCACCTGGAGCAGGGTAGTATGACAAATATCTAATATACCACAAAGTTTGAAGAACTATTTAGATATGCTCCAACACTGATAGCGGATGAGGGGGTCTAAGCTAGAAAATTTGAGAATAGACTTAGAGGTCAAATCCAATAATAGGTGACTACTTTTGAGTTGCCCACTTATAAAGAGGTCATTAACAAAGCATTAATAATAAAAAGAGGTATGGACATTGTTTAAACAGAAAGAAAAAAAGCTTTGAAGAAGAGATCCAGAGCTAGAGAACATCAAGGTCAACAAAATAAGAACCCGGGTGCAAAGACTAGGAAGTTTGATAATGTTACTCCAAATGATAAGACTCAATAAAAAGATGATGTCAAGTGTCACAAGTATGGTGGGCCTTATCTTAAACGAGACTGCACATAGCTAGGAAGGAAATGTTACAAATGCGGCAACGAGGGTCACAAGGCTATTGTGTGTTGGAGTGGTCAGGAGCCATAGCATTATGCACCTCAAGCTTCTCAAGGAACCCCTACTAACTGAGTACCTTAAGAAGGACATCAACAAGAAGGAGGATAGCAGAAGCCAAGAACCCAGGGATGGGCGTATGCACTCATACAGTAGGATGCCAATGCATCTAATTCGGTGGTGATATGTATGATTAGGTTATTTTCTAATAATATTTATGTTCTATTTGATGCTGATGCTATACATTCTTTATATCAGCTAGACTGATTAGAGAAAATAATGAGTTGACTTCGATACCTTTAGAAACTGATCTCTGTATTTCTATACCAAGTAGAGATATCATTTTAGTTAACCTAGTTTGCAAGGATTGTAAATTGGACATCGAAGGTAGGGAGATGGAAGTGGATTTAATAAGCCAAGAGATGAAATACTTTGATATAATTCTTGGGATAAATTGGTTAGCAGCATATCATGCCTCCATCCACTGCTTTGAGGAAAAAGTAAAATTTTGGATCCCTGGCCAGCCGGAGTTCAACTTTGTGGGTAGCAAGTTAACCTCTCAACAAAGGGTGATCTTAGCTTTTAATGCCAGATGACTTCTTAGGAAGGGTTATGAAGGGTTCCTAGAGCAGTGATGGATACGCAATAAGAAAATCTCAAATTAGAAGAGATTCCTATTATGAAAGAGTTTGCAGAGATCTTCCTAGATGACCTAGCAGGATTACCTCTTGATAAAAAATTCAAGTTCTTCATTAATCTCGTTATTGCCGCCTAGATTACTGTGGCCTGTAGCTTTGACGTGGCCCGGGTGGATCATCCTCCCTGGGAGCGTCGGGTTCCTAATCCTTGCACCTTCGCGGTGGACCAGTTCTGCAAAATAGAGGAGACCCAGGTCGATCCTGATGGGGATACTCCGATGATCAAGTCAGTAAGGTGACCAAGAAAAATAGATCCTTGATCACGATGGCTGGATATGCCGCCATGAGGAGGGAAGATAGAAGGAGAAAGTGAAGAGAATAGAGGAGGTTGAGGAGTCATTCCCTGTTTTTGGCCCGATGCCTTTGCTAACTTGTCTTCTTTTTCTCTCTCTTGATTCACTCTCCTCGTCATGGAGGTCCTGCTTGATATTATATAGGAATTGATCTTTCTCAACCGAGCCCAGAGCTTCGACCGGTAGCCCCCTTCCCCCTGTCCCCTCGTAGGAGGGGCACAAGTGTCTTGCTTGAATTCCCGATGGACCAATGCTCAAAAGAAGGTCCTCTCACAGGGGGCGCAGTCGGCACGCCGCAGAGCCTCCCCCTTAGCAGGGTGATCCCCTGCAACAGGTGCAGGTAGCATGCCGCAAGATCTCACACCATGGCCGAGCACTTCTACTTTCAGGGGGTACAGATGGTGTGTTACAGGGTCTAGGACCCTAGCAAAGCACTCTTCTTATGAGAGGTGCCGGTGGCATGCTACGGGACCTGCAACCCTGGTAGAGCACGTGCCTGGTAGATGGTGCGAGTGGCGTGCTACAGGGCTTGGAGCCCCCGGTGGGGCATGCTCCATGTAGAAGGTGTAGGCAGTTGATCTGTTGGAGATGGTGACGTTGCACCTCTTTGTGTTGCATCTAGGTCTCCATCATCTTTGTCCTCCAGGAATTAAGGTTCACTTCTTACTATCTTTCTAACCATGGCTGGGGGAGCACCTCTTTTACCTCCAGGGACCGTCAGGATGGGTGTTCATTCTCGGACGAGAACTCAGCCTCGGATGGGAGCTTACCTCGGATGGGAGCTCGACCTCAATCAGGAGCTCACCACGGATGGGAGCTCAGCCTCAATCAGGAGCTCACCTCGGATGGGAGCTCGACCTCAACTGGGAGCTTGACCTTGACTGGGAGCTCAACCTCAGTTGCGAACTTGACCTCGGACGGGAGCTTGACCTCGAACGGGAGCTCACTTCGGGAGCTTGACCTCGACCGAGAGTTCAACCTTGGCTGAGAGCTCATCTCGGATAGGAGCTCGATCTTGGACGGGAGCTCGACCTCGTGTTGGGATCGGTATCAACTTGCTCTGATACTGGTTGTTGCGAAAGCGAAACGGGATCGTCGATTATCGATGTCTATACCACAAGAGAAAGAAGAAAAAATAATAAATATAATTTTTAGGCATGTAAAAGGTTTCACTATGAAAAATAAACTTATAAATTGAACTCTTTCTCAACCCCGTATAAGTATCTCTCAACAAGAAACCCCGAATCCTTCTCTCAAGCTCTCAATCAGCCCTCTATAAGAGACCTCTCACCACTTTTTCATCCTACCTCTCTGTCTATATCTTTGCCCATGAATTTGTAGCCTCCACTACGTAGACCATCTCACATGGAGTCCAATGGTCATAACAGAGTCCAAATCAGAGTCCTGTAGCTCTCATAATCGTAGTTTGATTGCAACGCTGCTCATAACCATCAATCGTATTGAGATCCATGCATATTATGTCAGAATCGTGCCGCGCGCATCGCGCACACAGGTTTTCTTCTTTTTCTGGTTTCTCTACTGGGCCCCATGCATATTTTTGTCTCCTTCTGGGTTGCATGCAGATGTTGAGGTGCCATTGGTCCAACAACCTCCACCTCGACTCAACGCACTGCCTTCACTTGACTTGAGAGCTTCTAAGGATTCCAACATCCCCATGCCCTGGGATAGTTGCCTGATCATCGATGGGAAAACATGGGAGTTGAGCCAGGCTGCTCGATCCCATCTTCGTTATGTGCCGTGCTCACCTCGACCTGAGACCTACTTGGAAAAGTCTCCTGCGATAATAGGAACTTTACTTTGTGACATCGCCTATCGTCCTCCAAAGTCTCGCATCCCATGCCCGATCCACCTGCTATTGGAGCTCCACCTCGCACTGGACTCCTGTCTGCACCAGGGACTCCACCTCGCACTAGACTCCCTATAAAGAGGTAGTGACCCCACGCTTCTTCCCTTGCAGAACTATCCTATTGCCATGCAAGACCTTTAGGACTCCATCACCGGCTCTCCACATGTAGCCGCTTGAGTCCAATTTCATGAGGAAAATTAGATTCTTACTAAAACTGGATACATATCAGACCTCACCCAATTTCTTCACTATCCCATCATGTGCCTTCAAGCTGACAATCCCGACGCCCGCGATCGCACAGCTCGATCCATCTGCTATATGGACAGAACCCTCTCTACTGTCTAAAGAGTCAAACAACTCCTCCCTATAACAAACATGGTATGGACTGGCAGAATTGAAAACCCACTGGAAAGAAGGGGATACCTCATCGGATACTGAGAATATATCACTGATATATCCGTCGTCGCCGCTATCGGCCACCACCGTAATAGCCATCATCCGATCCCTGAGCTGCGAGCAATTCTGACACGATGCCCTAACTCATCGCACCGAAAACACCTGATCTTGCTGGCATCCTTTGACTTGGGCTGTCCTCCTCGCGATCCTTTGTCACTCCACCTCCGGTCGCCTACACCTCCAGAAATTGCCAACACTAAGTTCCCACTTGAACTCGAAGCCTGGTTCTCCCTCTTGAGAACCTCATTCTGAAGTTGCGCCGATGTCACCTCCTCCATCTTGATGGTGCTCTTTCTCACTAGAAGAGCAGTCACCAAGGACTCGAAGGACTACGATAGAAATGATAGCAATATAAGTACCCGGGTCTTCTCCTCAATTTTTTTATTGATACTGAGGAGATCGGTGAGGATCCTCTAAAAATTGCTCAGGTGCTCCTACACACTCTGTCCCTCGGTCATCCATAATTGATAGAACTGCTTTCAAAGGAACAAGGTGTTGGTGAGGGATTTCACCATGTATAGCTCCTCCAGCTTCTCCCACAACATCGTTGGGAAGACTCATTCAGTACATGGATCACCACATCATCCACCAGGTACAAGCGGATTGTGCTTTCGCTTGTATCTGAAGCCATTTACAGGTCTTCTGCTTTATGATGTCTGGTCTCTTCTCACATATAAGAGCATCGATTAGCCCTTGCTGGATAAGCACGTCTTTCACCCTCTCTTGCCAGAGGGAGAAGTTGCTATTCCCATCGAACCTGCTGATTTTTACTTTAATTGCACTTGTCTTCTCCATCTTCTTCGATCTCGATCAACCACGGACAACCTGGGCTCTGATACTAGTTGTTGGGATCAGTATCAACTTGCTCTGATACCGGTTGTTGTGGAAGCGGAACGGGATCGTCGATTATCGATGTCGATACCACAAGAGAAAGAAGAAAAGATAACAAATATAATTTTTTGGGCATGCAAAAAGTTTCACTATGAAAAATAAACTTACAGATTGAACTCTCTCTCAACCTCGTACAAGTATCTCTCAACAAGAAACCCCGAATCTTTCTCTCAAGCTCTCAATCAGCCTTCTACAAGAGACATCTCATCACTTTTTTATCCTACCTTTCTATCTATATCTCCGCCCCTGAATTTGTATCCTCTACTGCATAGAGCATCTCACAAGGAGTTTAACGATCCGAACAAAATCCAAATCAGAGTCTTATAGCTCTCCCAATCGTAGTTTGATTGCAACGCTGCTCATGACTGTCAATCGTATTGAGATCCATGCAGATTATGCTAGAATCATGCCTCGCGCGTCGTGCACACGGGTTTCCTTCTTTTACTAGTTTCTCTGCTAGGCCCCATGCATATTTTTGTCTCCTTCTGGGTCGCGCGGATATTGAGGCGCCATTGGTCCAACACCTCGATCGGGAGCTCACCTCGAATGGGAGCTCGACCTCGGATGGGAGCTTAACCTCGATCGGGAGCTCACTTCGGATGGGAGCTTGACCATGGGCGGGAGGTTGACCTTGATCGAGAGCTCAACTCGATCGAGAGCTCACCTCGGATGGGAGCTCAACCTCGATCAAGAGCTCACCTCAGTCGGGAGCTTACCTTGGACGGGAGCTCGACTTCGATCGAGAGCTCGATCTTGGTAGGGAGCTCACCTCAGAAGGAAACTCGACCTCGGTCGGGAGCTTACCTTGGACGGGAGCTCGACCTCGATCAAGAGCTCACCTCAGACGAGAGCTCAACCTCGGATGTGAGCTCACCTCAGACAAGACAAGTGGTGCTCTTGGCCACCTCATCGCATAGATGTATCTATCATGGATGCCATGTCAGCGGCTTGCCACATCACTCATAATTGGCACTGGAGCCATCTTTAAAGCTTCATATAGGATGGCTCCGATTGAATTGAAAGAGCTTAAAAAGCAATTGCAATAGTTACTAGATAAAGAATTTATCAGACCTAGCATGTCTCTCTAGGATGCTCCGATATTATTTATGAAGAAGAAAGATGATAGTTTTTGGCTTTGTATAAACTATCGAGAGTTAA